>CM053026.1:459187918-460387918 GCA_028564925.1 Lithobates sylvaticus | reverse complement strand
ATTCTGATAATCCCCCCGCCCGCAGAGTCCCACAACCACCGGGCAACCCCAAAGCACCCTCCCCATGTTGAGGGCATGTGGCCTGGTACAGTTGTGGAGGGGGGCGCTCTCTCGTCCCCCCATCTTTTCCTGCGGCTTGCCGGGTTGCGTGCTCGGATAAGGGTCTGGTATTGATTTGGGGGGACCCCTACGCCTTTTTTTTATTTTGGCGCAGGGTTCCCCTTAAAATCCATACCAGGCCTGAAGGGTCTGGTATGGATTTTGGGGGGACCCCTAAGCCATTTTTTTTTTATTTGGCGCAGGGTTCCCCTTAATTACCCGAAGGGCCTGGTATGGATTTTAGGGTGACCCCCACGCAATTTTATTTTTTAAACTTTGGTTCAAGGTTCCCCTTAATATTCATACCAGACCCAAAGGGCCTGGTAATGGAGGAGATCCCATGCTCTTTTTTACAATTATCTGTATCTATATTGCCGAGACCCAACAATTAATTACAGCCGCGATTAGTTTTAAATGACAATTTTTCCTTTAGAAATGTCATTTTGCTGTGGTACTGTTCTAAACACAGGAAAAATGTGCCAAATTGCAGGCATACTATAGAAACCCCCCAGGTACGAAATTTAAAGGAATATTTCATTTTTATTGTTTCACTTTAAGTATTAAAAAAAATCACTGCTCCCAAAAAAAAACGTCTGTTTTAAAAAAAAAAAATTGCATTAATACATGTCCCCTGGGGCAGGACCCGGGTCCCCAAACACTTTTTATGACAATAACTTGCATATAAGCCAGTGGAGGAGATTTACTAGAACTGGTGCACACAAAATCTGGTGCAGCTGTGAGTAGTAACCAATCAGCTTCCAACTTAAGCTTGTTCAATTAAGCTGTGTCAATTTAACCTAGAAACTGATTGGTTACTATGCAACAGCTGATTCTGTGTACACCAATTTCAGGAAATCTCCCCCAGTGTTATCAGCTTCCCTAGCTTTCTGTGAACGACATGACCCCCTCCTACCTTCCTCAGCCATTCGGTGGTGGACTTGCTGGTGTGTTTAGGATCATTGTCCTGCTGCAGAACCCAAGTTCGTTTCAGCTTGAGTACACGAAAAGGTGTTTCTAGTCCAAATCGAGAGCAGCCTAGGAGGATAACATTGCTCTTTCATCTATATGACAAAGTGAGTGAGCATTGTTACTCAATGACAAGAAGTGTTTTACTGGAAAGATCAACAACTGCAAATAATTGAAAAATACTTTAAAAAAAAAAAAACACACTGAAGCCACCACATATAAGAACTAATACACTGTAATATATTAAATTTTCTGTTTATAGGTTTAGATATGTCTTAAACTGGAACTATAGTTGTATTTAAAAAAATGCTAGAAGGTATTTATAGTAAAAGAGACTATTTATGTCTCTTCTAGTGCAAAATTTGTTCTCCTGCCTGCTATCCATTTTTAATAATTGCACACTGACAGCTGCACATGCACAGCTCAATGTACAATCCTGTCATCCGTAAGATAAAGTAAGTGCCAGGTGCTGGGTTACAATATTCCAATGAATCAAGAAGAAGCTGAAGATTCCAGGCCATAATGTGCAAATTAGCTATATATACACTTGCACATTATAACAAAAAGTAACATTTTATGCCGGTGCATAGGATCTAAGGGCATCCACTAACAAATTCAATTAGGATCCAAGATAGGGACTCACAGATAACCATAGATACCAGAGCTTGAGTTCTGTTGTTACCTTGAAAACACTGTAGGTCAGGCCAGATACACAAAAAAAAAAAAAAGAAAAGAAACACCATTTTTTCCAGAAACATACTTAAAAGACTCAAATATGCAAAAACTAGTATGTGTAATTATTTACATATTAGTAAAAAATGTGTTTTGTTAAATCTTAATTGTAGTTATTTATTGTTTAACACAGCACATGCATAATATGCCAAAAATCAGCCAATCATCAGTCAATGTCCATTGGTCTAGCCCCTGTAAAAAACACCCAGTGAAAGCCAATTGGTTAATTTCAGTTACTGCAATTTGCACATCATACTTGTATTTCCTGCTTGTGTGATTGGTTCATTCATTTTTCCAGAAGTCTACACTAAGATACAAGTCAGATTTCAGGCATCCCCTTAAAAAGAACATAAATATTTGGTGAGATACTCCCAATAGGAAATCACATCCAAAGGGATGCAGACCTTGCAATTTTCTTTCCTCATTCGAGCCCTGCAGGTGCAGCAGCTGAATGATAACTACCACTCCCATTAGATTCACTTTCCACATGGACACAGACAAACACACACAAAGGGAGATTTACTAAAGCTGGTGCAGCTGTGCATGGTAGCCAATCAGCTTCTCATTTCAGCTTGCTCAATTAAGCTTTGGAAATAAAACTTGAAAGCTGATTGGTTTCTATGTAGAGTTGCACCAAATGTTGCTCCCGCTTTAGCAAATAATCCTCAGATTGATTTCTTCAGAATAACAGTCAGGAATCTGCAACACAGTTTGTTAAAATCCGTTGCAATGTACATAGATCACCCAGAGGGGAATGTTTTTTTCTCAACAAAAGTAGAGTTACGCTTAAATTCCATTAAAATCTACATTATAACAATGCTATAGAGTGATATCATTGGGTAAAATTGTAATTGTGAGTCTGACCCCTGTACAACGACACCCAGTGAAAGCCTATTGGTTAATTTAAATGACTGCAATTTGCACATCATACTTAATCTTTATGTTATTTTATCCGATGAACCTCCATGGGAGTAACATTTTTAAGTAACACTTTAATTCGATTAAAAACTACATTATAACAATGCTATAGAGTGATATCAATGGGTGAAATTGTAATTGTAAATCTAAACCTTTATTCTCAAAATGGTAATAACAAATACTATATAATAACACAGGAATTATTCAGAATGTTAGACATTCAGATGTGTGCAAGTTTTCTCCTGAATGCTTTTCATTGTAATGTCAACACCTAATTATTCTACCTTTTGCATTGCAAACGTGGAAGTAAACCTTCCTATTGTTTTCAGCCAAGGATGCTGCCATCCTGATCTTCAACTGCCATGTTGCTGCCGATGTGATCATTTATGACACCATTCATTTTATGGCTTGACAGTTTGGTTGAGAGAACAACCAATGTGATAGTTAGGGCTAGTTTACACTTGCTTCAAAACATGGCTTCGGACACGCTTTGTTACATCTCTGTGAACGCCAGTCAAAGCGCCTGTCACTAAATAAAATTGTTAACTTACAGTTCTGTTTACACCTTGCTTTTGCTTGGTGCTTCGGTGGGGCTTCGTGGGGCTTCAATGAGGCTTCGGTAGGGCTTCAGTGGGGCTTCAAGCGAGCTTTGCCATAGACTTCTATGGAGGCTTTGAAGAGGCTTTAAAGCGCCACTAAAGCTACATGGGGCATAGTTTTTGAAGCAATGCCGAAGCAAAGCAAAGAAAAAGCAAGGTGTAAACAAGACTGTAAGCTAACCATTTTATTTAGTGACAGGGGCTTTGACTAGCGTTCAGAGAGCTTTAACAAAGCCTGTCCGAAGCCTTGTTTTGAAGCAAGTGCAAACTAGCCGTTAATGTGTGTGGACGCCAAAGCAAGTGTAAATGAGCCCTAATGCATTCCCAGCACGTGTCAGGATTGTAGCTGTTTTTTAAAATTGTTAAATCAATGGGTTTACTTCCGCTCTAAGAGTTCATTCATTTTGTTTAAAAGGTTATTAATATTGGTGTCTGGCACTGCTTATGCCATGTTACAGTTGGTCCATGGTTGTGTAAATATACATATTACAGTACATATTAGCTTTTGTGTATTCAGGTCCATTGAGTAGGTTTCTGTAAAAATTGGTGTTTCTTCTCCTTTTATATACCACAAAGACTTTGATTTATAGGTATTTTTTTTTCCCAGCTAGGCTCAGAGTCAGTATTGCTTTAATTCCACTAAAAACCAGAACAGCTAGTAGAGATGGTTGTTAGAATCGTTTTACAGCTATAGATAATGTAGTTAGCTACAGGAACTGCGAAGCTAGTGGGTCTATAAAAATGTCTTCCTATAGCCTTTTGGACAAATAGTATTTATCTGAAAACAGATAATACACAAAGTGTATTTTTTCAGGTCCTGCCTTATCAGATCTAGACATAAAGGTGGGCTCTTTAAATTAACCATCATCGTTAAATATAAATAACAGCCAATGTTTGTGAATATGCATTTTAGATTTTTTATTTCCCATAGCATGCCATTGAGACAATTTGATAGGTCAATTATTTGCAAATAATTAATCAAGGGCAGTTGTTTTCATGTGCTAAAACATTTCAGTTTTTCTTGGGTAATCATGGTCTTCCAAAAAAGCATATTTTAGGGTCCCCAGACCAGTGGCAGTGTGTTCCAGTGGACGTATCCCACAGTTGGAGTCCCAGAGCCATGTAAGAAGCCATTGTGTGAGTCAGCCTGTTGGCATTAACCTGAAACAAAATGTACATTTTGAATGAATTTAATGTAACTGCATGAGTGCTAATAAAAAAAAAAGGACTACTGTCTAGTAGTTGTCATTAAAATATTACTACCGATTCTCTTATATTCATGTAAATACAAATTAGTGCAAGAAGCCTTATCAGTTTCAGTCTATATCCAGAGCTAGTATAATGAAATCGCATTGTTTTAAAAGAAAGATATTAAACGGATACATGGTGTAATGCACTGTAAATATACACAATCTATGCAGAATGTATTCGTCACAGGCGTATTTCATATATCTATTTACTGTATATTGTCATGAATAAAACTATTTTTATAGCGAGCAATTAGAAGTAACCAGGAGTTTAGCCAAAATGAATATGCAATTTCTGTAAACTCATAATATTGTATAATTACTGTTGTCAGTTTAAAGTTTAATTATTCTTTATGTGAAAACCTATGATGGCCATCAGCATTTTCAAACGACCTATGCAATATAATAATCATACATGTAAATAAAGTGTGTTTTGCAAAATCTTAATTGTAATTATTTATTGTTTAACACAGCACATACAGGTCCACGTGCATAATGTGCCAAAAATCAGCCAATCCTCAGTCATTGTCCATTGGTCTGACCCCTGTAAGAAGACACCCAGTAAAAGCCTATTGGTTACTTTCAATTACTGCAATTTGCACATCTTACTCTTTATTTTATTTTATCAGATGAGCCTCCATGGGAGTCAAATTTTTAAGTAACACTTTAATTCTATCAAAAACGACATTATAACAATGCTATAGAGTGATTTCATTGGGCAACATTGTAATTGTGAGTCTAAAGCTTTATTCACAAAATGGTAGTAACAAATACTATATAACAACACAAGAAGCGTTACCATCTCTTGCTTTTAAATGTGATTCAGGCAGTGGCGGTGCGTGCATAGAGGGCGCAGGAGCGCCGCCCCCCCCTCTCCTGCACCACTCTATCACCAATAGATAGATTCATGCATTGCATGAATCTATCTATTGTCACCGCTGCCGCCCCCCTGATCGGGCGCCGGGCATCTGAATTACAGTGGGGGGGGTGTTGCTGGAAGCGCCCCTATTAGAGCTGTAAGCTCTAATAGGGGACCCTATTAGAGCGGTGTGCTCTAATAGGCTTCCCTAAGTGTAAACAGCGGGCGCACGGCTGTGCGTTCGCTGATTACACAGTATTGTGTTAGGGAAGCGAATACATCGCTTCCCTAACACAGACCCGCCTCTCAGCCAATCAGGTTGCCAGGTCTGTTACCTGTCACCTGATTGGCTGAAGTCACAGGCGCTGTGATTGGACGCTAGGCGTCCAATCACCTAGCGTCCAATCACAGCAGAAGAAGACAGGAGGAGCGCGGGAGAAGACATCCGACGGAGACACCGCTCGTCGCCTGACGCCGTCACCAGCTGCACACCGGGACAAGGTAAGTGCAGAGGGCAGGCAGGGGGCACAGTGGCAGCACTTTAGGGGCACAGTGGCAGCACTTTTGGGGCACAATGGCAGCACTTTTGGGGCACAATGGCAGCACTTAAGGGGCACAATGGCAGAACTTGGGGCACAATGGCAGAACTTGGGGCACAATGGCAGAACTTGGGGCACAGTGGCAGCACTTAAGGGGCACAATGGCAGAACTTGGGGCACAATGGCAGAACTTGGGGCACAGTGGCAGCACTTGGGGCACAGTGGCAGCACTTGGGGCACAGTGGCAGAACTTGGGGCACAATGGCAGAACTTGGGGCACAGTGGCAGAACTTGGGGCACAGTGGCAGAACTTGGGGCACAGTGGCAGCACTTGGGGCACAGTGGCAGCGTTTGATGGGCACAGTGGCAGCGTTTGATGGGCACAGTGGCAGCGTTTGATGGGCACAGTGGCAGCACGTGGGGCACAGTGGCAGCGTTTAATGGGCACAGTGGCAGCGTTTAATGGGCACAGTGGCAGCGTTTAATGGGCACAGTGGCAGCGTTTAATGGGCACAGTGGCAGCGTTTGATGGCACAGTGAGGCTGTTTGTTTGCGCCCCCCCAAAAATTTTGAGCACCAGCCGCCACTGGATTCAGGAATCTTTTCAGATGTTCAGACATTTAGATGTGTGCAAGTTTTCTCCTGAATATTAATACCTGAATGCTTTTCCTTGTAATGTCAACACCTATTTATTGCACCTTTTGCATTGGTAAGAGTACATTAATTGTGCTTGAAAGGTTATTACTATTAGGGGTTGCCTCTGCTCTTGTCACAGGAGCAGTGCCAGACGTTTAATTCAGTCTACATGAAAGAAAAACCTACAGTACTTGCTCCCCTCTCCCAGCTTATAGTTAAAGTGTTACTAAACCCAGGACCCTGTATTCACTAGATCTGGTCTCCCACAGTACGCAGAACATTGAAATGCATTAGTTTTAGGAAATATAAACTGCTAAATACCTTTTTTCTTCAGCAGTTAGAGCAGTCTTGTGACTTCTATCAGTGTCTGGTTAAAGCTTGTAAGAGGAGTTTTCATTCTGCTCTGACTGTCCTATAAGGCTGCAAGACCCCTGACCCTCTACCTGGACAATGTTGATTGGCCCTGTGCTGATCACATGCACTCTCCCAAGAAAAAAAAAAAAAACTCTTTAGCAATACACACCAAATTTAGCATGTGCAGCTTGCCCCCTAGCCTCTGTTTTATCAGGAGATGGATTGGGGACAGTGGAAGCAGGGAAGAATCAGAGAATACACAAGCAAACAGCTTTTTTACACAATGCAGAGGATTAACCCCGTAGGTTCCACAGTGAATATAACAAGCCTGCTATTGTGATAACAGCTTTTGTATATGTAAGCACTGGGTCCGTTTTTAAAATGGATGAACCTGAAAAAACTCACCCTTTTTAAACATGAGCTCCGTCCACAAGGCTCTTCTGTAACTCTGATTCCATGGGAAGGGTTGTATTAATGCAAGAATGTATATGTATTTGTAACTTACCCTGACTGTAGAGTCAGAAGGTTTTTTTTTTTATCTTAATGCAGTTCTTTATTTACACTTTTTCAACTCTAGTAAAGAGAAAAGATACAATCTATATTTTTTTCCATTCAAGAGGAGAGAACAACACAAAGGCGGGCTGTACAGTGAAGGATCCCTGTGATAGTTGATCAGAGGCTATCACAGTGATCAGGTGTTTGTTAGCAGGAGACCCAGAGCTCTCAGTTGAGTTGAGAGGAATCTTAATATAGCGCGGTCTTCCCCCGAAGGGTCCTGATGCGTTGTGAGGGCTTGGCATATATATGTGGCCCCACAAATAAAGACCCACTTCTGTGAGGCTGCATATATGCCCATGTATGTTTGGTGGGTGGGGGGTTAATTAACTTGATAAATATATTTTATAATTCAGCTTGGAATTATTGCTCAGCATTGCTTGTAAATGTTTCCTTTATAAATGTATTTTTCTTGAAGAAAACACTAATGCTTCCCTTTAATAATTTAACATTAGGAACGGGGACATTAAATCACTAACTCACACACCATAATAAAGAGCAACAATGTCTGCGGCATGGTAGAAAATGTTTTGCCAATTCCAATTGAAACAACCAAAATGGTAAAAATGCAACAAGACTGACAGACCATTCCTCATAGTGCCCACTGCTCCACAAGAGGCTTTTATAATAATATCAAAGAATATCACTAAATCAATCAAAGGCATTATGGGTGGAAAAACATAAAGGCTTTGTAGATTCCAGCCATTTGGTGTGGAAAAGCGTGCTGACCATGGGAATGAATATCAGGCTATCTTTTTATATTTGATGTTTTCCTACTCAGAATATAATAATATAATAAAAACTTGGTCATGTGTGAGCTTCATGGTCTTTTTTTATGCCACTCTTGATGGCTTTAGAAACATTATATAACACTTCCTGGACCCACTTTCAGGGCGCAACTATTAAGGAGATGTTTCTTACAGATTTTAAATGCAGAATGGGTCTTCATATAGAAGATTTCTGTCCTTTTACTGTTCTGTCTGAGACTTGTCACCTGGATAAACTTGAATACATTCCTATTTGAAAATAAATATAACAAATGTGTATACTAGGCCACACATTCCCGTATAAACGTTAATCTCTATAGTGGCAACCCTTGCTCCTCCCACTGCCCTGTGCAATGTACACAGTGCAAATAAACAATTAACAACCAAAGGTGAGCGCTAGGTGCTAGTATAAACCCTTAACATGATATTATGTACACCTTCAAAATATAAGAAACTTCCTATAAATCACCCTTATGAAAGTGTACAATAATCAAAGTGAGACTGATAAATAAATAAAGTGCATAAACTAAAAAAAAGTCCCTCAATAGTGCCAAATTCAATGTGAAAAATGTCCTTCAGTACTATACAAACGCTAAGCAAATGAGACTGCCTGTCTCGACTCCCAGGGTGAAGTTGATCTAGTAATGCTTGTTAGGAGTCTTAAACATAGGTAGTGATAAGACCAATTTTCTACTAGCTTACACCACGGATTCTCAGATGTAGGAGTAAACCACAAAAAGCTGGATCATAGTGCAACCCATTCATGCCTACTAAAAGTATAAAATTTATATGTAATTGTGCCCAAGACGGCACTAGCAGGATCCAACAGTGTGCTATCTCACTCCATATCACTGCCCACCCCACCAACAAGATGTGGGTTTGGCGTGTATTCCGCTGTCCGGACCTCATTAACTGGATGTGACGTCTGATGTACCACGTCCCCACCTCAGCGCATTTCACCTTCCACAGAGTCATCAGGAAGTGTACAAAATATCATGTTAAGGGTTTCTACTAGCACCTAGCACTCACCTTTGCTTGTTTATTATTCCTATTCGAAAGTTTATTTTGCTGCCTCCTGTGTCCGCATTGGGAGGACTTATCTTCACTTCTTGACTCATATCAAATTCACAGGAAAGTTCTTCTAAAAGGGGATATAGCCAAGACTAAAAAGTTGACTGAGAACAGTGAGTTTTTTTCTCTTGTTGTTTTTTTTAAGGGAGCTCAATAGAGTTTTAGGAAAAATAATGATACTGAAATATTTTTGTATTCTTCCTTTTATCCTTTATATCTTTTTTTTCTGTTTTTGTACTTTTTTTTTCTGTCAATGAAAATGTAATAAAAATAAATTGAGTAAAAAGTTGACCGAGCTTCTTGGTTGGAGTTGGGCTTTAAAATTACCATCTGGGACTAAAATTCTGCCTTGAGAGTGAGGAACCGGTTCAAATAAAGGTGTGATCATGATTAAGATACCTCCTTTTTCATTTGAGGCCACAAAGAAGTGATGCTCCTAAGTCACCTGGAGTACAGTAATATAGAGGAAAAGGAAGAGATGGCTCCATGTGACCCTAACTAAAGTGAGTCTTCTGAATCTTTCCAACAGCCCCTACACATAATTTCCTCTTTAGTTGCTGATCCTAGCCACATTTATTTTGATAGGGGCAGAAGAAGAAATCAAAACAAGTGATTGCAATGTGGCCCCTGTGTATCTTTTTGCCCCAGGCACTGGCCCACAAGAGCTATCATACTAAACTAGACAGATAGTTAAATTGATAACAAGTTACAGTACCTTTAATGAAGGCATTTTAATTGGGCTGGTGACATTTCTTAGTGGCTGTGTTTCAGATAGGTGCGTCCTAACTGATGACATTTACTGAAAGGGAACATGAAAATGCCAAATTATATTTATATGTATAAGTTCTATCTGATGAAATTCACTGATAGCACAAATATTCTGACTATTGACATGTATTAAATCATGGCAGGTTCTTGCCATACTGGTTACATTCACATGTAATCAATTCATCTGCTTTTCACTAAAATACTGTGGCATATCTTTCATGTATGTGCACATGGGCCCTGAGAGGAAGTTTGGCACACAGTGTCCCACACATTGCACCCATGAAAGAGCTTCTGCCGCTCCACCTCTGTCCTGGAACATGCCACCCCTCTGCTCTTATATGACTCGCACAACACTAATTGCCTGTATCTGTTGCTCCTCTGCTGCCAGTTTCTCCTCCTGTCCCCTCCCACCAGCTTCAGGTGCTGCAGGGAAGCCATAGATGGAATAAAACTCTCCAAATATATTCCTCCATGGTGCCCTGACCCCACCCTGTACTGCCTACCCCCACCCCCACCTCAGGACCACAACCACGCCGCATTACTCTTATACTTGATGTGCCCAAAGGTGCCCTAGGCCTTTTATGATCCTAGTAATACCCCTGGCACAATAAAAACTATGCTTACTCCTTACTGTAGCACACTAAGTACACCACTTTATTTATTTTTTTAACCACTTTAAGACCGGGCCTCTTTTTCAGACTCAGTGTTTTTTTTGCTAGAAAATTACAGGCATACCCCACTTTTAAGTACACAATGGGGTTTATTTACTAAAGCTGGAAAGTGCAAAATCGGGCTCACATCTGCATAGAAACCAATGAGCTTCTAACCTCGGCTTGTTCAATTAAGCTTTGGTAATAAAACCTGGAAGCTCATTGGTTTCCAGCTTTAGTAAATAAACCCCATTGTGTACTTAAAAGTGGGGTATGCCTGTACTTAGAACCCCCAAACATTATACATTTTTTTCCTAACACCCTAGAGAATAAAATGGCGGTTGTTGCAATACTTTCTGTCACACCGTATTTGAGCAGCGGTCTTACAAGCGCATTTTTTTTTTAAAATACACTTTTTTGAATTAAAAAAATAAGACAACAGTAAAGTTAGCCCATTCTTTTTATATTGTGAAAGATAACGTTACACCGAGTAAATTGATACCCAACATGTCACGCTTCAAAATTGCGCCCACTCGTGAAATGGTGACAAACTTTTATCCATAAAAATCTCCAAAGGGCGATACCGATCACGGCGATACCTCACATGTGGTTTGAACACCGTTTTCATATGCGGGCGCTACTCACCTATGCGTTCGCTTCTGCACGCAAGCTCGGCGGGACCGGGGCGTGTTTAAAAATGTTTTTTTATTTCTTATTTATTTTACCTTTTATTTTTACACTGTTTTAAAAAAAAAATTGTCACTTTTACTCCTATTACAAGGAATGTAAAAATCACTTGTAATAGAAAAAAAGCATGACAGGGCCTCTTAAATATGAGATCTGGGGTCAAAAAGACCTCAAATCTCATATTCGGACTTAAATGCAAATTTTGAAAAAATGACAACAAAAAAATGTGCCTTTAAGAAGTATGGGCGTGACATGACGTTTTGACGTTGCTTCCGCCCTGCTATAGTATGGAGACGGGTGGGGGCCATCATCCCCTCACTCGTCTCTATACCTAGCAAGGAGACAGAGACAGACATGATCGATCCGGTAAGCGGCGGAGGGCACCGGATCGCGGCGGGAGGGGGCCCCCTCTTCCGCCACCGATAAAAGTGATCTTGCCGCGAATCCGCCGCAGAGACCACTTTTATCTTGTAGCCGACCGCCAGCCGAACACGGGGATACCGGGGTCAAATTAGGGACGTACATCGGCGTGCGGCGGTCGGCAAGTGGTTAAATCAAGCAGTGTGCCCAGCTTATGATCTTGTATGCAGGCCCACTGACTTCATAAAACACCCCAGCTAAAATAGCATGTAGGTGTGTAGGAGCAAAGTGCAGCATATATTTATTCTAGTGTCAGCTTTATTATTTAAGTATTTTACACTGCAGGTTCCATAGCAGGGCAGGTCTAATACATGGATATTTTAAACTAAAACATTACTTTCCTGGTCCAAATGAATAGGGGCTAAGAAAACAAGTATAGACATGTGTAGACATAAAAATACCCTTGTGCTTGCATGTCTTTTTGGTGTGGAATAAAAAAAAAAAAAAAGTTAAAATGTAAGCAAATTGATTCACAAGAGATATTATTTTTTGTTTGCTTATATCCTGAATTTATGAATAAAGTGGCAAATGAAACAGAAGTATATCCTTAGGCCAAAGTAATAAAAGATGTAATGTGGATCTAACTGTAGTATATGAAATCGTTTTTTTTTTTTATTTAGTAATAACAGGAATATATTCATATGTAAACCTAAAATCGAGTTTTTAGTGTGATTGGTTTCATGCCTCAATCCATACAGTTTTCCTGCGCAAATCGTTTTTTTGTTAAAGTTTTGTGATTATCATGCACTTTTTAATCTATTAGGTTCAGTGAAAACATTTTAAAGACAGCATGTTTAAAGATGATGCCATAGATGATAGTTCCACTTAGTCAAATAGAAACATCTTGAATATTTAAGAAAGAGATTTTTACATAAGTTTATGAAGTGGTTCTTTAGATTAAGATTGGGTAAGATGTGGAATACTGAACAATCAGAGAAAATAATTGAAAATAACTGAAATAAAAATGTGAGGTTTATTTTTTACAAAAATGATCAACAGTTATAATTGATAATAAATAATTTGTGAATATTTTGAAATTATAAATGGACCTGGAGTGGAATTAAGTGCAAAAATTGGCAGCAGTTGTACCAGATGTTTTGTTTTATCGCACTCTGGACCAAAGCTAAATGATCTGAGAGGATGACCTTGATAGACAAGTGCCTCATTTAGTCTATTGAACTTTGTAACTATAATAGCTGCTTAATTAATGATTAATATTTAATTGTCTAACCCCAACTTCAAGTAATTCAAATTCTGTAGTTGTTGTGCACCAATATTACCAGAAGATGGCAGCAGAATACAAGATTCTTTAGTGAATGTGTAAGGTTAGACTCATTAATAAGAACATTGACGTCAGGATTCACATAAACTTTATACATTTTTGCTTGATCACAAAGACCTAACAGAGTCACCACTCATCAGTATCACTACAACAACAAAAACATCTCAAAACTAAAAATTCTCAAAGTAAATGCAGAAAATATGACAAGTGATGCAAATGATTCAAGTTTATACCGAGGGATCTTTTCTCAAATAATTTTATTTTTTTGTTCCTTAAATCTATATAGGTGTTGCTTGCCTTGAAAAAGCTTGCAGATAAGAAATTAAATGACCATTGACCAGATTAGCTGTTTTTAAAATATGCTAGTTTTTGCTACGAATTAATGAAAGCAGAATGAGCGATGCCTAGAGTGTTCCCGTGAAATTTTCTTTTGTATCTTACACATTAACTGAATATATACACAAGATCACTGAAACTCTGTTATCTATCTAGAAAAGTAAAAGATTTGTGCATGGGGATCTTCTATGGCAACTGCTCTTAAGACACCTTAAGATATATCTAAAGGCCCATACACACGATCAGACTTTTTGACAAAAAACATGCAAATTAGCTGTTTTAAGGCAACATCCGACCGTGTGTATGCTCAATCGGACAAACTTTTTCGGTTTTCATCTGACTTTTGTTGGCTGTGCAAATGGACAAACTTTCCGGCAACAAAAGTCCGATGGAGCAAAGTCCGATCGTGTGTACAGAAAACCATCGGACCTTAGTCCAAAGTACAAACACGCATGCTCAGAAACAATGCAAAAGATCAGACAACAATAAAGAAGTTGACCAAAGGGTGGAGGAAAAGAGCAGAAAAAACACATGATTTGGTGAAAGTTGGCTGAAAAAGTCCTGCCATGTGTATACAAGTTCACGGCCAACGCCCCTTGGACAGAAATCCACAGAAAAGTTTGTTTAAAGTCTGATCGTGTGTACGAGGCTTAATAATGATTGCTGCACAGTAAACTTATTAATACAAAATGAGTACCTTACAATTAAAACAGAACTTCAACCAAAAACATGATAAAAAATTACTAGCCCATAAAAGACAATTAAAGCAGACATCCAAACAAAAACATCATAAAAAATGACTAGCCCATAAAAGATAAAATAATAAAATTAACTTTTGCTGCAAAATTAAGTTTCAGTACAGAGATTTATTCTTCAGTACTTTTCCCTGCCACTAAATGTCCTCAATCTGATGGCCAGCATCATTCCACTCACTTGTGAGCACATTACTCTTCTATCTTCTATCAGCATACTTCTTGTCAGAACATGAACGGATTGGCTTTTTGTACTGTTTCTTCCTCTGAAACTCAGGCCTGCTGTACATGGGTTTCACGAGACAGGTCACACACCGGTACTTACACTGCTTGCATTTAAAAAATATGAATGTATTGATAACAGAACTACATAAATGTTAGTTTTTTACGTCTGCTTAGAGTTTAGGTTTAAGCACAGACAATCTATTATGTGTTTATTCTTACCCTAATGACCCGTACACACGGTCGGAATTTCCGACGGAAAATGTCCTATCGGACCATGTTGTCGGAAAATCCGACCGTGTGTGGGCGCCATCGGAAAAAATTTGAGATCCTGCTCTCAAATTTTCCGACAAAAAAGTCCGATCGGACTTTTTTTTCCGATCGTGTGTAGCGAATTCCGACGGACAAAGTGCCACGCATCAATCTGAACGTCACCACGTTCAGAATGATCGGATTTTCCGACAACTTTGTCCGACCGTGTGTATGCAACACCAGTGTCGGACAAAATCCGACGGATTTTGTGGTCGGAATTTCCAACCGTGTGTATGGGGCATAAGACCTCTTTCACACTGAGGCGCTTTACAGGGGTTTTTGCTCTAAAAATAGTGCATAAAATAGTGTCAAAAGTGTCCGATGTGTCCGCCATAATGTCGCAGTCCCGATAAAAATCGCAGATCGCCACCATTACTAGTAAACAAAAAAGAAATAATAATAGAAATGCCATAAATCTATCCCATATTTTGTAGACGCAATAACGTTTGCGCAAACCAATCAATATACACTTATTGTGATTTTTTTTACCAAAAATATGTAGAAGAATACATATCGGCCTAAACTGTGGAAGAAATTCATTTTTTTATATATTTTTTGGGGATATTTATAATATCAAAAAGTTAAAAATATAGCATTTTATTTTTAAAATTTCACTCTTTTTTTGTTTATAGCGCAAAAAATAAAAACCACAGAGGTAATCAAATACCAACAAAAGAAAGCTCTATTTGTGGGAAAAAAAAGGACGTCAATTTTTTTTGGGTACAACATCGCACGACCACGCAATTGTCAGCTAAAGTGACGCAGTACAGAATCGCAAAAAATGTACCCCCTGTCAGGAAGGGGGTAAATCCGGGGCTGAAGTGGTTAATGTAGAAAAATGTAAAATAATGCATTTGGGTGGCAAAAATATGAATACAATCTATCACTAGGGGTGAACCTCTAGCAATGCCAAGCTGCTGCTAACAAAGCAAACAGAATATTGGCATGCATTAAAAAGGGGATTAAAGCGATAATTCTCCCACTCGACAAGACTTTGGTCCAGCCTCACCTGGAGTATGCTGTCCAGTTCTGGGCACCAGTCCTCAGGAAGGATGTACTGGAAATGGAGCGAATATAAAGAAGGGCAACAAAGCTAATAAAGGGACTGGAGAATATTAGTTATGAAGAAAGGTTGCGAGCACTGAACTTATTCTCTCTGGAGAAGAGACGCTTGAGAGGGGATATGATTTCAATTTACAAATACCATACTGGTGACCCCACAATAGGGATGAACTTTTTTGCGAAAGGGTGTTCAATAAGACACGTAGCCACTCATTAAAATTAGAAGAAAAGTGGTTTAAACCTAAACTGAGTAGAGGGTTCTTTACTGTAAGAGCTGAAAGGATGTGGAATTCCCTTCCACATGCGGTGGTTTCAGGGGGGGGTGGGTCTATAGTTTTTAAGAAACTATTAGATAAGCACCTGAATGACCGCAACATACAGGGATATACAATGTAATACTGACATATAATCACACACATAGGTTGGACTTGATGGACTTGTGTCTTTTTTCAACCTCAACTACTATGTAACTCTCAGCACTGGAGAAACTGTGCAGTTTATCACTGACCGTGGTATACAGATCAGCCAAAAAGGTATATAGTGGCAATATTTTAATTAACAAAAGAAGATTTATAAGCTCTGGGCACTGTGGGGGTTGGGGGGGGGGGGGGCAGATGAACTATTTTCATATTACTGGGTTAATAACACTTTAACTGCCCCCTCCCCACCACCTCCATCACAGTTGATTCAACAACAGCTATAATGCAGATAGCCAATTTATAACTGCAGCTTGTCCAGTCTCTGACCACAATCTCGAGACAAACAATGGCAAGAGGAATGCAGAAGGAGGAGAGACGTGTCCATTTCTGCATTCCTCTTGCCATTGCCTGTCCCAGGAAAGTGCTCAGAGCCAGGAAAACTGCAGTTATAAATCAGTCATCTCCTTTAAAACTGTTGTCGGATCAGCCTCAGCAAGAGGGGAGAGGGGCAGGTCCAACCTTACAACTATAGCTGGAAACATAGGACAAAGCATTACATGTACTTTGTTCCATATCAGACAGAACTGTAAAAAAAATAAAAATGCTCTTCTTCCTTTTGACAGAGTGTTCATAGAAGCAGGCACATGCGTGTTAGTGTGTCTGGGTCTCATTATACAGAACAGTGTCATGTGATTGTCTGGAAAAAAAGCCTCTGCTGTGTCTGCTTGTTATCTTTCATCACATCATAAACCTCAATACTGTAATTCTATCCCAGAAAAACAAAAAAGTGAATAGATCTACTTATACCTACATGACGCTTTAACCTGATTGATGTATGAAGCAGGGAAAGATAGAGTAGTTTTAAGAGTTATTTATTGCAAATCCATGCAACTTACTAAAAAAAAAAAAAAAGAAAAACGACTTGTGAGGTTTTATTTGTAATGTAGCAGTGTGACCAGTAATATCAAGAATGTACAGTAAACTCTGACAAGCAATAACATTTTATTCTGCTGTAATTAGTCCCGTATAAGATTGCTTGAGTTCGCTGTAATGTATACACTTTTTAAAGCAAACAGCTACTGCACATACATACATGAATTACATATAAAAGGGCTGTTTTACCTCCCAAAGATGTTGTAATCATGTCCATTCAGTTCTGAAATATACAGTACACAGCCCCTTCACACAGCACAGCTCTGTCTGGTAAAGCAGCAGACTGGATGTTTCTCTACTGCAATTAAATGGCACTTACAGGTCATGTACTTCCTCCAAACCTATGACTGTACAGCAAAAGGAGAAATGGCAGACTGATGACCTCCTCTGTGTGAAGAAACAAAGGATGGGTGCACTCCCATACACGATACAATTTAGGATTTATTGGATTTATTATCAGCACACAATGGTACATAAGCAGGGGGACACGAGTGATGCATTTCACACGGCTTGCATGCTTTGTCAGACCTGTAAGGGTCTGACAAAGCACGCAAGCCGTGTGAAACGTGTTACCCATGCCCCCCTGCTTGTGTACCATTGTGTACTGATGTTTTACTTTTGTGCATGGGAGTGCGGCCATCCTTCGTTTCTTCACAAAAGTTTATGTTGCAGTGCCAGGGCGTGCACCCCTACCTATGGGCTGTTAAACTTGGAGCCCTATTTACACACCTGGAGCAGTTGAATTTTCTTATGATGACCTCCTCTCTCTGTCAATCTGCTCTCACCTACTATCAGCAAAAAAGTACTGGAGCACAAATGGCCGGCCTCATAGGCTGATTCACCATCTCCCGATCTGAGCTTTTCTGTACAGAGGTTTTCTGAAGGTTTATGCCAGGTAATTTTAGAAGGTTTATGCCAGGTAATTTTAGAAGGTTTATGCCAGGTAATTTTAGAAGGTTTATGCCAGGTAATTTTAGAAGGTTTATGCCAGGTAATTTCAGATACTTGGACTGATAGAGTTGAAAAGTATATTTGGATCCCCTCAGTTGGTTACATTGAATTACTGCACAAAGGTTAAGGCAGCACATTCGTTTTGAATAAGCTGCCAAAGTGATGGGCCAAAAACGAATGGACTACCAAAACTGAAATATTTTTGTAGGTCCATTGGCACCTACTGTACTATGTGGGATGCCACAAAGCTTTACCATGCATTACCTTCATGCATATGTCTAAGGGACCCAAAATAATGTATTAATGAATACTAAGCTGCATTTATTTGTATCTTCCCTATCTGCCTGAAAATCACCTGCGCATGTGTAAATGTGTAAGGAACCTGAAGGCTGGGAAGAGCCCGTGGGTACATCTGTGCATGTGCCATAATGGTGGCACCTAAGGGGGCAGAGCTACCTGGAAGGTGGACTAAAGTTCTTCTTTGAATTTTCTTTCTGCGATCAATGATCTACGTAATTGCTGGAAAACAGTCCCAATTTAAATGCCTGTTTTTACTTACCTTAACCACTTGGCCTCTGCAAGGTTTTACCCTCTTTATGATCAGGGCATTTTTTTCTATTCAGAATTGTGCTATTTTAACTGGCAATTGTGCGGTCATGCAACACTGTACGCAAATTAAATTTATATATATATTTTTTTCAAACAAAAAGTTTCTTTTGATGGTATTTAATCATCACTAGGGTGAAAAAAAAACACGCGTTTTAGTTTCTGTTTTAGAAATTTGAAAACAATTAATCTTTCTTCATAAATTTAGGCCACAACGTATTCTGCTACATTTCTTTGGTAAAAAATAACTCAAATCAGTGTTTATTATTGAGTCTGTGTGAAAGTTATAGAGTCTACAAACTATAGTATATATATTTGAAAATTGATCAAGCCTGATGTACTGACTGCTTATCCCATTTCTTGAGGCCTTAAAATGCCATGACAGTACAAATACCCCTTATGGGCAAGTAAACAGTTCAAGCTATTTATTAAGAGGCATGACAAGTTTTATGAAGTTGTGATAATTTTTGCCACAATATATTTTGGAAAATTAATAAATAATTATTTTTACATACTGCCACAAGTGCAGTACAGCATCATCATATGACTGGTGTGGTGGTGATTCGATCAGGGATACTGTAATAAATAAATTATAAATATACCACCTCTATGCTGACGACACACAAATCTATCTCGCTACTCCTCACCTCACTCCTTCAGTCTCCTCTCGCATTACTAACTTACTAACTGACTTATCAACATGGATGACACACCACTGCCTCAAACTCAATGTTTCTAAAACCAAGCTCATAATTTTTTCTCCAGCCCGTGCCCCCCCCCCCATTTTTTTTTTACAATGATTTTTTCCATACCCTCATCAGAGTAGTTCTGTGTCACCATAGTGACACTGTACTACTCAGGGGGGGGGGGGGGTCTGTTTTATTTTTTTACACTGTGATTGCTTGTTACAGTGAAGATCACTGTAACAGTAATCGTTTGACTCATTGACTCGTTGTTTACTATTGTGATGTTGTCATTGGCCACAGCTATGATTGGCCCAGGTACCATGTGATCACTGTTGACAAATCACAGATCACACACAATAGTAAACAATGATGTTATGGAAGGATTTTAGTGTTGTTTGCTAGATGTTATTGTTATTGTTGTTTGCTAGATGTCATGTGATTGCACAGATACTAAACACCGCAATTTGCTGTGTCCTGTGGAGCAGGGCGACGTACGTGTACATTGTGGTGCCCGCTCAAGCCGCCGGCCAGCAGTAGAATTACTGTTGGCCAGTCGGTTAATCTGCTGTCACATAATGCTGCAGCCCTCTTCTATTTACTTCTTGCTTGGAGTCCTTCTTTAAACGTCCACTTTACTGCCTGCACAATGTGGACGCTTCCCATTGCATGGCCGCAGGTGGGGTCCTGATGTCACCACAGGGTACCAGGAGTGTAATCACAGTGCTAGATTAGTGGTAAAAAAAGGTTGTCAGCATTGATTACAGGAGTTGGGAGGGAGAGGTGGTAGAAAATGTTATCCCAGAGTGGGGCTATAATAAAATATATACCCCTTCCTGGCAAAGAGCTGCAATTTATTTTATTAAGTAAGTTCTCATTTAAACTTCTTTTTTACCTAATAAAGCTTTTATTTTAACAAGATAAAGCAGGAAAAAGGTACAGCCAAGACAGTATCAAGATTTCCAGGCATCAATTTTATTAAATGAAACTTAGCACCCTATAAAGTAACACGCATCATTGATTATGCAATATTCGTATGCAGTGTAAAAATCTATCCAGTATTTTAAGTGAAATACATAGAGTGTGTGCATATCTTGCCAAGAAATAGACCTTTTTAAGCTAGTAGGGCTCTATACAATTTGTGCTAGTAACACTGCTGACCCATCTGATGACTAAGAGGCTGTAGAGAACAGTAAAAAGAGAGAGCAGATCTCCTAGGTGTATAAGCTGCTTTGTGCTCCAGAGCTCTGAGCATCCTTTACTCTCTCTAGTCTTCCCCATGCAGCATGCTCTTTACATACACAGCAAAGCACTGACATCCCTCTTTATCCAATGAACAATATCTATTGGCTCTCTTTATCCTTCTTGCTTGTTATTTCTCTCTGTAGTGAAAAGAAGAATCCAGTGCTACCTGCCTAGCACGATTTATGCAAGATTCAGAAATGTAGCAACAGCTGGAAGTTTATGTCACCGGTGGGGTACAATGTTTTACTGTTCCTGCTGCTTTTTCAGTGAAGATGCTTTATTTAGACAACAGCTAAAAAAGATTCAGTGCTGGATCTTTATCAATTCAGTGTGTGAATTGCATTGACTTCATCCCCCTAGCCCTGTATTGCTAATACGATGCTTTTGGAGAACTGTCTGAGATTTCTAGCTTATGGTTTTTCCCTATGGATTTTTCTCTTTCTGACCTTCCTCAGAGGTAAGTACTTTATGTGATTATTTCATCAGCTTTTGCTGTCTTTTGTTCATAGGAATGCATGCAGTACACATTACTGTTGAGGTAATGGGACACAAACTAAAACCTTCATTGATTATTTACAGGCAACTGGGACATTGTGAGTGACCTGTAGCTCAATGTCGGTGTAAAGGAATTTAAAACCACTTTTTGGGAACCTTATGGTTTATGAATGAGTCTTTGGGTTAAAGGTGTGCAGTTATTTACCACTATTGCAACAATTGTTTTATTTTTTCTTCTTATACTTAACATAGGCAATAATATCATTTTATCATGTTAATTCCTGTTTTTACTTTCACATGCATTTATAATTTTCTTTATATTAATATGCAGATTAAGTGGCAAGCATCAATGATTGGGTCAAACCATAACACTGCTACGGTTGTTACAAAAATGTATTCGTATTCAAAGTGTTAACATTTTCTTAAAAAACACTTGCTGCAACTACCCAATCAACCACAGTAGTGTTATAGTTTGCTCAAATACCTGTCACTGCCATGTTTTATGAGCAGCTTGGTCTGTAAATGTTGAGAAAAATACAGTAGAACCTTGGATTGCGAGCATAATTTGTTACAGAAACATGCTTGTAATCCAAAGCACTTGTATATCAAAGCAAATTTCCCCATAAGAAATAATGGAAACTCAAATGATTTGTTTCACAACCATTTATTCATAAATCCTTTAGTTTATAGTCCATATAAAAATATTTTAGCAATGTGACCAGGTTGCGTAACCATAAAATGTCCATCTACAAATGGCAGCCTTCACAAGGGGATTAGAAGCAAAATCCAGCAGAAACTACAGAGTATAAAAGAGAAGAGAGGCGCCTCTAAGTGTAGCAATATGTTGCTAAATGTTGTACCTTCATTAAATGGAACCGTAGAGGTGCCTCTCTTCTCTTTTATACTCAGTTGTGACATGACGCTACTTGTATATCAAGTCAAAATTTATTAAAAAAATGTTGTTTGTCTTGCAAAACACTCTCAAACCACATTACTCTCAATCCAAGGTTTTACTGTATAACAACAGCATAAAAACATATTATACTAAAAACTCTTTACAAGTATACTGTTATCGGAATCTTGGTCTTTAAATGTGGAGAATAATATAAATAAAGACAGGATAAAAACATATTATTCTAACAACTCTACAAGTATACTATTATTAGAATCTTGGTCTTTAAATGTGGAGATTAATATAAATAAAGAGAGGATAAAAACATATTATACTAAAAACTCTTTACATGTATACCATTATCAGAATCTTGGTCTGCGAATGTGGAGATTAATATAAATAAAGACAGGATAAAAAATATTATGCTAAAACTCTTTATATGCATACTATTATCAGAATCTTGGTCTGCAAATGTGGAGAATAATATAAATAGGATAAAAGATAGGATAAAAAAATATATATTATACTAATGTATACCATTATCAGAGTCTTTGATTTTTTTTTTACTTTTTGAGAAAAATATTGAACAACACACAATTTAATTATAGAGGAGTGACAACAAATCAGATTTGCATGGCTATGAGAAAAGTTTTACACAGAAAACCGTTTAAAATATAATGTGCATATGTGTGAATTTGTTACAAATGCAGTAATCTTATTATTAGATATCTGTGCATTGCATTGCATGCAACGACCGACAATTAAAAAAAAAAACAAAAAAAACAATATTATTTACTTTCTGGTCTAAAACACTTATTTTTATTTATTTTTTTTAAATCATAATTCTTCATCAATTTAGGCCAATATGTATTCTGCTACATGTTTTTGCTACAAATGTAGTAATCTTATTAGATATCTGTGCATTGCATTTTGCCACTTCAACTGCCAACTGCGCGGTTGTGCGACACTGTACCCAAATAAAATGCATTTCTTTTTTCCCCACAAATAGAGCATTATTTTGATGTTATTTAATCCCCTCTGCGTTTTTATTTTTTGCGCTAGAAACAAAGAACGACCGCAAATTTCTAAAAAATAAACTATATTTTTACTTTCTGCTCTAAAACACATCCAATAATAATAAACAAAAGCACAATTCTTCATCAATTTAGGTCAATATGTATTCTGCTACATGTTTTTGGTAAAAACAAAATCCCAATAAGCGTATATTGATTGGTTTGCGCAAAGGTTATAGCGTATACAAACTATAGGATATTTTTCTTTATTTAATTTCTATATATATATATATATTTTACTAGTAATGGCGGCCATCAGTGACTTATAGCGGGACTGCGATATTGTGGCGGACAAATTGGACAACTAACTGACACTTTTTTGGGGTTCAGTGACATTATTACAGTGATCAGTGCTAAAAATATGCATTGTCACTGTACTAATGACACTGACAGGGAAGGGGTTAACATCAGGAGCGATCAAAGGGTTAACTGTGTGCTTAGCTAATGTTTCAGTGCAGTGGGGGAGGTGCTTTTACTAGTGGAAGACATGGATTGGTGTTACTGCTTTACAGAAACACAGGATCCATGTCTTCTGTACTGGCAGAATGACAATCAATCTCAGCGGGCGCAAGCCGCTGGTGGCGCACACTCGCGGCCAAAGCCTGAAAGGGCAGAATCACGTATATATGGTGTGGACACCCTGTAGCAGTAAATCTGCTATGGGGCAGTCAGCAAGTGGTTAATCATTTACTTTTAAGTGTCAAAATGGCTCTTCTGTCTCATATGACTGTTAAGCCCCATACACACGGTCGGATTTTCCGATGGATTCTGTCCTATCGGACAATGTTTTCGGAAATTCCGACCGTGTGTAGGCACCATCGGACAGTTTCCATCGGATTGTCTGACGGACAAATTTCTATCTCCTGCTCTATAAATATTCCGACAACAAAGTCCGATCATACCAATTCCGATCGTGTGTAGCGAATTCCGACAGACAAAGTGCCACGCATGCTCAGATCACATCACAAGACCAAAGCTATTGGCTACTAGCCTCTACGTAGTCCCGTCGTAGGCAACAAACGTCACCACGTTCAGAATGATTGGATTTTCCGACAACTTTGTCCGACCGTGTGTATGCAACACCAGTGTCGGACTAAATCCGTCGGACAAAATCCGATGGATTTTGTGGTCGGATTTTCCGACCGTGTGTATGGGGCATAACTCATTTAAATATGTTCTGTTTGAAACCTATGGTACTTTATGTTCTTGCTAAAAATGCAAGAAACCATTTTGCACAAAACCTAGTGAAAGGTTTAAAATATTTATTGTATGTCCAAGAAATAAAAATTGTATGTCCAAGAAATAAAAATAAATAACAATTATTCTGAATTAATTAGCCAATAACACTATTATACTCTTCATTAAAAATATTTACAATTACAATGATTATACAAAATACAATTTATAATTAGATATACAATTTATTACATAGGCCATGCAAGACTGATATGAGAGAACTGGCCTAAATTACTTAAGGAATATGGACCGTTCACATAGCAAACAAATTGTTCCCCTGCACATGATTCAGTATTCACAGTAATCATTGCTTTACCATCTTCACTAAGCTACGAAATCATTTGCTTTACCATGTGAACAGTCCCTTTACTAATTTGTGTAAACGGGTATGATGGTGGATAACTCAAGCACTGCATCCCTGTAAAGTATATAGCCAAAAGCACTCAAGTTCTTTTTGCCGCGTTCCTTTACTAAATCAATCCCAAAGTTTTAAAGAGTAGTGGCAACTATAGCTGGAACTGGCCCATGTACAGGGCCGGTGCTACCACTAGGCGGAGTAGACAGTCACCTAGGTCGCACTACCCCCCAGGGCGCAGCCACAGCCTCTGTTTCCATGAATCTCAAGGCAAGTGTGAGCCCGCCCCTGTCCTGGGAACACATCTGCATGCCTCCAATCCCCCAATGTGTCCCGCTGAGCGCCCCGCTGTTCCCTCGCTCTCTTCACAAAGTAAAAGCTCACAGCACCGCTCCTTTGCCCCAGCCTGTCCCTCTGGAGCGGCGCTGTGTGTCTGTGTGTGTGTGTGTGCAACGGAGGGGCGGGGCTCGGTGGAGATCGAGAGGTGCAGCGTCTGTTAGCTGACCTCCCGGCCGGTGGAGACGCCAGACCAACACTGCCTGCCCAGCGCTGAGGAGAGCCCGGATGTAACGGTCGATGAAGCAGAGGTAAGGAGGAGTATGGATCCTCCCTATCTACAGCGAGCTGTGTGTGGGGGATGGGGGGGTGAGTAGTGAAGGAAATAGGAGTCAGGTAGGTAGGTCAGTGCATGTTTAATGGTCAGGTAGGTCAGTGTGTGTGTCAGGTAGATCAGTGTGTGTCTCAGGTAGGTAGGTCAGTGTGTGTCTCAGGTAGGTAGGTCAGTGTGTGTCAGGTAGGTAGGTCAGTGTATGTGTAATGGTCAGGTAGGTCAGTGAGTGTCTCAGTTAGGTAGGTCAGTGTGTGTCAGGTAGGTAGGTCAGTGTATGTGTAATGGTCAGGTAGGTCAGTGTGTGTGTGTCAGGTAGGTAGGTCAGTGTATGTGTAATGGTCAGGTAGGTCAGTGTGTGTCAGGTAGGTAGGTCAGTGTATGTGTAATGGTCAGGTAGGTCGGTCAGTGTGTGTATAATGGTCAGATGGGACACATATTGCAAAGAGGGGATCAATGAGCGGAGCCAATGGGGGGCGGCAAAATTAGGTTTCACCTAGGGTGTCAAGAATTCTTGCACCAGCCCTGCCCATGTACGTATATGTTTTAAAAGACATTTACTCCAAGAAGCACACTGGAAATGTATTGTGCGTGAGAGAATCAGCCACAACTGGGTGATTGCATATGCAAAGCCTACTCATTATGGAATTATATTTACCTGTTTATTTAGCTTTGCATACCATTTCTGACAAGGACTCTGAGAGCACACCAAGGTTGGGCATAGATGCCTCATTTGTATTTCGATCAGCCAGAGGGAGATTCCCCCATTTACACAATGAAGGTGCATGAAGGAATCCCCCCTGCTTTGACATTATGTTCTGACAGCGGGACTTCTCTGCTGTCAGAAAACAATAAATCTGGAATCTGACCTGTCCTTTCAGCACCAACTCCAATCACTGATCTAATCTTGTAGACTTCACCTCCATAACATTTCCATAGTACTTCCCTTTTTAACCAATGAAGACACTAAGCAACTTATTCACTCCCTTGCTATCTCTCACCTTGACCATTGCGACTTCTTCTTCATAGGCCTTTTTTCTATACAGGCTATCCCCCCCTTCAGTCTATCATGAATGCTGCTGCCAGACTCATCCACCTTACCAACCGCTCAGTGTCCCCCACACCTCTCTGCCAATCCCTCTACTGGCTTCTGATTGCCCAGCAAAAAAAAAATCTAAATACTAACAACAACATACAAAGGCATTTACATAACCAATATTGTCTCAATATATCACCCAAGCTGTCATCTTCACTCCTTCCAAGATCTCCTGCTCTCTAGCTCTCTTGTCTCCTCCTCTCATGCTCGTTTCCAGGACATCTCCAGAGCCTTTCCCATCCTCTGAAACTCTGTACCCCAATCTATCCTGCTAACTCCTACTTTGTCCACTTTTAGGTGATCCCTGAAAACGCAGCTCTTCAGAAAAGCCTATCTTGCCATGGGCTAATAACTAAATCTTTTATTTTTCCCATCAGTTCATCCCTCGCAGTTAATTACCTTTTGTTTCACTTGCCCCTCCCTACTAGATTGTAAGCTCTCAGGAGCAGGGCCCTCCTAAAGCTTCGTACAAACTAGTGGGCCCTGCTCCTCCTAAAGCTTCGTACACACTAGTGGTTTATTTTCATTCAACCCAGCAGGGTTGAACGAAAAAAAAAACCTGGCAGCTCAGGGGGAGCCGCTGTACTAAGTATCCGATGTTAGCACAGCGACCTCTCCTGCTGTGCTATTGTGTTATGACAGACGAACACCCCCTCACCAGAACACCATTGGCTGAGAGCGCTGATTTGGGAGCTGATCGGCAAACCTTTTTCGGTCATGCCCCGGCTGGCTACTGTCAGACCAACTCCAGTACACAAGGGCCGAATGTACTAGACTTAACACTCTTGTATTAAATTATATTGTTGCTGAACTGTCTCCCTTTGTATTGTAAAGCACTACACAAACTGTTGGTGCTATATAAATCCTGTATTATAATAATAAATAATAGCTGCATCTGATTGACTGCAGCTGTCTGATTGAGAAAAAATTTCCAACAGTCCTTTTCGACATAAGTCAATTGTTAGATCAACTTCTGTTGAGCAGGACCAGCCAGCGATGAATAGAAAGTCATCCAGTCTCTGCTGAACCAGACCGATTTCAATCCATCCATGGGTAGCTTAATAAGCGCCTTAAAATCTGACAGTTGCTGTCCTTTGAGCTGATTGGTCTCCTACTAATAACACAAGCTCTATCATGACTCCTAAATTTGTCTAAAAATATCATATAACAGAGCCCTGTAGTTAAAGTAATAGTAAAGCTTTTTTTTTTTTTTGTTTTCTTTAATAACAAACATGTTTTATTTTACCTGCTCTGTGCAGTGGTTTTGCACAGAGCAGCCCAGGTTCTCCTTTTCTTGGATCCCACGCCGGCTCTCCTGGCTCCTCCCTCCCACCGCAGCTCTGTGTGTCCTTTCACATACAAAGCCCTGGCTCTGTCTCCTGATTGGCCCACTGGCTGTGATTGACAGCAGCGGGAGCCAATGGCTCCCGCTGCTGCCAAAAGCCAATCAGGAGTGCGATTAATACAATTTTGAAAAAAATAATTTTTTCACTCATCTCTTAATGCCTGTTGCTAGGGGGTCCCTCGTAATCTGGCTCCTTACATCACTTCCCTTGGGAAACTGATTCAGCTATCCTCCCAACTTCACAAATTCAAGCCCTTGATGATGAGTTGCAACTGCTGCTTAAACATCATAAGCATATACCAGACAATTTGCTGCTCCAGCGAATTGATAAGATCAGGCTGGAACTGAATCTGCCCTTAACAACGAAGCCGGAGAAGAGTTTACGGTGGGCCTCCACTAAATTCTACATGCACAAAGACAGGTTACGGACACTTTTTAGCGCATAAACTGAATCCTTGCATGCAAACCTTTGCAGTGACCAGGGTGCGTTGTTCTGATGGCACATATTCCCAAAACCCTTGTAACGTGTTGGAAGCCTTTAGAGGTCTCTATGCCTCCCTGTACAAACCCCCGAAACTGGAGGATCCTCAATCCTGCGCAGTACTTACAAGGTATGGCGCTTCCCAAAATTTATTTGGGGCATAGGGAGGCCCCTTTCACATCACGTGAGATTATAGCTGCCATTAAATCCACAAAGATGGGTTCTGCTCCGGGGCCAGATAGCTTTCTGGCTCTATATTACCGCAAGTTTCAGGATTTTTTGGTCCATCATTTGACTCAGTATTTTAATGCCCTACGGGATGGAGCTACACTAAACCCTTCCTCTCGTATGACATATACAGTATATATCGGTTATTCCAAAACCTACCAGCCCATCTCACTAATCGATAATGACATTAAACTGTTTACAAAAGTACTGGTTAATAGACTGTCATCTTTCATCAACTTGTGTGTACATAGGGATCAGGTGGGCTTTATCCCCGGTCGCCAAGGACCAGATCAGATTAGGATAGCATGGGAAATCATTCTGATCTCATCACAATTGAACGCGGCACGCGACAGGGGTGTCCATTGTCCGCACTGCTCTTTGCTATTGCGATCAAAACCATTCTTCAGACCTTACGTGACTTTTGTAAGATTTCTGGGCTCAGGGTGAACGAGACAAAATCTTCTGCTATGAATATTAATGTTCCTGACTCGCTGCTCTCACGTATATGGGAATCCTTCCCATTTCAATGACATGATGTATCTCTCCCATATTTGGAGGTTAATCTCTCGTCTTCATACTTGTTGTTATATGAGGTAAATTATCCTTCCTGTTTTCGGCATCTGGAACAGATGCTTTCGAGCTGGGCCCTGTACGAGCTCTCATGGTTAGGTAGAATATATGCAATCAAAGTGATTTTTTTGCCTAAACTTTTATATTTATTTAGTTCCTTACCAGTTACATATAGTTACATAAAGGGTGAGGTCGAAAAAAGACACAAGTCCATCAAGTCCAACCTAGTTAGGGTCTCTAGGTCGGACCTGCTCCATTTTCAGGCTAAAATATTGAAATTCATTGGGGGCACTAAAGGCCATAGACTGGCACGCTCCAATTCATTCCCTGAGTTATTGGTTCTTGGTATTGTCTTTAGGTCTCCTGTTTTTTGTTTGTAACTTTGTAACTAAAACCTTGTGTTTTAGATTTATCATACGTGTGTTGTTTTCGACAATGTGATATTGTTGACGTGTTACTGTTTTTCTATGATGAGATCAATTTTTAAAAATCTGAATGTAAAATATTACATAAGCTCATTCATGGCTGGCTCTTTTAATTTGCTAGCCCCAGTTTTGAACATATCTTTTACTAACCCTAAATGATAAGTGTATCTTATACATCTATGTAGGGCCACAGATTAAAGATAATGTGACTTTTTTTTCCCTAAAAAACGGTTTGGCAACCAGTTGACCTGTAAGGTCCAATTACCATTGTGCCACTGTTTGCATGCTCCAGCTATGTATTCTCCCTAATATTACCTGCTCCCAATTTGCAGTTGAGGTATGGGGATTGAAATCTTTATCAGGATGGAGGTTATTCACTGTGAGCCATTCTGACAGACTCATCACATTTGTTAAATGTAGACTGGGGGCAGGCACCAGTGACTAGATACTGTAAATTGTCTGAGGGTATGAACAATCGCAGCAGGACCCTAGAAGCTGCTTCATTTTAGACCAGATTTTCTGCAAAAGAAGATTCTCTGTTATATGTAGACTTTGGCTTTCCAAGTCCCCAGGAGTACACTTATCTAATCACATGACCCGAGCATTTGCCTTGCCAGCATTTCCTTTTGTATGAAGTAGATTTGTAGGCGAAGAAACCTGTGTGGAGTGGTATTTTACTTTTTTGTAGGGGCAATTTTTTTTTCCATCTTTCGTGCTATATTCTACCATTTTTTTAAGACATGGTTGGGGATAGCTAGAACCCTTGTAATTTTTTTATTGCTGCCTGAGGCCTTAATAGTCCATCTAGTTTAACCAATAAAAAAAATGCATGCATTAATAGAAAACATCCATATACAAACCCTATACCCACAATTGTTTCAGAGGAAGGCAAACACTTGCATGTTCCAGTTTACTCCCGAGGGGTTAAAAATTCCTTTCTTACCCCCAGATATTCCCTTAATCAACCATCTCTGGTGTTATTGCCTATACAGTACATGTTAATATCAAGTTATATTCTGTGCATTTAGAATGCATCCAGCTCTTTTAATCAACTGAGCTAGACAGAGCTACAGTAGTTCCTGAGGGAGTGTATTCCACGTTTTCACAGATCTTGCTGTAGTGGTAGTGGTTAAACCTCTTTTCCTCCAGACATAAAGAGTGCCCCTTGTCCTCCGTGATGACCTTAAAGCAAATAACTTTGCACCAAGTTTTCTATATGGACCACCTATGTATTTATATATGGTAATCATATCCGCCTTTAGCCCCCTTTTCTCAAATTCAGTTCAGCTAATTGGAGGTCCTCCATGTCTATTTGGTTTCCCTTCTCTTACTCCAGTCCTCCAATATCCTTTTTGTGAATTGGTGCCCAGAACTAAACTGCATATTCCAGATGAGGTCTTACTGATGCTTTGTACAGAATTTTGGAGCAATCATAGGAACAAGAGATGAGTTAAAATCTTCTAACAGGGACATTTTTCCAGTGACAAATGTCTAAGAAGAGTTCCCTCTTACTAACTGTTGAATCTCTAGCAAAGTAAGTGAAAAAGGAAAATTGCCCTCAATGTGACAGATATTATACAAAAAGCAGACCTAAGTGTAAAACACAGTCCTTTAGTGCGTCCTTTAGAACAGTGTTTCTCAACATTTTTTCAGTCAAGGCACCATTTAAAATGATGTACAATCTCAAGGCATCCCATTCTAAAATGTAAACAATATGGGAAAGTTTCCCCAAGGGGTTTTAAAGCAGCAGTACAGGCGGCTTCGAAAGAGATTGTTTAAAAATACTTTATTTATGAAACTATAGGGTCAACAATATGTTGCAGTTAAAATATGAGCTCTGGTTAGGGCATACCAAAAACATTCCACGATACAGAAATGCAAACACAAAAATACAGCATCACATGTCATATGTCTGTTGTGATGATGCCCTGACGTGTTTCGATCCATGTTGTCTTCTTCAGGGAGTTGGTTTGCTCTAAAGAGATACATTTTTAACATCTTAATTATCAAAATAAATTATTTCATCATACATTTAATTTCATATATACAAGGTATACCACTGGTGAAATGGGATCTCCTGACCAGAATTTTTTTTTAAAACTGTTGGATGATCCCGGAGGTTCCATGATCATTCGTTCCCAAGGGTGGAAAGAGTTCGACCCAATAAAGGCTTGCAATCAGTCACGCTTAGGACACCCTCAGAGGGTAAGAGGGGGGCAAAACCGTGCAGCAAATTCACAATGATATCATTATATCAGGAGATCGTTCTAATTTAGTCCTGTATTACAAGTTATGGGATGGATTCCAAATGTTTGTCAATGTTTATCTACGTTATAATAGTATTATCAAGTTTTCATCATTGGTGCCAATTAGGTTTCAAATGTTTATTTATTATTAATATGTTTATATATTGTTGTAATAATAATGAGATGGTATGTGAAGGGGAGAATTAAATGATGTGGATGTTTATTTGATTATTAGTGTGTTGATGTGATTAAAAAGTGATGGTGAATAGAATAATGACATGAATGAACATGTGTAAAAAGGTGAAGCATGAGATATGTTGTGGAGAGTGAAGGTGTGATAGACCATTATGAATAAGTATAAAGAAAGAGTATATAAAATTGGAATAAATGTGAAATAAAAATAAAACAGAAAACACGTGTAAGATAAATCGGCTGAGAATGTGATACTAGTTTAAAAATGTACATAAAAATAGGGACTGTGAAACAAAACAGTCAAGGTGGTATGTGATGTAATAAGAACAATGTATGGAGACAGACAGTGCAAGCCTGCAAATCATATGTGAAAATAACCTACATTTATATTGGTATTAGTATGAATACTATCAATTGCATATAATTGGGTGCCTGGCTGCAACTATGCAGGAAGCCAGAGGCTCTATAAACAAAGAACAAAGTCAAACTGTAGTATTGAATCTAAAATATATTCTAATAGTTATAACCAAAATCAGCCCTGAAAGCGGACAAGACAAAAAAATGATCCAAAACAAATTGTGTAGAGTACTTACATAGACCATTTGTTTATACAAACCATAAGTTCAGGGATGCATGGGATCATATCTTGATCCTCATGCACCCTGGTATTTTTATAGGGCCTCCAATGATTAGAGAAAATAATAGAAAAAAACTATTCTAATCATTTTAGATAATGCGGCAGCATCGACACATGTAGGACACCCAACATTAGAGGTGATTTATTTTTCCAAAGCAAATACACTTTTTAACACTAGTACCGACTAGTATTACAGTGTTTCTCCTCTCCCTCAGTTTCTCTCCATCACTCAGCTAATGTGACCCCAGTGTTGATGTAGAGGGGCAGGGGAGGGTCAAACAAGGATGCTGTGCAAGCGATCAACACCATTCTTATCAACACTGTTGACATCATTGGTTGTTAGGATGCCGGGGCTGGAAGGTTGAAATGGTGCACAATAAAAAACCTGTGGCTCTGTGTAACTAAAAGGCAGACTTGATCCACCTGCTGGCTTGTATACATATTTGGGTAATTTGTAGGCATTTTGCCAAGCACCCTAGAAGAAACCTAAAGGCACCCTGGTTGAAAAAGGCTGTTTTAGAACACCAGAACTGGCACATATGGACATGTATATGCATATGCTGCTTGTTTTTTATACATATATATATATATATATATATATATATATATATATATATATATATATTTATGGTTGAAGCCCTATGGCCGACACGTATCTGAAGGGAAATAACTTAACCAATAAGATCTATAACATGAAAAGGGAGACCTGAAGTGTGCCTTGGTCTATGGCCGGTACGCCAGAAATAAGGGGGCATACCCTGATTAGAAATGAGTATTTGATGGGGGTGATGTTGTGAGAAATGCCCTTAAAAGGGGGAATGGGAGGGTGGGTATCGCGCACCGGAACCGACGAAGACCACAGGTGAGTGGGCCGGTTAAATACCCTCCCGGGCTCCTCCCATAAATTCAGGCCACCATGTTGGCCTTCCACTTATGGTTGAAGCCCTATGGCCGACACGTATCTGAAGGGAAATAACTTAACCAATAAGATCTATAACATGAAAAGGGAGACCTGAAGTGTGCCTTGGTCTATGGCCGGTACGCCAGAAATAAGGGGGCAAAAACTGAGGTAGGGTTTGAAGATATTTATTGCCTTTTAGTATTGACTACTGCGTGAGCTGGGCGAAGGCCCGTGACATTTCCGCCTGTGGGTCGTGTATATACCGGGTGAAGCAGGCTGACTTCCATCTGCCGAGTCTCTGGATGATGTGGCCTGGGACCCCCTGCTGTGAGGCGGCTGAGGCGGCCCCGATCCGAAAAGAGTGACCGGAGTACTCGCTGGGGTTGAGGCGTAGGTTGCGGAGGAGAATTCTTACGTGTGTCATGAACTGACAGGTGCTCAAGGGTTTGACTGGAAAAGGCAGAAGGGGATCGGTGTCCCTTTGTTCTGGCAGGAGTGAGAGCAGGTGGTTGAGAACCGTTACTGGGCACCAGGCATTGCCGGTTCTGTATAGATGGATGTCCACCCCGTGGCCAGCTTGCTGAGTCTTGGAGACGTTGAGGTGGAGCACGAAGTGGTCTTGATGGCGAACTAGGTGGCGTCTGCACAGGGTTTGGCTGGTCGAGCTGTTACGGGTGAATTCGCTGGGACGTAAGAACCCATAGTAGGCCAGGTAGATGGCGGCTTGTATGACCTGGCTGAGGAGGACACCAAAGGGGGAACCAGCGAGTATGGCGGACATCTCGCGGAAGATGGCGCCAGTGATGGGGCGACGTCTGGTTCTGTTTGCTGGTTGCTGCTTCTGGACGCCGCGTAATACGGCTCGGACGGCGTGGGACGAGAAGACAGACGGTCTAGTAGGATCTTGAAGGGCCAAAAAGTGCTGTATGCCGGCCAGGTATAATTGAAAGTATCTGCGGGGGCCAAGGGCCAGCGAACCAATGGAGGCCAAATATGGCTGCGAAGCCCGTGGAGGCCGCGGCATCTGTCACCACCTGTGGTGAGAAGGGTGAGACGGCCGGGATAAACATGGATATCCCGTTCCACGAGGAAAGGAACTCTTCCCACATCGCTAGGTCTGCTATGGCCGCGGCGTCCAGTTTGAGGATCTGATCGGGGTCTTGTGCCTGTGACAGGTGGACTAAGAGTCGTGAAATGAAGGAACGACCTTGAGGGACGATCCGCATGGCAAAATTGAGCATGCCAAGTAGTGACTGGAGCTGTCGTCTTGTGCACCCTCTCGTGCGGGTGAAGTCCTGAAGAACTGCCCTGATGCGGGTCAGCTTGTCGAGGGGTAGGCTGGCCTGCATGGAGCATGTGTCCAAGACAACTCCGAGGAAGGTGATGGAGTGTGCGGGTCCGTCGACCTTGTGCTCGGCTATGGGGACATTGATATTCTGGAAGACGACTCTTAATTTGTCGAGGTCTACTGGTGAAACGTTAGGCTGCTCTATCAGTAGGAGGTCATCTAGGTAGTGGATGACTTCTGTGCATTGGGCCTTGTGTAGGAGAATCCAGGTGAGGGATTGAGCGAACGTGTCGAAGAGCCAGGGGCTACTTTTGGAGTCGAACGTGAGCTTGGTGGCGAAGTAGTACCTGTCTCTCCACTTGATACCGTGCCAACACCAAAGAGACGGGTGAATCGGCAGAAGTTTGAAGGCGTCCGATATGTCGGCTTTGGATAGCCAGGCCCCTGTGCCTGCTTTGAGGATGGCCTGGATCGCCAAGTCGACGGAGGCGTATTTTAAGGAGAACTCCTCGGAGGGAATTAGGGAGTTGAGGCTGGGGACGTGGCAAGAATGAGGCGCAGACAGGTCGTACACCAAGCGAACTTTATTTGAGAATTTGCCCTTGACAAGCCCAATAGGGCTGACTCTCCAGGTGTTGAAGGGGGGTTGTGTGAAGGGACCAATGACGAAACCTCGCTCCAGCTCGGCTAGGAGTAGTTGGTCTATGGCCTGCTCGTCGGTGGCCGCTGATCTGAGATTCCTACACTCGTAAGTAGTGTGGGGCAGGGAGACAAGGCCGGTATGGAAGCCCGCCGTGAATCCTTGTATGAGGAACGTGGCTAGGGGGTGTGAGTCCAGATAGACTCCTAACCATAGGCTGTTTATGCGGCTCAGTCACAGATTTTTCGGTTTGAGCTCGCATAGATTTTTCGGGTGCGCCCTGTGGCACACGACGCACACGTGGAGCAACCTGCATTGGCTGAAGTTACACGAGCCGTAGTTGTAATTATTGCAGATGGCCGCTCCTCCCATGGTCCGGACGGGGCGTCCGAGTTTGTCGAGCTGGGGTTTCTGTGTCGGTGCTGGCGGGTTTTGTGCTGGAGCCGAGGTCGAGGGAAACTCGACCGAGTGGCGGAGTGTTGCACTGGAGCACCAGGCGGCGGTGTGCGTGGAGGATTGGCAGACTGCGCACAATGGTGAGCGCAGACCGGCGAAATGGCGACAGAATAATTCTGTGTCCATTAGGCTCCAATCTGTGGGTGACTGGAATTGCGCCATCCTGGCGGCTGCTTTTGCGGAAAAGGAGCGGTGGTAGTCATAGAATGAGAACCCGCCGTATTTGTAGCCCAAATCTACCACGGTGTGGAGATATAAATCCAGCTCTTCCCTTCTGCCGGGGGAAGCTGAGCATATGATGTCTCTAAGCATCCCAAATGACAACGCAAATTCTGGGACGGACAATTTGCGGTTGAGTCTGGGGTCTTTAGCTTTGAGGACCACCGAGACATCTCCCCAGGTATAGGCCTTGTTTTCGGCTAGGTCGTGGACTGAAATGAGAAGGGAGGCGAGGTTGACGTCCTTGCCATCCAGTATGTCCTTCTTAATGCTGGCTGGAACCAGGTGTGCTGGGCAGACCAGGGGACATGTCCCTGCGGTACCTGTGGCGACTGTTGTAGGTGGCTGTATCGCGGCGGGGCCGGGGACGGCCGGGGCCGGGTGAGATTCGAGGAGAGTCACTCTGGCTTGGACGTCCGTGACTGTGTTCGCCAAGGACGACACCATGGTGTGGAGTTGTGTTATGGCCGCAGATATAGACTGGAGGGAGGCTTGCTGAGTGCTGGGCCCTGCCATGGCAGGAGGAGGAAACAAGAGCCTGAAGAGCTCCGCCTTCCTGGCCGTGGCGGGGAACGGCACGCCCCTGCGTCTAAGTTCTGCCGTCAGTCTGGGGATGGTCCATCCCCTGAGGGACTGGATGCTGTCACTCATGGACACTGGGGAACGTGACAAGGGGGCGGTGAGATCCTCGCTGCCCGCTTGCGACATGGTCCTCGGATGGGCTGTGCCCTGAGGCGATGTCTTGAGGCGTCTGAGGTCGTAAGAAGGTCGACCGGAGCTGTTCAAGGGGATGAGATAAACCAAGACTGTTTCTTTCCTTTGTGTAAACATACGTACCCAACTGCTGTGCTCTGGAAAGGACAAGTGTGCGTACGTACGTGAACGTGCGTACACGGTAAGTTTTTATATTTTACCTGGAGAAACACCGTCCAACCTGTGCAGGGTGGACCTACTGAACTCGGACTGACCTAGGGAAGGAAAAATAAAGAGAACTGTGCATATACACTACTTATATATTTTTTTTTTTTTTTTTTTTTTTTTTTTTTTTTGTGTGAAATGAGAAACGTTTGTGCCATGTGGTGGGCGCAAGGTGTCGTTTTATGAGTGTGACTGCTGATTGCCGAGAATTTTGGAATGAAATGAGGCCAACTCGACTGGGGTACGTTGAGGCGAACTGATGCATGGTAGATGCCATCGGATTCGGATCAGGACGTTTGTGTGTGACAGCGAACTGATCGGCATGACAGAAGTATGAAACGGTCGAGCCGCGATGGCGACTGTAGACGAACCAGACTTCTGGAGCATGTACTGAAATGAGGCCAACGGATGTTCAGGGCGCATCGGTCCGAACCGGTGCGCAGCGCGACTGGGTTCGAAGCGAGGTGCGGCCTGGCGGTGAGAGAAATGAGGGGAACCATTCCCTGAGGTGCTGAACGGTCGGTCGGGTCTCACGACCGACGACGAGCAGACTCAGGGGTGGTTACTGAAATGGGGCCGACAAACCTGGGGTACGTTGGAGGCGAAGACCGATCCGCAAAGGTGCGACCGGTTTCGAATCAAAACGTGACTCGTGAGGTGAAATGTTTTCCTCGTGACAGAGGCGCCGAGCGGTGAGCCTAAAAACTTTTCGACTGACAGCGACCGTACTTCTGGAGCACGGAATGAAATGGGGCCTGGGAGCACCTTGGGGCGTGCCGGTACGAATCGAGGCACCGGGGTGCGCCTAGACTTGAATCGGAACGTAATACGTGACAGTGAAATGATGCCATGACAGAGGTGTTTTTTCGACCGGTGAGTCGAGAAATTGCGGCTAACGGCCGCTCCCTGGGTCATGTATTGAAATGGGGTTCCACTGCTGGGACATGCCGGGACGAATCGGATGTGGCTAGATTCGAACGGCGTGTCGGTGCAGGACCGTGAAATGGTGAAATGACTGAAATGTTTTTGAAATGGCTGAAATGTGACCGTATGGCATGATACTGCGACTGATTCCGAATCAGGTGATGCGTAAGCGACCGGCTACTGTATGCAGATAGCGGTACGGATGCAACGTACGGGTACTAATGGAATGACTTGTGCGTATGTGAACAGCGAGATTCGTGACAAGGTAAGTAACGTTCATAAGTGAAATGGTGGTCAAACGAGACCCCTACCTGCGGCAGCCGAGCCAGATACAGTGTACAAAACCTTCGAACGAGAGCAATCCACGAGACGTCTGGCACTCACGAACGCTAGCGAAATCGAGTAGTCGGCTTAGTGACGTAGTATATCGCGCACCGGAACCGACGAAGACCACAGGTGAGTGGGCCGGTTAAATACCCTCCCGGGCTCCTCCCATAAATTCAGGCCACCATGTTGGCCTTCCACATATATATACTGTACGTGTCTATTTTTATGTATACAGGTTAGGGAAGGTGTTGGTGGTGGTGGATTAATGAGGAAACGGTATTGCTAATTTCAGTTCCACTTCAAAATAGTAATAGTTTATTCCGGAACTGAAGAGAAAAGGTCACTTTGGAGGTCACAAATCAACATGCGGCCTTGTGCTTTTGTATGGTAATGTAAATCCTCAGTGACCTCTAATGCTCCGTACACACGGTCGGAAATTCCGACAGAAAATGTCTGATCGGACCATGTTGTCGGAAAATCCGACCGTGTGTGGGCTCCGTCGGACGGAAAAAATTTTAGATCCTGCTCTCAAATTTTCCGACAACAAAATCCGATCGGACTTTTTCCGATCGTGTGTAGAGAATTCCACGCATGCTCAGATCAAATTAGGAGACCAAACCTATTGGCTACTAGCCTCTACGTAGTTCCGTTGTACGCAACGAACGTCACCACGTTCAGAATGATCATATTTTCCGACAACTTTGTCCGACCGTGTGTATGCAACACCAGTGTCAGACAAAATCCGTCAGAAAAAATCCAACGGATTTTGTGGTCGGAATTTCCGACCGTGTGTACGGGGCATAATATTATATATTCACCTTAGAATGTGCACTTCAAAAAGAAAGCCCATTTCTTTTTGTGACTCTTTTTATGTTTACAACTGAAAGAAATATGAATTGCTCAGATACAGCATATATTTTTACTGCACTAAGAAGTTGCATTAAGGATCATCTGTATTTCAAAATAACAACCGCCATAGTAGCTGGCCTGCTATTTCTTTCTTTTTTACTTCAATTAAGAATACACATATTATAATTGTGGCTAGGATGATACAATAACAGTAATAATCGTCTAGTACCCACTGGGATACAGTGTTACATTATTGGATGCTTGCACTTGGATGAGGCTCTCTGCGGTGCGCTGGATGCATACGTATTCCAGATAATTTTCCAAATTATCATATACAGTACATGAACATGTTGTTTAGCATTTAGTTTGCCATTTTGCAGTAAAAGTATCTGAAATCCAGAGTTATCAAGAGTTTCACCTGACAAGAATATCCTTTGTGAAATATTTTTTAATCTAGGGTTCATATTTACAGTATATAAAGCAGTGAATATGATATTCATCAAACATTCACTGGTGGTGAATAATTCACTGTATATTAAAACACATTAACCAGGAATATACAGTACACAGGTAGTAAATTTACTGCTTTATAACTATGCCCCTAATTTATGTTAATAGATGTATAATGTTGTATCTTGGTTCATTTATTAAAAATAAAACCCAAACTGAAAAGAAAAGGTACTGGTGCTATTTTACTAAAGTAGTAGAGAGAGTTGAGTTTTCTTTGGGAATGTAAAGTAAATGCTCACTGAGCTCAATAAATAAAATAAATATGTGCTCACTTTAAACACCCAATCACGAGAAAGGGAAATAAGAAAAACAGGATTTGTACTTGAGCATGATTGGATGATTGAAGTGAACTGAATAATTGAATTGAATGCAGAATTATCATATTAACTAAAGTTCGTAAACATTGTATTTGCAAAGTGAATCTTTAGGTTCCTAAATGAGCTCTCTCTACCCCTGGCATAAATCAGCATTTTTTTGTTATAGGTAAATGCTGTTGAAGATAACACATCTCAGGGGGCATTAATACGTTTATTTTTTCATGCCAACTTTTTTTTTGTAAGCACCAAAAATCACAATTTTAGCTGTCAACTGTCTGAGGATATGCTCTATATTACTCTTGTAATAACACATAAAGAAAAAGTGCTGAGACTTTTAAAGGCTTAAAAGCCATTCCCAAATGCATAGAGATTAGTCATAAAAATGCTTTTTGCGTATATTTGTTTGAAGTGTACGTGTTTTTTCTGGCATATGATACATGTATTATTTATATGTACATTTGCGTTTTTATATTTTGAGGTAAATACAAAATGTTAGCTTTTTCAGGAGAAATTGCTCACTTTTCAGCTTGAAAGACTTTTGAAAACATTCCCACTGGCTGATCCCTTGAATAAAGATATGTTGCATAAACATACATTGATTCGCAAACACATAAAAACATTAAATACTGCTGCTTTTCCCAAGAGCAGTCACAATCTTCACATTTTCAATCTGAAAATGCAACTTTAATTCTACTTACCTGATGCTTGGTGGAGTTACTACCTGAACTGTAAAAAAAACATTGTTGAAGTTTTCAAGGTAGCTGGGAACATTTATTATGACCACAAGATTACTGAAAGTGTTGTAGGTATATTTCAAGGAGACATATCAGTACATGAGAAGATAATGATGTTGGAACAAGGCTATAAAAAACCAGGAGCACATTTCTGTAAAACATGGATAAGTGTTGTGGAATAAAAAAGCAGAAAGTGGTACATGCTTTTACTGTTCTTATGCTTGTTTTATTGTTACAGTATGGAGGTAACAGTAACACTCCCACTGATACTAATGTTGACACCACCACTGATGCTAATGGTGACAATTTTAACGACACAATATACAAAATGTATCTAAGACGTGCCTTTGGCATACCATTTCTCAACTTTATCATAGAAGTATCCCTTTAAGGAATTAGACATTTGCACAGTGCCATACATTGCTTATAAATCTGTCGATTTTTTACCAAGAACACACACACACACAGCTTCTCATTCTTCTCACTTATCATCAGTGGTTTACTACACCAGCTATCATTATTCAGTATAAGTTTTTTTGCTATTCTGTCACTGGCATGCATTTTATAAGCAGCAGTGCTCACAGTCATTAATTTGTGTCAAGTTTGGGGTCTTGATCAGTGCAGTTAGGTAGGGTCAGTTTTAGGATCCGCTAGTTACACAGGTTGAAACAGTAAAACATACTAACAGTAATACTAATATAATATAATATAATAGTAATAGCAATAAAACAGTAATACTGTTGGGATAAAAGATCAGGGAAAAGTTTGCTGCTTGTCCTCGGCGTAGTTCTAAAATCCTGAACACTGAAGATGTTTATTTACTGGGCTTCTGGACCATTTTAGGACTAGGGAAAGATTTCTTGCAGGTTAGTAATTTTTGAGGCAAGGAAAAGTTATTAAGGTAGATAATTTAGAATAATTGATTTTGAGGTTGGAAATTCTCCCTATAAATTCTCTATTATGCAGACCATACGCACTGTTTTCCTTTGTTTTTGTTCTCTAACCTATATACAATCTTTAGTGGCTTCAATTGAGATAGCACGTATCTAATGCCGCGTACACACGGTCGGAATTTCCGATGGAAACAGTCCGTGTGTATGCCCATCTGTCTTTTTCTGTCGGAATTTCCGACAGACTTTGGATTGAGAACCTGTTCTTAATTTTTCCGACGGAAAACCTTTCTATCGGATTTTCCGATCGTGTGTATTTTTTATTTGTGAAAATGTTTTATTTTTAGAAATCTCTGAAATATTTTGGCAAACTGAAGTCTGTCATTATTTGTACAAATTGGCCAGTGGCACAGGGATTTATTACTATATAGGGATGTTTGAACCTGACTCGCCAAACAATGTTCTGTTTCAAATGCCAGTATATGCAATGATAGGCCTTCTAAGAACCAGCTTGTATAGAGAATATGGCCACTTGCAGAACTGGCAGAACACAGGCAGCTTAACTCTTCAATAGGGTACAGAAGTTTAATCCAACAGAGTTTTAGTTCAGATACATGCAGAACAAAGGATGTTTTTCTAGATTTTTGAAGTGTAGGTAGATAATGACTTTCTAAGCCCTGTCTCGGCCTGGTAAGTGATACTAAAATGAGCTGTAAAATTAGAGACAGGGAGTGTTGAGCTAGGAACTCTACTATGTAGCACTAAAAAGAAGGTGATCAGAGAAACAATAAAAAGGCTGCTGTGGCAGCACAATGCTTCTGCCGCTGAACCTCAGCTGTGAAATTTCTAATGTTTGTTGCAGGATAACACCTGTATTGTGGCTATCACACAATATTTCTGTAGCCTAAACTCAGCTGTTTATTATTTTAGGTGTTTGCTCCAGGGTAAACCCTGCATTGTATCTCCAAGTTTATGGCCTATTCTGCTGCTGTGGAGACAAAAATATTTGTGGCTATTGTCTCTAAAATAATACACTGTAAATTCTATTTCAAGATAAAATCTGGCTTGTCTCTCCCTTTTATATTGCAGGCCAACCAAGCTGCTTACATATTGTCAAGCCACTGAGCAATATTTGTGGCTATTATCCCTCAGGTAATACACAAAAAAATTTTTTGGTGTAAAAGACCTGCGTTTTCTTTTTCTATTTGTTCTCTGTTCAGGTGCTTTTCTACTGTCCTGATGCTAGCTTATATATTTTATTTATTTTATTTTCTTAAACCAAACGCATAACTGAAACCTATAGTCCTTCACTAGTTGACTATTTTGGGGGAGGGGGGTCATATCCTCAGCTCTGAGGGGTTAATACTGGGATCTGCAGTGCTTCACTTTTGGGGGGGTCACATCCCTAGATGGGGAGGAGTCACCCCCTCAGCTATGAGGGGCTCATGCTGGGGGGTCAAATCCCCCAAAAGTGAAGAACTTCAAGTTCCAACATGAGCTCTTTAGATCTAAGGATGTAACTCCCACCAAAAGTGAAGGACTACAAGTCCCGGCATGAACCCCTATGATCTAGGGATTTAACCATTTAGATCTCACAGGTTCATGCTGGGACCTGTAGTCCTTCATTAGGAGGATGGAATCAGTGGCAGTGGTGGTGGTGCTTGGGGGGTGGGTTCAGTGTCAGTGCTTGGGGGGTGGGCTCAGTGTCAGTGCTTGGGGGATGGGTTCAGTGTCAGTGATTGAGGGGGGTGGGTTCAGTAACTCTCACTTGCTGTCACCTGTCAGTCAGTGTCCACTTAAATCCCCCTGCCAGCATGCAAGAGAGGGGAGGAGAGAGGGGGTTAGGGAAGATGAGAGAGAGAGAGGGGTGGGAGAGAGAGAGAAAGAGAGGGGGGGGAGGGAGAGAGAGAGTGAGAGAGAGGGGGTAAGAGAGAGGGAGGGTGAGAGAGAGTGGGAGAGAGGGAGGGTGAGAGAAAGGGATGGTGTGAGAGAGTGAGAGAGAGAGAGAGAGAGAGGGGAGAGAGAAAGAGGGTGGGAGAGAGAGGGGGGTGTGTGGGGTGGGAGAGAGAGAGGGAGAGAGAGAGGGGGTGGGTGTGTGGGGTGGGTGAGAGAGAGTGGGTGAGTGTGAGGGTGGGTGGGAGAGAGAGATGGGTGGGTATAAGAGGGGGAGAGAGGGGGAGAGAGACGGAGGTGGGAGAGAGAGGGGGTTGGTGTGGGAGAGAGAGGGGGGATTGAGAGGGAGAGAGAGAGGGGGTGGGTGTGAGGGTGGGGTGGGAGAGAGAGAGGGGGGGGAGAGAGAGGGGGGTGGGTGTGGGAGAGAGGGGTGGGTGTAAGAGAGGGGGAGGGGGTAAGAGAGGAAGAGAGGGGAAGAGAGAGGAAGAGAGGGGGAGTCCCCCCGTGACTGTCCCAGGCAGCCCCTGTCTGTGTTGGTAGGCATGTGTAATGCACCTACCTCACGCCCATCCTCGGTCAGCCTGTCTTTTTCCTGTTCCAGGACAGTCACAGCTGGGAGAGGAGTTGGAAAAGGAGTGCAGGCTCTACCACTGTGGGAGGCACCAGGGATGCTGCTAAAGTCAGGGTGGCAGTGAGGCGTAGTCTTCTCTCACTCCCTCCCGGGGTCTTGGTTATGGCAAGCTGTCAGCCTCTTCCCAGCTGCCAGGACCTCAATCTTGCTATTTAAAAATGCTGCTGCCCTGCACCCCACTGCCACTGGACCAACGGTGGACTCTCCAGGACCATGACAAAGGGGCGGGGCTCAGCTCAAGGGGCCATGCAGCTGCTTTGGGCCCCTCCATGCTGGAGGAGGAGGAAGTTAAGCCCTCCTCTGCTTTGATTGCTGGGCAGGGAGGGAGTCGCGGACATGACATCACTGGTTACTAGACGCCAGGCGGCTCTAGCAACTGGTGTTCAAGAGTCAGGCTGCGTTCCAGACTGCTCTAAGTGTCACTTTTATTCCGGGACACATGGCCACCCTACTGCCGGGGCGATGTTGGTGCGGGAGCCGGGACTCAGGAGGACAGGTCAGTGAGGGGGCTTTATTTGTGGGGGGGGGTGGCTTTTTTGCACTGGGATACATGAATGAGAGGTAGTTTGGAGACTATCTGGTGGTGGTTTTGAAGTGTTTTTGAATGTGTTTTCATGTTTTATTAAACTTTTGGGACAATGCGGTGTGGTACTGTGAGAAAAGAAGCACTCAAACTATACAATTCAATTGTTTTGCACTGACCAATTTGTATGAAGTCAAGGGCTTTAGCTTTATTTTTGTAAGAGAAAACATTCCTATAGCTTTTATATCTGCTGTGGCTGCTACTTCCACCATTCAGTTTTGGCCTACTACCCCGTGATAATAAAAATCAAGCATCACAGCCAAAACTTCCTAAGAAAAGCCTTTTTTTAAGTTGGAAAGAATCAGATTGGAACGCTGCTGTATTTAAGCCATGTAAAAATTAAAACCCCCAAAAATTACATATCCAAAATATGTGATACCAGAATATGGTGTTGATGATCCTGTCCATGTAAACCATACTGTTCTGTAACACCTCATACAGCATAAAAACATCTTTCAAGCATGTAATTAAAAGGATTTATTTCCACGTCGTCCTTGAAGCCAAATCAAATGGGTTACTTTTCGTCTGCTTTGAATGGCATTGTTCAGCTCCAAATGCCCTTTTTAACAATAAGTAGCCTATTAGCCTTGAAAATTGCCAAAATTCAGTATTAATCACTTGCTTACTGGGCACTTAAACCCCCCTTCTGCCCAGACCCATTTTCAGCTTTCAGCGATGATGCAATTTGAATGACAATTACGCGGTCATACAACTCTGTACCCAAATGAAATTGTTATATTTTTTTCCCCACAAATATAGCTTTCTTTTGGTGGTGTTTAATCACAGCTGGGATTTATTTTTTTTGCTAAACAAACAAAAAAAGATGGAAAATGTTGAAAAAAAAAATCATGTTTCATAGTTTGTTATAAAATTTTGCAAACAGGTAATTTTTTTCCTTCATTGATATGTGCTGATGAGGCTGCACTGATGGGCACTGATAGGCACAGATAAGGTGGTACTGATGGGCACAGATAAGGTGGCACTTATGGCCACTGATAAGATGGCACTGATGGGCCCTGATGGGTGGCACTGATGGGTACCACTGATAGATGGCACTGATGGGCACTGATGGGCACTGATGGGCACTGTTAGGTGGCACTGATAGGTGGCACTGATGGGCACTGATGGGTGGCACTGATGGGCACTGGTAGGTGACACTGATGGGCACTGATGTGCAGCACTGTTTTTGAGGCACTGATTGTGGGCACTGATAGGTGGCACTGTGGGCACTGATGGGTGGCGCTGGTGGGCACTGGTAGGCGGCACTGTTGCTTACTGCTAGGTGGCACTGTCAGGGGCACAGGTAGGCACTGAGGAGCTGGTGGCAGCTCGCCGTGATCGGGACTGATCTTTCTCTCACAGCCTCCAGTGATCGGCTTTTTTTTTCTCACCCCGCTGTCATTGCGAGGAGAAAAAATAGCCGATTACCAGCTCTGTTGACATCACATGATCATTGGCTGACAGCTGATCATGTGGTAAGGGGTCGGAATCGACCCCTTACACCGATCCGTGATCCATCGAGTCTCATAGATTCGCTGATCACAGAGCGCGCCCTGCAGGGGGCGCGCAGGCCGCTTGGGCACTCCCAGCAAAGCAGGTCAGCACTGTAGCCGTCATTCGGCTATAGCACTGATCTGAAGAAGTTAAGATTGCCACCCGCAAAGACTATATTTGAAGACAGTTACTAAAGGTAGGATGAAGTAGGTAAGTCAATAAATATTTAGATACAATAAAATCGTTATTATGGTACTGGGGGTTGATTTACGTTGTATTAAAGGCAAATCGAATTTGAACTTTTCAAGTTCAGTTGCACTCATTTTCCAGAGCTAAGTTAATGTATTGAAGCTCTGCTAATTTCCATTATTTAATCATGTGCAAGCAAAAACTATTATTTTTTAATTGCACCCAATTGGGTATTCTTTACAAAGTGCAGTTTCACCCTTTTCACTAAGCTCTGGCAAAAATGAGTGCAACTGCAAAGTGCACAGTCTATTTGTCTTTTCTGTAGACCATTAAGAACTGATGCTTTGTTTTTTTTTTGGTCAGAGCTGGAGAGTAAAGTGAATGTAAACCCTAACTGAGTGATATTCAGTTTGCTAAAGAACTATGGGGGAGATTTACTAAAACTGGTGCACACAGAATATGGTGCAGCAGTGAATAGTAACCAATCAGCTTCTAACTCCAGCTTGTTCAATTAAGCTTTGAGGATAAAACCTAGAAGCTGATTTGTTACTATGCACATCTGTACCAGATTATGTGTGCACAGGTTTTAGTAAATCTTAAACAATTGCAATTTTTTAAAATAATTATTTTCATCCTTCTATGATATATGATATCAGTATTGTTGATTTCCTGCAGCCACTTCCTATCTACATACTGTACGTTCACTGAAGCAATGGCTGCATGGTATTTCTTAGGAGAGGTTCTCCTGATGATAACAGGGGTCCATACCTGTGTAATGTGAATTGATGTGGCCCCTTTCAATCTCCATTGTGAGATTGTCTGACAGAGTGACAGAGCACTGTCGCCCCATAACAAAAAGTGCCAAAACAACATGGCAGGATCACCAGGTCTAATTTTAATGAAAGCTGCAGATTTAAACATATTAAAAGTGACTTTTGAAATGGCGATAACATTTTAAAGCGCATATGACATTATAGTGTTTGGGTTTACATATACTTTAATATTAAACAAGGTTCTATTCTCTGCTGTTTCCTTTCTTTTTTCTCTTCTTTGGATTTTGCTATGGTCCATAGCGGACACTATTTGATAACTAGCAACTCTTATGTGGAACCAACCACGACTTCCTATTGTTTGTCTTATTGTTTATTATTACTCGATATACACTGGCTCTATTGCTGTTATGCTGAAGTTTGTGTATTACAGTGTCAACTTTTTGTCAATTTACATGCTTCTATGATCAATAAAAAATTGTTATTTGAAAAAATAAATTAAACAAGGAAGTAGCAATATAGTAGTAATCATATTGACTGGTTTAATACTCGATAATGGCTTGTTGTAACTATTAACATTTTTGGCAGATAAGTTTTACTTTAATTGAAAATCCAACTTTTTATATTATCTAAGTCTTGTACAGATTTTCAGACCAGAATATATGGGGTGAAAAGTACAAAGGACAGTTTATATAGATGGCGCAGTTGATTTTATACAGTACTGATTGAATTCCCTCGAAAGTGTAAAATGCTTAAGTGTATATTTTACAAGTTTCTGAATGTAGACTGCATATCATAATCCACATTCCCCAGGCAATAGTAAGATTTTTAGCATTTGCATAATAGCCATAAACTTCCAGTTTCAGATTTCATCCCACAACCAAGCTTGGCACATTTCTTGTTAAATATACAATTACACGTAAGCATGAGTTTCATAACATAACTGTTGTGAAATTCATTTTCAATTCTTATTGTAAGAAAGTTATTGAGCCATGATGCTCATTTACATCTAATAGATGCAGTCATCCCAAACTATTCAATTTGTATAAGTAATTCCTTTATCATATTCATTGCCCTAATCAGGAGTATGTTTTCCCTAAAGGAAGCGAATAATAGTGTTCACGGGCAATGGTACATCAAATCCCATGTGTTTCTTTTCCATTGTTTTCTGCATACTTTCTACTGTTTTTATCATTCATACGTTTGAAAGCAGTTATGTACCTCTGTAGTAACCAAGTTACCTCCGCAAGCTTCAGTGAGGCCCTTTTATACCACCTAGTATTGTATATTAATATCAAATTTTAAGATGGCATATAATTGAAAGGGTAAATTAGTACATAACTTTTTTAAGCATTGTAGAAGTTAAAAAGGAGGAAAAATTATTTTAAGACCAACTTTTATTGTATGAATTAGTTCACGTGAAGGTGCCTATACATCAGCCCATTAGGCCAGTGGACTAGGCCATTGAAAGGACAGATTAAAGTGGTTCTAAAGTCAAAACTTTTTTTTACCTTAATGCATTCTCTGAATTAATGTGAAAAAATGCTCCACGACCTGTCCGCGCCCGCCCCTAAACACTTACCTGGCTCCTCTCACTGATGCAGTGCTCTCCCGGCTGCAGCACCACTCCTCCACGTCCTGGTTTCACAGGAAAAGAACACACACAGATCCATAGCTCCTCTCAAGACTGGCCTCTTTTCCACATGGACAAACTGGATCCATCACAGTCAGTCTCCACTCTTAAAAAAATAGGGAAAAAAAACTCCAATTAGCTCTTCTTGCAGTGCTTTTAATAATCAGTGAATTGCAGTAAATGATAATGATGTCTCCAACTAGAAACCAGCCTTCCTTAACCACTTCCCTACCTGCCCTACCCGCCCATAGTCATATGACGCCCACAAGGTGGATCTCCCATCCTGGGTGGGCGTCATATGGCGTCCTCCCATTCCCGGCCGCCTGGGGGTACGGAGGAACACATGATCGGTCTCCTCCCCTTGAGTCCCCTCCCCCCACAGTTAGAATCACTTCTATAGGGAACATATTAACCCCTGCAGCGCCCCCTAGTGTTAACCCCATTCCCTGCCAGTCACATTTACACAGTAATCAATGCAATTTTATAGCAACGATCGCTTTGTAAATGTGAATGGTTCCAAAAATGTGTCAAAAGTGTCCGAAGTGTCCGCCGCAATGTCACAGTCACGAAAAAAAAATCGCAGATCGCCGCCATTACTAGTAAAAAAAAAAAAAAAATGCAATAAATCTATCCCCTATTTTGTAGACGCTATAACTTTTGCGCAAACCGATCAATATACGCTTATTGCGATTTTTTTTACCAAAAATATGTAGAAGAATACGTATCGGCCTAAACTGAGTAAAAAAATAGTTTTTAAAAAAAAAATGGGATATTTATTATAGCAAAAAGTAAAAAATATTGTTTTTTTTCAAAATTGTCGCTCTTCTTTTGTTTATAGCGCAAAAAATAAAAACCGCAGGGGCGATCAAATACCACCAAAAGAAAGCTCTATTTGTGGGAAAAAAGGACGTCAATTTTTTTTGGTTGTAACGTCGCACGACCGCGCAATTTTTAGTTAAAGCGACGCAGTGCCGAATCGCAAAAAGTGCTCTGGTAAGGAAGGGTGTAAAATGGCCCGGTGCTGAAGTGGTTAAGGAGTGTAGCTGAATTTTTCCTGGTGTCACAGGAGACACAGGCATCGGCAGGAGCCATAACCTCCTGCTGCTGTCAATTAAACTCCTGTGAGGAGGGAGGGGGAATTGGCTTAACGGCGCTATGTGTCTATGGACACACACAGCCCGTCTCAGGAGTGTGCCAACAGGGGTGCCCCCTTAACACACAGCTTGCTGAGGTGGCACCTGGAGGAATGAGTTGTGGAGAGTGCTGGCAGGGGACTCCAGAAGAGAGATAAGAGGCTTCTATGTGAAAAATCATTGCACAGAGCAGGTAAGTATAATATCATTTTTATTTTAAAGCAACAAAAACAATTAGCATTTAGTATCACTTTAATAAATACGGTTTTGCAAACTTGCAACCAGACTTGAAAAATCCACGTATCTGAAGCTTGGAATCTGAATAAGGAAAGGCATATGAATAAGTCAAATGGTCTTGAAAATTTTGCAGTGTGTGATAATGTCTGCTCAGGGGTAGTAACAACTGAGTTTACAGCAATAATTATGACAACACTCTTCTTCGCGTCATAAAAAGTTTGTAAAACTTAAAAGGTGAATATACATTCATGTAATATTGGTCCAATTGTCTCCCCCTTTGACTCACCATCCCTAAAAATGTTATAGGCCCTGTCAAGGCCTCAGATCAGACATTAAAGGTATATTAAATGCAGTGACCTATGTCAGGTGGCATTTCAACTGTCTATTGAGTCAGTAGGCTACTTCACATGAGCAGCTTTCAATCATAGAGAATAAGAGAGCCTGTCTTTTTGCAACTGCATACAGTAGTTTAGAGGACCATCAGCATTTTATTTAAGGTCTGTGCAGGGCCTATACTATTATTGTGATGCATTAATGTGAACGGCTAGAGGATCAATAGCCTTTACGTTTCTTAAATGTATAGTCATCCTTTTGTGTTTGATTTCAGTATTACTATTCCTGCATATAATAATTTTATCATATAGTATCACTGCACTTGGAAGCAGGCTGTGTGTCCTCTTTTTCTATTGCTGCCTATTTAGTCATGCAGAGCAAAGTAAGGATACCTTATGATAAATGCAGAGACTTGCAGAAATGATTGGTTATGACTACATGTATCTTGTAATCTCATATTATTCACAATTTTGTAGCTCGCCACTGTTTTACACTGTTTACACTCGCCAGTGTAAACTGGCCCTTAGAGACACCTCAGTTGTGACATGACGCTACTTGTATATCAAGACATCGCTCGCTTATCAAGTCAAAATTTATAAAAAAAATTAGCTTGTCTTACAAAACACTTTTAGACCAAGTTACTCTCAATCCAAGGTTTTGCTGTACATCTTTTTGGTATTGTACATTCTGTAAAAAAAAAAAAACAACACAATAAGGAGTGGCTCTGGCATCTCATGGAATACCCTCCCTGACTATGTTGGGTAATCACCATAGGTCTTTTTCCCTACCCCAGGACTGAATGGTGGAAACGCGGATCCTAATGGACTACAGAGAACATCAGATACCCCCCTGCTTCTTTTATTTCTCGATCTCCTTTCCTTATTTCTTCTTTTTTTAGATCTACTAAACTCCTGATATAAATGTGATTGTCTATTTAACATTCACTTGCTTGCTGTCCTGTAAGCATCCTGACAATGTCTTCATCTCAACCCACCAAATTTCACTAAGGCATGGTTCCCTGCTCACACATACACATTAATGCGTTATGTTAATACAGTATATGGTGTTGCCTGATTGTTATGCCTTGCAGTACACCGATTTTGCAGTGAAGGTTTGACAGACAATGTGTCATACACATTCTCATACTTTATAGCAAGCGCTGTATAACTGTAATTATTTATCCTCCATTTGCCATTTATTGTGGACTTTTCTTTATCTGTTGCGAAAAAATCCTTAAATAAATTAAATACAGTTTTCAAAAAAAAGAACACATTACATTTTTATAAAAATGTGTAAACACTAGTAGCTCCATGCGGTTAGTAGTGTGCTGTGTTGGTTGTCTTATAAGATATTCATTTGCTGTAGGTTTATTAGCACAAACAGGAATTCACATTAATTCAATTAGCTAAATATATACATTAATCTGGTTTAAAGCCTACTGGTGGATAACATTAGAGTTGCACCGATACCACTTTTTTTTACAATTACATTTTTTACTTATTTCCTTTTTAAATAATTTTTTTACAATTTTATATTTTTATGTTATTTTTTTTAAATACCTTCTTTTTGGGGGGGGGGGGGGGGGGGGGGGTGTCAGTGTTTTTTTTTTACAAATTTACTTTTTTTTTTGTTCAGCCCTTTGGTGAGATATTAGGGGTCTAAACAGATACAGAGATTCCCCAGTCCCTTTCTCTGTGGTCTCAGCTGCACTGAAAATAAATGAACAGGAGACAGAGGCTCCTCTCCATTCATAAACTGAAGCATTGTAAACACAGGTTACGATGTTTCAGTTATGATGAATGGACAAAGTCAGTGATCACTGACTCATTCGTAAAAGGAAGGTGCAACCCCAGATCTTTCAGGCTGGAGCTGCAGAGGAAGGGTACCCTTTCATGGGTTTCCCCTGTATTATACATGGTGATGGTTTACTATGTCTTTATTATGTTTTAACTTTTTTGACTATTTCGAGATATTGGATTATATGTATCTCTTCCTCCCCTCCCCCTTTTTTTTGGCCATATGTGTTTGCAATTTAAAATCATTGAATGCATCATGTGACATGTTTGAATCTGGTATATATTTGTCAAACAATATGTGGTTATTTAGCTTGGATTAAGCAACAATGATGTTGTGAAAAGCGTCAGCTGTTTGTCCTGCTTCTGTTGTCACATGAACGTTGACTATTAATTACAATAAAGTGTTTTATCGGAGTGCGGCTGTCCAAAATCCATTTCTTCAGTCACACTGACCAGTCAATGATAAAAAAAACCTTGGCTGGCAATGTTGGGGCCCTTGAAGCACAACAGTTCCCAGCAGATAACAGTTTACCTTGTATGATGTTAGTCTTTTACCAAACCCAGGGAACCCTTTTTTGGGTCTCTGGACACATGCTTTTATTCAGTAAAAGACAAGTTCAAATCAGACAGGAATAGAATTTGCTGCGATCTCTCTCTTTTAAATGCTGCTGAGACAGTTCCACCTCTCCTTCCTTACAAGTGTTGGGAGTGCTCTGTAGTATAGTCTTTGTAATCCAAAGGGACACTGGGTTGTTCCCTAATAAAGGAGAGTTAAGGCAACCTCACTGGGGCAGAGATATTTCTCTCAACCAGAAAAAAAGAAAAGTCAGTGGCAAGAGGGCTTTCATCACAGTAGGCACTCTCTGAACTCCAGGCATTTCTACATAGGTTTGCGAAAGTAGTAGTAGCCAATGGTCCTCTCCTGATGGTTAGGGGTCTGCTGACGGTCACAGTCACTGCATACAGCAAATGAAACACTCAATGTGGTCTCTCTCGCACAGAGCATGATGACAGCAGCAGTCTCTGATCAGCACTCTTCTTCTGGGCAGCACAGCACCAGATAGCTCCTGCAAACTCTGGCCACACACACCTGCTCCCTGTTAACATAAGCCTTGTGGTCCTCTCTCCTAACTGCAGACCCATTCTCCTTGCTTTGTCGCATCAGCCAATCATCTCCATGATTGCATCACACCCAGCCAAGTTGGCTGCCTCTTACACTGGAGATAGCCCATAGATAAGTATTGCAAAGCGGTCTCCTTAAAGAAGGCTGCTGCACTTCTGCATTAATGAATATTTAGCTTAACTCTGTCCACACTGCAGAAGGATAATACAATAGCAACAAAGAAATTTCCACAGCAGTTATCAGCTACAGTCCAGGTTAATGGTATCAGCCATTTGCAGTCCCTGTACAGTAGGCCTTGAGTGTGGGAGAAAGAAGATCTACAAGGAGCAAATCAGTTCATGTACTTACAAAATGCATGCTGATGGAGGAAAAAAAAGCAGGGCGAACAAGATATAAACTCATCACTGTGCTGCTTCAACTTTCACTGCCCAATAACAGACTGGGGGCAGATTCAGGATGACCTGGGCTCAGAGGAAGGTGGAATGTTTCTGGTCATCAGACTGAGGAAGCTTAGTGGCAGAAAAAACTACTGTTAGCTAACTGTTTTGTTATATGATGACATCACCGCCTCACTGCATCCTTGCCTCATCGTTGGACATCCTATGATTGTTGGATAGTCAACTATACTAGTTGGTTTACCTGTGTCCCAATGGCTATTTGTACTAGGATGCATTTGCGGTTATATATTTGATACATGAATGGTGGCGAAAAATGTATTTTTCAGCAATAATTGTTGTATATGTACTTTTTAAATAATAAATATTTCCTTTAATATGTACCCAAGTCAGAGGTTACTGTAGTGATCTGGTCTCAAAAATATTACCTGCAAAGAGCAGTGAGCTGGACACAGACAGCCTAAGGCAAACCATGATCTTCTGAGTGAGTAATGATGAACCCGGGAGGAGAGAGACAGGAGGGTAGATGTCTTACTAAAATGTACTGTGTGCTGCTCTCACATGTGACTGCTGCAGTTAGTCCACTATATGTGATTGACAAAATGCTGTCAAGTGACCCCAGATAGTATGTCTATGTGATGTGACTCTAATGCCATCTTAAAGTAACATTAGTAAAGTGCAGCAATCCTAACTTTTCTGCGGACATTCCTTCCTTGGGATATAAAGGTCAATGGCTGGGAATGTCATGAGATGGTCCCTGGCAAGGAGATGGACACAAGATGGCGGAGGATTGAAACTTCAAGCAAGTGGGTTGTTGTTCTAGTAGAAGAGGAAGTGGGGCAGGGACTTGTGCATCAAATCCCATGTGTTTCTTTTCCATTGTTTTCTGCATACTTTCTACTGTTTTTATCATTCATACGTTTGAAAGCAGTTATGTACCTCTGTAGTAACCAAGTTACCTCCGCAAGCTTCAGTGAGGCCCTTTTATACCACCTAGTATTGTATATTAATATCAAATTTTAAGATGGCATATAATTGAAAGGGTAAATTAGTACATAACTTTTTTAAGCATTGTAGAAGTTAAAAAGGAGGAAAAATTATTTTAAGACCAACTTTTATTGTATGAATTAGTTCACGTGAAGGTGCCTATACATCAGCCCATTAGGCCAGTGGACTAGGCCATTGAAAGGACAGATTAAAGTGGTTCTAAAGTCAAAACTTTTTTTTACCTTAATGCATTCTCTGAATTAATGTGAAAAAATGCTCCACGACCTGTCCGCGCCCGCCCCTAAACACTTACCTGGCTCCTCTCACTGATGCAGTGCTCTCCCGGCTGCAGCACCACTCCTCCACGTCCTGGTTTCACAGGAAAAGAACACACACAGATCCATAGCTCCTCTCAAGACTGGCCTCTTTTCCACATGGACAAACTGGATCCATCACAGTCAGTCTCCACTCTTAAAAAAATAGGGAAAAAAAACTCCAATTAGCTCTTCTTGCAGTGCTTTTAATAATCAGTGAATTGCAGTAAATGATAATGATGTCTCCAACTAGAAACCAGCCTTCCTTAACCACTTCCCTACCTGCCCTACCCGCCCATAGTCATATGACGCCCACAAGGTGGATCTCCCATCCTGGGTGGGCGTCATATGGCGTCCTCCCATTCCCGGCCGCCTGGGGGTACGGAGGAACACATGATCGGTCTCCTCCCCTTGAGTCCCCTCCCCCCACAGTTAGAATCACTTCTATAGGGAACATATTAACCCCTGCAGCGCCCCCTAGTGTTAACCCCATTCCCTGCCAGTCACATTTACACAGTAATCAATGCAATTTTATAGCAACGATCGCTTTGTAAATGTGAATGGTTCCAAAAATGTGTCAAAAGTGTCCGAAGTGTCCGCCGCAATGTCACAGTCACGAAAAAAAATCGCAGATCGCCGCCATTACTAGTAAAAAAAAAAAAAAAAAATGCAATAAATCTATCCCCTATTTTGTAGACGCTATAACTTTTGCGCAAACCGATCAATATACGCTTATTGCGATTTTTTTTACCAAAAATATGTAGAAGAATACGTATCGGCCTAAACTGAGTAAAAAAATAGTTTTTAAAAAAAAAATGGGATATTTATTATAGCAAAAAGTAAAAAATATTGTTTTTTTTTTTTTCAAAATTGTCGCTCTTCTTTTGTTTATAGCGCAAAAAATAAAAACCGCAGGGGCGATCAAATACCACTAAAAGAAAGCTCTATTTGTGGGAAAAAAGGACGTCAATTTTTTTTGGTTGTAACGTCGCACGACCGCGCAATTTTTAGTTAAAGCGACGCAGTGCCGAATCGCAAAAAGTGCTCTGGTAAGGAAGGGTGTAAAATGGCCCGGTGCTGAAGTGGTTAAGGAGTGTAGCTGAATTTTTCCTGGTGTCACAGGAGACACAGGCATCGGCAGGAGCCATAACCTCCTGCTGCTGTCAATTAAACTCCTGTGAGGAGGGAGGGGGAATTGGCTTAACGGCGCTATGTGTCTATGGACACACACAGCCCGTCTCAGGAGTGTGCCAACAGGGGTGCCCCCTTAACACACAGCTTGCTGAGGTGGCACCTGGAGGAATGAGTTGTGGAGAGTGCTGGCAGGGGACTCCAGAAGAGAGATAAGAGGCTTCTATGTGAAAAATCATTGCACAGAGCAGGTAAGTATAATATCATTTTTATTTTAAAGCAACAAAAACAATTAGCATTTAGTATCACTTTAATAAATACGGTTTTGCAAACTTGCAACCAGACTTGAAAAATCCACGTATCTGAAGCTTGGAATCTGAATAAGGAAAGGCATATGAATAAGTCAAATGGTCTTGAAAATTTTGCAGTGTGTGATAATGTCTGCTCAGGGGTAGTAACAACTGAGTTTACAGCAATAATTATGACAACACTCTTCTTCGCGTCATAAAAAGTTTGTAAAACTTAAAAGGTGAATATACATTCATGTAATATTGGTCCAATTGTCTCCCCCTTTGACTCACCATCCCTAAAAATGTTATAGGCCCTGTCAAGGCCTCAGATCAGACATTAAAGGTATATTAAATGCAGTGACCTATGTCAGGTGGCATTTCAACTGTCTATTGAGTCAGTAGGCTACTTCACATGAGCAGCTTTCAATCATAGAGAATAAGAGAGCCTGTCTTTTTGCAACTGCATACAGTAGTTTAGAGGACCATCAGCATTTTATTTAAGGTCTGTGCAGGGCCTATACTATTATTGTGATGCATTAATGTGAACGGCTAGAGGATCAATAGCCTTTACGTTTCTTAAATGTATAGTCATCCTTTTGTGTTTGATTTCAGTATTACTATTCCTGCATATAATAATTTTATCATATAGTATCACTGCACTTGGAAGCAGGCTGTGTGTCCTCTTTTTCTATTGCTGCCTATTTAGTCATGCAGAGCAAAGTAAGGATACCTTATGATAAATGCAGAGACTTGCAGAAATGATTGGTTATGACTACATGTATCTTGTAATCTCATATTATTCACAATTTTGTAGCTCGCCACTGTTTTACACTGTTTACACTCGCCAGTGTAAACTGGCCCTTAGAGACACCTCAGTTGTGACATGACGCTACTTGTATATCAAGACATCGCTCGCTTATCAAGTCAAAATTTATAAAAAAAATTAGCTTGTCTTACAAAACACTTTTAGACCAAGTTACTCTCAATCCAAGGTTTTGCTGTACATCTTTTTGGTATTGTACATTCTGTAAAAAAAAAAAACAACACAATAAGGAGTGGCTCTGGCATCTCATGGAATACCCTCCCTGACTATGTTGGGTAATCACCATAGGTCTTTTTCCCTACCCCAGGACTGAATGGTGGAAACGCGGATCCTAATGGACTACAGAGAACATCAGATACCCCCCTGCTTCTTTTATTTCTCGATCTCCTTTCCTTATTTCTTCTTTTTTTAGATCTACTAAACTCCTGATATAAATGTGATTGTCTATTTAACATTCACTTGCTTGCTGTCCTGTAAGCATCCTGACAATGTCTTCATCTCAACCCACCAAATTTCACTAAGGCATGGTTCCCTGCTCACACATACACATTAATGCGTTATGTTAATACAGTATATGGTGTTGCCTGATTGTTATGCCTTGCAGTACACCGATTTTGCAGTGAAGGTTTGACAGACAATGTGTCATACACATTCTCATACTTTATAGCAAGCGCTGTATAACTGTAATTATTTATCCTCCATTTGCCATTTATTGTGGACTTTTCTTTATCTGTTGCGAAAAAATCCTTAAATAAATTAAATACAGTTTTCAAAAAAAAGAACACATTACATTTTTATAAAAATGTGTAAACACTAGTAGCTCCATGCGGTTAGTAGTGTGCTGTGTTGGTTGTCTTATAAGATATTCATTTGCTGTAGGTTTATTAGCACAAACAGGAATTCACATTAATTCAATTAGCTAAATATATACATTAATCTGGTTTAAAGCCTACTGGTGGATAACATTAGAGTTGCACCGATACCACTTTTTTTTACAATTACATTTTTTACTTATTTCCTTTTTAAATAATTTTTTTACAATTTTATATTTTTATGTTATTTTTTTTAAATACCTTCTTTTTGGGGGGGGGGGGGGTGTCAGTGTTTTTTTTTTACAAATTTAATTTTTTTTTTTTTAAGCCCTTTGGTGAGATATTAGGGGTCTAAACAGATACAGAGATTCCCCAGTCCCTTTCTCTGTGGTCTCAGCTGCACTGAAAATAAATGAACAGGAGACAGAGGCTCCTCTCCATTCATAAACTGAAGCATTGTAAACACAGGTTACGATGTTTCAGTTATGATGAATGGACAAAGTCAGTGATCACTGACTCATTCGTAAAAGGAAGGTGCAACCCCAGATCTTTCAGGCTGGAGCTGCAGAGGAAGGGTACCCTTTCATGGGTTTCCCCTGTATTATACATGGTGATGGTTTACTATGTCTTTATTATGTTTTAACTTTTTTGACTATTTCGAGATATTGGATTATATGTATCTCTTCCTCCCCTCCCCCTTTTTTTTGGCCATATGTGTTTGCAATTTAAAATCATTGAATGCATCATGTGACATGTTTGAATCTGGTATATATTTGTCAAACAATATGTGGTTATTTAGCTTGGATTAAGCAACAATGATGTTGTGAAAAGCGTCAGCTGTTTGTCCTGCTTCTGTTGTCACATGAACGTTGACTATTAATTACAATAAAGTGTTTTATCGGAGTGCGGCTGTCCAAAATCCATTTCTTCAGTCACACTGACCAGTTAATGATAAAAAAAAACCTTGGCTGGCAATGTTGGGGCCCTTGAAGCACAACAGTTCCCAGCAGATAACAGTTTACCTTGTATGATGTTAGTCTTTTACCAAACCCAGGGAACCCTTTTTTTGGGTCTCTGGACACATGCTTTTATTCAGTAAAAGACAAGTTCAAATCAGACAGGAATAGAAGTTGCTGCGATCTCTCTCTTTTAAATGCTGCTGAGACAGTTCCACCTCTCCTTCCTTACAAGTGTTGGGAGTGATCTGTAGTATAGTCTTTGTAATCCAAAGGGACACTGGGTTGTTCCCTAATAAAGGAGAGTTAAGGCAACCTCACTGGGGCAGAGCTATTTCTCTCAACCAGAAAAAAAGAAAAGTCAGTGGCAAGAGGGCTCTCATCACAGTAGGCACTCTCTGAACTCCAGGCATTTCTACATAGGTTTGCGAAAGTAGTAGTAGCCAATGGTCCTCTCCTGATGGTTAGGGGTCTGCTGACGGTCACAGTCACTGCATACAGCAAATGAAACACTCAATGTGGTCTCTCTCGCACAGAGCATGATGACAGCAGCAGTCTCTGATCAGCACTCTTCTTCTGGACAGCACCAGATAGCTCCTGCAAACTCTGGCCACACACACCTGCTCCCTGTTAACATAAGCCTTGTGGTCCTCTCTCCTAACTGCAGACCCATTCTCCTTGCTTTGTCGCATCAGCCAATCATCTCCATGATTGCATCACACCCAGCCAAGTTGGCTGCCTCTTACACTGGAGATAGCCCATAGATAAGTATTGCAAAGCGGTCTCCTTAAAGAAGGCTGCTGCACTTCTGCATTAATGAATATTTAGCTTAACTCTGTCCACACTGCAGAAGGATAATACAATAGCAACAAAGAAATTTCCACAGCAGTTATCAGCTACAGTCCAGGTTAATGGTATCAGCCATTTGCAGTCCCTGTACAGTAGGCCTTGAGTGTGGGAGAAAGAAGATCTACAAGGAGCAAATCAGTTCATGTACTTACAAAATGCATGCTGATGGAGGAAAAAAAAGCAGGGCGAACAAGATATAAACTCATCACTGTGCTGCTTCAACTTTCACTGCCCAATAACAGACTGGGGGCAGATTCAGGATGACCTGGGCTCAGAGGAAGGTGGAATGTTTCTGGTCATCAGACTGAGGAAGCTTAGTGGCAGAAAAAACTACTGTTAGCTAACTGTTTTGTTATATGATGACATCACCGCCTCACTGCATCCTTGCCTCATCGTTGGACATCCTATGATTGTTGGATAGTCAACTATACTAGTTGGTTTACCTGTGTCCCAATGGCTATTTGTACTAGGATGCATTTGCGGTTATATATTTGATACATGAATGGTGGCGAAAAATGTATTTTTCAGCAATAATTGTTGTATATGTACTTTTTAAATAATAAATATTTCCTTTAATATGTACCCAAGTCAGAGGTTACTGTAGTGATCTGGTCTCAAAAATATTACCTGCAAAGAGCAGTGAGCTGGACACAGACAGCCTAAGGCAAACCATGATCTTCTGAGTGAGTAATGATGAACCCGGGAGGAGAGAGACAGGAGGGTAGATGTCTTACTAAAATGTACTGTGTGCTGCTCTCACATGTGACTGCTGCAGTTAGTCCACTATATGTGATTGACAAAATGCTGTCAAGTGACCCCAGATAGTATGTCTATGTGATGTGACTCTAATGCCATCTTAAAGTAACATTAGTAAAGTGCAGCAATCCTAACTTTTCTGCGGACATTCCTTCCTTGGGATATAAAGGTCAATGGCTGGGAATGTCATGAGATGGTCCCTGGCAAGGAGATGGACACAAGATGGCGGAGGATTGAAACTTCAAGCAAGTGGGTTGTTGTTCTAGTAGAAGAGGAAGTGGGGCAGGGACTTGTGCTCTTGGCACTATTACCCAGATAGCAAGGATAGTTTGCCACAAAGTTGTGGCAGTGTTGAATTGTAAGTCTTGTTAACTTGATGCACATTTTCACTGGAAAGTTGTACCTTTGCAGAGCACTTGAAGCACACGTTCTAGTTAACAGTTTTCCAATTGGTAGCAAATTTGCGTGGCAAGTCTCTAACAAGAGCAAAGTTGCAGTGGTGAGTCTACAGCAAGAGCTCTGCATGTCACAGTGACCCTCTGTGGTGGAATGATTATTGCACAACATAACAGAACCATAACTTGCAGCAAACTTTAAGAATGTTTGCACAGAAAGTTGATCTGGAGTCATGCAATGTGGCCTTGCTGCAATTGTGCAACAAACTTGTGAAGCCTGGCAAGTTTAGCAATAGCTTAGCAAGTCATTTTCAAACTTGCAGCTCAACTGCTTACTATCTGGGTACTAGCCATTCACAAACCCCCTTACAAGCTAAACTATCATCTAAAATTCTGTTATCTATCAAATGACTCTGTATTGATACCTAGCTTTACCAACCTGCCTTTTCCATTATGGTTCCCTTCCCAAGAAATTAATAATATTTTCATAACAAAAGCTCAAAGAAGGTCCAATTTAGGTCATGAATGTTCTCAGAAGAGTCTCAAACTTGTGTTAAACTGATGCAGATGCCCAAAGCCCATCAACACCGGCCTCATTAGTCATGGTAAATGGAGGAGGGCTAAGAACTCTGGCTGTTCGCTAAAATCTCAGGGTTAAAATTCATGATTCAAAATGATGGATTCAGCCCACCAGTGTCCACCATACACTGAAATACTGTATCCCTTTTGGGTAGGATTACCTCTTGAAACAAAGATCAGCATAAGTATTACGTATATCACATGACACTTTAAATATAGTATAAAACTATCATTTCATCTTAAATCCTTCTTCTCTTGAAAGGTTCCCATCAAGGTGAATACCAAAGGAAACTTTACAGAGAACTTTTAAGGAATTACAATCGCCTCGAAAGACCTGTGATGAATGACTCCCAGCCTTTACTCGTAGAACTACAACTTTCTCTTCTTCAAATAATTGATGTGGTAAGTAAAACTTATATTTTGTAAGTAGGTAATAGAAAAAAAGAAAACTGACACAGAAAAGCAATTTCTCCATTGATTGATTTCCATTACAAGAAAATAGCTTTTATTTTATTTTGCTTTGTGCTGTTATTGTGATGCTGTTGCTTAGTTAAATTTTGATTTGGTAATTACACTGAATCTTGCAGTCAAACTCATTTACATATTCACGAACATCTTTATGGAAATATTTTGTAATTGGAGTTGATGAATATTCTCTTGGACTAATGGGCATTAACATAAACTGTAGCTCAAAAAAACAATAGTACAAACATTTCACATGTTGAATATGTTTTTCTAAAGCAGCTGCATGTACTGAAGACTCAAGTAGGAAATCCAAGTTTTGCGTTAAGAAGTTTCCTGAACTGATATGAACTTTGAAGGTTACACTATTCAAATTCTCCTATGTACTATTACAGATACAATTGCAGATATATAAAAAAAGAACAAGCACAATGAACAACTTTCTGCCATGCCCTTAAAGGGGTTTACTGTTTTCCTGTAAAAGTGGCCACTGCTTCAAATTTTTCAGTGTAGTGATTCTGTAGTTCTGTATCTCTTCTATTAATCTGAGCCTACCTGCTCTGATTTCCCAGCACACTTACAAGCCAGCCTGCAAAACAACCAAATTGGGACTGACAGTTTACGGTAAAAACAGAGGCTTTTGTTTTGCGTCGGGAATACGAGACACCGGAAGGGACGTGGGCGAGCTCGCTTCTCGTTTTTATTGTTGCCTGTTATATACATGCTAATGTGAGTACCTATTTAATATTGCTGTTACCAAATAAATACTTTTAAAATGACTACACTATCCAGTATCCCTCCTGTTCCTTACACCCCCCCCCCCCCCCATGCCCTATTGCGAGGTTCACCTGATCCAGACATACCAGGGACATAAAGGGGATGCTTATTACAGACAAGGAATATACACCAGCAGAGCCAGAGACGCCAGAGCGGGATGATTACCTGGGGACCCACACTGGTTCCATAATAAAGATATAAATTATATGTATGCAATGCTGCGCTTAGGAAAAAAGATATGTATATTCTAAGGTTGCAGCCACCCCAAAAAAAACACAGGATTCCCTGTATTTTTAGGAAAATGGATAATAGGTAATGAGGTCAACGGCGCTACCTGTGACATAAAAGTTTATTATAAGTGCCACCACTACAAAGCTATGGAGGTAGGGGTACAATGAAGAATAGGTACCTTACTATTAATAACTATAAGCCATTCTCCACTAGTGTATAATCTGTGCACATGTGCAATAGTAATTGTGCCTGCCTGGTGTATCACTAGAGTATCTATAGTGCACAAAAAAGCAAATCCAACTAGATGCCTAAAAGGCCAGAAAGCATGAAGGTAAAACAAGACAAGTAAATGAAATAAAATAAAATAAAATACTGTGACCTACTGGTGGTTAATGACCAGTGCATGCACACCTGAAACAGGTGTTGATTAAAGTGGCAAAGAGTGCTAGCGCACCATCCAATCCCAATGAAGGGTACTGTATAAGATTTTTTCACACAAGTGTCCACCTGGTGTAGGTGATAAAACCAAAATAACGAAAAGTTATATAACGTGAGAAAACGTGTATGGTATAACTATAAATACATATACATAATTTGCATATATATAAAATTGTATTTTATTTTATTTTATTTCATTTACTTGTCTTGTTTTACCTTCATGCTTTCTGGCCTTTTAGGCATCTAGTTGGATTTGATTTTTTGTGCACTATAGATACTCTAGTGATACACCATGCAGGCACAATTACTATTGCACATGTGCACAGATTATACACTAGTGGAGAATGGCTTATAGTTATTAATAGTAAGGTACCTATTCTTCATTGTACCCCTACCTCCATAGCTTTGTAGTGGTGGCACTTATAATACACTTTTATGTCACTTTTATGCCATTTTCCATAATAAAGATATACCCACATGCTGTTACCTTACAGCGGTAAGGTAAGGGGACATCCACATATTACCCTACACAGAGGACAAGAAGCCACCTATCACCAGCACTCTGTTGCAGAGAGTGATCACCAACACTTTACTCCTGCTTATTGATATTATTATCCAGTCACCGTACATTCTGCACCTTATGTTCTAAAAAGACTTTCCACGGACACACTTATCTATTTATTCACTTAAAATAAGGATTCTATTTATATGGATATTTCCCCACGGTATTTTATCACTGTTTTTATCTGAGGAGATCAAGAGTAACATGTGATATGATTATTATATTTATACATTTAAGGATTCCATATTTATGTTTTACCGCAAGAATTGCCTCTTTTTGGTGTTTCTATTTTAGAGCACTTTTGTACTTTACTCTATATCTTGCACGTTATTCATTTATATATTTTACTTGGGTTCTGACATTTCCTTCAGTATTTGCAGCAGTATTTATCATATTTATTTGGTTGGCGCAAGGGATATTATTTTATCATACTCTGTTCTTTGCCTCAACCTTCTTAAGAACTTCAGCACCTTTGACACACTAGGTTGAGTGTACAAAGCATGCAGTATCACAGAAAACCACTGAAAATAAAGCTGGTCATACATTATACAACTTTCTTATTCAATTTCCGTTAGATGTAGTTCAAGGGCCTGCCTGCCTGATTGCATACAAATTGAAAGTGTTTAGGTTTGACCTCATATTATATGGTTTTGGTAAATCTAAAGGAAAATTGTATAAAGTATGGCCAGCCTTACACTTATTACCCAGTAGTGGTGCTATATCAAAGAAAACAGGCACCAAACCAGGTAGTAAAGGCAAACTTAATATATTGTCACCCAATACGGTTGGTAGCTAGGCAAGCATAAAATGAATTAACAATGGAAATAACACAATATAGCATACAGACGGATTCAAATACCATGATACTCAGAATTCTGCATAGAATCCCATAGGCTCTTCTGGCTATAAGTCTCCCTCTGCTGGCTGGAGGGGATAATGCAACACAATATTCAGCATAACAGCAGACAGTAAAAGTAAACTGACTGTGAAGAGGGAAATGTCTCCTTCTTCTCCATGTTTCTGTAGTGCAGCACCTGGCTACACATGTGTAAGAAAAATACAGATTTTTATTTTGTATTTTCTTCCACAGGGGCACCTTTGAACAGCAGCAATGTCAGTCTGGGGGGGGGGAGTGTTAGATGGACTAGCAGATTTATATACACTGACAAATTGAAGCCGAACTCCAGCTAACCCTTTTTTTTAATAAGCAGCTACCTTTTGTGATAGAAGTTTTACATAAATTAATAAAAGCTGATCATTGTAAGCACCCCTGTCAGCAGTAAATGGTTTGTTTCAACCCTCTAACTGCTACATCTGCAGGGCAACTTGTTCTGATTGTTCTTACTGGCCAGATCACCAGGTTAAAATAAAGGAAAGGAAGTCTAAAAAAAGAAAACAAATGTAGCCACCACATCTAAGAATCGGTAAGCTGCAATATAATACATGTTTTCTTTTGGGTTTAATATTTCTTCAAGTTCATCTTTTAGATACACGTTCTTCTGATAGATAAAAATTTAATTTGACAATTCATAGTTAGTTTTTATCTGTAGTCAACATGAATGTTGTATGACATTGAAATTGGAACATCCTACTCGGCCAGTTAAGCTGTAGAATTTGTACATTAATTTATCAGCTTGAGGTGCTTAAGAAATACAAAAGTCTTTTCCTTTGTAAATTTACCCGTTTAACCTTGTGACACATAAAGGTCTTATTTAATCAACTGTATCCTTCAACAATGATTTTCAGTAGAAGTAATTTTGAAGTAAAAAGCTATCCATTGATGTTAGATCTAAATCAGGCAATGCAACAGCTTCAAGACCACTTAGTAGATATCAGTTTGTAGAGCACATATAAAGCGTGTGTATAAAGCTGTGAAGGGATACAACATGAAAAAATACTAGGGGTTCATTGGCTGCAACTTTGAACCGATCTAACAATTATTCTTCCTATGTAATCATACCATGCATTGTCTTGAACAAAAAACAGTTTGTGGCTTGTGCAGTGGATGCCTGCAATGCCGATCTGTGTATGCAGAATGTTTGTCCTCTGAGGGTTTTGTACAGGTATACTTTATACATATGGCCTAATAACCCATTATGCACAGCCAAAGACTGTAGCACCTTAAAGTTTTAATTAAAGGCAAAACTTTTTTTTGGTGGAGTGGAGATGGATTAGAACACCTATAAGGTAGTATTTGTTGCTGTTTGTGCCCCCATTAGGGAGGTTCACCGTCTTTATTTGTCCTGTTTACCTTTATCCTTTGAAAGGGAAAGGGTTGTCCTCGGAAAAGTAAGAGAGTGTAAATCTTCCAATTGTGACACTAATTCTGGTGACACACCAGGATTTCCTCACTTTGGAGAGTTTCTCTCACTTCCTGTTTTGGCTATGGGACAGAAAGTGAAGATAAATCTCCCCAATGGGACACATATGGAAAAAACTGACTGGAGTTATAATGCTTCCTTACTCTATCCCCAAAAAAAGTTTTGCCTTCAGTTAAGCCATGTACACACAATCGGACTTTCCGTCGGGAAATGTTTGATGACAGGCTGTTGTCAGAATGTTTATACTGAAATATTAAAATGGTATTGTAATTATGAAAATATGCAAATTTTTGATTTGGGAGATTTACAATTTTCTAACAATACAAACAAGAAGTTTAAGTTTGTTTATCCGTGCTATTTTGAAGACAAGTGACACAAATGATATTGCTTAAAAATATATATTTATTAATTAAAAAATACAGTGCAAAATAATATCAGGTATATTTTGTGATTAAAACAAATAAATGGATATATAACTGTATGCTTCTACATATCAGAGATGATGATGATGATAAAGATAATATTATTTACAGTTAAGCCCTTTTTACAAAATATCATATTTCAATATTAGAATGATACTTGTACATTTTGAGACTTGGTACCCTTGTGAACGGCTTCCGTTACTCCACGGACTTATGTAAACAATCTGTTTACCTTTAACTATATGATCCTTCTCAAACAAACAGATCTTAAAACTTACACTCTTAAATGTGCACAAACAAAATGTTATAATGTACACAGCTTGATAATTTGATCAAGGCTTCTGTTAAATTTAGAGTGAATTTATTTTACATAGATCTCGATAAAACCATTTTACAAATGCTGGCTTTTAGCTTTTTAAAGACAAATAAAACTGTGTATGTCTTTAAGTATTTGGAAGGAATTATTTCATACTGCAGTTAAAAATAATATAACTCCAATTTGCTTTGCCATATATTTAAATGGTCTTAGTAATGTATATGTAAAAACAATTCAATTACCAAAAAGGTATAATATGGAAAGATCAATACTTTACCAAAACTTTAAGAAGTCTGTCATCTTGAGAAGTTTCAATAGGCAAGTCCCAAGGGGACTCCTTTCAATCTCCCTACATTACTTCAGCTACCTTTCTTTCTTCCCATCAGACTTTTAGATTTGTGATCTGTAGCTACTTTTATTTCACCCTAAAAGTGGGTGTGTATGTCATTTATTATTGTCAAATGACGATGATGTTTATATGTTACCTTGGCAATCATATATTGGGGGCCATTTTAGATTCTTACTATTTTCCCCTCTAGGGGGCAGTGTTGTATCAGAAATTACTTATAATGTGATTGACATAACCTTCTGACCTTGGCTTAGCAAAACACCATTAATTGTGTAAGGGTTGACAATTAAGTGTCACTATCCCCAGCCATCCTGGCGCTTCTCAAAATATATGGGTATGAGAACATGTGCCCACACAATTAGTTGTGTTGGTTTGTACATTCCTAGAACCTGAAATCACCAAAATATAACTCTTAGCCTAAAAAGTTATTCATGAATAAACTCTTCATAGAAACCCAACCGTATGATATTAGTATGTGTGGACAGGTTTATAAATGAATAACTAATACATATATACTATAAACATATTATAAAAGAAAACGTCATTTAAAATACAACACGATAGGAATTGTGAATAATCCCTCTGGTTTCTGTGGCTCAATTCTGGAAATACCAATTAGTGTTTGTAAGCTCAGATTTCGTCTGTAGAATCTACCCTTTATCTGTAAGTTTCAAAGACCATTGAATTATAACCTGGGAGATAGCACAAACAGACTCTTTGTGGAATAGAAAACAATGTCTTCTTTAAAGACAGTGAACTCTGATTCAACTCCAATGCCAAAATGGCTCCTGTCATGTCCAATTTATATGAATATGAAAAATATGAAAATTAATAGAATATGCGACTTTATATATATCTCCTTTTAACCCCAAATGTTCTGACAAATGCTACATCAGACAATTGTTGTTGGATTTTCCGCGAACAATTGTTGGCTAGCAGGTTTTAATATTTTCCAAGGACAAATGTCTGTTGTCGGATTTTCCTTGCGTGTGTACACAAGTCTGTCGGACAAAAGTCCAAAGTACAAACACGAATGCTCGGAAGCAAGGATGAGCCAGAAGTGGTCGGTCTTGTAAACTAGCATTTGTAATGGAGAATTAACATTCGTGACGTGGCAAATTATGAAATCTCCAAATGCAGTGCATATTCTCTTCTTCTTTAATGGGATAATAATGAAGCTGCTTTGCTGGTGAAACTGATGGAGTTATTGCAAACACATTTTCAAAGGCTTTTTTTTTTTCTAGTGATATCAAGAATAATATTATTATGCTTTTTTTTTATTTCAGCAAGTTACCACAACATCATTATCCTGTAGTTTTTAAGATCAAAGATACAACTATGTTGGTGTCCCTTGTCAATTTTACATTGTATTTTTTAAAATGTAACTGCCTACTCCCAAACTGTCATTTGAAGTAAAACACATAGCCAAGTATTATTCTACACAATTTTTTTTATTGTGCATTAAAAAAAGAAAACAAATACAATTAGACATGCTATCTGCCAATAGAACTTAACCAAAAAGTGCTATCTATGCATCCAAACATATACCAAATCAAATCATTATTTAAGCAAGAAAATAATGTCAAAACAATAATTTCAAGGCCAATACGTTATATCTCCTCCAATTCCGCAACATGGCTGGTTCAGGAACGGCCGCTCAGAAACGAACTGAAAAGCACTAAATAAAAAGCGCAAACTGAAAAGCGCTAAATGAAAAACACGAAAAGAAAAGCGCAAATCAACAAACTTCTACTAACACGAAATTAGCAGAAGGAGCCCAAAGGGGGGCTCTAAAGAGATGAAAAACCTTGTAGTACGTCTAGTACGTCACTACTTTCGTAATTGTTGGCCAACAATTGTGTGGCCGTGTGTATGCAATACAAGGAAAGAGAAAGTGGAGAAATTATTGAAAACTTTAAATACATTAGGGGGTGAACTGTCTTCAGGAGGGCAGTGTTTTAAATATGATCAAGATCAAGAACATGGGGACATGACCTCAAACTAACAGGAGGAAAGTATTATTATTATTGTCAAAAGAATAGTTGATGCTTGGAACAGACTTCCAGCAGTGGTAGTGAGTGACTCAGTCAACAGTATGTGGATTCAAACATGCTTGGGACAAACATAGGTCTTCGAAAAAAAACAGCCGGCAACTCCATAACATCAAGCGTATTTATTTTCAAGCCTTCACAGTGAGTACAGTCAGCAGCAGACTAGTTTCGGCAAAAAGCCTTGTTCACAGCACACATAGGTCTGTACTAAAAAAAAATGGGGCAGACTCAATGAACCACTTGGTCCTTTTTCTGCCAACTATATGCACAAGTAGGTGAAAATGGAGAACCCTTAACCCACTCTAAAAAACAACATAATCATGTAACACTTTTTAGACTATATATAATACCGATTTACTGCTTGTGTTAGAAACACCATTACAAATGATTGGGGTTGTTCTGCCTTCTCTACTAAAGATGACCATGAAACACATGTAGAAGAATATAAACTCTAGACAGGTCCATATTCTTCTTCATGTTTTACAGTTACAGCAAAAAAAGCAACAATATATTCTGAACAACACGGCCCATTAATTTATCAAGTATATACATTATCTCACAAAAGTGAGTGCACCCCTCACATTTTTGTAAATATTTTATCTTTTCATGTGACAACACTGAAGAAATTACACTTTGCTACAATGTAAAGTAGTGAGTGTACAGCTTGTATAACATTGTACATTTGCTGTCCCCTCAAAATAACTCAACACACAGCTATTAATGTCTAAACTGCTGGCAACAAAAGCGAGTACACCCCTAAGTGAAAATGTTCAAAATGGGCCCAAAGTGTCAATATTTTGTGTGGCCACAATTATTTTCCAGCACTGCCTTAACCCTCTTGGGCATGGAGTTCACCAGAGTTTCACAGGTTGCCACTGGAGTCCTCTTCCACTCCTCCATGACGAGATCATGGAGTTGGTGGATGTTAGAGACATTGTGCTCCTCCACCTTCCTTTTGAGAATGCCCCACAGATGCTCAATAGGGTTTAGGTCTGGAGACATGCTTGGCCAGTCCATCACGTTTAACCTCAGCTTCTTTAGCAAGGCAGTGGTCGTCTTGGATGTTTGTTTGGGGTCGTTATGCTGGAATACTGCCCTGCGGCCCAGTTTCCGAAGGGAGAGGATCATGCTCTTCTTCAGTATGTCACAGTACACACTGGTATTCATGGTTCCCTCAATGAACTGTAGCTCCACAGTGCTGGCAGCACTCATGCAGCCCCAGACCATGACACTCCCACCACCATGCTTGACGATAGGCAAGCAAGACACACTTGTCTTTGTACTCCTCACCTTGTTGCCGCCACACATGCTTGACACCATCTGAACCAAATAAGTTTATCTTGGTCTCATCAGACCACAGGACATGGTTTCAGTAATCCATGTTCTTAGTCTGCTTGTCTTCAGCAAACTTTTTGCGGGCTTTCTTGTGCATCATCTTTAGAAGAGAATTCCTTCTGGGATGACAGCCATGCAGACGCAGGAAGGAGCCAAAGCTGCCCACGACCTAGATGGGGTAAGTGGGTGGCTGTGGGATGTCTTGTTTTCGCCCCCCCCCCCCCAAAAAATATACAACACCAGCTGCCATTGGATTTACATATACTTTAAACATGCCTCCCAAATTTCTGTTATGGGAAAGAGGGACACCATTTAGCACAAAGTGCGTGGGCAAAGGACACAACCCCTACCAAGTCTCAGTTATGTGGCCCATCATAAATTAATAATCAAAAAAATAATTGACTGAACCCAAAAACTGCTTTTTTCTCACTATGTATTCTTTAAACTGTCTTTATAAAACAAACATGTGATAATAAAAAAGCTTGTATAGAAGATTTAGTGCAACATTTTTGGCAGTTAAGTATTGCATTTATAATAAAGGTCTACGCATCTGTCCAAAAAGAGGGACAACTAGAAGGAAAGAGGAACAGAGGAATTAGTTTCCAAACAGGTTTTTATAAGTCTAAAGGCAAATCATTTAATGTGGCCACTCCTACCACTTAAGTGTGGATAGAGTCAACAACCTTCATGCCAGCCTTATCTTGACGAGGAAAAAATGTGTGTGTACTAGGGATGGGCCGGGTGATTGATTCGAACCCATGTTCGAATCGAACATCGGGCATTCGCCCGCTCGGCGAGCCCAGAACTATTTGGGCCGCTCGCATCAAATTCGTGTGATGCGAGCGGCCCGCAATGCATTGTGCTAGTCGCAGTGCAATACTGGCTGATGATTGGCCAAGCATGCACTGTGACCCCCGCATGCTTGGCCAATCACAGCGCCGGCAGCGAGGAGAGCCATAATTGGCTACAGGCAGGATGCCTGTAGCCAATTATAGCTCAGGGGCTTTAGTACATGCCCCACGGTATAAGAGGCCGCCGCGGCGGCGGCATATTGTGTTTCAGTGTCAGCGTGTCAGTGTGTTGCTGACTGCTGACAATATGTGCTTTATTTCTGGAGATTTGTGTGTGCGTGCTGTTAGTACAGCATTGCAGTATCACATCTGGGGGGTGTCTATAGGTGGCCTGTGAAGGGGGGCAGGTTTCCTGTGCTTAGAACTTTCCCTGCAAAAAGTGTCATTTTTGCAGGAAAAAAGCTATTTAAAAGCACTCGCGGCTAATGAATTGATGGCTCCTGTAACACAGAGAACTGTCATTCATTGATAAAAAAAAAAAAAAAAAAGCGTGGGGGTCCCCCCAAATTCAATAACCAGGCCCTTCAGGTCTGGGATGGATATTAAGGGGAACCCCAGCCAAAAAAAAAAAAAAAAAGGCGTAGGATCCCCCTCAAAATCCATACCAGACCCTTGAGGTCTGGGATGGATTTTAAAGGGAACCCTAGCCAAAAAAAATGGCGTGGGATCCCCCTCAAAATCCATACCAGACCCTTATCCGAGCACGCAACCTGGCAGGCCACAGGAAAAGAGGGGGGGACGAGAGCGGCCCCCCCTCCCGCCTGAACCGTACCAGGCCACATGCCCTCAACATTGGGAGGATGCTTTGGGGTCCCCCCAAAGCACCTTGTCCCCATGTTGATGAGGACAAGGGCCTCTTCCCCACAACCCTGGCCATTGGTTGTGGGGGTCTGCGGGCGGGGGGCTTATCGGAATCTGGAAGCCCCCTTTAACAAGGGGACCCCCAGATCCCGCCCCCCCCTGTGTGAAATGGTAAGGGGGTACAAAAGTACCCCTACCATTTCACAAAAAAAGTGTCAAAAATGGTAAAAATTACAGCAGACGGTATTTGACAACTCCTTTATTAAAATCTTCTTTCTTCTTTCTTCATCCTTCGGTTTCTTCATCTTCTCCTTCCGTCATCTTCTTCCATCTTCTTCTTCCATTTTCTTCTTCCTCCGATCCGCTTCTTCTTGCGCTGGTCTTCTCGTCCTTCTCGTCCAGCATCTTCTATCATGGCGTCGGCGTCGGTGTCTCTTCTTGGGCCACTCCTCGCAATGGGAGGCTCCCGCTGTGTGAGGCTTCGCTGCGTCTGACAGGTCTTTTATAATGGAGGGCACCTGGTGACCCCACCCCCTCTGACGCACGGGGACGTCATGGGGAATTCCCTATGGCTTTCCCCATGACGTCAGAGGGAGGCGGGGTCACCAGGTGCCCTCCGTTATAAAAGACCTGTCAGACGGAGCGAAGCCTCACACAGCGGGAGCCTCCCATTGCGAGGAGCGGCCCGAAAGAAGAACAGATGCCGACGCCATGGAAGAAGATGCCGGACGAGAAGGACGAGAAGACCAGCGCAAGAAGAAGCGGATCGGAGGAAGAAGAAAATGGAAGAAGAAGAAGGAAGAAGATGAAGGAAGGAGAAGACGAAGAAACCGAAGGATGAAGAAAGAAGAAAGAAGATTTTAATAAAGGAATTGTCAAAGACCGTCTCCTGTCATTTTTACAATTTTTGACACTTTTTTGGTGAAATGGTAGGGGTACTTTTGTACCCCCTTACCATTTCACACAGGGGGGGGCGGGATCTGGGGGTCCCCTTGTTGAAGGGGGCTTCCAGATTCCGATAAGCCCCCCCGCCCGCAGACCCCCGCAACCCTGGCCATTGGTTGTGGGGAAGAGGGACCCCAAAGCATCCTCCCAATGTTAAGGGGATGTGGCCTGGTACGGTTCAGGCGGGAGGGGGGGCCGCTCTCGTCCCCCCTCTTTTCCTGCGGCCTGCCAGGTTGCGTGCTCGGATAAGGGTCTGGTATGGATTTTGAGGGGGACCCCACGCCATTTTTTTTGGCTAGGGTTCCCCTTAAAAACCATCCCAGACCTCAAGGGTCTGGTATGGATTTTGAGGGGGACCCTACGCCATTTTTTTTTTTTTTGGCTGGGGTTCCCCTTAATATCCATCCCAGACCTGAAGGGCCTGGTTATTGAATTTGGGCGGGCATCCCCACGCTTTTTTTTTTTTTTTTTTTCATTTTTTTTATTTTTTATCAATGACTTTTTTTTTTATCAATGACTTTCAATGAATGACTGTATTACGGGAGCCATCAATTAACATTAGCCGCGAGTGATTTTAAATAGCTTACTTTTCTGCAAAAATGACACTTTTTGCAGAGACAGTTCTAAGTACTGGAAACATGCGCCCCTTTACATGCATACTATAGACACCCCCCAGGTACGAAATTTAAAGGAATATTACACTTTTTTTGTTTCAATTTAAGCATTATTAAAATCACTGCTCCTGAAAAAACGGCCGTTTTTAAAAAAAAAATTTGCATTGATACATGTCCCCTGGGGCAGGACCCAGGTCCCCAAACACTTTTTATGACATTAACATGCATATTAGCCTTTAAAATTAGCACTTTTGATTTCGAACATTCGCATCCATTATAACTAATAGGGTTTTAAAGCTTGCACGGACTTTCGGTCCGTTCGCGGGTTCTTGTGCGAGCCGAATGGGGGGGGGGGGGTGTTCGGCTCATCCCTAGTGTGTACAGATACCTAATAACATAATTATAGTTGCCATATTTGGCCACAATTATATTATTATTATTATATAAACCCTCATTTAGTTTAAAGGAAACCTGAGGCCCAGTATGGCTATTCAAGGATTTAAATATTGTTCATAAGCAGTACGCAAGTTTTAAAACAAGATCCCACTGAGATCAGTAGCTGCAGGTATTAAGATGCAATTGATTCTCAAAGTTCAGAAGCACTACAGTCATCAAGTCATTTTCTCAGCAGATCAGTTCACCTTGCTCCTGCCCCCCCAGCAATGACTTGGCTGCTCTTCAGCCTTCTGATCTCTAATGTAAATATAGAGTAGCTGCTTGTTCAGAATATTCAAATATTGGAAAGACCATAGCCTGGCCATATGTTTATTTCGGTCAAAAACATATACACAAATAATATCTCACCACCTCGCTTTAACTGTGCGCTAAAGCTTGTGGAGAGGCTCAGAAAAGGCTTAATTCTTAGGGAACCTTCCATCCTGGAAGGTTCACTGAGAAAATGCCCAGTGTTTCTGGATCCTTAGTCCAAATACAATATAAACCATACAAATCTGCAGCAACAGTATCTCTTCTCCCCTACCCCCATATGCTGTAAGGCCACATTTAACATGAGGTGAGGGGGTGTTATATTGACTCCTCACCGCCTATCTTACCCCTTAAACCTTGACCAGTGCACCACAACCAATTACATTGCATGCAGTTGTGGGGCGGTTGTCGGGTACCCCAATTCAGTTGAATGGACTGGTCGTACTGCCTGCCAAACACAACAGCAGAGATAACTTTGGTTGTACTGTGAACAAAGCATAATGGCTGTGGCATATGCACACCCCAGCTTAAGGGAGAGCAGTTGGAGGGCAGTGCAGATCAACTACACATCTTTACTGCCCCCCAACCACAAGTGTAAACAAGGCCTAAGATGCCTGTGGAGATTACTGGATCTGCTTCTTTGAGGGCGCCCTCTGCCTTAGAACTTATTACAATATGCTACCCTGCCATCTATAGAAAGAGAAAAAGGAGAACCTCAGAACAAAGGAAGCCAGGACACTTGCAGCTCATGGATAGCACTTTAATTTACAGGTACCTCAAGACCAATGAGTAAAACAAAGTCCTAGCCAGTGGTCTTTCATGTTAACACACAGGTTTGTCAAACACTAACAACCTCGACAAAACTTGGTGTACCCTATGTGAAATACTTGTTGGAAAGGTCTTTTTTTTCCCCTCTGTGATATTTTGTTACCTAAAGTTTCTTTTGTTAGCTGTAAATGCCCCAGCCTGTGATGTGAAGTAGACTGGTAGCTAGTCTTTTATTAGACAGCACTGGGGCCTGGACATATGAAGTCACCTACTGTACGTATTTTAACTGTTCCTTACATTAACATCATAAAATTAAGCACACAGTAAACAAGTGACATTTTAATTTACAGATTTTGAATACAGATGTAAAAACAAGATGTATGGTAGAAGCCCGAAGCATGCTCAGCTGTAAATGCATATATTTTAGCTTTATACACAGTAGTATACTGACTATTATTGATCTGTACAGCATTATCTTTTTAAACACAGCACAAACATAGTATATATATTTTATATATTGTAATTCATGAAAAATAAGAATGAGAGCACTCCCTAAAACAATGAAGCCTAATGCCCCGTACACATGATCGGACTTTCCAACAACAAAACCGTGGAATTTTGTTCAAAGGTTGTTGGCTCCAACTTGTCTTGCATACACACGGTCACACAAATGTTGGCCAACAATTACGAACATAGTGACGTACAAGACGTATGGCAAGCCGATAAAAAGGAAGTTCAATAGTCATGTGATATCTCCATTACGAACGCTAGTTTTACAAGATCGGGCGCTTCCGGCTTGTCCTTGATTCCGAGCATGCGTGTTTGTACTTTGGACTTTTGTCTGACGGACTTGTGTTCACACGATCGGAAAGTCCAACAACACACATTTGTTGGCGGAAAATTTGAGCGCATGCTAGCCAACATTTGTTGGCGGAAAGTCCGACAACAAATGTCCGATGGGGCATAGGGTCGGACTTACCGCCAACAAGCTCACATCCAACATTTCCTGTCGGAAAATCTGATCATGTGTAAGTGGCATAAAAGTATCTTATAGTAATATTTCTGGAGTTGCATAATAAATACATCTAACAATTTAATTTGCTAAATAGTATTTGTGGGCGGGTGCAGCGTGGTGCAGCGTGGTGCAGCGTGGTGCAGCGTGGTGCAGTGATCATAACTCACACACAGTCTGTATGTAGGTTTCCGTTTATGAAATTGTGAACAGCTGTGATCCTGAGGATCGCCATTGATCACAGTCCATAAACGGTTTATGAACCACACATTATATACACACACATTTTATATATATATATATATATATATATATATATATATAAAATGTGTGTGTATATATATGTATATATAACATGTGTGTGTGTGTATATATATATATATATATATATATATATATATTTATTTATTATGTAGGGGGACTCTTTATTTTATTTGCATTAACCACGCCGTCTGTCCGTGTACTGAGCAGTGATAATGCCAGAGAATGCCAGAGATTGAAGCAGTGAAATTTTTTCACTGCTTCATAAACGGACACCTTAAGAACTTGTATTGCAGTAAAGGCAAAACTTGTATTGCGGTAAAGGCAGAACTTGTAGTAAAGGCAAAACAGTTTACAACAAAGCCAACCAGGAGCATTCACGAATGCCTACAGCTTGTAATGGAGCAGGTAATCAGTCCAACTGACAACATCTGTCTGGAGGGGCAGAATGCGGCCTAGCCATCTCGTACTCAGACAGGAAGGAAACTTGCGAGCCCTAAGCTTTCCCATCTTGTCTGTGTATCACCCTCTAATATGCTACTAGTTTAGTGCATGCAAATTAAAGTATGACTCAGAAATTAAGTCAGGGTTACTGCAGGTCAGGCCGGATGGCTTCACAGAGGTAGGTCCCTGGATCTGGAAGTTTGGAGAAACTTCTAGAAGTTAGAGGTGGAGGCTAGGAGGGAGCTTGGCCAATACCCAGGCAGAATGTCCTGGCAGGGTGGCTGAGTCAGCCATTAAACATGGTGGAGCCATGCTAGCAGGGGAGTCGGGTGGAAGATAGAGTGCTGAGGAGACTGTGGTGGCCTAGGAGGGTACCTCTGGGTCTGGGTCTGGGGGGAGGGGGCTCTGCCTCCAGGCTGGGCTCTGGCAATGATCCTATCAGCATCTTGGTTTGAGGAGGAAGGAGGTTTGAGGAGGAATTTTGCCTAAAGAGCAGCAGGGAGCAAAGAGGACAGTGTGAGTAGTGTCAGCACACCCAGGGATTTTGCAAGGGAAAAGACTGTCATATATAGCAAGCTTTCAGGAGGACAGCGTTGTGCTTGACCCTTGCTATCCATTGCCCTGGGAGATCTTTGGAGCAGCCAGGTGGGCTGGTAGACAAGCAGCCGGGGGGGCTGGTAGTAACTGCAGGCAGTGGAGCTGGGAGCAGTTTTACAGAGGAGAGGAGATACTCCTGCATGCATTTTTGCTACATTTTGTGCTATTTTCCAAAGGGAACAAAGAGCTCCTAGTCCACAAGTCTAAAGACTGATTGTGTCCAGGAAGGGGAACAGTCCAGGATATTTTCTCTGTACATAGGAAGGAAGTTGTCGCGATCTGTTGTTTCAGTCAAGTTGGGCATCACATAGACCCTCTGCCCCATCCAAGTTGTTATCCCTAATACAAAACTAAAACAAAAACAAGCCCAGGGACTTATTTCTTGTGTCAGAATGCAAGTGTAAAAATATGTGTTGCCTGGCTGTGCAGGAATAGCGGAGACAGTTACCAGCAGCCCTTGCGGGAGTAGTGTTACACTTGACCAAGTCTTTTTTAAATGTATATGTTACTTTTGTCAAACGCAAGGCCTGCCGGCTGAATCTGGCCCACCTGGACATTTCATGTGACCCTCATCCACAAGGCTTTTTTCAGTTGGAATGTGGCAGCACGGAGTTCCGCCACCTCTGGCTGTCGCCATCTGCTCCCCGCTCTCCACTGTCGCTTATAATCATAGAAGCCACCCCTAAATCCTGCCCTCTGTCTTGTAGCTCACTCCTCGACCCTGCACTCTTTACATGCCTGAACTGCACCCCTGAATTCTGCACATCACACTTCACCTTAGCTAGAGTTGAATGCCTGCGGCCATTATCTTCTATGGATGAAACACAATCTATGAATGGATGGGGCGAGCCTTTTAATCACCTGCTTGTTCTCCATTTGTAGATCGTGTTGCATTCATGGGTGCTGCGGGGGGAGGGGGGTGAATGGATTGAGGAGGATTTAAACTAAAAGAAGAGGTATCAGCACAAGGGAAACATCATACCGACTGTAATTTATATCCTCTGGGCTGCTTTTTTATTTTTTTATGTTTTTTATTTTGATTGCACTTAAGCTTTTATATTGTTTGTGAAATCCCCTGGGGCAGGAAAGGATAATTTATGTGTTTTTTCTAAGCAACTGTAAATTATTGATTCAAACCCTTATATTGGAACACCGCAAAGCCCTTTCCTACACTGAAATGTGCTATAATAGCCCACCTATACCTATAAACCAGCAGTTCTGTGACTGCTATTACAGCATGGTTGGATTTATTAGCTTAGACATGTCAATCTGGTGTTTTTTTATGTTGCTTGCAGCCCTCATATTGCTTCTTTTTAGCCCTTCAGGCCGTTTAATCATTTTAATTGAATGAAGCTCAATGCTGTTCTATGGCTCATAAACCTTATGCTTAATTATATAATTTTGCAGGTGAATAGTTCAGAAAATGCTTTCCTTCAACCTGTATTATTAATAGAATATTGTGATAAATATTGTGATGGCAAATTTAATTATGTTATTGAACAAAGTGCTTAGACTTTGCGGCCCCTTGAAATGTTATTCTATTAAATTCAACCTTTTGTAGTATAGGAGTTTGACACATTTGCAATTGCTATTAATTTCAAGTCATTATAAATCTTGATAGAATGAGTGCCTCACAATAGCTTACAAGGGGGCGAAGGAGGGGATCCCTGTTAGTTGCTAGTGCATCAAAGAGTCCGTGCAAGGTGTCAGCAAGCGGAAGATCTCTTTGAATGTATACATTTCAGAAGATGATAGTATAGGTGATAGTATATATATTATAGTAATTCTATGGACATGCATCTCTATAGACTGAGTCTATAGGGGCTCCGCCCACCTGGCCACGTCATTCATTCACAGTCCTCTATGAATGGGAAACTACAGGTCCCGACAGCCTTTGTGGCTGTTGGCTTTTAGATTGAATGACTACCATGGCACTGTTGAGCGCTCTGGTAGTTACTTATTCTTCTTGTCAGTGTGTATCTGTCTGCACGTATGAAGTAGGAGCAGACTGATACTCTGAGAAGTCTGCAGGAGTCCTGATTGGTCAAATGTTTTGCAGGCTCAAGGTAAAAAAAAAAAAATTATTTTTTCTTTACATGAAAGAAGGTGTGCATTTTTTCATTTTTTTTTTTTTTTTAAAGGTGAACTTTTTCCTTAAACCCTATGCTGGAGGCATGACAAGCACATAGAAAATACAATAGGCATTTGACTTAATCTTTATAGTACTACTATGAACACCATCAAATGAAAGAGGATTTAAAGACACAACATAAGTGTAAAAGACCCCCTGACCCACTGACACTTACCTTGCCAGTGCTCCCCTCCACCCCTGCTCATTTAGCAAAATGTTCTGGTTCTTTTAGATATGGAGGAGCATGTGACTTCCTCCTTTGTGTTTGTGTTGTGTCTGTTACATGACAGAGACAGTGATGTCCTTACTTCCTTTAGTGGCCAACACTGGGGATTGTGATGCTGTCCTCAGCAGGGGATTGCTGGCCAAATAAGTATCTTTGCCTTCAGTGGGGAGTTACATAGACACTGTCTCTTTGCTCTGAATAGCTATGGTGATAGTATATCTTTAAAGCAAACCTCTCCTAAAGGAGAAAAAAACACAAATGTACCCCAACACACACACACACACACACACACACACACACACACACACACACACACACACACACACACACACACACACACACACACACACACAAATGCATCTCATGCTAGACACCCTCTGGTGCCTATGCTTTGGGGTTTGTGTCATTTAACACCACCCTGCTTTCCAACAATACATAGCTTGATGGCTTAATGGCTAACTGGAAATTCTAGTACTGCTAATGTGACTTGGGTGCAAGTCCTAGAGTGTACAGTTCCAGACAATGCAAGGATGCGAGAAGACAATCTGTTTTTTAGTCCACCGACTGTATGTGGCTCAGATGTTTTGGAATGAAATGCTCCTTTATTCACTTTCATCAAGAATAGGGATTAGCCCAGGTGTGTTTGAATCCTAGTCTAAACCCACCTGAGTGATCCCGCTAGGAAGCTGTCATGAAGCCCACTTGTATACATGCTGCTGCAGGGAAGAAGGAATTTAAGCATTGATCATGACTATGTGGGAGTGAGGACGATTTAAGCAGTCCATTAAGGGTGCATGGGTGCTGCCTCCCCTTTCCATCGGCACTGACAGACCGGGGAGCCCCCCCAAAAGAAAAAAACACCAGCCATCACTGCTTTCTACTATGCTTGAACAACCTGCATAAACTGTTTGCTTAAGCCCTGCTTTATCTAAGATACTGCAATAACTTTATGCTAACAGAGTCTACTGAGCAGTCTTCTGAGCCCCCCCCCCCCCTGGGCGGAAGGTGGTGTGGCACTACCACCCCCTGGGCGGCCCGGCACTTACCCGATCTATGTTGGGGGCTGTGGTGTCCTCCAGCACGGTCCTTGTGGGCGGGGGGTGCAGACAGCGGCTCAGGTGTCCGCTCCTCCAGCAGCTTCCTCCGCCGCGTGTCTCTTCTTTCTCACGACCTGCCTTCTGATTGGCGGGGAGGAACTTTAGTGTGAAAATAGCAAAAATTCATTCACACAACTGGGTGGGCTCAGAGCGAAATTCTCTGTGTTCCGCACCCACCCTTTTTTGAAGCCCATTAGAGCCTCTGGCTCTAATCACGTGCTTAAAAAACACCCACCCGCACTGGAATCCATAGTCCGGTGCCCTGATATGTAGATCAGGGGGCCAGATGCATGGATGGGGGGGCGGCACCCATGTGCCCTCTATGGATGGGCCGCCACTGTGTTGGTTTACCCCTAGGATTTTCTAAAGGAGCTGAACTCTGTATTATATTAAATATATTCCCCTGCCATATGGACTAATATCATTAACCCTTTGGCCCTATTGGAAATGTGAAGATCCATTCCTATAGTCAACAGGAATTATATTTTAGTGAATATAGTCTAGGGGATCCAATAGGACACCATCTTAGCAGCATTCCAGCTCAAGCACCCAAGGGATTCCACACACATGAGCTGGTACCAGATATTATTCTGATTACAGGATTATTAAGGATATAGCAGCGGTTTTGCCATGGTACAGACCTGTGTGTTGAGAAACTTTTGGTGTCCAGACAGTTTTGTATTTGTGTTTTATGTTTTTTGTCTGTTTGCTAGGTATGCAACATATGTTGTTTCATCTTTCCTTGTTCTTTGCATGTATCCTCTGATGCTGGGGGTTAATACATTTTCTGAAATTTTGTAAGTAATTTTGATACATTTTTTAGAATTTAATAAATTATTGTTTTTGAATAGATTCCTTGTCATTGAAGTAGCTGCTTTGTTACCCTGGTACCTAGTAGGGATGAGCTTCGAGTTCGAGTCAACTCATGTTTGACTCGAACATTGCCTGTTGGCCCGTTCGCCAAACAGCGAACAATTTGGGGTGTTTGTGGCAAATTCGAAAAGCCACGGAACACCCTCTAAAAGTCTATGGGAGAAATCTAAAGTGCTAATTTTAAAGGCTTATATGCAAATTATTGTCATAAAATGTGTTTGGGGACCTGGGTCCTGCCCCAGGGGACATGTATCAGTGCACATTTTTTTTTTTTTAAACGGCCATTTTTTCGGGAGCAGTGATTTTAATAATGCTTAAAGTGAAACAATAAAGGTGAAATATTCCTTTAAATTTCATAACTAGGGGGTGTGTATAGTATGCCTGTAAAGTTGCGCTTGTTTCCCGTGCTTAGAATTGTCCCTGCACAAAGTGTCATTTCTGAAGGAAAAAAAGTAATTTAAAAGCACTCGCGGCTATAATAAATTGTCAGCTCCTGGCAATACAGAGAACAGTCATTGAAAATCATTGATAAAAAAAATACAAAAATGCTGGGGGTCCCCCCAAATTCAATTACCAGGCCCTTCAGGCTGGTATGGATATTAAGGGGAACCCTGCGTCAAACTTAAAAAAAAATAATTACGTGGGGAAACCACCAAGCTACTCATTCACTCCCTTGTTATCTCCCGCCTTGACTATTGCAACTCCCTGCTCATAGGCCTATCATGAATACTGCTGCTAGACTCATCTATCTTACCAGCCACTCAGTGTCTGCCACCCCTCTCTGCCAATCCCTCCGCTGGCTTACAATTGCCCAACAAATTAAATACAAAATACTAACAACAACATACAAAGCCCTGCACAGCTCTGTCCCAAGCTACATCACCAATCTTGTCTTTAAATATCACCCAAACCATGCTCTCCGCTCATTTCAAGGCCTCCTCAAGCTCTTTTGCCTCCTTCTCCTATGCTTGCCGCCAGGACTTCTCTGGAGCCCCTCCCATCCTCTGGAACTCTCTACCTCAATCTGTCCAGCTATCTCCTACTCTGGCTGCCTTTAGGCAATCCCTGAAAACTCATCTCTTCAGGGAAACCTTTTACTCTTCCAACTAACTGAACTTTTATCACTTCCACCAGCTCATCCCCCCCAGTTATAATCTTTTGTACCACTTGCCCCACCCTATTAGATTGTAAGTTCTTACGAAGCAGGGCCCTCTTAACCCTCTTGTATTTTATTGTATTGTAACTGTACTGTCTCCCTTTATATTGTAAATTGCTGTGCAAGCTGTTGGTGCTATATAAATCCTGAATAATAATAACAGATGAGTGGCATCATAAGACTCATAGCCATAATATCCACAACATTTCTAATCCTGTCTGACCATTTCGCAAACCAGGGCTACACTAAATACCATATCACACATCACATAATAATGCCTTTAGCCCAAACCCTATCATCCAAATGTGCATGGTTGCTTCTTAATACTAGACGTTAGATCACTGTAATGCCCCGTACACACGGTCGGATATTCCGACGGAAAATGTCCTATTGGACCATGTTGTCGGAAATTGCGACCGTGTGTGGGCTCCATCTGACTTTTTCCGTCGGAATTTCTGACTGAAAAAGTTTGAGATCCTGCTCTCAAATTTTCCGACAAAAAAGTCCTATCGGACTTTTTCCGATCGTGTGTAGCGAATTCAGACGGACAAGTGCCACGCATGCTCAGATCACATTACAAGACCAAAGCTATTGGCTAATAGCCTCTACGTAGCCCCGTCGTACACAACGAACGTCACCACGTTCAGGATGATCGGATTTTCCGACAACTTTGTCCGACCGTGTGTATGCAACACCAGTGTCGGACAAAATCCGTCGGAAAAAATCCGACGGATTTTATGGTCGGAATTTCCGACCGTGTGTACAGGGCATTAGACTGCTCAAAGATGTAATACAATGATCGGGTATTCTAACCCTAGGAAACTTGGGGGTCTATTTATAAAAGAAAATTGCAGTATGAATGTGATAAAACATTTGCATAGCTGCAACTAAAACATTTTTTTTCTAATATGATTAGGAAAAATACCACATTGTGACCATTAGATGGTGCTGATGGTCATAGGAAATAATCAGTAGAAAAAATGCAGCAATTTTTTGCAGCTGTGCGAGTGTATGTCACATTCATACAACAGCTGTTTTTATAAATATACCCCTGTATATTATTTTCAGGCTCACCAGGTGAAAATAAAGGTAAAACCTGACATCAAAGTACTGGTAAGCTGCAATTTATTACATTTTTCTTCATGGGTTTAGATATGCTTTAGGCTTCTAATATGTACTGACAACTGAACAGCATTATTTAAAAACATATAAATCACAACCTTATGGTGTATCATTTCTGATTACTTTAAAAATAAACTAGTGTTACAAATTAGTTTCATTTATGTAATGAAATTGTGCATATTTTTTGAATATTAGAGAGACTTCAGTAAGCTTGTAATAGAGTGCTGGTGCCTGAGGGTCAATCCTGTCTGCCACTTAAAATGTGTTTTTTATGTGTACATTCCCATACCAATACCATCTGTTATTTAAAAGACTTTTTACATAACATTATCAACGCTTAACTTATTTTACTCCATAGCAAAGTGAAAAGTGAAGTGACCACAGGTTATGTAAGCTTTACTTTTTTTGTGCCAGAGTCATTGCTCATGTATCCACTAATGGGCTTACATTTTGAGACAGTAATGACTTTATATTTACAATACCGTTCACAGTTGAAACACACATTAATGTGTACTATATTGTAATATTTTGAGGCATAGTAATTACAGCTATCATTTTATATTTTCCTTTATTGTCCCTGCACTGTATTTATTGGATCAGTTTTGATATATTCCAAATGCTCATATTTTTAAAGCTCACTTTTGCTCTTTTTTTTAAAAAAAAATTTGGCAATAGGAAATCCAAAGAGCTGGACTGATAAATGATTAAAGTTAAAAAATAGAAAATCAATAGCTTTTTGCTAAGAGTACTATATGCTAAAAGCATCCTTTTAATCCATAAGGATAGAAAAAGCCTGTAACAAAGACAGATTTTTTTCTGTTGCGCTGTACAAGAGATGACATATAAATAAAATCATCTTCAAGCAGACCTGCAGGCAAAAATAACAAGATAAAAATGAGTAGTCCATTAAAAAATAAAATTGCAAAACCTTGCGTAGATATTTAGCTTCAATCCAGAATGTCACAACACCCCTGCCCCCGTGCTACTAAATGATCTCCGCTTAAAGCATAAGTTAACGTTTTACAATAAAAATAGTAAATGCTAATTTTTTTGCAGGACACTTTAAAGCGGAAGTAAACCCTCTGTAAATCCTTTAAAAAAAAAAAAAGACAACCTGCAAGACAAAAGCATAATGAGCTAGTATGCATAGCATACTAGCTCATGACCATTGTATAACAGAGGTGTCATGCTAACTCACTATTACCATCCCTCATACTTCCAACTGCTACGTACCCCACCCCTCAACCCCAGAAAATGAGACCACACCAATCTGGAGTAAAACTTGGCCGTAGCAGCCAATTATCTTTATTATTAAACATTCAAATAAAATTAACATAAATTAACTTAACTGTATAAACCTGTACTAAACCACCTCCTCCATTAAATTCCACCCGTTGGTCTTTGCAAGAAAAACCCCCCAATCTTAACACCAGATCCATTCCAGCACTGTGGTACCTTAAAACTAAAATAGGCCTCCAGCCGACAAGCTAGCTCAGAGTCAGTGCACCCGATAACCAACTTCCAGCTAAATACCTTTAGCTGGAATACCACCCTCAGGTACCATATCACTGATCTTCCAAACCTGGGGTTAATCCTTCACCAGCAAAGACCAACACCATGCCGCTGCCACGACATCCACTGCTCTGTAAAGCATGAGATTAATAAACACATAACCCCCCCCCCCCCCCCCCCCCCCCCCCCCCCCCCCCCCCCCAAAAAAATAAGGGAGGGAGGGTGGGAAGCTCTCTTCCTCTACGCAAACTGAGCTAGGGAAGAACCACTCCCCCTGCTCAGTGAACTCTGCTCCGCCCCTCCTGCTCTTCCCTTTCAATCAACACCATCCTCTCACCTTTTCCCAGCACTGCACACCACCCTGTTAACCCTGTCATGCCCGCCCTGCGCTGATGCCATTTTATTTCTTTTGCTCCGGGCTTTCTTTATGTATTCCCTACCTCAGATTGAAGCCCCCGAAGCCATCCTCGTCTCCCCCTCCAGGCCGCCGACATGTCTTCCCGGAGTTACTTCTGGGTATCGCGGCTCCGGCACTGTGATTGGCCGGAGCATGCGCGCGGGAGAAACGGTAACGGCATGCAGACTGATGCAGCGGCACATAGGTGCCATCGCGTCAGTTTGCTCTAGTGCGCATGTGCCAATGTCATCGGCACATGCAGGGGACAGGGGATATCTCCTAAACCGTGCAGGTTTAGGAGATATCCTGGTTAGCTACAGGTAAGCCTTAATATAGGCTTACCTGTAGCATAAAGTTTAAAAAAGTTTACAACCACTTTAAAGCATAGCGCACATGATCAGCAGAGTGTAGGTGTAATGCCATGGTCCTGCAAACTGTCATTGTAGCTGTCTGCCCATACCGCTGATATGGGCAGGAAGTTACACTGTGACAGGAAGACTCAATGATCTACTAGAGTGCTCAACAGTGCCCTGGTAGTTCACTGAGAACTACAAGCCAACAGCTGCAAAGGCTGCAAAGGCTGTCAGGACTTGTAGTTTTCCCATTCATAGAAAACTGTGAATGAATAATACGGCTGGGCAGAGCCCCGCACAGGCGTGTTTTCTTTAGGCCTGAGATGCGAGTGTGACTGGCTCTCAATCAGGGCCGGACTGGCCTACCGGGATACGGGGAGATTTCCTGGTAGGCCACCTGCCCTGGGGCCGCTTTGCAGCTGAAGTGCGCCCCTCTCTCGTGCTCCTGTGTGTCACGGAACTTGCTGGGTCTGTGTTTGGAGGCCGTGCTGTAACATGGTCCCGTCCCCCTAGACAGGCTCGGGGGTGTGGGACCATGTTACAGCGCCGCCGCCGAACACAGACCCAGCCAGCTCCGTGATCCACAGGAGGAGATGCCCACCCGTACAGCCCGCCCTGTGTGCCTGGCAAGGGGGATCGGCATATAGAGGAAATTAGCTTTCTATATTCCTCCATGTAGCTACTTAATGCTTGCAGGAGGGAGAGGAGGAATGCAAGCATTCAGCGGCTGCATGGAGGAATATAGAAAGCTCATTTCCTCTATATGCCGATTCTCCTATCCAACTTCTTTTACTGCCCCCCCCCCCCCAGTTCTCCTTGTGCTCCCTGGCTCCCCCCCCCAGTGCTCTCCTCCCCACCACACTCTCCAGCCCCCCCCACAGTTCTCTCAACCCCTGTTCTTTCTGCCCCCCCTGCTCTCCAGCTCTCCCCATCCTTCTCTAGCCACCATCCCAGTGCTCTCCACTCCCCCCAGTGCTCTCCAGCCCCCCGTGCTCCTCACCCCTGTTCTTTCTGCGCCCTGGTGCTCTCAAGCTCCACCCATCGCTCTCCAGCCCCCCCAGTACTCTCTGCCCCCCGTGCTCTCCACCCCTGTTCTTTTTGGCTCCCCCTCCAGTGCTCTCAAGCTCCCCCCAACACTCTCCGCTCCCCACTATTGTACTCTACACTCCCCCCTGCATTTTGCCCCCACCCATGTGCTCTCCAACCCCGCCAGTGCTCTTTGCCCCCCATAGTGCTTTCCAGTCCCCCGTGCTTTCCACCCCTGTTCTTTCTGGCCCCCACTGGTGCTCTCATACTACCCCCATTTCTCTCCACTCCCCCCTGCTCTTTGTACCCCCCAGTGCTCTCCAGCCCTGTTTTTCTGCCCCCCAGTGCTCTTCGCCACCCATACTCTTGGCACCCCCAGTGCTCTCAGACTCCCGTGCTCTCCACCCCTGTTCTTTTTGCCCCCCCCCCCAGTTCTCTCAAGTCCCCCCAGTGCTCTCCACTCCCCACCCCTGTTATCTCCACTCCCTCTGCTCTTTGCCCCCACCCATGTGCTCTCCTACCCCACCAGTACTGTCTGCCCCCCTTCTCTCCAGCTCCCACCCAGTGCTCTCCACTTCCCCAGGACCAGAGGACAGGCTGACTGGGGCTGGAAAATGAGGACAGCTGAAGGTGCAGGTGGCCAGGGACCACTCCATCTCACAGCAAACAGATCCTCTGGAAGGAGCACTGTCCCCATCCAAAACGAGAACAGACCCTGCCTGCTGCTGGCCATCATGGATATCCTGCTGGCATGCAAGGTACCTTACCGAGCATCAACAACACACCTTCCCACAGACAGAGACTGCAGACTGGGACATGGGGCACAGGAGGGGCTGCAATGATGGGCACAGTGAGGCTGCATTTGTGGGCACAGTGAGACTGCATTCACAGGCACAGTGAGGCTGCATTAATGGGCACAGTGAGGCTGCATTGATGGGCACAGCATATAGGACTATAGGATAAAACCAGAGCCACCAAGCTGGAGCCGACTGACTGAGCCCTGCACGGTGTACCTGAGAGGAGGTCAGTGACAGCATCGCCAGGCCAGTCTGAAGGGGGGGTCACTGATATAAAGGTTTCCCCCTTATATCAGTAACCCACCCCCCCTTACCTTAGTGTATTCTTTCTGCGGATGGTGGAACGTTCTAAGTTCCTGGGGTCCCCCTTGATGATTGACCACTTTTAACTGGAATTTTCTATATTTATATATATAAAGCCCTATGTGATTTCATATCTGTCGTATCTATATATAATACATTCTTCAAATGTGCTTTAAAATGTAAGGTTTTCCCTTTCATGGACAAGAAAATAATGACGTTATGCTGTTGCGCTCATATAGTAATGCTGTGGGGCTGGTATGAAATTTTTTCCAGGGCTGGATTTTATTCCTAGTCCGGCCTTGCTTTCAATGGAGCCAAGTCACACACAACCGGGGTGGCCGTGGTCCGCATTCTGGTCTGGTTTCAGGTGCAAATTCAGGCACAAATTCGGACCTGATTCTCACTTGAACTGGTGGATAGAAACACACTGGACCCCATGCTGGGAAATGCGGCTGCACATATGTGAACCGGCCTTAGATTGTGACAGTAAGCAGGGACCAGTACATCTGTAACATGTTACATGTTACACCCTGAATATGGGCATAACATGTAACATGTTACAAAAGGTCAGCATAATTTAAATCACTTCTTCTGAGCCCAGTTGATCCTGGACTGGCTTCAGTCTGTGACTGCACAGTGAAGGAGAAGCAGCACAGTGATGGGCTTACCTATCTGTCACTCTGCTTTTTCTTCCTATGAGCATGCTTCTACAAGCTAAATAAACTTACTGGCTCCTTGTGGTGCATGTTTCTCACAAACTCGGACTGTACAGGGTCTGCAAGAGGCTGATAACAGGTCAAATTCAGGTACCCCCACTGCTTGCATTTAAAAATTACATTTAAAACTGAACTCTGGGCAAAGCAGAAAAACTTATGAATTCTCTTATTTCAACCCTTTTCAAAACTTGATAAGATTTACAAATTTACATGGCTCCTTTATAGAAATAATCCAAGTTTTATTCCTAGTGACATCATCACGGGGCTCCCCTGCAGATTTTCACAGCAGCAGCAAGTCAGCAGGGAACTCACCTGGCTTTCTGTACTCTAATAGCAGCATTCTGCTGTTCTCTTTTAGGCTGGATTCACACCTATGCAGTTTTAGTGCTTTTTGCATTTTTCAGGTTTGCACTACAGAACGTGTTCCATAGAAAACCATGTTAAATGGACTGTAGTGCAAACCTGCAAAATGCAAAAAGCAATAAAAATGCATAGGTGTGAATCCAGCCTTACAATTATACTTTGCTGTCCAGCAGGCGTGTGCAGGGTCTGTAACTTGCCTTTCCTTGAAATTCCTTGTTAAAAGCTTAATTGCAGAAGGAAGGGTAAGGCTGGCCATAAGCGGTTCAAATTGTTAATGGGCAGGTTGACGTACTATTGTGCCAGATTCTCTTGCGATTATCGCTAATGGCTGCTAAAGCCGTGGTTGCAGGAAATAAGTTTTCTCTGCGTATGGCCAGCTTAAGGAAGAGTTGTAAAGAGCTGGAGCACATGAAGAAAGTCATCCCTTGTTTTCTGCCTGATTGCAACACTGCAGAGAGGGACGGACCGAATGGACCGCAGGGCAATGTAGGGGAGGGCCGGGCATGACTGTGTGTCGAGTACACACCAAGGGGTATAGGTGGGCGTGGCTTAGCGGGGCTAGGCCAATCAGAAAAGGGGGAGCGGCAAATATAAAAGGTGGGCGTGGCTTAACGGAGTCACGCAGTCAGGAGGAAACACGAGAGGAGGCAGTTTTTCCCACCCACCCTCCCTATGGTTTTAGGTTTGTTTTGGAGGTTTTAATGTTTTTGTTGTCATTTCAGAAACAGCAGCAGAGTGACGGCTCTTCAAGGAGGGGTGGCGGTGTTTTATTGTGGGTCAGTGACGGTGGCAGTTTGGTAGTTGGTAAGTGTGTGGGGGGCTCGTCAGTAGATGGCCCCTCCTGTGGGGGCTCGTCAGTAGATGGCCCCTCCGGTTGTAGTACATCAAAGTAATTTGATGTACTCTTTGTTGCACTGCGGGATAGGTATTTGTCTCCGGGCGGTTTAAGTGGAGGCCTAGTTTGGTTTCGGTTAAATCCCGCAGTGCCCCCTGGTGTTTTATATATATATTTATATATATATACGGTGTTATGTTGGTTTATGGTACAATTTCCCTGCCCCGTCACTGACCAACAATAGTGGGGTGTAACCAGGGGTTACTGATGTTATGTGTTTATGTTATGGTTATTTATATGGTATTTAATTGGTTATTTATATTTTGAATAAATTGGAGTTTTATATTTAATAAAGGCTGTTGTGGCCATTTACTCCATAAGTACGGTGTGGTCTATTATTTTAGAGAGGGGTAAGAAATAGTGGTGAGTAAGGGGTTACAACAGATGGGGTGTATTATCTAGGCTACACTAGTCATGCCTTGGACTTTGCAGTCAGCATCTTAAGCTGGCCATATGCTATACAATCTGATTGTACTATCTTTTTACAATCTCCTTTGGTTTACAAAAAATATGTAATGGGAGGACAAACCTAAACAATTCATAGTTTCACTGATGTCAGTGCTGTCCAGCATTTATGCACGGGAGCCAGTGATGCGACTTCACAGCACACTTGTCATAGGAATGGGCTGCCGTAACGGGTCGCCATTACTGGTTGCTTCTTATTTCTTCTGCCTGAGGTTCAGCTTTAATGATGTACTAATGATTACAGAACTACATGAATTTGTGTCTTTTATATCTGCCCAGAGAAACTGGCCCAGAAAATCTGTATTTGTGTATTTGTTACAATGACCCAATCAGAACAGAAATGTTGCCAGAGCATGGCCAGATATTTAAAGTGAGTAAGGTTCTACAGTGGTACCTTACATTATGGACTGTCACAGTTGGTGGTGCTGGAATTAATAAAACATTATAATATTTTTGGCATGGAAATTAGAGTGACAGTGCATTGGCTTTGATGGAAAGGACATGGTCCCAAATCTTTTTAAGCTACATAAGTACAACCACGTTTTGGAATGCTAATGTGCAGAACAGAAGTTCTTGGCACTATTCGTTTTTGGTACAGTTTGTGGAGAGGATCATACTTCCTAACTTAAAGTGTTACTAAACCCATAACAGTAAAATCAGGTTGTATATGCAGTAAAGCATGCTTGTTATACTCACTGTGAAACATAAGGGGTTAATCTTCTGCATTGTGTAAAAATGCAGATCCTCCCCTTGTTGCATTGACCCTCAAAACATGTCCGAAACAGACAGTTACTGGAGTCAGGCTGCACATGCTCAGTTTGGTGTGTATTGCTAGAGAGAGTTTTTTTTTTTCTTGGGAAAGCGCATGTGATCCACACAGGGCCAATCAGCACTATCCAGACAGATGGTCGGGGGTCCTACATCCTGATAGGACAGCCAGTGCAGTATGAAAACTTCTTCTACAAGCTTTAACCAGGCACTGATAGCATTCACAAGACTGCTATATACCGCTGATGAGAAAAGGTATTTGCCCGTTTATATTTGCTAAAATGATTGTATTTCCATGTTATGTGTACTGTGGGAGACCAGATATAGTTAATGCAGGGTCCTGGGTTTAGTAATATTTATTGTAGTTTTAAATATAGTACAAACATGGCACTTGTAAAGGGAAAAACCATAAAAGAGTCATACAGTAGAGGACTCTCTCAGGAGAAAAGCCAACTACATTTCCACATAAGGTAAATCCAGTTATACTATAAAATCAACTCTTCACAGATAAATCCCACATGTAATATTGACTGATACCTATCCCCAGTCAAATTATAAACCTAAAGCACTACATGCAGTTTTATGCTGCGTACACACAAGCCTAATTTCTGTCTGATGGTTTTTCCGACGGAATTTCGCTCAAGCTTGGCTTGCATACACACGGTCACACAAAAGTTCGCTGAACTTTCAACCGTCAAGAACGTGGTGACGTACAACACTACAACGAGCCGAGAAAATTAAGTTCAATGCTTTCGAGCATGCATCAAATTGTTTCCGAGCATGCGTAGGAATTTTGCGCATCGGAATTGGTACAGACGATCGGAATTTCCGATCAGAACTTTTTCCGACCGAAAAATTGAGAACATGCTCTCAATCTTTTGCTGGCTGGAATTCCGCCAGCAAAAGTCCGATGGAGCATACACACGGTCGCATTTTCGGACCAAAAGCTCTCATCAGACTTTTGCTGGCGGAATTTCCGCTCGTGTGTACGGGGCATTATGGTATTGATAAACAATTGAACTACATATTCAAAGAGAGACAACTATCACTCTGATGCAGTAGATGCATTATTCACCCAGCCTCCCCACACTTTGTCAAATGTTGCGGGTACCCCTCTACTGGCATATGTAGCCTTATAAAGAAGTAGGGCTTTGTTTTTTTAGAGCCTTCTAGGCCATAAAGTTTGGATCATTCGATTTTTTTCCAAGAAAAATAATGCTTTTTCTGGCATGTTAGAACAACAAGGTTAGGAGAGTTAACCCTAACACTTCAGTGAACTGGGGGTGGGGGATGGCAGCAGCAACTTTTCCCATAATGCTCTTCTTCCGGGGCCACTTTCTTTTTTTTTTTTATCCATTGGGAGGTCTCCTATGATATGAAATCCCATACCATAACATACCCCAACATTTTGAGGATGCGTCAGCCCTCATTATCAAGATGGCAGACAGAACAATATGAATAATCCCAACACATAACTATACTATAAACACATACCAACTGACCTCAGGTTAAAGTCAGCTGACTGCCTATTTGAAAATGCAGGGCAGCACAAAAACATGTATAACCTAGAATTACAATTTATGCTATATTAAATAGTAATTAGGGATGATCTGACAGTTGTTGGCCATCTGGCCCCCTGTTCAGCAGGAGCCATGCATCATATATAGAAGGGGTATTTCTATATATGACAGCTGCCTGCTTTCACTGGTTCCTAAGGAAGCCCCGAGTGCTTGCAACCAAGGCGTCCCTAAAAACTAGTGATGAGCACAACTGGCGTGAAGTTTGGAACAAGAAGTTTCCAAACCTGAACCCCATTGAAACCAACAGGATCCCAATCTAGCATGGGGATTTGGGATGCCCTGGGAAATATGTACCAATACCAAAAAAAATCTTAAAAATTAAAAATTCCATGCAGTCAGGAGCAGTGATTTTTTAGCAGTGAGATTTACAAAGGAAAAAAGTTTTAAAATTGCAGGCAAATGACTATGGCAGCTGTCATTAACAGCTTCTTAAAAAAAAAAAAAAAAACAGCACACAGCCCCCCCCCCCCCCCCCCCCCCTAGACTGTGTGCTATGTATTTTAGGGGGCCTTTGGAGGTGTTCGCATGCTTTTTTTTTTTTTAAGAAGTTGACAATTAATGTAATTTGCCAGCAATTTAAACTGTACTTTTTTTTTCTTTGTAAATGTCATTTTTTATGTAGCCCATGTGAGCCGAGGAGTACGTACTGGTGAAGAGCTCTGTTTATCCTGCAGCCATCCTTCCCACAGCGCACCCTGTGAGCCTGTACAGCTGCCATGCTTGTCCCCAGACATCCCTTGCCTCAGTCCCAGACTAAATTTCAGAGCCCGGCCGACTGTGTCACTATCCAGGCCGCGGTCAGTTCCACACATCCGCGGCCCGCCGCCATTTTGAGGCCTACGAAGCCTCCTGCATCCTCCGTGATCCAGTGCCACGATTTGCGGAAAGAGCGGTCACCCCACACTCCCAGACCTGTGGCAATATCCCTAGAGGGGCTGTCGGATGGTCCCATATGGCCGCCTTCACGCATCCGCGGCCCACCGCCATCTTGAGGCCTACGAAGCCTCCTGCAACTTCCTTGCTCTGGTGCTGCGATCCACAGGAAGAGTGGCCACTCCACACTCCCATCCCTGTGCCAACATCCCTGGAGGAGGCTGATAGGGCGTGCAGCATCTGGAGTCTGTCAGTCAGTCCCATTAGGCCTCAGTGGGGGAGCTCAGCAGTGCACCGATCTCAGATGTCTGCCACCCATGCATGGAAGTCTCCCTCTCCCTCTCTGCACAACAAAGGCTCCTAAAGGGACAAATCCACCATCCTGCAGTTCAGCCTGACAATCCCCAGAACACCTGCTCATGCCCTCAAAGAGCAAATCAGAGACAAAAAATGCACCCACACAGCCTGCCCAGTGTCCCAGCGCCATTCTGAATCAATTTAGAGCACTGTTAGCAGATATGGAACTGGCAGCAAACCCAGCGGCCTCTCTACCTCCGCAGGCGCCACCACAGGCAAATTACACCACTGTTATTCTTGCGGCCATAGAACAGAGTAGAACCTCCTTACTGGTCTGCATTGATCACCTGGCTGAGGAATGTAACCTCATCAGGGCAGGTTTGGATAAAATCGGGGCAGACATTCTGAGACCGAGTCACGGATTTCTACCACAGAGGATCTCACTGCCCGCTGTGATGATGTCCTCCTCACATTACAGCGCACAGTCCAATCCCTGGTGGCTAAATCTGATGATGCAGAAAATCGCCTTCGGAGGAATAATGTCAGGGTCCTGGGTCTTCCAGAGGGGGCAGAGGGGGACTATCCAGCTGAGTTTGTGGAGGCTTTCTTTAAGACCCTTCTTAACCTGTCCGAAGTCCCCCCGACCTACGTGGTGGAAAGGTCCCATAGAGTCCCAACTTGCCAGGGCACCCCGGGGGCTCCACCGAGGCCCTTCCTAGTGAGGTTTCTCAATTACAGAGACCGAGATCGCATCCTCAGTGAGGCCTGCAAGCATTCCACCCTTTCCTATGAACATACAGTGGTGCATCTTTACCCTGATTTCTCCGCAGATTTACAAAGACATCGCAAGACCTTCACTGATGTCAGAAGACGGCTCAACGAATGAGATCAGCAAATATTCCTTGCTCTACCCAAGTCGTCTGGGAATTCGACATGGCGGTTCAGTGACGTTTTTTTGAATCCCCTGATGAGGCAGATACCTGGCTACTATCTCTGCAGTAATCTTTGCGCTTACTCTCCAATTTACAATCCTGGCTGTTGATTTTGTTCCAAGGTTTTTTTGTTCATGTTTCACGGCTGCTTGATCAATTCAGCATATTACAACGTGTGGAGCAATACCGTTCTCCCACAGTGGGGGCATTCAGGGGGACCCCTCTACCCAGTTGTCTGACATCCTTCTTCATCCTAGCGACCACCTAGCGGGATTGCCCGGATGTCCTCTATGCATGTCCCTGCAGCGGGAGGTAGGCTGGCTTTCCATTTGCTGACTCATGTTGCTCCCAGAGTCTTGCCGCAAGTCTCTTCCATGGCGGGTGACTGGTGTGGCTCACTCCCCTACTTGGGCGATGCACTCTCCTGATCTTATTTGATCCTAGATAATCAGAGCTACAGCAAGAAAAATAAACAAACCTTCTCTATGACACTCTGTCCGCGTCTGGCATCTCTGGACTATACGGTCTACCACACATGTCCCCTCACCCTTGCCTGCTGTTACAAGCCGGACACCATCAGGGGTATTCCCTGGAACTTTGAGCCTCATGTAGGTGATTTTTGTCGGTATAAAAGTTTAGGGATTGAACTACTTGCCCGGTTATGTTGGGGTATTGGTTAAGTAGTAGGGAGTTTTTTGCTAAGGTTAAAACTGCTCGGTTGTCTGATTACACTGTCATGCTTATCACCATGTCATTTCCTTTTCTGCATCACTGTTTACTGAGGGAATTTTCTCTAGGGTGGTCTTCACTAACTACCTGAAGTTATCACATGATGGCTATGTCTGATGTTAGACTGGTTTCCTGGAACATACAAGGCCTGAATGATAAATTTAAATGTCCAACATTTCCTAATGTTCAAATTTTTAGCGTCCCACAAGCAGCATATCCTATTTCTACAAGAGACCCATCTTATGGGAAGTAAGATATTGGCTCTGCGTAGATCTTGGGCGAGACAGGCCTTCCATGTCACATACTCAACCTACGCGAGAGGTGTTGCAACCCTAATTAATAAAGTAGAGAGAGTGATTTTGGACCCCAATGGCAGATGTATAATTTTATTACTGGAACTTCATTCAGTTCTCTGGGCTTTTGTAAAAATGTTTATCTGCCCCCTCCTGTAGACCCCACTTTACTTTTCTCCATTTACGAGAAACTATCTCCCCTCCCCTCTACACATATAATTTTTGCTAGAGACTTTAATTTAATCCTCGACCCAGCCCTAGACTCCTCTAACCCCCAGTTTACTGTTTCCCCTGATCTCGCTCAATGGGTGGACACCTTCGCTCTATCTGAGCTATGGAGATGGAAACATACTGACTCCAAAGTTTTTTCACATCTGTCCACAGCCCATAAATCTGGCTCCTGAATAGATTTGGCTTTTGGTAGTGCTTCAGTGCTCTCTAAAGTCTCTGAGGCCTTGTATCTCCCAGCAGGACTTTCTGAGACCACTCTCTGCTTGAAATATGCCTCCGGTTGGGTAGACGGAAAGATCCTGGCACCTGGAGGCTAGCTCCCAGATAAATTAACAATGACAGTGTAGCTGAGCTCATATCTCCACAACTCGAAAAATACTGGTCTCACAATACGGACACCACCGGCTTCTCCTGGGTTAGTGTGGGATGCCTTTAAGGCCACGACCCGAGGCTCTTATATTTCGGCCATTTAAGCTACCAGGTCTGATTGTGCTTCTGAAACCTCAAGACTAGAGGGTCTAGAGGCTGACACTTCTACCTATTTTGCTGAGCATCCCACACCATGCAATTATCTCCAACTAGCCCAAGCTAGAAGGAATATAGATCTACATTATACCTCTCTAACCCAAACTGGTGTCCGTTTGTTATCTGGTAAAATATTTGAAAAGGGCGATAAAAATGGCCACCTGCTAGCCAATCTGGTGGCTGACCCGCATCTTCAAACTATAGTCCCTGAATTGTTGGGATCGGGACCAGTGTTACTGATCTTGACGCAATCCTCCACAAATTTTTTGCCCTCTTTAGGATTACCGTATATCACTAATCCCATTGCCCTGCTCCTGAGACTATCGATTCTGAACTACAAATCTCCCCAGCCTGCCATCTGCACAGATCGAGGCCCTAGATGCCCCAATAACAGACCATGAGATAGAGTTGGCCATTGCCTCACTCCCTCCCTCCAAATCCCCTGGCCCAGATGGCCTCCCGGGTGACTGGTACAAAAGATACACCAAGATTATAGCTCCCAAACTTCAGCTACCTTTCCCCACTGTTTAGAGGTTAATTTCTTACCGCCCACTCTGTACGGTGCCCACATTATACTCATCCCTAAACCGGGCAAAACTCTGTGCATTCTACAGGCCTATTTCTTTATTAAACGACAACCTAAATATTCTGGCCAAGGTCCTCTCCACAAAGTTGGTCAGAGTTCTGCCTGAACTGGTTGACACTGATCAAATCGAGATCATGCCAAGAAAATCCACTGACATTAACCTGCGAAGAGTTCTCACTCATCTGCAGATTCCAAATTCTCATTCTTAAACCCATGTAATGGTTGCATTAGATATTGAAAAAACCTTTGTTATGGTAACCTGGAAATACTTCTGCAAGTGGATAGATATATTGTATAAATCCCCAATTGCACAAATCAAATTAGGGGGCCTACTGTCTGATCCTTTGCCAGTAGAGAGAGGTACCAGGCAGGGGTGCCCCCTCTCCCCATTTTTGTTTGCTCTGGTCATGGAACCCCTGGCTACGGCCCACAGGAACTCAGACTCAGTAAAGGGCATTAAAGTAGGCACTATGACTGAAAAACTTGCTGTATACGCTGATGACCTCATGTCTTTTCTCAATAACCTGGGATCTCCGTACTGCTCTTAATATTATTTCATAATTTTCCCAATTATCTGGGCTGAGAGTGAATTGGGACAAATCTCAAGCACTACCTATTGACTCTCAGGCAAAACTTCATGCAGACCCCTCTGTCTCACTGACCTGGACCTCCTCTATCAGATATTTGCCCCTATTGTCTCTGACTTTGCTAAATTAAATCTATACCCCTTACTCACCCAACTTAATCTAAAACTGTTCCGAGCTTGGAATAACCTGCCATTATCCCTCATAGGCAGGATAAACCTACTCAAAATGAAATTCCTCACAGTTTTTCTTTATGCTCTGAGGTGCTCCCAAATTTGGATGCCCAAAGCCTTCTTTCAAAAATTGGACTCAACTATAACCTCCTTTCTGTGGAAGTCCAACTCCCCCAGAATAAATAAATCTATACTCAAAAGGCCCTGGACACAGGGTGGTCTAGCCTGTCCGGATCTTCAGAAATATTTCTTTGCTGCACTACCATCACAAGCCCATAACTAGATAGCCTCTAATGATACCAATGCTGCTGTAGTCCTTCAGGATGCACACCTCGGTTCCTACGAGGAGCTGAGAACTGCTTTATATATGGGTGTCAGGGCCCCCTTTCCTCTCACACTTTCCTCTCACACTTTCCATGAAGGCGGTGATCAGGGTTTGGCAACTATTGGTATGTAAACTCCAAGGGGACCCTCACACTAGATCTCAGGACACCCCCTTGTGGCTCAACCCACATTTATCAGAGTTTCTGACTGTCCCGGATCCAGGGTTCTGGGCTGCTAGAGGTATCAAAAAACTGCATAATATCTGTATTAGTGGCTCCCTTCTATCCTTTGATTCCTTTAAGGAGAAATTTGGGCTTACTAATCACCAATTCTTTAGATATCTTCAAATTCGCCACGCCTTTGCTACCCAGTTTGGATCCATCCCAGTGCTTCTCTTTCGGTCCAACCTTGAATCCACATTAGGGGATGTCCCTCTGGTCAAACCCACCTCTACCATTTACAAAGCTTTATTACCCTCAGTCCACTTTGGTCTGGAGGATTTGTTCTCCAAGTGGCAGGGCGAGATCCCTGATCTGGATTCAGAAGACTGGGAAGACACCTGGGAGTATCCTTTTCTACAACTTTTCTCTGTCAGAGATCAGTTGATACAATTTAAACAGATTCACAGGATTTATTTGTCACCCCAAAGATTATCCAAAATTTACCCAAATTCCTCCTCAAACTCTTGGAAGTGTGGTAAAGCAAATGCTGACTTCAACCATATTTTATGGTCCTGTCCCAGGATCCAGGCCTTTTGGACAGAGGTCCCAAACTTCATTGAAACTTTGATCATGATTCATCTTCCCCTAAATTCCCCTAAATGTGTCGATCTGCTTGCTGGGTCTGATGGGCTCCCTGGCCCGCCGTCGAACAACCAGGACTCCTATTATTTTATGCTAGGAAGTCTTTACTCATAAAATGGAAACAACAAGAGGTACCCACTTTGAATTCATGGAAACAGTAGATCAACTCAGCAGTGCCACTATACAAAGCGGTCTATCTCGCCAGATGCTGCCCAGCTAAATTTGACAAAATGTGGCACGTGTGGTTAGAATCAGACATCAAGAACGCAACACAATAGGATCCGGATCCCTTTGTTTGTTTACTTTAACTAAATGTCTTGTAGCGGTGAAGACCTAATATTGCGGTTATCTGAAGATACACCTAGATGCGTTATCCCCAACCTCAGCATCTCTCCCTGAAGTGGTCACCTGAAGTATACGATCCATTATCCTTTCCCGTATCCCTCCAATTTGATGACATGAGTAGTTTAAATTTGTGGTTGTTTTTGTAGAATGTATTAGATCTAATAGGACTGTTAAAATGTATGTTGTTTAAGTCGGGTATGCCCAGAGGCTTTATTATGTAACCTTCTTTTTCACAAGAAAACTGAATAAAAAGTATTAAAAAAAAAAATTGATACCAGATCCTTTGAGTCTGGCATGGATTATAAGGGGGTACCTCACACACATATAAACCAAAAAATGGGTGAGGGCCCCAGAAATATATACCAGACCTCTCAGGTCTGGTATGGAATTTAAGGGGGATTCCACACAAAACAAAACAAAAAAAATGTGTGAGGTCCCACAAAAAACCAATACCAGACCATTATCTAAACATGCTAGCTAGCTGGCCAGGAAAAGGGGGTGGAGGGGAGGATGATGAGCATGTGGCTTCCTTCCCTTCTGAGCCATACCAGGCCACATTCCCTCAACATAAAGGTGGGTGCCTTGTTGGGGGGAAAACTGCCTGGAAAAGCACTCTGTCTTCTTGTTGATGAGGACAAGGGCCTCCTCCCTAAAACCCTTGCCCAGTGGTTGTGGGGGTCTGTGGGTGGGGGGCTTTTTGGAACCTGAAAGGCTCCTTTAATAATAAGGGGCCCCCAGATACTGGCATATCCTGCAGGTAAGAGGGTAACGCTGTGACAAGAGGTTGAAGTTGTTAGTAAATACATTTACCTAATGGTTGGATGATACTACTTGATTTGGGGATTTTTGGTAATCCATAAATCACCAGAAATACTAAATGCTCCATCAGGATATACTTTGTTGGTAAAAAAAATCAATACCAGACCTAAACATGCTACCTGGCTGGCCAGGAAAGGGTTGCGGGGAGGATGCAGCGAGCATGTAACTTTCTTCCCTTTCTGAAAGATACCAGGCCACCAGGGCCGGACTTACTATTGGGCTTGACTGGGCTCAAGCCCATGGGCCCAGCCCAATAGGGGGCCCCGTCAGCCCCGCCGAGATACATAGCTGAGTGTACGCGACTTGCGGGAGAGGGCCACTGTCATCTGCTAGGAGCTTTGGAACAGCAGAGAGAGAGAGAGGAGCGGTGGCAGGGGCTGTGAACAGGAGGCGGGGCTGAGTAAATGTCTAACAGCGAGGGCTGGAGGAGCAAGTGTATCGTGCAGCAGACAGAGTGTAACCCTCCCCCTTTCCAGCCCACCACATTTGATTACACAGGTGCTGAATGGGGGCCCCCGGGAGGGAGATGCACAGTACCTGAAGCCCGAGGAGGACATAGCAGAGGAAGGTACAACCACAGCAAAATCCTGCAGCACTGAGCACACACATCATTCTGGTTGAATGGAAACAAGATCGTGGGGAGCTCTGCACAGTCACATGTAATGCTGGCTGGACAGTGTCTTCCAGAAATGTATGTCTTCAGGCAGTGCAATGCTACTGATCAGCCTCCCCCTCACTCTGTAATCTTTATTTTTCTTTTCTTTTTGTAGCTGCACACTGCACTGATCTCTGGAAGACCCTGCAGCCCACCTGCATTCTGTGTCCAGTGAGGGGGTCACACATGGCTGGCTGTTAACCATTTCAGCTCAGCTAGTAAGCCAGAACTCTGTGTGTGCTGCAGAGTTTGATGTTTTTGTGAAGAATTTAATGCTGATTCAGGCTAGAAGTTTCACAGACCCATTAACTGTCCTCCACTAATCCTGACCAGATCACTGTTTGTAAGAAACATTTTATTTTGGAAATTAAATGTGCTGCTGCCTTGTCACTTAATTGTACTTTTCAAAGGAGGATCACTAACTTGATCTTGCAGAGCTGGTTTAAATAGAGTGGCACAGCCCTGCAATACTATATATGTGTACACTGAGTTCAACCATAAACACAGTCTCTGACCATCTCCTGTATCATGTCTGCAGTCTCTGACCATCTCCTGTACCAATTCTGCAGCCTCTGACCATTTCTTGTACCAATTTTGCAGTCTCTGACCATCTCTTGTACCAAGTCTGCAGTCTCTGACCATCTCTTGTACCAAGTCTGCAGTCTCCGACCATCTCTTGTACCAAGTCTGCAGTCTCCGACCATCTCTTGTACCAAGTCTGCAGTCTCTGACCATCTCTTGTACCAAGTCTGCAGTCTCTGACCATCTCTTGTAGTGTGTCTTACACATATACAACTCACATCACTCACACACACAGCCTACATAGGCTCACATGTGAGTGATATGAGGTGTATATGTGTGACATAGGCTGCATATGAGGGACATTATACACACACACAGAAAATGTTCACACATATACTAACGTGTCATGGAGGGGGGGTCTTGTCGCGTCACCTCCCTGAAATGAGTTTTTGCAGGTCTGGTTGTTTGTGCGCCGTGCACACTCGGCTACTCTCGGCTGTGCTCGGGACTGCGAGAGGACCAGAGAGCCACGAGATACACATGACTCTGTATCTCGGCGGCGCCATTTTTAAACTTCAAGACTGCAATGACAAGGCTACACTGACAAGGCTGCAATGACACTGGACAAGGCTGCAGATGGACACAGATAAGGATGCATTGATGGGCATATAAATGTAAGTTTTTATTTATTTTTTTCCCCGCAACTTCCCTCCTAGTTTTTTTCCTTAAAATTCCCTCCTAAACTTGGGGTGCGTGTTATATGCCGATAAATACAGTAATGTATAGAAGGTAGGGCCCGAAAGTTACTCAAGCCCAGGGGCCCCCACCGCCCTAAGTCATGCCCTGCAGGCCACATTCCCTCAACATGAAGGGGGGGGGGACCACCTGGCAAAGCACCTTGTCCTCATGTGGACGAGTACAAGGGCCTCTTCCACACAACTCTTGCCCGGTGGTTGTGGGGATCTTTGGGTGTAAATGAACAGGAGGAAAATAACCCTCCAAGTATCAAAAATATAATGTCTGCAGTAGGGATGAGCCGAACACCCCCGGGTTCGGTTCGCACCAGAACCTTCGAACGGACCGAAAGTTCGCGCGAATTTTCGAACCCTATACGTTATAATGGACGCGAACGTTCGAAATCAAAAGTGCTAATTACAACGGCCAATATGCATGTTAATGTCATAAAACAGGTTTGGGGACCCGGGTCCTGCCCCAGGGGACATATATCAATGCAAAAAGAACTTTTAAAAACTAATGTTTTTTCGGGAGCAGTCATTTTAATGATGCATAAAGTGAAAAAAAAAAAGTGAAATTTTCCTTTAAATATGGTACCTGGGGGGTGTCTAAAGTAAAAAAAAAAACAAAATGACATTTGTAAAAAAAAAAGAAGCCATTTAAAACCACTTGCGGCTTTAGGTTTGTTCTTAAGTAGAATCTGAACAGGTACATTATGAAGTGTAGCTCCATCCCAAAAAAATCTATTTTTAAGCTTTTTGGAGAACATAGGGAGGGGTTATCACCCCTGTAACATTTGCTGTCTTTGCACATCTGTTCAGAACATGTCACCTAACTTTCCGTCCCAATGACAAATGTTTTTGGAAAAAGTGGGGTTTTAATTGAAACAAGGATTGGTGATAAAGTATCAGTAGAGAGGAGATACCTTTTTCCCAAATTAAATCTAACAGGATAGAATTTCCCTTCCTAGGGGTAGATTTCCTCTCACTTCCTGTTTCCTTCTTTCCATTTGCAAGTAGGAGTCGTTTGTAAGTTGGATGTTTGAAAGTAGGGGCCTGGCGTATATACTCTGCAGAAATTTGCCCTATTAGATGTTGGTGTAGCCACAAGACTGGTGGGCACAGGAATGGGCCCTGCTGTGAGTTAATAGATCAAGATTTGTAATTGCATGCACCTGTTGAACAGGGCAGAAAAATTGGGGGTGGTGGTGGTGGTGGTGGACGGTGTTGCCACAAGACTGTAAGCTCTCACAGTTACTCTTGGTGGGCGCAGGAATGGGCCCTGCTGTGAGTTATTAGATCAAGATTTGTAATTGCAAGCACCTGATGAACAGGGCAGAAAAATTGGGCCTTTGGCGGTGGTGGTGGACGGTGTTGCCACAAGACTGTAAGCTCTCACATTTGTAATTACTCTTGGTGGGCGCAAGAATGGGCCCTGCTGTGAGTTATTAGATCAAGATTTGTAATTGCATGCACCTGTTGAACAGGGCAGAAAAATTGGGGGTGGTGGTGGTGGTGGACGGTGTTGCCACAAGACTGTAAGCTCTCACAGTTACTCTTGGTGGGCGCAGGAATGGGCCCTGCTGTGAGTTATTAGATCAAGATTTGTAATTGCAAGCACCTGATGAACAGGGCAGAAAAATTGGGCCTTTGGCGGTGGTGGTGGACGGTGTTGCCACAAGACTGTAGGCCCTCATAGTTACTCTTGGTGGGCGCAGGAATGGGCCCTGCTGTGAACTATTAGATCAAGATTTGTAATTACCCGCCCCTGTTAAACAGGGGCTGAAAAATTGTGCCTTAGGCACTGGTGCTGGTGCCACAACACTGCAACCCCTCACAGATACTGTACTTGGAGCACAGCAGTCACACGTGTTGCGAAGCATTTTTTTAAAAAATTGTAATTACCCGCCCCTGTTAAACAGTAGCTGAAAAATTGTGCCTTAGGCACTGGTGCTGGTGCCACAACACTGCAACCCCTCACAGATACTGTACTTGGAGCACAGCAGTCACACGTGTTGCGAAGCATTTTTTTTAAAAATTGTAATTACCCGCCCCTGTTAAACAGGGGCTGAAAAATTGTGCCTTAGGCACTGGTGCTGGTGCCACAACACTGCAACCCCTCACAGATACTGTACTTGGAGCACAGCAGTCACACGTGTTGCGAAGCATTTTTTTAAAAAATTGTAATTACCCGCCCCTGTTAAACAGGGGCTGAAAAATTGTGCCTTAGGCACTGGTGCTGGTGCCACAACACTGCAACCCCTCACAGATACTGTACTTGGAGCACAGCAGTCACACGTGTTGCGAAGCATTTTTTTAAAAAATTGTAATTACCCGCCCCTGTTAAACAGGGGCTGAAAAATTTGCCTTAGGCACTGGTGCTGGTGCCACAACACTGCAACCCCTCACAGATACTGTACTTGGAGCACAGCAGTCACACGTGTTGCGAAGCATTTTTTTAAAAAAATTGTAAGTACACGCCCCTGTTAAACAGGGGCTGAAAAATTTGCCTTAGGCACTGGTGCTGGTGCCACAACACTGCAACCCCTCACAGATACTGTACTTGGAGCACAGCAGTCACACGTGTTGCGAAGCATTTTTTTTATAAAAATTGTATGTACACGCCCCTGTTAAACAGGGGCTGAAAAATTGTGCCTTAGGCACTGGTGTGGTGGCATGGATCATTGAGGAGGAGGAAGAGGATAGTCAGTGAACATAAGAGGACAGTCACTCAGCATCAGCATAGGCAGTCTTGAAGGGATGTGATATTAAAAATTATTCGGTTATATCCGCCTCAGGTGCCTGGTAGCTGGTGGTGATCCAAGACTGATTCATTTTGATGAAGGTCAGTCGATCAACCGAGGCGGTGGACAGGCGCACCCTATGATCGGTGACAAATCCTCCAGCAGCACTGAATGTGCGTTCGGAAAGAACGCTGGAGGCAGGACAGGCCAGTAGCTCAATTGCATACTGTGCAAGCTCTGGCCAGTGATCCATCCTCAGGACCCAGTAAGCCAGAGGATTTTCGGTGGGAAAGGTGTCCAAGTCTGACCTTGCCCCAAGGTATTCCTGCACCATGTATATCAGACGCTGGCGATGGTTGCTGGAACCGATCATACCTTGGGGCTGCGGACTAAAAAATTGTCTGAACGCATCGGTCAGACGTCCACCTTCCCCACCGCTCCTTCTGCTACTGACCGAAGCCTCAGCAACTCGTCGCCCAGGACCAGGAGTTTGTAGCCTCCCAGTTTCTGGGAACGAGTTGCACAGACCTTTCTGCAAGGCCTCCCTGAGATGTCTCATCCTCTGCTCCCTCTGCGACGGCAAGATAAGGTCCGCAACCTTACCCTTGTACCGCGGATCAAGGAGAGTGGCCAGCCAGTAATGGTCCCTCTCCTTGATCCGAAGAACACGAGGATCCTTCCGCAGGCTTTGCAGGATCAGGGAGGCCATGCAGCGTAGGTTAGCTGAGGCATTCGGTCCGGAGTCTTCTGGGTCACTGAGGATGACATGATCGCCAGCCACCTCCTCCCAGCCACGTACAAGTCCACTGGTTTGTTGGGACTGTACATCATCCCTAAAAGACTGCTGCTGCTGATGCTGAGTGCCAGGCTCCACCTCCATGCTCACACAATCCTCCTCCTCCTCCTCCTCCTCCTCATCCTCTTCCTGTGTGATGGGTGGGACAGAAGGAACACTGTCCGGATAAAGGGGGCCTTGAGAGGCAAGGAAGTCCTCCTCTTCCTGCCTCTGTTCTGCCTCAAGTGCCCTGTCCATTATCCCACACAGCGTATGCTCCAACAGGTGGACAAGAGGGACAGTGTCACTGATGCATGCACTGTCACTGCTCACCATCCTCGTGGCCTCCTCAAATGGTGAGAGGACAGTGCATGCATCCCTGATCATGCTCCACTGACGTGGGGAAAAAAAACCAAGCTCCCCTGACTCTGTCCTGGTGCCATAGTCGCAAAGGTACTCATTGATGGCCCTCTGCTGCGTGTGCAGTCGCTGCAGCATGGCCAACGTTGAGTTCCACCTGGTGGGCATGTCACATATTAGGCGGTTCTTGGGCAGGTTCAGCTCCTTTTGCAGCTCAGTCAGCCGAGCACTGGCATTATAAGATCGGCGGAAATGCACACAGACTTTCCTGGCCTGCCTCAGGACATCCTGTAAGCCTGGGAACCTGCCCAAGAACCGCTGCACCACCAGGTTGAGGACGTGAGCCATGCAGGGCACATGGGTGAGCTGCCCCTGTCGCAGGGCGGAGAGGAGGTTGGTGCCATTGTCAGAAACGACCATTCCTGGCTTAAGCTGACGTGGCGTCAACCACCTCTCGGCCTGCCCCTGCAGAGCTGCCAGAACCTCTGGCCCAGTGTGGCTCCTGTCCCCCAAACACACCAGCGCAAGCACGGCATGGCATCTTTTTGCCTGCGTACTTGCGTAGCCCCTTGTACGCCTACGGAGCACCGCTGGTTCCAAGGACAGAGCACTGGAGGAAGAAGAAGAGGAGGGGGGTGGAGGAGAGAGGTGTGTCACAACCAGTAGCAGTAGTAGCGTTTTGGAGGCGTGGTGGCGGAACAACCTCCAACACTACTGCACCTTGTCCTGCATCCCTCCCAGCTGCCAATAGAGTGACCCAATGGGCCGTGAAAGAAAGGTACCGTCCCTGTCCATGCCTGCTGGACCATGAGTCAGTGGTAATATGCACCTTACCGCTGACCGCCCTGTCCAGCGAGGCATGGACATTGCCCTCCACATGCCGGTAGAGAGACGGAATCGCCTTCCGTGAGAAAAAGTGGCGTTTGGGAACCTGCCACTGAGGAACCGCACATTGAACAAACTCACGGAAGGGGGCCGAGTCTACCAACTGAAAAGGCAGCAGTTGAAGTGCTAGCAATTTAGCCAAGCTAGCATTCAACCGCTGGGCATGTGGATGGCTGGGAGTGTACTTCTTTCTACGGTCCAGCAGCTGGGGCAGGGAAATTTGCCTGCTGCAATCGGACGTCGGTGTACTGCAAGTACTTGGTTGTGACACACCTAATTCTACACCTTCAGTCCTCTCAGAGCAGCTTTCAGAGAGGACTGAAGGTGTAGTGGGGATGGAGATCCCAGCTGATGAGGAGCAAGGAGAGGTCCGCTTAGTTCTTTGGTGTGGGTCTTTTATGTGTGCCTGCCAACGAGCTGCATGGCAGGTCGACATATGTCTGGTCATGCTTGTGGTGCCCAAGCGGCTGATGTTTTGGCCACGCGAGATACGCTTGAGACAAATATTGCAAATAGCAGTGGTGCGATCTGATGCACTCGTCTCAAAAAAGGCCCACACCAAAGAACTTTTCTGATAACGTGCAGAGGCAGCGCCCTGCACAGGCGGAGCTCTGCGGTGTTGTACAGTTGCTGTGCTGGCCTCTACCTGGCCTCCAGGGGGCATCCTGCCTCGTTGGACATGTGACGCCGCATCCTCCTCCTCGTCCTCCTCCTCCTCGTCCTCCTCCTCATCCTCTCTCCCTTCAGGCACCCACGTGGAGTCAGTGACCTCATCATCCCCTCCCTCTTCACCACTAGAGCAAACCTGGCAGTAAGCTGCAGCTGGTGGAACAGTACTGCCAGATTCCTCAAGTTGGGTATCATCATCCGAGCCTTCGAATCGTTGGGCATCCTCCTGGAGCATGTACCCAACACTGTGCTCAAAGAGTTCGGGGGACTCCTCAGGAGGACATGGTGGGTCTAGGGAAGGGGTGGCTGATGATGCTCTGCCAGTACCCTGAGCCTGGGTGAGAGAGGATGAGGAGGATGAGGAGGGCTTGGTCATCCATTCTACCAAGCCTTCAGCATGATGCGGCTCCACATGTCCAGCTGCCGAAAACAAAGACGCGCGTGTCCCATGGCCACGTGCTGATGACGATGCACGACCACGTCCACGGCCACGGCCACGGCCACGTCCACTAGAAACAGAGCCTGCCTGCCCTGTGTTCTTGGCTCTGCACGCTCTGCCTCCCCTTGGCGGTCTTCCAGCCATTGTAGTCGGTAGTCCTGTGGGTGCTGCTGAGAAGAATATATAGGAGCTCTGTGTGATGCCACTAACACACTAGAAGTCCTATGGGTGCTTCTGCAAAGAAAATATAGGAGCTCTGTGTGATGCCACTAACACACTAGAAGTCCTATGGGTGCTTCTGCAAAGAAAATATAGGAGCTCTGTGTGATGCCACTAACACACTAGAAGTCCTATGGGTGCTTCTGCAAAGAAAATAGAGGAGCTCTGTGTGATGCCACTAACACACTAGAAGTCCTGTGGGTGCTGCTGAGAAGAAAATATAGGAGCTCTGTGTGATGCCACTAACACACTAGAAGTCCTATGGGTGCTTCTGCAAAGAAAATAGAGGAGCTCTGTGTGATGCCACTAACACACTCGAAGTCCTGTGGGTGCTGCTGAGAAGAATATATAGGAGCTCTGTGTGATGCCACTAACACACTAGAAGTCCTATGGGTGCTTCTGCAAAGAAAATATAGGAGCTCTGTGTGATGCCACTAACACACTAGAAGTCCTATGGGTGCTTCTGCAAAGAAAATATAGGAGCTCTGTGTGATGCCACTAACACACTAGAAGTCCTATGGGTGCTTCTGCAAAGAAAATATAGGAGCTCTGTGTGATGCCACTAACACACTAGAAGTCCTATGGGTGCTTCTGCAAAGAAAATAGAGGAGCTCTGTGTGATGCCACTAACACACTCGAAGTCCTGTGGGTGCTGCTGAGAAGAAAATATAGGAGCTCTGTGTGATGCCACTAACACACTAGAAGTCCTATGGGTGCTTCTGCAAAGAAAATAGAGGAGCTCTGTGTGATGCCACTAACACACTAGAAGTCCTGTGGGTGCTGCTGAGAAGAAAATATAGGAGCTCTGTGTGATGCCACTAACACACTAGAAGTCCTATGGGTGCTTCTGCAAAGAAAATAGAGGAGCTCTGTGTGATGCCACTAACACACTAGAAGTCCTGTGGGTGCTGCTGAGAAGAAAATATAGGAGCTCTGTGTGATGCCACTAACACACTAGAAGTCCTATGGGTGCTTCTGCAAAGAAAATAGAGGAGCTCTGTGTGATGCCACTAACACACTAGAAGTCCTGTGGGTGCTGCTGAGAAGAAAATATAGGAGCTCTGTGTGATGCCACTAACACACTAGAAGTCCTGTGGGTGCTTCTGCAAAGAAAATAGAGGAGCTCTGTGTGATGCCACTAACACACTAGAAGTCCTATAGGTGCTTCTGGGAAGAAAATATAGGTCTGTGTGATGGGACTAACACACTTCAAGTCCTATAGGTGCTTCTGGGAACAAAATATAGGATCTCTGTGTGATGGGACTAACACACTTCAAGTCCTATGGGTGCTTCTGGGAAGAAAATATAGGTCTGTGTGATGGGACTAACACACTTCAAGTCCTATAGGTGCTTCTGGGAACAAAATATATGATCTCTGTGTGATGGGACTAACACACTTCAAGTCCTATAGGTGCTTCTGGGAAGAAAATATAGGTCTGTGTGATGGGACTAACACACTTCAAGTCCTATAGGTGCTTCTGGGAACAAAATATATGATCTCTGTGTGATGGGACTAACACACTTCAAGTCCTATAGGTGCTTCTGGGAAGAAAATATAGGTCTGTGTGATGGGACTAACACACTTCAAGTCCTATAGGTGCTTCTGGGAACAAAATATATGATCTCTGTGTGATGGGACTAACACACTTCAAGTCCTATAGGTGCTTCTGGGAACAAAATATATGATCTCTGTGTGATGGGACTAACACACTTCAAGTCCTATAGGTGCTTCTGGGAACAAAATATAGGTCTGTGTGATGGGACTAACACACTTCAAGTCCTATAGGTGCTTCTGGGAACAAAATATAGGATCTCTGTGTGATGGGACTAACACACTTCAAGTCCTATAGGTGCTTCTGGGAACAAAATATATGATCTCTGTGTGATGGGACTAACACACTTCAAGTCCTATAGGTGCTTCTGGGAAGAAAATGTAGGTCTGTGTGATGGGACTAACACACTCAAGTCCTATAGGTGCCTCTGGGAACAAAATATATGATCTCTGTGTGATGGGACTAACACACTTCAAGTCCTATAGGTGCTTCTGGGAAGAAAATATAGGTCTGTGTGATGGGACTAACACACTTCAAGTCCTATAGGTGCTTCTGGGAACAAAATATATGATCTCGGTGTGATGGGACTAACACACTTCAAGTCCTATGGGTGCTTCTGGGAAGAAAATGTAGGTCTGTGTGATGGGACTAACACACTTCAAGTCCTATAGGTGCTTCTGGGAACAAAATATATGATCTCTGTGTGATGGGACTAACACACTTCAAGTCCTATAGGTGCTTCTGGGAACAAAATATATGATCTCTGTGTGATGGGACTAACACACTTCAAGTCCTATAGGTGCTTCTGGGAAGAAAATATAGGTCTGTGTGATGGGACTAACACACTTCAAGTCCTATAGGTGCTTCTGGGAACAAAATATATGATCTCTGTGTGATGGGACTAACACACTTCAAGTCCTATAGGTGCTTCTGGGAACAAAATATATGATCTCTGTGTGATGGGACTAACACACTTCAAGTCCTATAGGTGCTTCTGGGAAGAAAATATAGGTCTGTGTGATGGGACTAACACACTTCAAGTCCTATAGGTGCTTCTGGGAACAAAATATATGATCTCTGTGTGATGGGACTAACACACTTCAAGTCCTATAGGTGCTTCTGGGAACAAAATATATGATCTCTGTGTGATGGGACTAACACACTTCAAGTCCTATAGGTGCTTCTGGGAACAAAATATATGATCTCTGTGTGATGGGACTAACACACTTCAAGTCCTATAGGTGCTTCTGGGAAGAAAATATAGGTCTGTGTGATGGGACTAACACACTTCAAGTCCTATAGGTGCTTCTGGGAACAAAATATATGATCTCTGTGTGATGGGACTAACACACTTCAAGTCCTATAGGTGCTTCTGGGAAGAAAATATAGGAGCTCTGCCTGCCTGCCACGAACACACTACAAGTCCTATAGGTGCTTCTGGGAACAAAATATAGGAGCTCTGCCTGCCTGCCACGAACACACTACAAGTCCTATAGGTGCTTCTGGGAACAAAATATAGGAGCTCTGCCTGCCTGCCTGCCACGAACACACTACAAGTCCTATAGGTGCTTCTGGGAACAAAATATAGGAGCTCTGCCTGCCTGCCACGAACACACTACAAGTCCTATAGGTGCTTCTGGGAACAAAATATAGGAGCTCTGCCTGCCTGCCACGAACACACTACAAGCCCCTCTTTCTAAATCAATCTTTGTAAATGAATCTATCTAACTCAATCTCTCTAAGTAAATCTCTCTAACTAACTAAATCCAGCAGAGTGTCACAGAACTATCCTGCTCTATCTACGCCGGAACAGCATGTGACCGGCGCAGACGGCGTGGCGGCCTTTTATAGGGGGGGGCGTGTACTAAAGCCCCTGAGCTGTAATTGGCTACAGGCGTCCTGCCTGTAGCCAATTATGGCTCTTCGAGTTTCCAGCGCTGTGATTGGCCAAGCATGCGGGGTCACAGTGCATGCTTGGCCAATCATCAGCCAGCAATGCACTGCGCCGGCCGCGCCGGCCGCAATGCATTGCGGGGCCGCTCGCATCACACGAACGTGATGCGAGCGGCCAAAATAGTTCTGGGCTCGCCGAGCGAGCGAACACCCAGTGCTCGATGCGAACATGGGTTCGCATCGAGCACCGGGCCCATCCCTAGTCTGCAGCTATACCATGCTTGCACTTGATTCTAATACATAAGGAGACCAGCCAACATTATTTTGGTAATAGCAGGAGTCATGGAGTTTCCCATGTACCCCAAGTTTGTATATATGTTGTTGTATCCCACGTTGGTTTATAAATATTATACTCAAACTTGAAGTAATTATTTTTTAAGAACAAACTTAAGGTCATGGACAATAAACTCTGGAGAGACCAAGGCTGGATGTTTTGAGAAAAAATGTTCAGTTGCAGCAACTCTTCATTAGGAATGATAGTTTATAAAGAACTGATGTCCATCTATTGATATCCAAAGCACAAATTGGAGAAAATACAGCCTCTTACAGTTTGGAGAGAAAGTGATTTGTGTCCTGCAGGTAAGAGGGTAACGCTGTGACAAGAGGTTGAAGCTGTCAATAATGAAATTTACCTAATGTTTGAATAATACTACTTCATTTGTAAAAGATGGGCCAGAGTTTAAGGGAATGGAATCCCTTGGGAATTTTTGGTAATCTATAAATCAACCAGAAATACTGGATGATCTATCAGGATATACTTGGCAATGTTGGTGAACCAACCATTAGTCTATGTCCCATTGCGTCTCTGTTAAAGGGGGAAGTTCCAGGAGGAATAAATTCACTTTTAGCTTGATTTCTCTGTTGCCACTTCATGTGGAGACTTCTTTATGGCTTATGGGCAATATGGTATGATGAATCTGGAGCAATACAAAACTGACAGGGATTCTATCTTTTTCCTACTTTATCCAAACAAAAGTTTTGCCACTTCATACACCATAACAATTTGCCCACCCCAAACCTTAACATTTATCATCTCAACTAAAACATTAACCATAACTTTAACCTTAATGTTTTAACTAAACCCATAACACTAACATAGCCCCTAAACCAATTCTTACCACTAAACAAAGTTACATTGTGCTACTGCTAGCAAGTTCCCTGAACAGAGGTGTGGCGGCAGTTCTACCATCATGTCAGTACACCTTATTAGCACAATGTAACAGCTCTAGCAACTAAACACAGAAATAGTTCCTCCCACCCACCTACACCCCCCCTCAGTCAAAGTGCCTCCCAACCACCTCACACTCCCTTGTCAACGCACCTATCTGCCACTTCACCCCCATTGGTTGCCCAAACCCCAACTCACCCCCATCTTTGTTTACAACACCTCTCACCTTCCCCCCAGACAGGTGATCCCTCAAACAGTGTCCTAATGCCCCTATTCTGGTCACAGCACCTCTCCACTGACTTAACTACCACTGATCACTGTTCCTCTCTGCCAAACTTACCCCTTGTTCCACCCACTTGTCCCCAAAGCCACAACCCAGACACCTAATCCATCCCTGGTCACAAACTTTCCACCCCCTTCCACCTACCTCCAAGCAAGATTGTACCTGCCCACCTTACCTTGTATGGTCACAGGGCCTTCCATTCATCTTACCTCTCCTGGTCAAAGCACCTTGCACCCATATCTTCCTTCCTATTACATGATCTCTCTGCCATCCACTTCACCCCCCCCCCCCCCGTCACAATGTTTTCCTTTTCACTGTATCTCCCTGCCACTCATCTCACTTCTCAGGTAACTCCTCCCAGTGGCTTTCAACCACCCACTTTACTTCCCACTGATAGTACAGCCCTCACATCTCGTCTATTTGTTTACACTGCATCTGTTCCTGGGCACAATGTATCACTCTTAGCTCACAGTCCCCACACCTCTGTCATAACCACTGCCTCTGCTTTATCATCTAACAAACAAACAATTAGCCTTTTTACTCCACCAGTATCCCCTGTATTTATTGTTCTGGATTTGACACACTTTTGCTAGAATGATAATACACAATTGCGAGGTCTAGTAGAGATGAATGTACTTCTTAAAATCAAGTCCATTGTGGATTCACTTTTGCAGTTCACAGAATGAATATCCACAATCATTTATGGATTTTTGCTCTATAGGCTTTTACTGGGTTATTTGAAACAATAAAGGAAACAGTTTGAACTGAACACAGTCCTAGAAAGATGTTCAGACATTATGACATTATTAAGTCCACTGCTATTTTCTGCTTTATATTTATTTTTATTTTTATAGCATAAGGAAATAGAACTGTATTGCCTCTAACAGCACTTTGAGTTCCGGGATGTCTTGTGGATTTGTTTGGACATTGGATTCTTTAGTGCAGTGGGTTGTAGTACTGCACACAGAACAAGATACAAAATAGAAAGAATTTTTCTAAATCTAAACCAAATCTGATCCTCATTCAGTGACAGACCCTCACAGCTCACAATGACCCTGCTTAACAACTGCCCATGTGTGGAGTAGTGTGAAAACTTTTTTTTTGCGTTCAGTTATACCCCAAAGTAAATCACAGCCTCAACATCACACCCTATCCTGGGCATATCAGTTGATTCTACTGAACAACACTCAAACTACACTCTCCTTTTTTGGATCAATGGGAGAAAAACCCCCAACTAAAATTGAAACCTGCTGAGCATGCTAAAATACATTTATTATCCTACAAATCATCTATCAGTAACAAATATCAAGAACTAGGGTATTGGAAAAAGAGGGAAAATAGGGGACATGAGGGCATTGGGACTTTATATGAAACACACTTCTCGGGTACGGTGAGACATAAATTATAGTGTACATAATGTTCAGTAGTGACAATGATGAGCATACTGTATTATTAGATATACCTTTAATTAAATAAATAAGTATGATACAGAGTAAGTAAAACATGAGTGGTAACATCATATTATAGTAGAAATTGGTAGCATAGTAAACAATGTATCACATGATAAAATTGATATCGGCAGTACACCCAAAATGGGCACAAACGTAATGAACATATTGTAATAAACAAAATGATGGCTCAACCCAATATACCCATGGTATAGACGTGGATACTGTGACATAGCATCAAATATGAAATCTCTACGCATTTCGTGGATTTGTATCCACTCATCAGGAACAGCTACATGGGAATGCCTATAAAGAATTATAAATAAATAATTAACAGTAGTTAATTAATACAGGAAGAGAGGGAGCAACATAAATGGTCCTAGCACTCTTACCTGTGGGTATATGGTATAAATAGTAGAGACAAGTAGGTAGTAGAGGTAATGTGGTATAATGCACCCAGGAATGAGTAAACATCCCCCCGGGAGCTGAGGTGGTAACAAAAGCAGCAGCGGTATTAGGCCATCCTAGGAACAGAATTAGATATAGTTGTGTGGACAAAAATCCCCCTTCCAACGCTGTGATAATATGTGTGAACCACAGAAGTGCACTGTACTAAAGAAGGTCAGCTCCACTCCCCACCCAGTAGTAGACGAGGCCCGTAGAGTGAGAATTAAGAGGCTGTAAGGCGAATGGTTTGATCCTTGATGAGCTCAGCTGACAGTTTCCAGCAGCAGGAACAGAGGGGAAGCGGATCCGATTGTAGGGCTGTCAGTGCCTTCAAGGCTTCAACACAGGTGTGCTTTGGGGGTGTCTGTAAATAGACTACATTGCACTGTGTCTGTCTCTCTGGCATAATGGATAGTATCATAACTCACAGGCAGCAGGCACTCTAGCATGGCTCTGGCTGGCAGTGCAATGTCACAGTGTGTCACATAACATGGCTACTGGATTTTGTTAACTTATTGGTCATAAGTATCAGCACCCAGCAGCCATGTTATGTGACACACTGTGACATAGCCAGCCAGAGTGCCTGCTGCCTGTGTCTTATCCTAATGCTGATGATCTTAACCAGTTGCCCACCACCCCATAGCAGATTTACTGCTACAGGGTGGTCATGTTGCGCTGGATCAGGTATATATACGTTGATCTTGTATTTCTGGGTATCGAATCCGATCAGCGGGTCAGGCTAACTCGATGTCCGCCAGTGCCCACTGATTGTTCTGTACACAGGCAGAAGTGTGGTCTGCCTATGTAAACAAGGCAAATTGCCATTCTGTCAGTATGGAGAGCATTTATCCTGTGTTCCTGCAAAGCAGGGACAGGGATCTATGCCTTCCCCTAGTAAAAGCACCTCCCCACAGTAAGAAAACACTTGTTAGGCAGACATTTAACCCTTTAATTACCCTAGATGTTAACCCCTTCCCAGCCAGTGTCATTACTACAGTGACATTAGATATACAAAGTGTCAAAAGTGTCACTTAGTGTCTGATTTGTCCTTCGCAATAGCGCAGTCCCACTATAAGTTGCTGATTGCCGCCATTATTAGTAAAAAAAAAAAAAAAAAAAATTTCCCTGGATTTAATTTAAAAAATATGGTCACCTCACGATGGTCCAAGCCTCCACCTGTATGTAAGCAGTTTTATTTTCTTCTTTGTCATTTATTTTGTCCACTGAACTTGGGATTGGTTAAGCTGGTTACACACATTGTAAGTCTTTTATGTTCAACAGAAATTTTAATAATTACTACGATAACCCAAAAAAAACATAAAAAAGAGCAACTACATAAGAACGTGACAAGCATAGATGGATATAAGTGGTGAATAATGTAGCGCTAAACAATGTGCACAAATAACGTGAAATAATAAAAAATTACAATAGTAATGAGAAAAGCTCAAAAATCCATCTGTGAATAATGATAATGTGCAAACAATATACGGTAATGTCCAACAACATTGACAATGTGGAACAAACACTGTAGCATCCAATGCCAGATGATGAGAGTTCACAAACGAGTAGAATGGAAAAACTCTGTCCGTTGAAGAAACATCAAGGCAATAAATCATCAACAACGAAATGAGATATGAATGCTCTTACTAGAACAGGTGGACTCGTGAGTTCCATACATTCACAATACTGTTCTATGCTTGCTATGTAATTTTGTTATGTTTTCTGTTTGTTTTTTTGTCTTTTGGTATTTTATGTTTTAATCGATCATGACATGTTTGAATGATCAAATTTTATGTGTAATAATAAATATATTTTTTACTCTACACTTGTGTGGTTGTTGCCTTTAAAGTCCCAAGCAAGGGGGGGGGGGGGGGGTCTTCTTTTTTCCTTGTTTCAGGTTAGTGGCTCAGAAATGTTAAAGCCATTTCATCAGCATTACAGCTTTCACAAGGTCAGCTTTGCATTCCACATATTTTTACATGTCATGTTTACTTTAAATACTTTTTCTGGTGAATCTGTTAGGATATACAGTTCTAGAATATGTTAAACAAATGATATTAAAGTATATGTAAAGGCAAAGCATGTTTTTTGTTTTGGATAAAGAACGAAGGGTTACACTCTCTGCCAAGTTTTTAATTGTGGTCTGTGTCCATGCTAGGGGTATTTACTCCTCTATTTGTCCTTGTAGTCACTATGCAACAGACATAAAGTAAGGGGAATTCCTATATTTTTTAGTATTACTATGCGAAGGCAATAGGAAATTCTCAAAGTATTACTATGAGAAGGCTTTTATGTAGGAGAGACGAAAATCTCTTGTCGAATGACCAGAAGTAAGGTGATAGCTATAGTTCCCAGCATGAATAAAAGTGGAAACTGTACCCAAATTCACTTAATTATTTGTTAATCAGCAGATTTTACCCACAAACATTTTTATTGGAATTCTTCTTTGAAGTTGAACCAACCCCCCCCCCCCCCCCAAAAAAAACATTTTTATTAATATATCGAGCAAAGTGTAGCATGCCCCTGACCCCCCAAGGACAGGATGGGCTAGCATTTCACCTCAGTGCGTAGTCCAAAAGTCAACTGGGTACTCTGTACCTTTAGCTCCTGGCTGTAAAGCTCTTGTCAGTTTAGCTGCTAACACCCTGGGGAGAAGACACCATACTCCAGTGAGGTCCAAACGTCAAATTCCAGCTTCTCCAGCCCCTCAAGTCCCCTGGATTTTTTCCATGGTTCCTCTGTCCCCAAATTACAAAAGCTAGACCTCAGACTCAAGCCTTGATCCAGCCAAATGGTCATGCTCTTCAGGCAGCATACCCGAGAGGATTTAGCAGCCAACTACATCCCTCCCCTAGGCAGGAGGCCCAGAAAAGAACTAACAATTTAAGGTCACTGCATTAATATTTATACCCTCTCCCAACCTGCACCACTGGTAATAACCCTCCTAGTGGTTGTCCAGGGAGAGATTAATATTAATAGCCCTTTTTACTTTTTACTGTCATGATGTAGGGAAGTAAGATAAAAAATAAAGTCCCCAGTAAGGACAGAGACAACCAAAAATATCTACAATGGATCAGTTTCATACATTCAAACAAACAAAAAAAAACAGTTCCACTTATCAAGGGCTATTCCAGTATCCAGGGCAAAACTGTTATTATGTCTAATGTGTGCAGTTGGTGTTAAAATGATAACTGAACTATTAGTACATTTTTCTAGAACATAACATTTTTGAAAGGTTAAGTATACCTCTTAAGAAAAAAAAACACATGGCAGCTATTACAGTTTAGATTCTTCTGTAAATACTTGCCTGTTTGTTATCCCTTGCTCAGTGAATGAGATGAAGCTCTGCGGATTCCCTAATCCAATCATGTGCAAGCAAAAATGCTTTTCTTTATTTTTCTTACACATTATTGGGTATCCGTTGCAAAGTGTAACTTCACCATATCTTCTAAGCTCTGTGCAAAAGTTCCATTGCAAGGCACAACTTCCCTTGCTAAGTGAACAGCCTATTTGCCTTTAGTAAATAAACCCCACTGTCTTTAGTACTTTCCAAGTCACTGACCTGGAGCACACCAAAGATCAAGAAAGCTGTAAAAAAGTCAGAAAATGACCATCTAACATGCAACTTTTCTTGCAAAGTGCTACTTTCCTTGCTACATAAACAGTCTATTTGCCTTTAGTAAATCAACCCGTTAGAACTGAAGTAAGTGGGTCATCATGAAAGCATCTATGTTTTTTTTTTTCATCACAGATTTCCTTTAAGAACTTCTGTGCTAGAGTGTGTACATCGTTGCTTGAAAAATAACTACAGAACAGCAGTTTTAAAACATTGACTAATTTGCCAAATGTATTTTATTCTCCTAGGATGAAAAGAATCAAGTCTTGATTACAAATGCATGGCTTCAGATAGTAAGTACAGATTTGTATTGTCATTTATGTCTTCAGAGCAGAGTTTTATTACACTAATAAATGAGAACATTGCAGCACAAATTTCATTAATGACCATTCCATTCAAGCTCTTTACATAAAATACCTATTAAATAATGTCATTTGTTTTAGTTCCAAACTGAGTTAGAGAAGACATTCAGCTGCACCACTTAAGAACTCTTTTCCTTTAGCACCTGCATGCTCTAACAGGGGCCAAAGGAGTTAGATGGAACTCAGGCATTCTTGTGGTTTGTGGTTTTAATTATTAACAGAAAAAGGTTATGGTTTCTATGTCTGAAGAACTAACAAGCTAACCAATAACTGTATTCAATGTCATACTCACATGTAGAGTTTTTTGTTGCTAAGTGTGTGCTCCCTCCAGTATGAGCTACTACAGCAGGTTAAAAAAAAAAAAACACTCTGTCCCTAATCACATCTTTACATTTTTATTTAAACATTCCTGAGCCCAGTCAATGAACTCTTGGCAATGTAAACCTTTCATTAGCAAGCTATTTTGTGTCACATTTGCATCTTCTAAAAATGCTTGTTGCCTCCTTGTTATACTTTGCCTTCAATATTAGTGTAGCGCTAACCCCATAAAGGGCCGCTGGATTTTTGGATCTTCCCTCACCCACAGCAACAAGAACACCCAGGGGTTAGAGGAGACTCCATAAATATTCAGGCCTAGTCTCTCTCCCTTCACCCTCTAAGTTCTAGACCCTCCAGTCAATTTCAGAAGCCAGGGGGAGGTAACAGAGACTCAGCCCTTGGAGCTCTGAACAGCACAACAACAATTAACCCCAGCTTCTCTGCCTACAGAGGAGCTAAAACTAAATGTTCCTACTCTGTACACCTGAGGGTGCTAGACTAGCTTCAGTATTTGATTCTATTCTAACTATTCTATTTTCTACAAAATAGGGGTGGCTAGCAGAGTTAATGTGGTTCTAAAGGCTCAAGGTGTCAATCACAGCCAGTGAGCTAATAAGGAGAGAAAGGGGTGGGGCTGAGCTCCGGCTCTGTGTGTGAATGGATAAGCCTGCTTGTACGCCCCAATTGCAAACTGCTTTCTCTGGGGGCACTTCGCAGGAGGGAGGGGTTAAGAGTGGCGGTGGGGGACCTGAGGAGGATCAGGGCTGCTCTGCTCTGTGCAAAACCACCACACAGAGTAGGTGAATATGACAAGTTTATTTTTATTTTTTTTAATATAAAGCCTTTAATATCACATTAATATGTAAAGTCTATTAGAATCCACTGTAAAGAAATATCCCAGGAGCATCCCTTCCTATGCACTGCATTTGATTTAGGTATTTTTACTAAGCCCTACACCCAGCTTGGGGAAAAAATACTAAATTACATTAGGGAGTAGGAGATAAAAATTAAAAACATCTCTGGCTGCTATGTTTACCTCCTTTCCTGTACTGTCCCCCAGTCACAGTAGTCACGGAAATTTCATAGGATCCCTATTTTACCTCCTTTCCTGTACTGTCCCCCAGTCACCCATCCAACGCCACTTCTATTCTTTGTTGAATGTTGCCCCCCATCAACCCACTCCCTGTAACCTCTGGTGACCTGTCTCCCATTGTGCAGAGAGTGGTGTCACCTGCAGCATTCAGGATTAAGGTGCAACTGGAGGAAGAACAGGGTGAATAGGACCTATAATATCACAAGAGTGGACCAAAGACATTAGGGGGGGGGGGGGGGCAGAAATGATGAGGGTGATCCCAAAACCTGGAGTAGGTCTTTAAAATAAACCTATCACAAAGATCACAAAAGAAAACATAAGGGATGATATACTGACCTTTTATCTTTAGTACTCTTCTGAGACATTGACCTAGAAGTATGCACTACAGATCACAAAAGTAAAACATTTTTATCCACAAATGTATTCCAGGACAGTGACTTCCAGTAAGTAACAGGGCAAGCATAGCAAGTCAGCAATGGCAATATCTATGTTTTTCTGCTGACAGGTTTTCTTTTGAAAGGTTTTAAAAAGGCAAAATTCATTGCCAAATAATAATAATCAGGTATTTTTCTGACAGTGTCAGTATGTTCATTTTTGACTTGACCTAGCTCCTTATTCTTGCATGTTACAATCCAGTAAATTCTACCAAAATATATTAAATTTGGCATTTCTCAAAACAGCATATTAAATTTAAGGTCCAAATACTACTTTTGCAGGCATATTTAGTTGTTACGCATTGCATTTGGTAAAATTCATGTAAATTTTTTTGTAAATTCTTGTGTGTTGGCAGCTCATTCCAAAATAATGGGCTGCTGCAATGCATTGCAAAATAATGGTAAAGTGTAAATAGGCCCTTATTGGGAGGTAGCAATTATTATACCTCATGGTACAGGGTTTGTTTTTAAGGCTACGATTCACTACTGTGCCTTCCATAAAAATTAACAACATAATAATCAATGTCGTGCACACGAGATTTCTTATTTGATTGTTGATTTTTACGGAAGGCATAGGGGCTGAATCATAAAACCTGGAAAACAGAAATTGAGTATCACAGACATTCAGAATTCTTGTGTAACCATTTCATATGATGTAAAATAAAAGGTGAAACCGAACCTGGTTGTAAGTGGAAAAAATTACCAATGGACTGCAAATAAATCATATACTGCTTTAATAAAAATACATTGTTGGAAGGATGTTTTATTCATGTTGCTTGCAGTAATAAATAACATTCTCCTTATCATTTTCTAACCTCTCCTAGAAACATGAATATGATTCACTGCTAAAGGCAACACAAAATATTCTTCCTTCGGACACTTTACTTAATTTACCTGGAGTTTATAGTAAAGGCTCAACTAATTTTCTGCATTTTTATTGTGGCCTATCAATAGGCATATACAGACACCTTTTGACCGTCTAAAAGTAATTATCAATTTTAACCACAAAAAAAGTGTAGAGTAATCCATGGTATTTTGAGCATACTTTGCGGCAGAGAATTACTGCATTTTGCATAACATCATTGGTCCTTGCACTGCCTTAAAACTATGATGATATTTTATGCTCACAAAACTGTTTTGTTCTTGTTTACCAGTACTGGAATGACGTCTACCTAACGTGGGACCAATCTGAATATCCTGGAGTTCAAACTCTTCGTTTTCCATCTGATCAGATATGGGTTCCTGACATACTATTATACAACAGGTAGAGTTCATGACACCTTTTTAATGCAATATCTTATGTTCTAGTAAATAGAATTCCATTCCTTGCATTGCTCTATATTAAATGTATTGAACAAGTTTCTGTAACATGTTATATATTGTAACTATACAGCATGTGTTATAAAATGTCTGTATAAACAGAAATTTGTTCTGATGATAGTGAAAGTGCACCCCTCACTAAATGGTAAAATCACTTATACTCTGTTTTGTTAGTTTCTACAATGTTGGTCTCGTCTACATTTTCCCATTCAGCATTACAGCATCCCTAGAATCGTCCCCCATCCTTTGCTCAGCAGCACATTGTACCCATAAATGTCCATGTCCTACTTATTAGTCTTCCTGCAAGTGGCACTTCTTTCCACCCCCAGCTCAGATACACAGCATCCCTGCTAATCCCTCTATGCCTACTAGACCAGTTCAGTTATAAACATAAATAACAAATCAAATGCAGTGATGAGATGATTTATTTAGCCTAATGTGAATCCCATTGCAATCTACCTGGGAGAATCCTTCAAACTCCTTGGTAATGCACCTTCTAGCACTATTTACAGAATAGTCGAGTTTCTTTGCCCCAGTCTCAAAAACCAGACCCAATAGGGCTCCTATTTTTATTGTCTAACAAGGAGCATAGGAGATTTAGGGTTAAATCATCTCCCATTGGTGAGTTAATTTTGCTAATAACAAACTGCCATGCTCCTTTAAAGGAGTTGTAAAGGCAGAAGGTTTTTTATCTTAATGCATTCTATGCATTAAGATAAAAAAAACCTTCAGTGTGCAGCAGCCCCTCTCACCCCCATCTCGGTCCAGCTATGTGAACGAGTGCATAGGCCATCCGGGACTCTCCCTCCTGCTTGGCTGAGACACAGCAGCGGCTCCATTGGCTCCCTCTGCTGTCAATCAAAGTCAGTTAGCCAATGAGGAGAGAGAGAGTGGGAGAGAATGAACACACAGAGCTGTGGCTCGGCTCGGGGGCCCCCATAGCAAGCTGCTTGCTGTGGGGGCACTCAAAAGGAGGGAGGGGCCAGGAACGCTGGCGAGAGACCCGAGAAGAGGAGGATTCAGGCTGCTCTGTGCAAAACCACAGAGAAGGCAAGTATAACATGTTTGTTAGTTTTAAAGAAAAAATTTGACTTTAGTATCACTTTAAGGTTCCTCTTTGACAAAGTAGTCAGGGAATTTCACAAGATCCCTATTGGATCTAGTCAGTAAATGATGAGGGCATGGGGGAAACTTATTCCATCCTGTAAATGTTACCAGACAGTGAAGGGAAGCATGTCCAAAAGACATCATCAAAATGCGGTGAAAATTACTTATTTGAAAGGGTGGAGAAAACTAATTTATTCAATGAGCCAACTTTTCTAGAGAATGCTCATGTGAAACAAGGTTCCCCTGGGGTGGAACCCAGAAAAGTCAAAATATACAACACACAAAAGGATTAAAAGACAAATAAAATGGTGAAGGAGTCCAAATTACTTTAATTGCTCATCATATGATTATATTAAACAACCAACACATTTTGGGGTCTCACAAAACTCCCCTTTCATCAGGGCTCAGTGAACTTTAAGTTAGGCTTGGATGGATTTAGCAAAATGGATAATCAGATAGCTCTTTAGTTTACTGGTAAATGACAAAAAACAATTGTGTAGTATATATCAGTATAAGTTGAGACAGCAAACGGTTTGCTATGTTTTATCCTTTACTAAGGCAGGCCATACATTCCTACTGAGCCGGCCAAGATTCGAACCGTTAATGGGCAGGCTGAATGTACCAAGGTGATTAATCCATCAACTTGGGTACAACCAGCTTACCCGATTCTCGTACAATTATCGCTAACATCTGTAACCACTGTCTTCTCCTGGCAGGGATGGCTTCCCCTGCCAGGAGAAGAAGATTGCTGACTCCCCTGTCAGCACTGTCTGTGTTGATTGGGGAACCTGTGGTTGCAGAAAAGAAAATCACACTGTGTATGGCCTGCCTTAATCAAGAGATTTACAATCCACCTGGTAAAAAAATAAAATAAAAATCTTAGCTCCAGCTGCACTAAACGTGGATTTATTGAGACTGGATGGTATTTCACATGCATAGAATATTTACCAAACAGTTAAAAATAAATCGATACCAATATATAAAAAAAAAAAAGATACAATCGTACAGAAGCTAATGAAAAAGGCATCATTAACCTAAAAGCTCCAAACACTATGTAAATGTGATATAGGATAGTATGCTAGCTCTGTTGTCACAGGTTATGAACCAGCTATGGCAGTTCTTTTTACTGAAATCTATTGTGCTTTTTATGGTGTAGAACAACTACATGTTATATCGCAGTGCAATAAAATTCATCTAGTCTTGTTCAGAATATAAAAATGCAACTTTTCTGCACAGAGGGAAGTAAGAAGGAAAATTATACATTTAGCGCAAGTTGCAAGAGAATTAGTACAAGGCTATAGAGGAAAGCCATCATAAGGTGCAGATACCATTAAAATGACAGATATTCTATAATCAGTTACTCAGGAGTGAGATAAACACTACAGGGCTTTGTTATATAAATTAAAGCAAAAATTGAGTATCTGCCTAGAGCAATCTATCACATTCTTTGCTTCATTACAAAGCTCAGCCCTGACTGGCTACTCTTCCCTCTTTTGCCTTCATTTTCGTTGCTTTTGTTTTTGTAGTTCAATCTTCTTGAAGCTTATACATGAAATCTAGACGGGGCAATAATAGGTCAATAGACTATAGATTTAATAATCCTTTGTCTGATACAGGGTAATTAAATATCTATACTGTACTTAATTGTGTATCTGATTCTAGTTATCCTTGCAACAATTTTCAAAGATCATGTCTGAGTTATCACTCAATTCATAATTATTCCTTTTCTTAAAACCATATTTTCTTTATACCTCCTCTGTGCTAATTTATGACCCATCTCTTTCTCTTTTCTATATTTTTCCTGCTTTTCACTCTTCTTGCTTAGGTTAAGTTCTAGTACAAGTTTTGAAGATATAGAGTGACTGAATAAGTACGGTAGTTTTCATAGCCTTCACACAGATATATTTTACAGTGCAAGTATGAGTCTTTCTTCATCTGGTTCTGCACGTCTAGCCATTGAGAGCAAATGAAACATATCAGCCTTGGTAAAGGCTTTTCTATAAATCTTCTTTCTACCTAGAACAGCTAAAAGAGAGAGATGCAGCTTTAGTCTGTCAGATCCTTTGTATATGAGTCTACAACATCATTGATAGAACAAAAAAAAAGAGATATTTTAAATCAAGCCAGCAGGGGCAGACACTATTCCTGCTATTTGTCTTTCTCCAGAGAGCCATATACCAAAAGAAAATGGTGTAAGATTGAGTTTTTTGGCATTATACAAATAAGTTTCACATTTTATCTGCTTTTACTGGCCCTATTTAATCATCCCGTGAAAGTTTTCTTTCAGTAATTCCATGAATGCTGTTTGTGCAAATAATTTTAGGCTTTCTGGTTCTTAAACATACTTTCTAGTATGATGAATGCTTTACGTTTGATACTAACTCACCCAAAAAAAAATAAAAACATTCTGGATTCTAACATCCCTATATATTCAAAATAAAAAAGAAACCATGAATTACATTTGACATTTAGACATATGAAAATAACTGTTTTAAAAAACATGGTATTAATTTAAAAGCCTCTGTGTTTTTGTTGATGATTGCACCCACGACTGGTGGACATTGTATTTTGGTCACTGGTGACAGTAATTACTCATGATACAGATACGCATTGGAGGTATTTTTAACAATTATTGTCATATGTCTAATAAAAAAATCTATCAATTTTGTTAAATGTGATTCTTGCTTTGATTTTAAGTATACAGAACTGTTATAGTCCAGAGTGTTTTGGAGTTTTTTTTTTGAGGGGGGGGGGGGGGGGGGAGTTGTTTAAGCTATATGCCACATGGACTTCCTATCCAGATATATTGGTTCTAAAGTCTTACACACGATCGGACGTAACCTCTGACTTTTATCCAAAGGCATGTGCCTGGATTTTGTCTTGCATACAAACGGTACACAATTGTCGGCCAACAAACACAAACGTAGTGACGTACTAGTCATACTACAAGCCAAATAGGAGGAAGTTCAATTGTCAGGTGCCACCATTTGTGCTCCTTCTCCTAATTTCGTGTTAGTAGAAGTTTGGTGAGCGTTGATTTGCACTTTTCATTTCACACTTTTCATGTTGCACTTTTCATTTCGCACTTTTCAGTTCTTTTCTGAACGGCCTTTCAGAAATGAATTAAAGGAGATAATGAGTTATTTATTATTGGCCTTGGAGTTATTGCTTTGACCCAAGTCCATTCCAGGAACAGGAGCAGGAGGATTTCTTGGACCAAAAATCGGTTGCTTTATTAATCGTGACCAATTATGTCATATGCCTTTGCTGCAGGAGCTCCAGGAGAATAATCCGGATGATTTTAGGAATTATCTCCTGATAACGGACCCCTGCTTTCACCAACTCTTGGCATTGTTTACCCCCTATATTAAGAAGCAGGACACATGCATGAGGCTTTTATTTTATTTTTTGGTTGAATAATAATGATTTGATTAGTTATATTTTCTATATTTTTGGATGCATAGAAGTTCTATTGGCATATAGCATGTCTAATTTTATTTGTTTTTGTTTTTTAATGCACAATAAAAAAAAATTGTGGGGAATAATACTTGGCTATGTGTTTTACTTCAAATGACAGTTTGTGAGTAGGCAGTTACATTTAAAAAAATACAATGCAAAATTAACAAGGGACACCAACATAGTTGTATCTTTGATCTTAAAAACTACGGGATAATGGAGTTGTGGTAACTTACACCAAAAAAAAAGCATAATAATATTATTCTTGTTATCACTAGAAAAAAGCCTTTGTAAATTTGTTTGCCATAACTCCATCAATATCACCAGCAAAGAAGCTTCAGTATTATCCCATTAAAGAAGAAGAGAATGTGCGCTGCATTTTGAGATTTCATAATTTGCCGCGTCACAAATGTTAATTCTCCATTACGAACTACTAGTTTACAAGACTGACCGCTTCCAGCTCATCCTTGCTTCCGAGCATGCGTGTTTGTACTTTAGACTTTTGTCCGACGGACTTGTGTACACATGCTCAGAAGATCTGACAACAGACATTTGTCCGTGGAAAATTTTAAAGCCTGCCATCCAACATTTGTCCACAGAAAGTTAGCCAATTGTCTGATGGAGCGTACAAACAGTCGGATTTTCAGCCAACAACCTGTCATCACACAATTCCCGTCGGAAAATCCGATCATGTGTACGAGGCTTAAGACTTTGAGTTTTTGATGGAGATTTACTAAAATTGGCGTGCACAGAATCTGGTGAAGTTCTGTATAGGCACCAATCAGCTTCTAGGTTTTATTAGCAAAGCTTCATTGAACAAGCCAAAGTTAAAAAGCTGGTTGGTTACTATGCACAGCTGCACCAGATTCTGTGTGCGCCATTTTTTTTTCTCATGGTGGTGTTATAAGTTTAATACCACAGAGTTGAGTGATTCAGAAAAGTATATTTACCACTGGTAGGGCTGTCATGTTTTTAGTGGGGAAAGTTGCACCTGGTGATGAATAGGTCTGATCCATCACTCTCTTTGTTCCATTACACTGGGGTATAAAAGCCTTGTTCTTCTGACTGTGAAAGATTTAGATGAGCCTTTCTTTGGGCAAGGTTCATTGCAACCTTCCCCAAGTGCAGGAGATACATATGGAGGCCTCTGATGCATATGTACATAGCCATACTACTGCTCTTGTACTAACATTATAGCCACATGCAAATTAACATACAATGCTGCACCTGCACAGGCTGGTGTGGAAGGTTAGTGTAATGTTAAAGCAGAAATCTTTCTCCTGGAACATCCCAAACAAATAAATGCACATTCCTTTTACAATAGTTTTATTAATTTTACTTGAGAATGACAACCAGTGAGGTACAGAATATATAACATAGCGCAGCACGCAAAAAAAACTATAAATTAAGTTCCAAATAGGACATAATAACAGGCATGTGCAATAGCAATGACTATAATGAAATTGATATTTATCACTAAGAGGCTTATCAACATGAGAAAGCTTGAACCTAAGTGAAGAGGGTTTAGCTAATAGGTCCACAGTGGGTATGGCCTAGATGGTAAAGCTTAAATGGAACAGTGATGCTGCAAATATCGATAAGATATACATAATGTAGAATGATAAAGAAGAGTGAGTGAGGGATAGGGAACTAGTAGGTGAGGAGGGCCAAAGTATGAGGGTGAAGATAAAGCTGAAAAAGATAGAGAGTATGCATAGAGGAGATTTAAGGTATATGGAGGAGACAGAGGGGAAAAAAGGGGGTGAAGAATGTGATGAAACAGGGGGAATGGGAAAAGGGAAAGCACGGGCACCCAGTCAGGAGAAACCCCCACACATAATATAAAATAAGAAGTAGGGATGAGCTTCGTGTTCGAGTCGAACCCATGTTCGACTCGAACATCGTCTGTTCGGCCATTCGCCGAATTGCGAATGTTATGGGCCGTTCGCGCCAAATTCGAGTAGCGCGTCACTGCCCATAAATCACTGCGGCATCGCAGTGCATTGCTGGCTGCTGATTGGCCAAGCATGCACTATGACCCGCATGCTTTGGCCAATCACAGCGCAGAAAAAACGGAGAGCCTTGATTGGCCAAAGCCAGGGTGGCTTTGGCCAATTATGTCTCAGGGGGTTTAGTACACGCCCCACACTATATAAGGCGGCCTTGTGTAGTGTGTTGCGTCGGTGGTTAAAGACAGAGAGAGAGAGAGACAGTGTCATTTAATTTGAGTTAGATAGAGAAGGCAGGCAAGTCAGTGTGTAGAGGATATATATGCATCCCAGGCGTGTTGTATATATATTTATACACTGTATTCAGTTTAGCTAGATCTGTTCCTGTTCTTCTCTTCATAATATACTGACAGGCAGGGAGCTGCACTATTTTCACTTGGTGTACTGTGTCCTTTGCACAGTGTGCACCTAAAGCTTTACCTGAATACAATTGCCAGCGTTCTCATACAAATACAGGCAGGGAGCTGCAGTATTTTGTTTTAGTGTCCTTTGCACAGTGTGCACCTAAAGCTTTACCTGAATACAATTGCAGGCTCTGTGACTAGAGGCAACAATGCTGGTCGTGGACACGGTTCATCCTCATCAGCACGAGCTACACTTTAAAAATGTACCAGTTCAAAATTACAAACAGATTCTACTTAATAACAAACCTACAGTCCCTGTCTTGTTTGCACCGCCTGTATACTGCTGTTCAGAGTATATAGGGCCTAGGGGCCCCACGCCTTTCCTTTTTTTAATTTGGGTGCGGGGTTCCCCTTAATATCCATACAAGACCCAAAGGGCCTGGTAATGGACTGGGGGGGGGGGTACCAGTCCAAGTGTTAAGACAGTGTTTACATTGTGACATAATTATATTTTAACATTATCAGCTGTATACAAATAACGTCTTTATTATGACAAATCCATCTCTAGCATTGTCTGTCTGTGATTACTGCGTGAAATAATAAAAATAAAGCAGTTTACGTACATAGGTACTACCATCTACAGTGTTTCTCTATATTTTTTAGATATATTCAGGTGCTAGTATGTCTTTAAATTAGGATACCCAACATACTAAAAGTTATAAATAAATAAAAAAACACAAAAAAAAGGAGGTTAGGGGGAAATTAAAGGAAGAAGTGGGGGGGGGGGTGAGGGATATCTGCATCTGGGGATTTACTATTCCTAAAATGTCATCAACCTCATCTGTACCATCATGGGGTAAGAATAAGGCAACCATCTAAATTAGAAAGTAAGTAATATTTTTTGTATAGTATCGTTCAATTTTGCAGTAAATTTTACCTCTTTTACTTTTATCATCACTATTATATGTGTGTTTTTACATCTGCAAACTGCAAAGTAGTGGTTTTCCATGACTTGACAATTAACCACTGTATTGCACTGGCTGCTCTAGATTCTGCTAAGGCAAGCTAAACAAGCTAAAACAAGGAAAGCTAACATAGATGGTATCATGTACGTAACACAGGAATCCAAATCAACCGCCCCTATTCGGACACCTCCCACCGCGCTCAGGTAATAACGGCCCTAAACTATAGCTGCCACTTAAACATAAATTATAAAGGTGAATTTGTGTGAAAAATCTTAAATTAAAAAGACTTAAAACAAATAGCGGCGCTGTAATATATATCACACTTCTACACACACAATATTCCAGTGAGAAAATGTAAATATAATAAACTCAACATATATGTGTATAACACACCAAATACGTGAAGGGCCACTGCGCATAAAGGTCCCTCCAAGGGGGGTCAATCCAATTCAAAAAAAGAAAAATATTAAATAAAGTTCAAATAACCGCTGGTGGTTAGGCTCCACACATGAAATAAAAAGGAAGCTCTCCATAGTGTGAATCAGTAAAACAATTTTTAATGCAAAGTTTAAAAAGCACTTCAAATGTTCCACTCACGTTTATCACATTAAAAACCAGCATAGAAAATGACACACAGCACCGCACTGCACTGCAATTCCAAAACCAATTCCAAACACTGTCTGTTAGGTGGTCACGGCGGACCCAAGGTGTACCAGGCTCAGCCTGTATGTCTCTCACCCCCGTCTCTATAGCCGGACCTCCAGATTAGACAAGACTCCACTCCTTCCTGGGCTCTCTGCGCTATGGTATCTCTCTTGTTAGTTGCCGCTTAGCCACGCCCCCGACATGTTTCGTGCAGTGCGGTGTTGTGACTTTTCATGGGTTTTTAATATTTAACAAAAATTGTTTGACGAAACATGTCGGGGGCGTGGCTAAACGGCAACTAACAAGAGAGATACCATAGCGCAGAGAGCCCAGGAAGGATTGTGGTGTGGTTGTTTTATTTGAGGTCCGGCTTTTGCACTAACCACCAGCGGTTATTTGAACATTTAATATTTTTCTTTTTTTGGGTTTGCCTGATACACATATATGTATTAATTTTTGTATTGGTTTTGGATTTGCAGTGCAGTGTGGTGCTGTGTGTCTTATACACAAATTCACCTTTATAGATGGTATCATACTTAGATTAACTATTTCAAGTGGGATTTTCTTTCAAATATTTACAGGTATTTCCTGGTAAATTTCCTTGTATACTTTATTTATATTTGTATCACCTGTATGACATGATACTAGATAATAAGAGCTGTCATTTGAATGTTCATATAAAGCTGTATTTCTAATTGCTGATCTATTTGTTCATGCTTGATATATGCATTAAATCAGTTTGATAAAACTATCACTGTGCTTATCATCTGGAGCTTGTGACAGCTGACAGCATGACCGGGATGGCTTTCACATCACATTAGGTAATTTGAGCCTATTATTCACAGCACAAGGTTTGTGGCAATTGTAATTTAGATGCATATGAGATCTGGCACCATCAAAAATGATTAATTATTATCAGTGTTTATACTGAAAAAGAAGGTCACGTTAATATGGATATGCACAAATGAAATGATTTATCTAGGTAAGCAATCTCAGTTTTAATTATCGTGATATAGGGATCTATTGAACTTACAAGTATAGATAAAAAATTAATTGACTTGCCGTAGATAAATGTATATTGACATTTCAGTATTATATTACTATATAATCATTCTGTAAATTGACAGTCCAAAATAACGACTATGGAGAGACCAGCATCAGTACCACTAACCATGTCAATGGCAATCACCATCCCACAGGCAGTTTAGGCTAAATTATTATTAAGGCTTAATGTACCCAAGACTATCCAGAATAGAGCATGGTAGAAATGTAAAATCACTTATATGGGAGATACCAGCCAAAGCATAGTGGACTTTTATTTACAATGCTGTAAAAAAGTATTCGCCCCCTTTCTGATTCTTAATTTGTTTGCATATTTGTCACACTTAAATGACTCAGATCATCAAACAAATTTTATTACACAAAAATAACCTGAGTAAATACAAAATTACATTTTTAAATGATGGTTTCATTTATTAAGGCAAAAAAGCTGTCCAAACCTGCCTGGCTTTATGTGAAAAAGTAATTTCCCCCTAAACCTAATAACTGGTTGTGCCATCCTTGGCGGCAACAACTGCAATCAAGCGTTTGCGATAACTGGCAATAAGTCTGTCACATTGCTGTGGAGCAATTTTGGCCCACTCTTATTTACAGAATTGTTTTAATTCAGCCACATTGGAGGGTTTTCCAGCATGAACAGCCTGTGTAAGGTCATGATACAGCATCTCAATTGGATTTAAGTCTGGGCTTTGACTAGGCCACTCCAAAACCTAAATTTTGCTTTGTTTGAACCATTTGGAGGTGGACTTGCTGTTGTGTTTCAGATCATTGTTCTACTGTATAACCCAAGTGCACTTGTGCTTGAGGTCACGAACTGATGGCCCCAGACCATCATGCTACCACCACCATGTCTGACTGTTGGTATGATGTTCTTGTTATGAAATGCTGTATTAGTTTTATGTCAGATGTAACGGGACGCACATCTACCAAAAAGTTAAATTTTTGTCTTATCAGTCCACAGAATATTTGCCTAAAAGTCTTGGGGATAATCAAGATGTTTTTTGGTAAATGTGAGATGAGCCTTTGTGTTCTTTTTGGTCAGCAGTGGCTTTGGCCTTGGAACTCTCCCATGGATGCCATTTTTGCCCAGTCTCTTTCTTATTGTTGAATCATGAACACTGATCTTACCTGAGGCAAGTGAGCTCTGCAGTTCTTTAGATGTTGTTCTGGGTTCTTTGTGGCATGTGTGGCTTTTTGTGAACTGTTAGCATGCTTCACTTTGTCAGACAGCTTCTATTTATGTGATTTCTTGATTCAAGAGGTCTGGCAGTAATCAGGCAAGTGAAATTTAACTCAGCTTTCCAAAAAAATTGTGGTTAATCACAGTTCATTCATGATTCAGCATGGGAGGGGGCAATTACTTTTTCACATAGGGCCAGGCAGGTTTGAACAGCTTTATTCCCTTAATAAATGAAATAATAATTTAAAAACTGCATCTTGGATTTACTCGGGTTATCTTTGTGCAATTTTAAAATTTGTTTGATGATCTGAATCATTTAGGTGTGAGAAATATGCAAAAATAAAATAAAAATCAGGAAGGGGGCAAATGCTTTTTCACAGCGCTGTATATTTATATGTTTACAATGGCCACAGTGCAAACATTAACAAATGGATAAAAATTAAATTAAATGTACGGCTGTTTAGAAATGTTGAACCTCTTTGTTTTTGTAAACTGTATGCTGTTATAATTGTTACATACTTGATTACATCAAAAGAATGTCCAACTGGACTATATTTTCTTTCTCTGTAAACTGCAATTTATCTATTCAATAAAACATTTATGGAAAAATGGAATTAAAATAAAATGCTTTAAGGCCTATTGATACATTAGTTACAGTAAATCCTTTTCTATAAGAAGATATTAATTTTATTACTTGGCTGATGAGCTCTACTGTATATGGAATTCTTTGTAGGATGCAATTTATTACTATTATTACTACAATAAAGGCAACAGTTGATAGAATCAGGGGGGAATGAAACATGGTTACCAACAGAGAGCATTGGAATGTATACTAGAAACAATGAAACCATTTAATTCTAATTACCGAGTGAAGGAAACCCATATGGTATTGAGTAGAACATGCAAGTACAATACACAGAGCATCCAGTTCAAATATACTTTCAGAACTCTAGTTCTATAATAACACTGCCCCTACTTTACATTAACTGAAAAAAACGAATGATGATGGTTTATGCCCTGTATCGATGGGAAAAGGCAGCTAGAGTTCACGTGCATTCCGCTTGCAGTTGAAATGCTTCTGAGATCATTCATAGTTCATTTACAGGTGATTTGACATGCAGTTAACTTCCTTCTGACCTGCATTTGTCCTCTTTCTAAGCTGCATCAACCTGCTTTGAGACACTTTTGCATTCCTATTGATTTTGAAGGGGATTCTGATGCAAGCAAAAGGCTGTCAACACAGGCCCTTAAAAAGGTTGTGTAAACTGAGTAGCTTAAAGCGGAGCCCCACCCAAAAGGGGAAGCTCTGCTTGTCTGCCTCCTCCCCCCTCCGCTGCCACATTTGGCACCTTTTGGGGGGAGGGGGGAGAAGGCACCTGGTTTTGGCAGGTACCCGCTCCCACTTTCAGCTGAGTTTGCTGTGGCAAACTTAGCCGGACGTTCCTCCTTTCTCCACAGCCGGCCCATTCACAGAGCGCGGCGTACTTCACACATTCACAGTAGGGAACGGGTAGTAAAGCCACAAGGCTTCATTGCCGGTTTGCCCTAGTGAAGATGGCGATGGCAGCACCTGAAAGCCGATTGAAAAATCGGCTCAGCTGAGGACACCTCTGGATTCCTGGACAGGTAAGTGTCCTAAAATTAAAAGTCAGCAGCTATGTCTATTTTTCTGAAGGAGCCTGGAGCAATCCAAAAACATTTGCATATATATCTTTTTTTTTTCTTGTCTTATTATTATGAGTAACAATAAATATTTATTATCAATAAATATTGCAAGTAGGTTAATTACAGTGGAACTCCAGCCCAAACTGTGCAGAATGGTCACTACCTCTATAAGGTCTTTTTGAAGGTCTATGTTACTGGGGTGATTCATCATCACTAGGTGCCACACATAACAGAAAGTGAGGGGAAATCCACATTTTTACAGTCACCAGAACAGAGCAGAAGACAATGGTTTCATCCACTGTGAATACTTATCCCACTGACAACTATCAAAAGGGGGGATTTCTTCTCAGTTTGAGGAAGTTGCTTCTCAGCTCCCGTCATCCTTTCTCACTCTTTCTATCAAAGTTGTGGTTCTTAACACTGTGTAAGTTCGCTGAGACTGGTGATTGGATGTTTAGGGCTGAGCACTTCATCCTGGAAGTCAGAGGCAATAAGACAGATTCCCTTTAAAGCTTTAGTCACATCAGGATGTCCCACTTTGTGGAGGTAGCTGTATCCTGGAGAAATCTACTGTGCAAGGATGCCCTGTCCTATTCCTGAGACGGAGCTTCTGGCGCTGCAAAGGTTAACCACTTTGGGTCTTCAGGCAGAGCAGCAGTACAGATGGTCTAACTAGGACACACCCCCTCTGTCCTCCACTTCCATTGAGAACATTTATTTCGCTGATTATATTGCTTGTAGCATGATCTGTGATTGGGGGAGAATGTCATGTGAATGATCAGACTCTCCTCCATTCATAGATCATATTATAAGCAATTGGATCAATGAAATATATATATATATTTTTTTTAATGGAAGAGGAACATCTGTACTGCGGTTCTGCCGAAAGACCCACAACTTTTAATCATTGCAGCACCAGAAGTTCAGTGGCAGGAAGAAGACTGGCATCCCTGCAGTGAAAATGTCTCCAGGATCCATCTGCCGGCACAACATGGAACATACTTCATTACAGGTAAGTGATTAACCACTTCAATATAGGGCACTTAAACACCTTCCTGCCCAGACCAATTTTGAGCTTTTAGCGCTGTCGCATTTTGAATGACAATTGCGCGGTCATGCTACACTGTACCCAAATGACATTTTTATCATTTTGTTCGCACAAATAGAGCTTTCTTTTGGTGGTATTTGATCACCTCTACGGTTGTTATTTTTTGCTAAACAAATAAAAAAAGACCGAAAATTTTGAAAAAAAATATGTTTTTTTGTTTCAGTTTCAAAACTAGTAAGTTTTCTCCTTCACTGATGGGCATTGATGGGGCTGCACTGACGGGCACTGATAAGGCGGCACTGATGGGCACCGATGATGTGGCACCAATGAAGTGGCACGGATGAGGTGGCATTGATGGGCAATGATATGTGGCACTGATAGGCGGCACTGATAGGGGGCACTGATGGGTGACACGGATGGGCACTGATAGGTGGCACAAATTGGCACTGATAGCTGGCACGGATTGGCATGGATAGGCGGCATGGATGGGCATGGATAGGCGGCACGGATGGGCATGTTTAGGCAGCACGCATGAGCATGGATGGGCACTGATAGGTGGCATGGATAGGCACTGATAGGTGGCACGGATGGGCACTGATAGGTGGCACGGATGGGCACTGATAGGTGGCATTGTAGTGTATTGTATTGTGCTGATGGATGCCAATCAGTTCCAAACAATAATGCATGCCAATCAGTGATGCCCATTGTGGGCACTGATTGGCATCCATTGTGGGCACTGATTGGCATCAATTGTGAGCAATGACTGGCATCCCTGGTGGTCTAGAGTGGCATACCTGGTGCTGGGCATCCCTGGTGGTCTGGTGGCGTCCCTGGTGATCCAGTGTGGGCATCCTTGGTGGGCTGCACTGATAATCGATCAGCACAGAAGACCCCCCTGTCAGAGGAGCAGCTCTCCTCTACTCGCATCTGACAGACGTGAGTGAGGAAAAGCCGATCAGCGGCTCTTCCTATTTACACTGTGATCAGCCGTGATTGGACACTGCTGAACATGTGGTAAAGAGTCTCCGTCGGAGACTCTTTACCGAGATCGTAGTTGCGGGGTGTCAGACTGCAACAACGATCGCCGCAATGCGTGCCCCCGGGGGCACACAGCGGCTCAATATCCTGAGGACATCATATGACGCCCGGTTAGGATTTTGAAACCACGTTGCCGCCATCATTCTGCTATATGGCTGGCGGCAAGTGGTTAAATCTGTATGGACCTTTTGTTTTAGCTAAGCTTCGGCTTTCGGCTAACCAATGTATATGAACAGTTTGCGTAAAGCCAGGCTGAGTAAGCAAGTGTTGTAGGTGGTTTTTCACTGTGACTAAATTAATCAAATCTTACCTAGAATTATGACTAACAAGGTAGTAAACTCATACTGGTACTAGTTTAATGGCAAAGGGTCATGCTGTAATACATTTCTTCATTCTAGATAAAAATATAAAAGCACTAAAAATCTTATAGCGTAAAATTAGAAATTCTAATCAAGGTTATACATTGTCAAAGATACTATGAAGCTTTCTGGATATTAATGTTTGCATTGTTGTGTCACTAAAGGACTAAAGACAAGCACAATTATTTTCTAATATGTGAAAATGTTAAGCTTCAGCAAGTAAGAGGTTTATTCTGCACAAAACGTTAATCTTAGAATATGTTTTTACTGACATTTATATCATCGACTTTAGTTGTGTATTTCATGTTATAACATACTGATTTACTTTGACAGGACACTGTAATCGGCAACAATGTTGATATAAGTGGGAGAGTGCATTGTTATCTATCAGTTTGCATACAACAGAACAGAAAACATCCATAGATAACAGTAGGATACCTGTCAACCTTCAGATGAATATAGTAGAGTTGTGAAGTATAAATATAATTTCAATGGATTACATAACCCTTTATTGCCCTGTTGCATTTGAATGTTACACAAACACTACGTACCAATGCCTGGGAGCAGCTAGGACCAGGGACAATACTTTTTCATGGCCCACTGGGTCAACCAGCAATTATAACGCACAATGACAGAAGGAAATTGTAACAGTGCTACAATTGCAGCATTAAACTAGAAGCTAACAGCACCTTGAAACTCAATACCAGGTATATGCGAAGGTCAAGGAGATGACAAACATAGCATCCTAATACCATAGCAACCAAGAGGCACCCAACAAACATTACCTGAACAGAATACATAAAATTCTTATGGGCATAGAGTGACCAGAAAGATGCACTCATATGAGATTTATAAAAATACAAGACTTTGTAGGCAAAAGAGAAGAGCAAATAAGAAAGAATTTGCTCAACCAGCAATAAACAGGTTTCACAGACGTAACTTTCTCAGCAAAACTCTGCTTAAGACTTTGACACACACAGCCTTATGCTATGATTTTTTGATCTGGTCGGCAGTAGAAGAGCTTCAAGGTCGAGCCCAAAGGAACAATTGTGAAACAAAGGGGGAAAAACATCACACACATTTTGAAAGTTTAGAGCACTCCTATGACACAGTGAGCTTAAAGCGGAACTTCACTCTCGCAATCAACATTGACTATTTTTAACCCTTATGTTGCTATCATTAGTAAATAGATAGGAAAGTATATCATATTCACATTTTTTTTTCTTCAGTATCTTCCTGGTTTCCAGGCCTAGTCAAATGATGTCATATTCCAAGGAGTTTTCAGGAGGGGAGGAGGGATTCTCTCAGCTTAGCACAGCCTTCTTTCTGCATGCCTGTGCTAAGGCAGATGGATTCCAGGAAGTAAATGCCACATGAATCACCTGCCCTTACTCAAGATGGGCACAGCCAGAAATGCTAGGGGGTGTTTTTCAAAGTGCCTTCTCAGAAAAATAGAGCATAGAGACATGGATGAATAGGTGAGTTTGCTTTGAATATTAAAAATGAACTAAATAGCTGGTGCTCAGATGCAGTGTAGTTCCACTTTAAAGAGGCTGCGACAAGTCTGGTGTTGGCCTTCTTAAAGAACATCAGATGTTTTTGCTCTCCTCTAGACTACATGAGCAATTAACAGGGGGCAGCCCCAATGCAAGGGATCGTTTTCAAGTTTCCTGGAGTTGGGCTTTAAAGTGGTTCCAAAGCCAAATGGTTTTGTACCTTAATTCATTACCAGCATTCAGATAAAAAAAAACTTCCACTAGTTGTTTTGCCCACCCCCCTCCCTAAACATTTTCCTGAGTTTAAACCTGTGCCTGTCTGCTGCAGTGCCAGTTATCTCTCCCTGCACTCACAGGCACAGAGACAGCAGAGTGAGCCATTGGCTCCTGCTGCTGTCAATCAAATCCTGTAAGGAAGGAGTGGGGGGGGGGGGCAGGACAGATATACGCTGTTTTTGTCTATGGACACACACAGCCCGACTATATGCCCTCACGAGTGTCATGAGGTCATTCAGAGAAAAGGAGGAACCAAGAGCACCTGCAGGGGACTCCAGGAAAAGAGGGCCACTCTGTGCAAAAACACTGCACAGAGTAGGTAAACATAGATAAGAATAGGTAAGCATACATCTCTTGTTTTATTTTAGGTAAAACAACATAAACAACATAAACACTTTAAGTGTACTGTATAACAGATTGTACAAACCAACTGTGTGCTAATTTTGATTAACTTCCAGATCTATTAAGCATTAGATATTGTTCAGGCATATAAATATTTCCCAGTTATATATTTATAAATAATTTGTACTCTACCAGCATTTGGTACTATTCTGTGGTCTTATCTTTGCTGGAGTTATTTTTTCCTTAGTACCAATAGACAAGTCAGCAAATGTTCTACAATGTAATATTTCCATCGGGTCAAATAGGTAATTCTGGTTTCTATGGTTTGCTGTAGTTTGCACCAGGGGCGTTGCTAGGTCTACAAAAGATCTGGGGCTAGAGCCCATAGCAGCGAAGTGGAGGCTCGGGTGCTGACACAAACACAAATCAGGTAGAGATCTCCTTTCTCCTTTCTGGACATTCCTCTGCATGCTCACAGCCCGCTCCTCCCTTGTCCATGGACACAAGGGGTGTCTTGTCTGAGCAGTGACAATGTCCAGGCTGCTAGGGTCATGCTTCTCTCTTGCTCAGCCCTGTGACAGCTCAGTGCCCAATGTGCGCTAGTTGTCATTGCTGACATTTCCCATCCTTCCTCCAGCTAGATCCTCTCCTGATAAGGACTCAGAATTGGCGCCATAAATTCATCTTCTCTGGAGCCAATGAGAGAGGAGGGGTGTGGATTGAAGGCAGAAGACCCTACCCCCCACACGGCAAGTAGCGAATAGCGATACATCTCTTCTACTTACACACAGCCACAGGACGGCTCCGCTGCACCCGATAAGAGACCCTGGGCTACGGGCCCCAGATTCAGGGCTATAGCCCCAGAAGCCACCCACGAGCGGCGCCACTGCTTTGCATCATTTTTCTTTGTTGTCTTATTGGGGTTGATTATTTTAAGGCAAATAGACTGTGCACTTTGCAAAGTGAGCAAAAGCTCTGCAGATATCCATCATCCTTTGCAGTGATATTTTCCTTCATTATTTAGTTTATTATTTACATAAGCAGGAGCCTAGAGTGCAGATTTGCACAACATGTAATCCTCCATACAGCATTGGCCACCAAAAGAATTTGCTTTACCTTTCAATTTATTCATCTTCTAAAACAAACTCTGCCAAACCAAATGGTTTCACATGGTATTGTCAATGGAATGGCATGGTATGTGAGTGCCAGATTAACAGTTGCCAAATATTGCTGATTTAGGAGGACTTTCTCTGATAATGCACCTACTTTTCATTAATGCTGGGCTGGGTGTTTTGGTGCAGGTCACGCCTGTTTAGAGTGACAGTTGTGAGATAAATTATAGATTTTTATGTCTAGGGATTTCACAGATGTCTCATATCTGGAAGGCTTTGTGTGTCTCTTGTGATGCCTGTGTGGAAAGGATTTTGCAATGTCCTGGTTGTCACCTATCAGTGATGTCTGTAGATCACCGTTGTAATTTGCCCTGTGGGATGCAGTTTCATCACCTGTCTTGGGAGCTGTGTGAGTGACAGGTGTCACGTGTCTGGAGTTTGTGCGAAATGTGAGTATCATTTTATCTGTGTGTAGCTATGACTCCCTAAAGAGCTGCTGGAACGTTTTTTTTTTTTTCAATCCTGCCCAGTGATGACCTGCCCGTAACTGGATCTGACAACTCACTGACATACCAGTACTGATAAAATAGACTATATTTAAGCAGGAATAAGCTCTGCAAGAGAGGTTCAGTTTAAACAGATGTTACAATGTTATGGCTAATCCAATTTCAAAAACTGAAACAATTATAAGGGTAACAGGTAAATGCTCTTTCCCCCAGCTACCTGTGTAACAGACCCGCCAGAACACACTAGGTGAGCAAAAAAGAAATGACACTGACACAGCAATAACAGCAGTAACTACAATAAATACCAGATAGTCCAAGCAACAGTACAAAAACCTGTAAAGCCTATGTACTATGTACAGGCCCTTTGCAACTACTGGCTAGTGAAACAATAAACCAATCTGACGGCGGTGGAACCCTTAAACTTGAATAGGATTAATCACCCTTAAAACAAGGGTACCTGTAATCCGCAAACAATACAAATGTGATGCAATCTCCTCTGCCAGAGCTCTGCTGGTAGCAGCAAAGCTTCAATGTTAACAAACCAGTACAATACACAGTGATAGCCAAAAGTCCACCAATGGTGTGTACACCTGACATTAGTCTGTCCCCTGAGATCAATCCATTTATTGCTCCATGAATTGTTTACTATTTCTGCAAGAACCCCTAACAGGGACCTTGATCCATGTATATATGTTCTGGTGGGCTTACTGATAATCAGTACAACTTAAATTACCCACTTGTTTGCTTTATTCTGTCTGAAACTGCTTTATATGTACTACTATCATTGCAATTGGCTTCACTATAAGCTTATACCATAGATAGGGGTGATGCCATCCCGCTGTACCGCCGCCTTATAAACTGTTGCATTCTCCTGCAGAAACTATGATGTGGTGGGTTGAATGACCTACCACAAATAATATTCAACCCTCTGGGTTATGCATATAGTAACATAATTATTGCATATGTACTGTAATTTTTGCAACCTGTGTTTCTTTTATCTGGAAGATGCATATAAAGCAAAGCAGACTTTGTAGTCAATTGGATTCAGTTAAGCTTCAAGAATACATGAATATTTCCCAGCTATATTATAAGCATGGGTGTAGCATAAGGGGTTGCAGGGGTCACAATCGCAACCCTGCCCCTAGTTTCAGGGGGGCCCTGCAGCCTCCCTGTCATATTATCATATCCTCCACAAAACCCAGCTCCGATCTGCCCTAGGGCCCCACAGCCACTCTCCAGTACTGGGCTTCTACTTTGTTTTTCACAGTCCACACCCCTCTGTTCCCATTGGCTGGGGAGAAGCTGTGAGCCATTTCCCGAATGGAGAGGCGCACAAGGTGAGAACAGCCCAGGATGGGGAAGTGTCTGTGCTGTGTGCTGGCAACATGGAATGGTAACCGAGCTCAGCGAGGCAAGAGGAAGAGAGTGCCATCCTGTAGCCACGATACGACCGATGTCACTGGTGAGGTATGACAATGCTCAGTGTCTCCTAGTCACCAGCTGGGATTCTCTGTACTCCCCCAACCGGGGAGGTCTACTTACCCCACTTCTCTGACAACTGAGGATAAGACACACACCTCCAGGAGGTGACCTTCCCCCAACACCTGCCAACACTGACAGAGAAACCTTCAGAAATTGCTAAAACAAATCCCTTAACACCTCCTCGGGGGGCCCCTGAAGGGTTGCAGGCTCCAGATTTTTGTGACCTGCCAGGGGTACCTGTCCTCTGATTCTCCAGCGGTGATCCCTGTCCTCTGATTCTCCAGCGGTAATCCCTGTCCTCTGATGTAAAGAGGAACTCTGGGAACTCGAAACACTTAAGCCACTTCTTTGAGTATAATGCCGTGCGGTGGATGTATCTGCACGCACGTTGGAAGTAGTGGGGGGGCCCAGATCAACTTTTGCATCGGGGCCCACAAGCTTCAAGCTACGCCTCTGCTACACTTGGAATTTATTTGTCAACTTTGGGATTATTTTTGTTGCTGTAGTGGGGACTCTACATTTAATTGACTCCAGTAAAGTGTGTGGCTCTGATGTATGGACTACTGTATGGATATTGTCTATATCATGGCAGATCTTTTGTCATATTCTCATATTTAAGATTTCATGCTTAAAAGTAATGTAACATAAGAACTGCCATTTATTAATTTCTAAAATATTTTGTTGGGGCCCAGGAATATTTTATGTGTGTGGTTTTATCGTTATGCAAATGTACTTAACACATATTATTAAAAGCTATATATTATGATATTTTTGGTCCTATAGCTCATGTAGATGGTGCCTGACAAGTAATTAGCTGTGTATTAGTCTGTATCACTCAGCACAGGCATATTGCCCCTAATTGCCACCACTGTCCTTTAACTCCATTTCTCTGTTTGTGTTTCAGTGCAGATGAAAGATTTGATGCAACTTTTCATACTAATGTCTTGGTCAACTCTACTGGTGCCTGCCAATATATTCCACCAGGTTAGTGTTAATCTTTAGCCACCACAAAATAAACCTTTACTTCAGTGGAAGTTAAGATTGATTTTCTTTGGTCATGTGACTTATTTTTAAATCTCATTTTTTTTTAATCGTGTAAAATGTTTAGCAAGGGTACCTTAAAGCAAACCTGTCATCAGGGAAGCATGGACCCTGCCTTACCTTACCTCTCTCCCTGAAAATGCTATTTGTCAGGGTGCAATGCCTGGAAAGGCTTTGTCAGCACTCAAGGTTTTCACTCTGACATACCTGACTGTTTTATGCTGAGTCCGGATTCTGAGGGACCTCTCTTGTTCACTGTCTTCTTGAGTATATACAGTATTTTCAGACACATAGGCACAATGCAGTCTGAACCCTGCTGACCGTACACAGCCAGCAACCCAAATCACAGTAAAGCGGGAGCTTCCTGGCTGCCCACTCTGTCCCTTAGTGCACATTTATCACTCACTATGGCCCCAGAACCACCAATCTGCTCCTAGCTTTCTTGGTCTCAGTGCAGTTTTTGACCCTACTTCCTCCAAGATTCCTGCTCTTTTAAATTGCTCATAGGTGAAAACTTCAAAAGCTATACACTTCCCTTTTAATTATAAATGAGGAGTTGACAAACCGTGTTACTTAAGCATCATACTTAAGAGTTAATAAAAAAATGATTACAATGATAACTCAATACATTAACTTAACTTATCTTAACTTACACTTTTTTAGGAATTTTAAAGAGCACATGCTATATTGATGTGCGGTGGTTTCCTTTTGATGTGCAAAAGTGCAAATTAAAATTTGGATCTTGGACTCATAATGGATGGCTACTTGACTTACAAATGTTGGAAGCGGATATTTCAAATTACATTTCTAACGGAGAATGGGATCTAGTAGGTGAGAAAGCTGAACAAAGCCTTTTTTTAATTACGATAACGAAATACCCACTTAAGTAGCTAAGAGAATGTTATACCTTTCTGATATTTGTTGCTATTGGGTCAACTTACCTGCAGCTATTTGGCATTGTCATCATTAGGATTATACAGACCAGTGGCGGCTGGTGCTCAATTTTCTTGGGGGGGGGGGGCGGCCCGCGGCCCCCTTAGCCAGCCAACCAACCACATAACCCAACTCCATACCATCCTCCTCTGGAGCTCACTCGCTCGATCTCCCCACATTTACCCCATCCAGGTGGTGGCTTTCCCCCCTGTGTCTCCTCCCGGCCAATCAGGAGTTAGGACTCACGACCAATCGGGTCCCAGGACCCACTTCCTGATTGGCCAGAGGGGAAAATATTAGGGAATATTAATTTGCTAGTATCACAGGACTGGGTGGGCTCGGGGGTCAGTGCTCTGCACCCCAAGCCCACCGTTTTTTGAAGCCAATTCGGCTCTAATCATGTGCTCCTAAAGAAATTTAGAAAAACATTGGAATCCATGCTTATGGCACCCTGCATGTAGATTAGGGGCCCGGTGCATTGATAAGGGGGGTGGTGCCCCTGCGCCCCTAATGGACGCGTTGCCACTGATACAGACACAACATTTGCTTATGGTTATAAGCAAAGTTCTACCATTATCTGAAAGACACAAAAGATACTTCAAGGGTCTGTTCATACATACAAACAAGAAGGAAAGATATAATAGATAATAGGCAATTGTTGTTATTCAGAGAGTTGATAGCTTCATTGCCTTGTCCACATTTAATATTTGGCCAGATCAAGCTGATTTAAGGCCTATAAGTTTCTCAGCCATTTTACAATTTCTTATTCAATTTCCTTTATATTTACCTTCAACTATGTAGTGCCTTCCTGATTACAGGAAGGCACTACATAGGTTTGGCCTCATATTATATGGTTTTGGTAAATCTAAAGCAACATTGTACAAGAAAATTGTATAATGTATGGCCAGCCTAAGGATTTCATAGAATCTTATCTGATCTGCTATCTACCTGGTAATTAGAGCATAATATAAAATAAAAATTAGTTTTAAAATATGTTTTCTTCTTTAAAATGGGGTGCCCCTTAAAAAAAAAATGTAAAAGTCAGCAGCTGCAATACTGCAGCTGCTGACTTTTAATAATCGGACACTTACCTGTCCCAGGGTCCAACGATGCGGGGGGAACGAAGCCCCGCTCTGTTCGGCGGCGCCAGCATTCTTACTGTGGGCACCCGGCTGTGGCTTGAAGCCACAGCCGGGCACCCACTACGCATGCGCGAATGGCACCACACGCCGTGATACGCCGCGCAGTCATCTGGGACCTGTCATGTGTCCCAGATGACTGACTGCGCCGAGGGGAAGTGGTGTCACCAGCCCGGGCACTGAAGGAGGCAGACTACTAGGGTCCCCCTAACAACAGACATTTAGAGGTGAGTTAAAAAAAAAAATCCAATTATTTTTATTTTATTTTTTTTTAGGAATTTTAAGCTATTTTTTTTTTGGGGGGGGGGGGGGGACACCACTTTAAATAAGCTGATACTGGTTCATGTTAATGCATAACAATTCCAGCTCTCTTGTTATTTTAACTTGATTTTTGGTGAATTCATATTAGTTCATTATTACTATATTTCCTTGTGCATTCATTTGTTTTTAAAACTGGGCAGATAATGTTCCAGAATCTCTTTTACCTTTGACACACATTTAAGTCAATGCATATACATTTACAAACCCACATTTCCTTGAATGCATGTTTAAATTTCTATACACTTCATAGCATTGATTTGAAATGTAACTGAAACCCTTTTAGCACCATCTGTCATTTAGAGCCTAATTCCTCAAGAGAAGGAAGGAGAGAATTTTCACATAATCTATTTTAAGCTGTTGAACACTGACTTCCATCAACATATATACAGTAAGAAACTGAGCTGTGTAGAAAGATCTCCTATTTGCTGTATACACAATTTTAGGTGTATTGCCTTCAGAATTATCTTTTTAGCATTAAGAATTTTGTCAGGAGTGTTGATGATGTATTAGAAAATGTATTTTTGATAAAGTTTAGGGAACACTAAATCATAGAGCTGAGAGGAGTTTTTTGTGTTGGTAAGTAGGGATGGGTTGAATGGACCCCTGTTCGGTTTGCACCAGAACTTCCAAACACTGCGAAAGTTTTGACCCGATTAACGAACCCCATTAAAGTCAATGGGACCTGAACATCAAAAGTGCCCATTTTGAAGGCTTATAAGCAAGTAATTGGGCATACAACGGTTATAGGGCTCGGGTCCTGCCCTGGGGGACATGTATCAATCAAAAATAAGTTTGTGAAAAATGTCATTTTTAAATGAGCAGTGATTTTTTGATTTTTAAAGTGAAAGCCTAAAAATTTAAAATTCCTTCCAATATAGTGCCTGGGGGGGGGGGGTCCCCTTAGTCTACCTGTGAAGTGGTAGATCTGTACCATGTCTAGAATCTGCTGCAGCAATATTTGCATTTATAAAGCCAAACAAAAATGAAATTTTCCCTGAAAGCTGCTTTTATTTTGCCCAGCAACAACTGGGGAGCCAGTGTGTATGAGGCCATAATGAAGTGCACTGGGAACAAGATTAGAGATTTTCTTGGATATATTCTGGTGTCACTTTGACTTTGTATAGAAGTAACAGGTGCATAAAAATTGGTCTTTGGGTGTCGGTGGCACCTTCCTACCGCAATAATTGGCCTTGCTGTAAAGAATTGCAATGATATGCACCTGTCAAACAGGGGCAGAAAAATTACTCTTTGGGTGTCGGGGCACCTCCCCACCGTAACCCTATAGAGGTGCTCTTGATGAAGGAAAAAAAAATCTCAATGATCTGCACCTGTAAAACAGGTGCTGAAAAATTGGTCTTTGGGTGTTAATTGTGCCCATGAAACCTATACCAAAAACATTCTTCCAGATGAAATGTTCTCAAAGTTAGGCATCCTCAAAGTCCTGCATTCCACATCCCAAAAACACTTAATCAGTGACATCGGCATGAGGGGCTTCATAGCTGGTAATCCAGGACTGATTCATTTTTATAAAAGTCAAATGGTCCATGGAGTCTGTGGACAGACGCGTTCTATGATCAGTAATGAAACCTCCTGCAACACAAAATTCCCGTTCTGAAAGCACACTGGATACAGGGTAGCCCAACAACTCAAGCAAGTTCTGGCCAGCGGTTTATTCTCATGACCCAGTAAGTCAGTGGATCGTCAGCTGGAAAGCTCTCGATCTCTGTTTTGGCCCCGAGGTAATCGTCCACCATGTGATGCAGACGCTGCCGATGGGATGTGGAAGCTGACAGCCCTGGGCATAGAGGACTAAAAAAAATCCTGAAATACCTCACTTAGGCAGACGCCTTCTCCAACGCTCTTCTCTTGACCAACAGAAGACTCAAAACTATGTTTTCTACGACACTGTAAGCTACTGGAGTAAAAAAAAACATTCAATAAAATCCTCTTTAATGTGTCCTCAAGAAATTTTATCTTCTGCACCCTCTGTGGGGACGGGATGAGTTCTGAGACCTTCCTCTTATAACGGTGGTCAAGGAGGGTTGCCAACCAGTAATCATCCTTCTCCTTTATGCCACGTATTCTTGGGTCCTTTCGCAGGCTTTGAAGCATGAGGTTGCCCATGCGCCTCAAATTTGCCAAGGCTTGAGAAGCAGACTCCTCGGGGTCACTCAGGATGACAGCATCTGGAACTTCCTCTTCTTAGCCACATACTACTCCCAAGGGTCCTGGGGTTGGAAAGCCATCGCTTACAGATTGACGCATGTCTTCCTCTTCTTCGAAGCCTATGAAAGTGCTAGAATCCTCCTCCTCATCCTCCTCCCCTCTCTCCTCCTGTGTGTTCTGTGACATAGGAATGATAGTGTCTGGATAAAGTGGGCCTTGAGAGGAAAGGAAGTCCTCCTCTCCCTCCTGCTTCTCTGCCCCCAGTGCCCTGTCCATAATGCCATGCAGAACCTGCTCCAGCAGGAACCCAACAGGGATTGTGTCACTGATGCATGCACGGCTCACAATCCTTGTGGCCTCCTCAAATGGTGACAATACAGTGCATGCATCCTTAATGATCAGCCATTGGCGTGGGGAAAAAAAGCTGAGGCGACCTGAGCCTGTCGTTGTGCTGTATTCGCACGGGCACTCGTTGATGGCCCCCTGCTGCATGTATAGCCACTGCAGCATTGACAAAGTCGAGTTCCACCTAATGTCACAAATCAGGCGGTTTACGTGCAGGTGGATTTCCCACTGAATTTCAGCCAACCGAGCACTGGCTGTGTATGACTGCCTGAAATGGCTACAGACTCTTCTGGCCAGCTTTAGCACATCTTGCAACCTTGGGTACGTCTTTAGGAAACGCTGCACCACCAAATTGAGGACATGTGCCTGGCATTACACATGTGTCAACGTTCTCTGTCTAAGGGCAGACTGGAGGTTTAACCATTATCGCACACCACCATTCCTGACTCCAACTGGCATGGTGTGAACCACCTCTGGGCCTGTCCCTGCAGAGCTGCAAGAATCTCTGCTCCGGTGTGGTTCTTGTCCCATAAATACACCAGCTGAAGCACTGCATGGCACCTTTTAGCCTGACTCTGGGAATAGCCCTTTGAATGCTTAGGGGGTACCTGATGTTCATAGGACAATTCTGCAGAGGAGGGCATAGAGGAGGCAGGGGAGGAGGAGGGGGTAGAGCTCACAGGTCTGGCATCATCACCACCAGCTGTATGGAGATGTGGGGGCACCACAAGATGCAGCACCGAGCCCTGTCCTGCATCCTTTCGAGATGCAAGCAGCGTTACCCAGTGTGCTGTGAACAAAATATATCATCCCTGTCCATGCTTGCTGGACCACGCGTCAGCAGTAAGGTGGATTTTATGGCTGACTGCCTTGCACAACGATGCCAGAACATTCCCTTCCACGTGATGGTAGAGAGATGGAACGGCCTTATGTGAAAAGTAGTAGCGACTGGGAACATGCCATTGTGGTACAGCACATTGTGCAAATTCACGGAAGAGGGCAGAATCCACCAGGCTGAAAGGCAGAAGTTGGAGAGCCAACAGCTTTGACAAGCTTGCATTTAGATGCTGGGCATGTGGGTAGCAGGCATGTTTTCTGCTGCAGCAGATGGGGCAGAGAAATTTGCCGGCTACAGTCTACAGCTGGTGGTGTGCTGTTGGCAGATGTGCTGCTAGGACCTGGGACACCCTGTGCTATACCATCATCCCTCTCAGTGGAGGCTGCTGAGAGGTAATGACTCAGTATAGCAGGGGCAGATTGAAGTGGGTAAGGAGGAGGAGGAGGAGAAGGAACAGATCTGTGCCCCTTTTGTGTGGCTTTTAGGTGCTCTTGCCAACAGGCTGAGTGGTTGGACGTTAAATGCCTAGTTAAGCATGTGGTACCCAAATAATTGGTGTTTTTGCCAACTTTGATGTGCCTGAGACACAGTTTGCAGATAGCAACAGTGTAATCTGCTGCAGATGTGCTGAAAAAGGCCCAAACAACTGAGCTTTGGGAAGTGGGCCGGGAGATAACAGCTGCAGAATGTGATGGAATAGGGTGGCTGCTCTCTACTCTTTCTTGATGTCAGCCTCCTTGGGGTTGTGCTGCCTCACCTTCGGTTTCCTCCTCTGCTCTATCTGGTACCCAAGTCATATAAGTGACCTCATCATCATCATCATCACCATCTCCTCCATCCTTATCGTTACCACTGGAGACAACTTGGCAATACGCTGCGGCTTGGGGAACATGAATGGCAGTTTGTCTACCAGTGTTCCTCCATCTCTCTAAGCTCATGTTCCTGTCATCCTCAACCTCAGAACCAACATCTGAATCCAGTAATGGCTGGGCATCATCAAGGAACAAATGGCTGATGCTGTGGACAAATAATTCAGCTGACTCCTCAATGGTTGATGTCGGAGCTATGGCAGGAATAGATGTGGACAAGGAGGCAGGTTTATCCACTCTGGCAACTGCAGGGGAATGCACACTTGTCTCTGCTTGCATGACAGAGGATAAGGAGGATGAGGAAGGTTTAGTAAGCCAGTCCACCACCTCCTCTGCATGCTGTGGCTAGATAGCATAGGCAAACTCACTAAACAGAGGCAATTATGTCCAGCCTAAGGACTGACCACCACGTCCACCTTTGCCTGTGGACACATTTGTTGCTGGCCCCCTTACAGTGCCAAGGGGAACGTTTGCCTGTCCTTGTTGTCCTTTGAGACATTATTGGGAGGGAGGGGACGGTGCTTATAAGCAAATGTAAAGAAGAAGTTGAAATATGTACGTAGATGCACTTTAATCAATGTAAAGAGGTGTTTGGTGCACTTTAATTTGAGTACTCACACTACACAGACACACTCAATAGATACACTATAATATACTGCAATATAATGCGCCAAACGTACAGTGAAGCACAGAACTATATGGCGGTAAACTGGCAGTAACGCACACAAAAGTAAATGGCGTTAAAACAGGCAGTAACGCACAAAACTATATGGCGTTAAACTGGCAGTAATGTAGAAAAAGGGGGTAACTAGTGCGCTCAGCCAATAAGGGTAAAATAAATAAATGGAGAGAGCAGCCAACATATAAGTGATCTCACACTGCAATAAAGTCAATAATAGGGGGTATGTGGCGCTAACCCCTAAATAAATAAACTATAAAATCTCCTATGGGACGTAATTCCCTAGTGATGGGTAACCTTATGGTAATGTACTAATAAATTTATATCATAAATACATAAAATAACGGTAAAATAATGAATGAAGTGGTGAATAAGTGCAATAAAGTGACCAATATCATACGTGTTGAAATAAAATTAATGACGATAAAAGATATTCCAAATAAAATTATAATAAATATAACGATAATAAAATGTGAGGTCTAAAATCAATAAGAAGGAAAATGCCTTCTGTGGACCAATAAAATCTAAAGTGCACAGTGCAAAGTGCCAAAGCGTGAAAATAAAAGACCAAACTGAGGTCTAAAAGTTGCTCCCAGCTAGTAACCAATAAAATTTATCAAATAATCCAAACAAGGATAAGGACCAAACTAGGGTCTAAATGTGTAAAGAGAGTACAAAATAAAATATAAAATAATCAACTGGGTAAAAAAAGGACATAAATCCTAAATGAATGAAGTGGTGAATAAGTGCAATAAAGTGACCAATATCATACGTGTTGATAAAAATTAAGTATTTGATATAAATTTTAACTGAGGAAAGAGCCGCTGGCTCAACACAATAGTGCGTCATAAATGTATTTATCGATGACCATGATGCCGCTCTGCAAATCACTTCTGCAGACACATGACGGACCAGACCCTTAGCCGTGTACGCCCTTTGAATAGCCTGGACAATCCAGGCTGATATGGATCTGGAGGAAGCACGACGATAAAAGATATTCCAAATAAAAATCCATCTAGAGGATGGATACTAGAATCATCAGATGAATGGAATGTTGGGAGAACTATTTCTTGATTCTCATGAAAGACGGACGTCACTTTGGTATTTGATCCCAACATAGGGATCAAGACCACCCTATCAGTTCTTTGAAATCCAGAGAGCTGATCTCAGATACCCTCTTGGCAGATGTTATGGCCACCAGGAACACCGTCTTGAGAAAAAGATCTTTGATGGACAATTGATCCGTTTGTCGAAAATCTTCTCCTGAAAAGAAGTCCAAAACGAGGGGAAGATCCCACTTGGCATCTTGGCCTCCTTTGAGGTCTAAGTCTTGTTGCACCTTTAAAGAATTGCCTGACGAGAGGATGTTTTGCCCAACTCTGTTAGAGAGACCCCCCCCCCTCTCCTAGAATCATCAGATGAATTGAATGTGTCAGGACACTATTATAATAAATACGCCTTGAGAAACCTCCACTGGTCCGTCAATGCATCTATCCCATAAGCTTGGGGACAACGATTCCTCGTGTAATACTTCTCGAGTTTCGCATTGCAGGGTGATGCAAAGAGGTCGATAATAAAAGATTCGACAAATTCGCCTGGGCCCAAACCATGAGGTGTACCCCCTTGTCTCTTGATCCAACCTCAACAGAACCGAAGCTCCTAAAATCAGGTGACGGAAGGCTTGAAGAGCTTGAAAGGCAGCTCGGAAAATCAATAAGAAGGAAACTCTGGGATGCCTTCTCATGGGTAAGGAAATGGTACTCTGGGACTGGGTGGACCACTGCCATAAAAAACACTCTGATGTTGTCAAAGACAGTGCATGTCAGTGCAAAGTGCCAAAGCGTCCAATCCCCTGATCGTTTGACTTATGGTCAAGAGAGTGACTGCGTCCGCAGTTGAGGCCGGTGCTGAAGGGGGAATGGTTATGTTGGCTGACTCTGTCCTGTTCAAGATTCTTGCAAAAGACCAAACTGAGGGAGTCTAAAATCTGTCCTCTGGGCTAAAAGTGCAAAGGAGTAAATATAAGAATAAAAGTGCATCAATAATCAAAGAATGCAGCAAAGTCGTTAAGGAAAAATAAATCAAAGTAATCCAAACAAGGATAAGGACCAAACTAGGGTCTAAATGTGTAAAGAGATGAATACAAATAAAAGTGCATCCAATTCCAAAATGCAGAAAAATGGCTAAAATGGATTAAATCACCAAGGAGGAATGAGTGAAAAATACCAAAAAGGAATAAATGGACTCCTAAGGGAAAAAAAACAAGATAAATCATGTGGTGCACTACAAGTCCCAGCTTGTAGTGAAGATTGCACCGAAGAAACAAAGAGGTAATAATATCACTCAGTACGCATTGATAATAAACTTCTTAGTAAGTGTGAAAAAGAAAGTTCCAGATAACTTAAATAATATAAAGTTCTGTGTAATTTCCGTGCAGATGAAAAAACGTGCTCCGCGGTGTTTTCAGGGGTGCACCCCACTGTTTCCCCCAGCCTCTCACCTCTAGTAATGGCCCCAATAGGCCTAGTAAAGCAAAAGGACCTCTGGATGGTAATCCTGGTGTTTAACCTAGTAAACCTCGCCTTCCTATGGATTCCTATGCTCTCTCCTGCCTCTCATTCCGGTCCCCATAACAATTCCAAACGTCACTCCAGGGGGAAGATATCACTCCCAATTCAGGTCAGCATATGGGGTAAGGGATAAGAGAAAAAAGGCGCTCCAATGTGTAGTAAAATAACAATCATTTTTAATAAAACATATCCACTTACATAGAAGTTTGCATGAAACCGCTCAAGATGGAGGAACTTCCGGTCTCGGCCGAAAACTGATAGGGTATCAATGCACACTGGCAGTAATGCACACAGAACTATATGGCGTTAAATTGGCAATAACACACACAGAACTATATGGCGTTAGACTGGCAGTAATGTACACAGAACTATATGGTGTTAAACTGGCAGTAACACATGGAAAATGATATGGCGTTAAACTGGCAGTAACGCACACAGAACTATATGGCGTTTTAAACTGGCAGAAATGCACACATAAACAAATGTTGTTAAACTGGAAGTAACGCACAGAACTATATGGCATTAAACTGGCAGTAACAAACACAAAACTATATGGCGTTAAACTGGCAGTAACGCACACAAAACTATATGGCGTTAAACTGGCAGTAACGCACACAGAACTATATGGTGTTAAACTGGCAGTAACGCACACAAAACTATATGGCGTTAAACTGGCAGTAACGCACACATAACTATATAGCATTAAACTGGCAGTAACGCACACAAAAACTATATGGCGTTAAACTGGCAGTAACGCACACAGAACTATATGGCGTTAAACTGGCAGTAACGCACGCAATATTATATGGCGTTAAACTGCCAGTAATGCACACAGAACTATATGGCTTTTTAAACTGGCAGTAACACACACAGAACTAAATGGCATTTTAAACTGGCAGAAACGCACACAGAAACAAATGGCGATAAACTGGAAGTAACGCACAAAACTATATGGCGTTAAACTGGCAGTAAGGCACATAGAACTATATAGCGTTAAACTGGCAGTAACGCACACAGAACTATATGGCATTAAACTGGCAGTAACGTACACAGAACTATATGGCATTAAACTGGGAGTAACGCACACAAAACTATATATGGCATTAAACTGGCAGTAACACACATAGCTCTATATGGCATTAAACTGGCAGTAATGCACACAAAACTGTATGGTGTTAAACTGGCAGTAACGCACACAAAACTATATGGCGTTAAACTGGCAGTAACGCACACAAAACGATATGGCGTTAAACTGGCAGTAACGCACACAGAAGTAAATAGCGTTAAACTGGCAGTAACTCAATCAAATAGATGGTGTTCAACCATCACTACACTGACGCTATCTGAACTGTACTACTCTACTCTAGCTATACACTAATGTAAAGAGACACAGTCTCACTACCCTACACTAAAACTATTTGAGCTGTCCCTACTCTACACTAATGTATGTATGACTGACACAGTCTCACTACACTAAAGCAAAACTATCTGAGCTGTCCCTACTCTAGCTGCACACTATGCAAAGCTGAATGATGGTCCTCCTCACTACACTCACGCCATACCTAGACTGACACGAAACTAATATTCTACACTGACAATTGAAGCAAAATATCACAGTATAGCACACTAATAGGACTGAAGAGAGCCCTGTTCTAGCTCTCTCCATGCAGAAATCACACTGAAAATGGCTGCCATTGAAAGAATACTTTTATACTGTGGGGTGGGAATGAGCCCTGATTGGATAAAGTAATGATGACAGTGTACAATCATGACTCTGACAATGCTCTGTGCCCTGATTAGCTGAAGCTTTTACTGCTTCAGCCAATCAGGGCTTGCAATACACTGTTCAGCGGCGCAATGCATTGTGGTCAGTTCGGGGGGGGGGACAACTCGTTTGACAACAAGGTTGAACGACTCGTTTGTTGGGCTGTTCATCGAACGTCCGAACAGTGAAAGTTCGGCCCAAACTTACGCTCAGGCCGAAGCATTCGCCCATCCCTATTAGTAAGCATACCTCTATATCTACTAAAACAGATACTACATAAAAATTACCTACAGAAGTTCAGATTAAGGCCAATGTGTGCTATTGATGAGAATATACAATTATTGTCTCCAATGACAGATTCAGCTGTTTTTATTCCACCCCACTTCCTCAAAGCTGATCTACCAGAAGCCAAACACCCAGCTGAAATACTTACACTGGAAAAGTTTAATCTCTCAAAGCATTTGCAATTATCTGCAGCTCATTTTGGTCCAGGCAGTGCTGACAAACAGTACGGTTGTGTGACATCCACTGTAGGATTGGTCAAGATGTCAACACAGTGGGACCATATAGATGACATTAGTTCTCTGATCACTCTCCTTTCTCATCCAGCACTGACAACATGTTTTTCTGCATAGACTTAGGCCGCGTACACACGAAGGGACAATCCCGCGGATTATCCTCTGGACTGAAGTCCAGAGGATAATCCCCTCGTGTGTGGGCGCCGGCGGACTTTTTGGCGCCAAAGTACGGCGGACTAAAGTTTCAGGTTTTGTTCTCAAATTATCCGCTGGACTTGGACTTATATAGGGACATGGGCGACAGGGTCACATGCACATGTCACATGGTGACCCCGCCCCCTTGTGTTGTCACAGTCCCGGAGGATGCTGGGACTGTGACATCGCAAGGGGGCGGGGTCACCATGTGACATGAACATGTGACCCTGTCGCCCATGTCCCTATATAAGTCCGAGCTCAGAGCGGCACAGGCATTCCGGGCAGAGAGAGCGTCGGGTCAACATCGGAAGAAGAAGAAGAACAAGAAGAAGGACAAGAAGAAGGACAAGGCGCCGGCGGCGCGGAAGACGACGACCGCCGCAAGAACAGAAGAGACCCCCGGAAGACCCCCGAAGGCGGATCGAGACCCCCAGACGACGGCGGCGACGACGAAGAAGGTAGCCGGACACCTCCCCTCGTGAAAGAGCTAGGTAAAAGAGCAGAAGAGAGGGGAGGAGTCCGGCGAGAAGACCCCCAAGACGGAAGAAGACCCCCGAAGGCGGATCGAGATCCCCAGACGGCGGCGACGACGAAGAAGGTAGCCGGACTCCCCTCGCTCGGTAAAAGAGCTTGGTAAATGGCGGGGGAGTCCGGCGAGAAGACCCCCAAGACGGAAGAAGACCCCCGGAGCAGTGCAATAAACTATTTTTTCAAAAGTGTGGGTGTTTTTTTTACTTTACATTTTACACCTTAGGTGAATGGGTAGGGGTACATCGTACCCCATACTCATTCACATAGGGTGGGGGGCCGGTATCTGGGGGCCCCCTTATTAAAGGGGGTTCCCAGATTCCGATAAGCCCCCGCCCGCAGACCCCGACAACCAACGGCCAGGGTTGTCGGGAAGAGGCCCTTGTCCTCATCAACATGGGGACAAGGTGCTTTGGGGTGGGGGGGCCGCACGGCCCCCCTTTCCCCAGGGCACCCCCCATGTTGAGGGCACGCGGCCTGGTACGGCTCAGGAGGGGGGGGGGCGCTCGTTCGTCCCCACCCCTTTCCTGGCCTGCCAGGCTGCGTGCTCGGATGAGGGTCTGACATGGATTTGGGGGGAACCCCCACGCCGTTTTTTCGGCGTGGGGATTCCCTTTAAATCCATGCCAGCTTGCGGAGCTAGCGTGGCGGCATTTACTGCCTACGCTAGCTACGTAACCTGAAGTTACGTTCGAAATGAACAGACTGCTCCGTGTGTGGGCAAGTCCGTTCATTTTCAAAAGTCCCGCGGACTTTTGGCCGGCGGATTATCCGCTGGACAAGTCCGTGCGTGTGTGGGCAAGTCCACACCCTCGGAAAGTCCAGCGGACCTAGCCGGAAAGTCCAGCGGATTGTCCGCTGGACTTAGGTCCGCCGGCAAAAGTCCGTACGTGTGTACGAGGCATTACCCTTACTTTAAGGGTTTACTTGGATTAGTAACAATTAAAAATAAATGTGATGTTTTAACTAACTGCATTAATCAATCTTGTATATACTATTAGCAGCTCTGCATAGAAACCAATCCGTTTCCATTTTTTTTTGTCAAAACCTAATTTAACAAGGTGAAGTTAGAAGCCGATTGGCTACCATGCACAGCTGCACCAGATTAGGCACTCTCCAGTTTTAGTAAATCAACCCTGGAGATCAGATTACCATAGCAGAGAGAATGCCCAATGGAAAGCTAATCTCAATAGGTTCTAGCTGTCCTCTAAGCCAAAGAATGAGCCAAATGTAATAGCCAAATATAATAGCTGTGGGTGGTATCTGTGGAGCAGGTTCCAGTCAGGTCTTTACCAAAGGACTGCTTCCACTGAAAAGATCTTAAAGTTTTTTCTTACAATGGAAAATCTTCTAATTGTGTGCTACTGGTAATGATCTGTTTTATTTACAATATCTTCTACATTTTGTAGATGTGCCGGGGAAAAGAAATGAACTATATTATGACTGCTGCAAGGAGCCATACCCTGATGTTACCTACACAGTGACCATGCGTAGACGCACTTTATACTATGGATTAAATTTACTGATACCGTGTGTCCTTATATCTGGGTTGGCATTGCTTGTGTTCCTCCTGCCCGCTGATTCAGGAGAGAAGATATCTCTAGGTGTGTAATGGATTATTTAAGTAATAATGGAAAAGATGCATAAAATATGTTCTCAGTTTCAGAATTGTGTCTTATAATATTCACTAACAATATACCAAACATTGCATACAAATAGTGAAAACATATGGTGAGAAACAATCTCCAATGTAATAAATATGTGAAAATACATGTATATAATGGGTAGAGAAGCAAGTGGGAAGTCCCGAAGTGGGAAAAAAAGGTAAACTAATGTGTAGAATCCACCACAAGAAAGTTGTTGCTCAGAAGTGGGGTACAACTCCCTTGGCAGGCATGTAGAACATCAGGGATAGTGTGTCCTCCACCTAAGGTGAGGGGTATGCACTCTTACTGGAAGTAGTGGACTCGAATGTCAGAGACGACGAGTCAATCATGCGAGGATAGCCCGATCGGCCGACTTCCAGAAATGATCCAGGGGATCCAGCGAACTCCAGGGCAGGATCCAGGAAATCATGCGGGTAAACATAAGGCTGGAACTCAGATGTTAGACAACCAGATTGGAAACCCAAAAACTCTCATCCGAGGGGATGTAGAAAGAAAAAATGCCTCCATATGGTGTAGGTCAAAAAGGTGGGTTTTATTGAAAAAACCAACATACATCCATAAAAGTAAAACTGTGGTCACAGAATAAAAGCAATGTGGGGAGCTGGATCGTTTCTGGAAGTCGACCGATCGGGCTATCCTCGCATGATTGACTCGTTGTCGCTGACAGTCGAGTCCACTACTTCCGGTAAGAGTGCATACCCCTCACCTTGGGTGGAGGACACACTATCCCTGATGTTCTACATGCCTGCCAAGGGCATTGTACCCCACTTCTGAGCAACAACTGTCTTGTGGTGGACTCTACACATTAGTTTACTTCCCACTTGTGTCTCTACCCATTATATACATGTATTTTCACATATTTATTACATTAGAGATTGTTTCTCACCATATGTTTTCACTATTTGTATGCAATATTTGGTATATTGTTATTGTTTATTGCTTTTTATTCTTTAGCACTGCATTTTTTTACCAATCCCTCTTATTGAATTCTTGTCACATCCATATGTAGTAGCTGTCCTTTCCTTGTTACCCACTGGGTTAGTGCAGTAATATCGCTTATTCACACGTCACGTCTTATAATATTGTCTGCTTATTATTGCTTCAGCGTCTAGGTACAGTATTAAAGGTTTGACTAATTTGCTAAATAACAATTTACAAAAACCTTAATGTTCTTTGAAATGTATCATAGGTAGAAAGATAGTAGTGCAGCAATTAAAATTTAATTAAACATCAGCATGTAAAAAGTTTGTACAATTGTACATAAATGAATACATATATCAGGAATACATCCATACATTTAAAAAATAATCTGAAATCAACTTCTCAAAATACAGAAAGTCACGCTCCTCTTCTAAACAAAACAAATTAAAAACACAGGGCAAATATCACTCCATCCAATCCCCCACCCCTCCTTAAAAACATGTCTCAGTTTGATTATAGTTGGACATATCACATCTACAACAAAGACAGATCCTTGCAAGACCTAAAAATCATGGCAATCACACACAAATTGTCACTGTTATGCCCCGTAGACACGGTCGGAAAATCCGACCACAAAATCCATCAGATTTTTTCCGACAGATTTTGTCCGACACTGGTGTTGCATACACACGGTCGGATAAAGTTGTCGGAAAATCCGATCATTCTGAATGTGGTGACGTTTGTTGCCTACAACGGGACTACGTAGAGGCTAGTAGCCAATAGCTTTGGTCTTGTAATGTGATCTGAGCATGCATGGCACTTTGTCCGTCGGAATTCGCTACACACGATCGGAAAAAGTCCGATAGGACTTTGTTGTCGGAAAATTTGAGAGCAGGAGATAAAGCTTTGTCCGTCGGAAAATCCGACGGAAAAAGTCCGATGGAGCCTACACACGGTCGGAATTTCCGACAAACATTGTCCGATAGGACATTTTCCGTCGGAAAATCCGACCGTGTGTATGGGGCATTAGAAGGTATGAGTTTCATCTGAAAAATAAAATTCATAAAAAAAAGTCTAACACAAACTGTTAACAATGTTTTTATATTCCATTGTACATGAAAAGTAATATGAAATGCACATTACACAAAAGTGCCTTTCACAGTTACAAATAACAAAGCAAAAATAATACTACTTCTAAAACTCCTTGTATATTGGAGCATACTGTGTGTAACTAACACTGTGTAGTCCCCTATATAGAGGAAAGTGCTGTAACTAAAGCTTTGCACCTAAAAATGTGTATCACATGCACAGTTTTAATCTAGCTATAAACAACATACTTGGGTAAGGCAAATAGACTGTTCACTTTGCAAGGGCAGTTGACTTTGCATGAGACTTTTCCCCAGAGCTTGGTGAATGAGGTCAAGCTCTATTAAATTCCATCATCCAATCATGTACAAAAAAAAATATTTTTTTAGATTTTTCTTGCATGTTATTGGGTATTCTTTGTAAAGTAACATTTCACCATGTTGCATTTCCCATGCAAAGTGCAATTTCCCTTGCAAGACACAACTTAACTTGCAAAGGGAACAGCCTATTTTCCTTTAGTTAATCAGAGCATTATGGGGGGACACATTCATCTGACACCCTTAAGTGTCAGATGCAGAATATTCTAGCTCTCTAGGCTATAGCTCTGCAAGAGAGCAATGGTAGGTATCAATGGAACCCATAATGGTAAGTACTGCACATAATCATGTACTTTATGCTGTCTTTCCTTATATATTTATTTTTTCAGTGACTTTGTATCTTTAGCTGAAATGAAAAAACACTCTAGGATTAAGTATTGTTTTTCTCTGATAACCTAGGCATCACCGTCCTGTTGTCACTGACTGTCTTTATGCTGCTTGTAGCAGAAATTATGCCTGCAACGTCAGATTCTGTACCGCTAATTGGTAAGACTGTTTGGTTTTGTCATTGTGTACCATTTCATACCCAAAAGTAAAACATTGTATGATAGATATAGATTATGAGCAGATTTTCTAAGATTTTTCTGTACTTAGCAAAAAGTATTTTAGGCTGGACTGTATGCAAACAACTAAATACTCTGATGAGATATACAAAAACGAAAACTGCTTTACCTGCCAATGGTTTTGCATTTTTGTCCATTCATTCTGGAGGTTTACACAGCTATGGCAAACAGTGCAGCCAGCCTGGAGACCTGACTTTTCGCTGCTGCAGTGAAGAATGCAATTAGGTCTTGTCCCTGCCCCAGCTTCTGTATATGGAAAAGAAGTAGAAGCCACTTTGCTTTTCTGTTCATCCTTTACTGAGATTTACACAGCCTGGCAGTCAGCAGAGCCAAATTCATGACTTGAATTTTTTCAGTCTACTGACTTCCAGGCTTTGTAAATTTCAGTTAAAGAGGAACGTCGGTTATTATTATTATTCAGGATTTATATAGCGCCAACAGTTTGCACAGCGCTTTACAGCATTAGGGCTCCAGATGTTTTTTTTTCTTAAAAGTCAACAGCTACAAATACTGTAACTGCTGACACAACAGTAGATATTCACCAGCCCATGAGTACAGTGCTGTCCTTATACCCATCAGTTCTTTGCTGGTCTTCGGATCCCTGGCGCATCCATCTTGGCTGTGGGAGCTGACTGTGACTTCCTGCTGTTTCACAGCCATCTCCCCACTGTGCACGGGCAAAACCACTCATCCTTGCCAGATTGGTCCGCAGCCTCCTGGGGCATGTGATGTGTCCCAGGAGGTTGCATGCAGGGGGTTGGGGGCTTTGGCCAAACTGTCAGAAAAAGGTACCTCTACCTTTCAAATATGTTAGAGGAGAGGGAGGAGAGACAGCATAGTGGTACATTCACTTTTAAGTGAAAGCCTGCTTTAAGTAATACAGCTAAGTCACCTTCCTGAACCCATTCCTCTGTTCACTTCCCGGTCAGCATGTTCCTTATTGATTTACTTTTATGCAGCATACTATTGCTTCTCTTACGTCTCCCATTGTAAATTCTTCTGTTTAATCTCCCTTGCGGTCTGATTATGTCTGGAATTTTGTACCAAAAGCATTACAATTATTTTGAATGGAAATTTGGCGTTTTATATTGTAGACATGCAATTCTTATGAATAACTCACTTAAATCTGTCCAAACCAGAGTCTAGTAGACATCCTGAGTATGTTAAAGTTTGAAACACAAAATCATAAATTATAATATAATAAATAACTATAAAAATTATTCAATAATGTAATCAAATCAAAAACACAGAAATTTGCTCAGTTGTTATCATTAAATTTAGTGTTTGATGATGAATTGTGATTCTAATTTATTATCGTTTTCTAGCTGGTCTAAAACCACTTTTGACATAAAGGGACACTTTTTGGTTGCTATGGACAATCTCCAGTTTCCAGGCAGAAAAAAATTATTTATTATATAAAATGACATGCAGAGCACTGGGCAGACCACTAGGGACAAAGGGGATGTGTACTTTTTTTATACATTACTGTAATCTGTAAGATTACAGTACTGTATGTGTATTGTGTGTTTTACTTTTTTGAATTTGGTGCCGATCTCCGCTCCCGTGCGTCGTAACGTCGCAGGGAACGGAGATCAGTGGCACTCAGCACTGTGTGAATCGAGCGGAGGAGCTCGCACACAGCGGGGAGACATCGCAGGATTCAGGGGACAAGGTAAGTAACTTCCCCTGTAGCCTGCAATGCAAGCCCGAGTCTGGCTGGGGTTACCGCTTTTGGTACTGAAGTTTCCGCCCCGAGACAGACTCTGAATTACCGCCAGGGAGGTTAAGGCTCACATCAAGTTAAATTAAGTACTTATGCTACTTGCATTTAATGATTTGTACTGAATATATTACTGATTTTTTTTTTTTATATTTGTCTGGTTTATGCTTTACCATATACACTACATTTTTCACTGAATATTATGCAACTGTTGCAACATCATTTTTTTTTTTAACTGAAAAAGCTTTATTATTCCACATTGCATTCTGTGCTAATCTATTTGTATCTAGACAGTTTGGTTGGTATGCCTCTTTTCTAATTTTTAATGTTATATATGTACACAGGCAGCCTTTCACATTAGTTTATTAAAAGAGAACTTCATCTTTTGCATTAAACAACCCAATGCAATTAAAGAGTTAAAAGTAAATGCACCCTCTTGCTTAATTTAAGTTGCATGCCTGTAGGCCATGTTGGTTACCCCTAAAGCCTGTCAAAAAACGACTAATAGCAGCCCCCCCCCCCCCAATCCCAAGATCGCTACTGTCATTGAATGCTCCCCCTCTGTATCAAAGGAGAACATGCTGTTCCTATTCAAAGGCCATGCATGTTCATTGCATGCTCTCTCTCTCTGGTTGGGCAGTGGTTGTACTCAGTGTTGCTGTAGCTGTAGCATCTGTGAAACAGGACATGGGGAAGCTGCCATTAGGATTTTTTGACAGGCTTCAGTGAGAACCAACATGGCCTAAAGTTATCCAAACTAAGTTAAGCAAATTAAGCATCTACTGAGGCCCTTTGACTGCAAGTGATCCAAACATTTAAAGTAAATCCTTTTTTTAGTGTTGGATAGAGTGAGGAAGGGTTAGCCCCTCTGCTATTTTTTTTTTCACTCCACTATTTGTACTAGTTACCATTTTTAGAAAGAAGTAAGTGGCAATTCAAAATTTTAGAACAAGAGCTAAGTGACATTCTACCAATAGGCCCACTGTCTAAGTAGGGAATTCACCTCACTTTGAGGGATTTCCTCTAACAAACTGATGCACTTTTAGGACACAAAGGGATTGATTTACAAAAGGCAAATAGACTGTGCACTTTGCAAAGTGCAATTACACTCTGCAAGAGCAGTTGCTCCAGAGCTTAGTAAATGAGTAGAGGCTCTGCTGACTTCCATCAACTAATCATGTGCAAGCAAAACTACATTTTGATAATTTTTCTTGCATGTGATTGGGTATGCTTTGCAAAGTGAAGCTTTACCTCTTTTTCTAAGCTCTGGAGCAACTGCATTTGCAGAGTGCAACTGCACTTTGCAAAGTGCACAGTCTAATTGCCTTTAGTAAATCAACCCCCAGTGAACAAAAATGTCCCAATGGTCCATGTATAGCAAAAAAGTGGTTTTACCCCTTCCCTACTTTTGGCTACAGGAATAATTCATAGATATGTAACTGTCCAGTGCAGGTCCCTGTACCTAGCAAGTATCCATGGGCACTGATATAGCAGGGTCTTGTTCTTGGTACAAAAGCCTTTTGTAGACAGATTGCCTGCATTTGCGGAAAAACCTTGCATGTTTAAGCTTAGTATGAAATGAATATTCGGAAATATGTACCTAATGGCAAGGTCAACATTCTCCCAGTCTGGTACATTGTTTCAATGCATGTGAGTTAGCAAGTGCATGCATTGTGTTACAAGTGTTACGGCAGCCAGTTCAACTGAAAAGCCTGACAACACATCAAAACAACAAAACATACATACACCAAGACATACACCATTTTTGGCAACACAGCACACCACATAATACGGTAGTTCAATACCGTGTGTTGTGGTGTGCTATAACACATGTGCATATTGCTACATTAATGCTGCATTTCATTAGTGCAAAATGAGTGACACCACAATGTGCTAATGTGTGTAATGCATGTTGCATTAATCCACTGCAGTGGAAAAAAGTGAATCCAGCCTAACTGTACACCGCATGTACACCGTATATTTTCATCTTTTTTTTTAACTTTAATTATTAGTAAGTGTATGCAAAAATTGGATTGAGCAAATAACCCAAGAACAAACATCTTAAAACTGAACTGAAGATGAGAAAAATGGCTTCTCTTTAATATAAATATGAGATTTTTGTTATAAGTAGAACATAGCTGGAGTACAGTGCTAAATAACGCAGGTATCAGACTTACTGTATAAATACTTTTGTTTTTGGCAATTGTTTTCTTTGTTTGTTGCATTCCAGTATGGCCTGGTAACACCAAAATGCATGCACGCAGCTGAAAGTTAGTGTTGCTCAACCACCTCTTTACTAAGGCAAGCATACTTGGATGTTCCTTAAAACCTCCCCTTGTGCAGTTCAGCAATCTCCAAACACCAACACTCACCATCTTTGTCCAAAAAAACTAAAATGGATTTGTTAAATATCCAGTACCATACAATATAAAAAATATGAAACCTGACTGATGCTTTTCAGCCATACTTGGCCTTAGTCATAGCTACCATGATATCAGATCAGATGCCATCATAACTAAGGCTGGAAACAAATCAAATAGTTTTTTAAATCTTTGTATTGTATGTTTCTGGATATTTAATAAAAATAGTTTTCCATTATTAGAGATTGATGTTCAATGCTGGTGTTTGGAGATTGCAAAATGCTTGCATTCTTGGGCCTTGCATCATCATGGGCTGACATATAGATCAAACACATTGAGACTGATTTACTAAAAAAGCTGAGAATCTATGCATTCTAAATTGTGAGAATACCCATTTTATTTGTCCATTCATATGAAAAGTAAATTACTGCGCACTTTGAATACCCAATCATGTGTAGATGAAATAAGTAGACACACAAATATTTAGTAAATCAGCCTCATTATGTTTATAAAGGATTCTGTTTAAGTTAATTTGAATGGCAAAAATGAGCTTGAAGGACTTTTTCCAATAAATAGATGAGCTATTAAAGTTAAACAAAATGTTTTTTTCTTTAAAGACTTTGTATGCACATAAATCATATTACACAGCTGAAGAATTAACAGTTACTCATTCAAAAATTATGTGAGCTGAATGAGACCAATTTCAGTCATGGTCAATAACTGTAAATGCTTCAAGAAAAACATTCATGCAATTCTTTGGAAAGATTAACTGAAATGTTTCCAATTTGCTGGGTTTAAAATATTTGATCTCTATTCCAATAAGGACTGATCTAATTGATGGGACTAAACAAATCAGATTTCTCTTGTTTGTTGTAGTTACACTAAAAGATAATCTCAGTCATCTAATTAGAGTCTTCTGCAACACAGAACTCTTGGTGACAGTAAAACAACCAGACTTCTCTTGTTTGTAATAGTTACAGTGACATATAACTACAATCATCTCATTAATGTCTTCTGTGGTTTAAACTCTTTGATAACAATAGAACAAGTATGTGTATATTGTTGGCAGTAGTTACAGTAAAATATAATTTCAATCATATCACAAAAGTCTTCTATGGCGTAGAACTTTTGGTGACGCTTCAGCTTGGTCAATTAAGCTTTGACAAACAATCTGGAAGCTGATTGGTTTCTATGCATAGCTGCACCAGATTTTGCACTATCCAGTTTTAGAAAATTAACCTCATTGTGTCTTCTTTTTATTTGTTTGTTTCGAATGCTACTGACACAACATCAAGTAGGGAACCATTGGTGTTTGAGTGTTCTGCGTGATGGTGGTTAATTGTGTGGGTTAGTTTGTAAAAGTATACCCAGTCACAAAATCTAATGCTAATATGTTACCAATTTTAAAATAAAATTTCAATATTTTATAATCTTTCATTATAATAATTGCCTGGCGATCCTGTAATAAAGGTCCTCCTGTTATAGGCAATACCCTGTCCCTTTCTCCCAGTTGTGCTGCTTTGTTCTCTGATAGAGATTGCAAGCATATATTTCAATACACATTTTATAGGTATGGTCCACTGTTGTCACCAGAAAGTCATGCATTTACACAGGAACTGGTTGCAGGACAGGAAATGGCAGCAAGGATGCTGAATAGCAGTTATTTATAATTTACAGGGATTTATTCAGTTAGAATTTATGTCTAATTTTAGGTTGTCTCTGATGTCCAGGTCAGGGTCAGTTTCTGCTTTTGATCATTTATCATCAAGAGTTTTTAGTGTATTAGAATCTCCTACTTTCTGCATATTTTGAGTTTCCCTGATAAAGTCACGTGACCTGCTTCTAACCACAGCTTGTTCAATTAAGCTTTGGTAATAAAACCTGCAAGCTCATTGGTTTCTATGCAGAATTCAGCCTGATTTTGCACTTTCCAGCTTTAGTAAATAAACCCCATTGTGTACTTAAAAGTGGGGTATGCCGTACCGTATAAAGAATTCTTCTCCACAAAAGCATTCTTAAACTTGCTTTCTAACAATTTTCCATAATAACCTTTACATTTTGCACCTTACATTCTTTTCTCTGCAAATAATTAGAGCATATGAAATAGTATATTAGATATACAGCTTTTTGGAAGTTGGCATTTAGGTCAGAACATACTTTGCTCATCTGTTCATTAGATTCTTTTTTCCCTTGTGAAATAAGAGGATAAAGCTTTTCATGCCCTAGAATGTAAAAGCCTTGGGGGTTGGATGGAGCAGCTATCTGTAAACGACTGTCTAAAACAATCCAAATGATATCTCCTTTCTGTCACCTAATACCAAGCTGGAAGTCTGGCAATATAAACATTGATGAAAATTAGGAATATTTTGGAGGAATAATGTGAAACAGGATGATTAAACTATCCCATGACAATTGTTTAAAATACTTTTTAATATTCATCTTGACTGTTAAAAATGTCAGAGCTGATATAGGATGCGTTAGACAATATAATTATATGTATATTTTACAAGAAAACTTGAGTGATTTTGCCAATCATTGAAGTGCTTTGCATTGTAGCATAAATTTTAATGCATGACAGATTCTTTATTTGGATTCTTTGGTTTCTGTTAGGGCTTAGCAATTATCATTTGATCTTTAAACAAACTGATAGAAATCCCCATCCTCTGTTCCAGATTCACCCACAGCACCTCAAGACATAATTATGTCAGTCTTAACATTGCAGGTTACAAAGTTCCATAGTCAGGTTAAAAAAAAAAAAAAAAGACACACTCCCTTCAAGTTAAAAAAAAAAAAAAAATACCTTACTCCCTCAGAACACTAACACCGCAGTTAAAGTAGAACTATGGTCTCCCATTAAAAAAAAAAATACTGCATTTCATTAAAAGTGCATGTGCACTTACAATGCCCTTGAAAAATCTTACAAACACTTGCTGAGGATGTCAGGTAAGTCCACATCACGTAGCTTCCTGTAAGGGGGGAACAACACTGCTGCACTCCTACCAAATTCAAAGCAGCAATGATCCTCGTGGAGGCTGTTTGCTACAGTGAGATGGGGGGGGGGGCAGAATGTTGCAGGGGGCATGACCACCTGATAATTCACAGGCCTATAGCTTGTCATTTAACAACTGGCAACACCTAGTTCTGCCCACTGCTTTCTGGATTAGCATTGGATTTTACAATGCCTTTTCAGTGTCCTGTTCAAATCGCAGTCTATTGCAAATAATGTAATACTGTGAATGGAGGTACAGTACTGCAGAGTTTTGGGTTTTGTTTCTGGGAATAAATTACATTCTTATGAAGATTTCTAGATTATCTAATAGAATATCTGTTAGGGGGTATGGGGCCTAGTACAGATGAGATGTGATTGTAAGGCTCATTTTCTTTATAAAAAACATGTCATACTTACCTGCTCTGTGCAATGATTTTGCACAGAGCAACCCTGATCCTCTAGGTTCCCCCACTGGTGCTCCTGGCTCCTCTCCCTTCTAAGTGCCCCAAAGCAAGCCACTTGCTAGGGGGCAATCATGCCCGTTTCATCCTGAGCCAGGCTCTGTGTGTCCATTGACTGCTTCCTTCTCACAGGCTGTGATGGTAGCAGAAACCAATTGATACCGCTGCTGACTCCATGTTCAATGAGGAGAGGAAGAGGGGACAGCCGCTGCTCTCGGCACAGCATTGGATCAAGATAAGGCTCAGGTAAGTATTTTGGAGGACTGAAGGGGGGGCTGAACATGAAAGTTTTTTTACCCTAATGCAGAAATGCATTAGGGTAAAAAAAAACTTCTGCCTTTACAACCACTTTAATACTATGCACATGGGTACTACATTATTTTGTCGGCTTCCTTCTATAAATAAATTAGACTGTAATTTTGACTTCTAGATTTGAAAAGTGTTTAAATGGCTTTTGTGGGTTCTGTTCAAAAAGGGGCCTAGTACAAGTGATTCAGTTTTGTGCATGCACTGTGAATGAGGCAGGGTTTATGCACACAGAGAAAGTAAGGGATTGAAAAGGTCCTGCATATGAAAAAAAAAAGTGCCTAAACCATATACTTGATGGACTCAGAACTATTAGGAATCAAGTTGATTTCTAGATTTTAGTTATTTTTGAAAAGAGCAATGCAAACTGTTGGCATTCTATAAATCCTGTATAATTATTTTGGAAGGTAGGGGTCCTGCTCTAAATAGTGCCTAGTACAAATGATTAAATGTTGGGCACAGGGACAAAAAAATATTTTGAGTGATTTTCTGGTGAATAAATTGCACTCAAATAATGATGTCTTCATAAGAAAATAGCTGGCGAGGGTCCTGTACAAACTTGGGCCTAGTACAAGCAATTCAATTGTGCATACGTAGGTACTGCAACAGTATTGGGGGTATTTTTGTCCAGTGAAATAAATACACTCTAATTTTGTTGTCTTGAATAAAAGCTAGTTATGAATGTATTTAAATGCTGTGCTTTAAGTCACAACAATAGTTTGTAAGTTTTTTCATTTAAATAAATACACGCTACTGGAGATTTTTTTATTAAAATCTGGTTAATATGTCTTCTGATAAAAATGCGGCATAATAAAAGTGCTTATATACTGCACATGGAGTCACTACAATATGTATATCTTTTTCTGTGAAAAATTATACAATATATTATTATTATTATTGTTATTGTATTATATTAATACTATAACCTCTCTTGTCCCTATCTCTCAGACCATGGCCTATTAAAGCTGCTTATACTGTTGGATTCGATTCTGTATAATATGTTTTTTTTCTGCGATATAATACAGTCAAATTTTGATTTTTTTGATGAACATCTGACTGGGCTGCCCGCTCACACCAGTTGTGTTGGGACTGCTCTGGGAAGTCTTGTTCCCTTCCATGTCAGTTCACAGCACCATATTGCTGTTGTGTGTGGCAAAAAAAAAAATAGAGCAAGCATGTATTACTTTTGTTCAGCACAGTGTGGTGTGGTACATCCACGCCAATGCTGTGGCCAATAGAAATGAATGTATTGTAATACCATGTATTGTGGTGCATTGCAATGCACGTGTGTCAAAGCTGCGTTGGTGTGCTGAGTAGAGTAACCAACCTAAGGGTCAAAACAAACTTTTGTGATGCAGTGCATTATGCACATTGACTTGTTATAGCTTGGAGCACCGCTGAATTGTTGAAGTCCTGAATGTTGCTTCTCCGTTGGTCCACTACTTAAGAGGGTGCTGCCATCTGGGATGCTCATCCAGGAAGCATACTGTCTAGATAGTGTGAAGATGCAACAAACCAACAGCTCAATTTTCACTTACAATGATAATAAAGTATTTCTTTGGTAAAAACCCTTTTTGACCCACACACAACTTGGGTCTTTTTGTGATGTGCAACAAGGTATCACTACCAAAAAATATGCTGCAACTGTGATCCATTTTCTTTGTGCACAGTGTTAAGCTGATCGCATCCAGACCGAAATGTCACTTTTTAAGTTGTTTATTCATGTCACAAGCCTTGTTTAGGTATCAGCTTATGATGCTTGCTCCGCCATTCCAGAATCATAGAGGTATGAATAAGCCCTGGAGGCAGGGTGAAACAAGTCAGGGGGCATGGCTTAGGAGCAGCCAAAGCTGAGGCCATTTCTCACCTTTATTTTACATTGAGCTGTTGGTATGCAGCGTCTTCACACTATGTGGATTTTACACACCTTAGTGCATTACAGTTCCATTCATTTTGAAGGGTACTGCATTGAGCTAACACAGGTTGCAACCCTTATTGTCCATGTGGCAGTTATAGGTTGCTCAAACTACTCAGAAATGAAACGGCCAAGTTGCTAGTCATAAATTCTGCATTAGGAGAGCTTGGATTCAGGATTTTGGGATTGCATTCCATTTTTTGTGAAGCTTAACAGGCCATATGTTAACTAAAATGTTTAGCATTAAAAATATTTTTTGTCCTCACTGCGGTGATAATCTTGTAAAATTGTTAAATAGCAAAACATCATGGTGGATTACAATCCTACATACTGTGAGATTATAGAGAATAAATAAAGATTATGTTTTTTTTTTCATTACATTTTATTTATTATAAAGATTATTTTTTACTTCCAGCGTTTGTATGGTTTATTTTATTTTGTATTTGCACATATTTACACATTGTCATCTGTTATTACAGCTTTAATATTGTTTTTTTACTTCCATGATTGATGAAAGACATTTCCAGTGCCTACTATTTGTTAAATCAATCAATAAGGCTGTCCTTATATTCCACAATTGCATTATTATTACATCATTGCATTTTCAGAAATACAATCAGACTTAGATAATGGAAATGTATCATCAGATGTTAATACCCATCAACTAAACTTATAAATGACATGACAATATTGCTACAATTTATATAGATACTGTATCTACAGGGTTGCATTTCCATCATTTGAACCTGTGGGTATACAACCTTTTGCAATTTATATATATATTCTTGTTTTACTGTTATTAACCTGGCAAAAAAATGCTAATATAAAACTTTATATTTCAACGGCATGTTTTAAAAGTAGTATATCAAAGACAAATTTCTAATGTCAATGTTATTTTCTCATAAATTCTAAAACTATATATAGAATAATGCTCATTGCAGCAGTTCCCAAAATCATGTTCAAAGTGGTGGAAAATATGTTATTTTAGATGCCATCAGTATGAGATTAATTCATGGATCAATCATTATTGTTTTATAGATCAGTTGAGAATTTCCACTTGAATTTCAATTTTGACAAAATCACTCAACTGAACCCTAATGACCAAACCATGTTGGCTGTTTATTGAATAAAAAGCTTGTAACAAAATAAAAACAATAGTATTGGTCATTTTGGATTCCCCATAATAGTCATGCAAACATTTATTGAAATTTGTGATTAATACAAAAACTCCAGTAAATCATTTTTAGTGCATACAAATGCAGCACTACCATCATAGATTCATGATTGTGAACCCAAATTGAAGTTGTAAAATATAAGCAAATCTATAGAAAATGAATTTACAGTAAAGACCCCCCCTGTTGGTAATTAAAATAAAATGTTGTGTCTAAAATTATTCTTAAACCTTTAACATACACAGGGATGCTTAATGTGTGTATTGCAAAAGGGGACCTAAGTGCGTATGTGTTATGTGCATAAATGTGTTGTTTATTTATTTTTTATTATTATTTAATATTTAAATAATTTATTTTTCTACACTTTACTTTTTTCTCTTACTTACTGTAACTTTGGTATTGTCATGAGCAAACTGACAAGCCCCCTGTGTAATAGTATAAACAACTGATGTCCTTCATGGAGACATCAAGGTCCACACAGATTCCCTATGTCTTCCCTGTGTGTTGCAAATACAGCTTAGGGACTTTCTTTCACTCCTACCTTTTGTCCCTTGAACCTTTATGTTTACATTACACCCTCTATTTTAAGTACTATATTCAATTTGGACTTGTCCTCTAAGCATTACTTAGTTGCACTCCATATTTCATTACTGCTATATAGCTTCAATTAATTTCTAAAATCTGCAGCTAACAAATTCATTAGTGAACATTTTCAGTGATTAATATGATTCACGTCTCTTCATTAAACATTTTTCGCTTTTGATTATTTTAGCTAGACATAAGTCATTAGACATAAGTATGCATGCTGCAGGCATATTTAAATAGTTTTGTTTCTAGCAAGTGGACCATTCCAAAATTAATAAATTAATGTTGACATTGCTGTAGTTTTGAGAAACCATTTATGGTTTAGGAAGTCTTTACAGCATTTTTTTGTATTATTCTGTTGTCTGTAGAAAATATTTATTATGGTTAAAATGGACGTTTCAGTTACTTTACAATTTTGTATATCTGTATATTCTGACATCAGAATATGCTTGCATTATAGTATTATAATAACAGTATATCGTTAATGGAAGTCCTTGAACCTTAGGCAAGTGCTAGGCAGTCTGCTGCCAGCCGGAGGAAGCATTTCCTCATTCTCCTCTCCCCCAATGATTAGACTGCACCCTAGTACCTTTGTAGCAATTCACGAGGTGAGAGCCTACAGTAAGTATGCGATCTGTGTCAGACATATATAAACCCAGCTAAGAATTCCATAGGAACTAGAATTCACATACTGTAACTGTATCGTCCCTGAGCTAATATCTCAGTCAAGGAAAAACATATTAACCCTGGGTAGGGTCTGGATGAAAAAGGTTCCATCTGTCTGGAGAGAAAAGCAGATAACGTAATTATCAAAGGGAATTCTGTAGTGAGAGATAAATTAAATTCTTTTAAGTGTTCTATGTACACATTACATAGCATGCATGCACATGGAAATATATCTGTGGATAATAGGTTCAATTAAAAAAAATGCTGTTGTAATTACACACAAACTGCACTTAAAGGATAAGTTCACATTCAGTAACATGTTTTACCCATATTTACTAACTTACGCTACTAATTCAGCAGCCCCGCATCCCCAATTCCCCACTGTGACAGGGATCCTTTCCCTGCACTCACTGTCACAGCAGATGGCTTTGGGGGCGCTGGTGAGCACCCTCAGAGTTCATTCATTCTTCCTGCACATCAGTAACTGTCTTCCTGTATAAGAGGTACAGGCAGACAGCTGTACTGAGTGTCTGCAGGAGCCTGGCATTGCATCCACAAGCTACTGATTCTGGGTGCAGTGCTTTGCAGGCTCCATTGTAAAAAAAAAAAGAATAATAATAATGCATTCACATTTTTTTTATCTGCTTTATTATTTTTTTTACAAAATGTGAGCATTGGGGGTTATTTACTAAAGGCAAATCCACTGTGCACCACAAGTGCACTTGGAAGTGCATTGCAAGTGCACTTGGAGGTGCAGTTGCTGTAGACCTAAGGGGAAGATCTGACATGAGGGGAATCTCTGATGATTTCTATCATCCAATCGTGTGTAAGCAAAAATGCTGTTTTTTATTTTCCTTGCATGTCCCCCTCAGATCTACAGCGATTGCACATCCAATTGCACTTGGAGTGCACTTGTAGTACACAGTGGATTTGCCTTTCGAAGATGGTAGCCGGACTTCTCCGCTCGGTAAAAGAGCTAGGTAAATGGCGGAGGAATCTGGCGAGAAGACCCCCAAGACGGAAGAAGACCCCCGGAGCAGTGCAATAAAATATTTTTTACAAAATGTGTGTTTTTTTACTTAACATTTTACACCTTAGGTGAATGGGTAGGGATACATCGTACCCCATACTCATTCACATAGGGTGGGGGGCCGGGATCTGAGGGCCCCCTTATAAAAGGGGGCTCCCAGATTCCGATAAGCCCCCGCCCGCAGACCCCGACAACCAACGGCCAGGGTTGTCGGGAAGAGGCCCTTGTCCTCATCAACATGGGGATAAGGTGCTTTGGGGTGGGGGGCCACACGGCCCCCTTTCCCCAGGGCACCCCCCATGTTGAGGGCACGTGGCCTGGTACGGCTCAGGAGGGGGGGCGCTCGCTCGTCCCCACCCCTTTCCTGGCCTGCCGGGCTGCGTGCTCGGATAAGGGTCTGAGATGGATTTGGGGGGGGGGGACCCCCACGCCGTTTTTTTCGGCGTGGGGATTCCCTTTAAATCCATGCCAGGTGACGGGGCTAGCGCGGCTGCATAATCCCGCGGGATAGTCCCTTCGTGTGTACGCGGCATTAGACTTTAACAGTGAAAACATACAAGAATTTTCTGAAAATGAATCTGTTGCCAACCTTGACAGTTCAAACTAGTCAAAACTGCATAAACAAAGTATACTTTCAGTAAATTGTGTATTTCAAAGTGATCAGTGGATCCCGTGTTCAATGGGATTGTAAACCTCTGAAATGAAAAATGACCAGAGTATATCCCTCTATATTATAGTGTGTATTTGCCTCAATCCAAAGCACCAAGCATTTTTAACTCCTCTTTTTCCCTCTGCTATCTGCGTGAGTCACAGCCTCAGTTGTGCATGATGCTCTATGAGACTGTGTAGAGGGGTGTGTGTCCTTTCTCTCCACTCAGGTGTCAGATTACACTCAGCTCCCTGCACTCTATGCTGTGCAGTGTGTGACATCAGATCTCAGCCCCCCCCTGCCTACTGGAGCTGAGAAATACTGTGTAAATGATGTACTTTAAACAGCTGTAGAGGAGAGAGGGCGGTATATAAACAGATACAACTTAGAGGGATTTGTTTCATTTCTCTGCATCACCTGAGGCTAGTCACTTCAGTAGGTATATGTTAGGGTATACAACCACTTTAACCACTTCACCCCCGGTTTATTTTTTGCGCTATATACAAACAAAGAGCGACAATTTTGAAAATAAAATGTATTTTACTTTTTGCTATAATACATATCCAAAGAAAAATATAAAAAAAGTACCGTATTTATCGGCGTATAACACGCACCGGCGTATAACACGCACCCCAAGTTTAGGAGGGAATTTTAAGGAAAAAAAGTTTTAGGAGAGAAGTTTAGGGAAAAAAAAAAAACGTACATTTAAGCGTCATTTGCAGCTTGCCCAGCGTCATTTGCAGCTTGCCCAGCGTCATTTGCAGCTTGCCCAGCGTCATTTGCAGCCTTGCCCAGCGTCATTTGCAACCTGCCCAGCGTCATTTGTAGCTTGCCCAGCGTCATTTGCAGCTTGCCCAGCGTCATTTGCAGCTTGCCCAGCGTCATTTGCAGCTTGCCCAGCATCATTTGCAGCCTTTCCCAGCGTCATTTGCAACCTGCCCAGCGTCATTTGCAACCTGCCCAGCATCATTTGCAGCTTGCCCAGCGTCATTTGCAGCTTGCCCAGCGTCATTTGCAGCTTGCCCAGCGTCATTTGCAGCTTGCCCAGCGTCATTTGCAACCTGCCCAGCGTCATTTGTAGCTTGCCCAGCGTCATTTGCAGCTTGCCCAGCGTCATTTGCAGCTTGCCCAGCGTCATTTGCAGCCTTTCCCAGCGTCATTTGCAACATGCCCAGCGTCATTTGCAACCTGCCCAGCATCATTTGTAGCTTGCCCAGCGTCATTTGTAGCTTGCCCGGCGTCATTTGCAGCTTGCTAGTGTCATTTGCAGCTTGCTAGTGTCATTTGCAGTTCGCCAGCGTTTAAATTTCCCGCCGCGAGAAATACCGCGCATGCGCGGCCGAAAAAAGACCGAACCGCGGCCGAAAAAGGCCGAAGTGCGGCCGAAAAAGACCGAGCCGACTGTTCAGCTCCGCTCGGAGTCCCGCCTCCCTGCTGTTTCGGGAGCGAGCGCAGGGAGGCGGGACTACGAGCGGAGCTGAACAGCCGGCTTCGGTCTTTTTCGTCCGCGCTTCGGCTTTTTCCGGCCTTTTTCTGCCGCGGTTCGGCCTTTTTCGGCCGCGGTCGCCATTTTTCGGCGCCGCAACCGATTTTTGACATTTTTTTTTGGGGGGTATCAGCGTATAACACGCACCCACGACTTTCCCCCGATTTTAAGGGGGAAAAAGTGCGTGTTATACGTCGATAAATACGGTACATTTATTCATCAGTTTAGGCCAATATATATTCTTCTACATATATGTGGTAAAAAAAATATTGATTGGTTCGTGAAAAATTATTGCATCTACAAACTATGGGATAGATTTAGGGACTTTTTTTTATTGTTTTTACTGGGAATGGCGGCGATCTGCAATTTTTAGCGGGACTGTGATATTGTGGCAGACAAATCTGACCCCAGACTTTTTGGGGACCAGTGACATTATTACATTGATCAGTGCTATAAATATGCACTGATCAATGTAAAAATTACACTGGCAGGGAAGGAGTTAACACCAGGGGGTGATCAAGGGGTTAACTGTGTTCCCTGGGTGTGTTCTAACTATAGGGAGGTGGGCTACAAGGGACATGACAGAGATCACTGTTTCCGATCACTGGGAACAGTATACAGTGGTGTGAAAAAGTGTTTGCCCCCTTCCTCATTTCCTGTTCCTTTGCATGTTTGTCACACTTAAGTGTTTCGGAACATCAAACCAATTTAAACAATAGTCAAGGACAACACAAGTAAACACAAAATGCAATTTGTAAATGAAGGTGTTTATTATTAAAGGTGAAAAAAAATCCAAACCATCATGGCCCTGTGTGAAAAAGTGATTGCCCCCCTTGTTAAAACATACTATAACTGTGGTTGTCCACACCTGTGTTCAATTTCTCTAGCCACACCCAGGCCTGATTATTGCCACACCTGTTCACAATCAAGGCATCACTTAAATAGGAGCTGCTTGACACAGTAAGGTCCACCAGAAGATCCTTAAAAGCTACACATCATGCCGAGACCCAAAGAAATTCAGGAACAATTGAGAAAGAAAGTAATTGAGATCTATCAGTCTGGAAAGGGTTATAGAGCCATTTCCAAAGCTTTGGGAATCCAGCGAACCACAGTGAGAGCCATTATCCACAAATGGCGAAGACATGGAACAGTGGTGAACCTTCCCAGGAGTGGCCGGCCGCCCAAAATTACCCCAAGAGTGCAGCGACGACTCATCCAAGAGGTCACAAAAGACCCCACAACAACGTCCAAGGAACTGCAGGCCTCACTTGCCTCAGTTAAGGTCAGCGTTCATGCCTCCACCATCAGGAAAAGACTGGGCAAAAATGGCCTGCATGGCAGAGTTCCAAGGAGAAAACCACTGCTGAGCAAAAAGAACATCAAAGCTCGTCTCAATTTCTCCACAACACATCTTGATGATCCCCAAGACTTTTGGGACAACATTCTGTGGACCGATGAGACAAAAGTGGAACTCTTTGGAAGGTGTGTGTCCAAGTATATCTGGCGTAGAAGGAACACTGCATTTCAGAAAAAGAACATTATACCAACAGTAAAATATGGTGGTGGTAGTGTGATGGTCTGGGGCTGTTTTGCTGCTTCAGGACCTGGAAGACTTGCCGTGATAAAAGGAACTATGAATTCTGCTGTCTACCAAGAGATCCTGAAGGAGAATGTCCGACCATCTGTTCGTGTACTCAAGCTGAAACGAACTTGGGTTCTGCAGCAGGACAATGATCCTAAACACACCAGCAAGTCCACCACCGAAGAAAAACAAAATGAAGACTTTGGAGTGGCCTAGCCAAAGTCCTGACCTGAATCCTATTGAGATGTTGTGGTATGACCTTAAAAAGGCTGTTCATGCTCGAAAACCCTCTAATGTAACTGAATTAGGACAATTCTGCAAAGATGAGTGGGCCAAAATTCCTCCAGGACGCTGTAAAAGCCTCATTGCACGTTATCGCAAACGCTTGGTTGCAGTTGTTGCTGCTAAGGGTGGCCCAACCAGTTATTAGGTTTAGGGGGCAATCACTTTTTCACACAGGGCCATGATGGTTTGGATTTTTTTTCACCTTTAATAATAAACACCTTCATTTACAAATTGCATTTTGTGTTTACTTGTGTTGTCCTCTATTGTTTAAATTGGTTTGATGTTCTTAAGTGTGACAAACATGCAAAGGAACAGGAAATGAGGAAGGGGGCAGAACGGGGAATCGCCTTGTTTACATAGGCATTCTGCCTCTCCGCACCATGATCGCCGGTGGACATTAAGTCTGCCCGACCTGTGGGCATGCTCATGCAGTGGGAGAAAGAGCGCGCCACTGGCAGTGCGTGCCTGCCCGCAACTGCGCGTGCACGAGTGCTTCGCAAAGGAGAGCCGAGCTGGTGGCTAGTGGTTAAAGTGATTGTAAAGTCTAGTTTCTTTTTTTTTTTCTAATAATAAACATGCTTACCTGCTCTATGCAGTTGGTTCTGCACAGAGCAGCCTGGATCCTCCTCTTCTCGGGTCCCTCTTCTGTGCTCCTCGTCCCTCCCTTCTGCTGAGTGCCACCACAGCAAGCAGCATGCAGACACAAAGTCACGACCCAGCTTTCTCTCTCCTGATTGGCTGGCTGATTTTGATTAACAGCAGCGGATGCCACAGAAGTTTTTTTTATCTTAATGCAGACTATGCATTAAGATTAAATAAAAACCTTCTGCCTTTACAAACCCTTTAAGGCAGCTAAAACATTTTGAATATTTACTTCAAAAGTCAAATTTACCTGCCTGCTTGTCGTCTTCTAAGTCTCACTGTTCGTTGTTAAACCCTTTTAATGACCAGGGGTACTCCAAAGCTCAGTGACCAGACCAAATATAGAAATTTTGTTATGCAACATTTAATTCAACAACAACTTAATCACTTTGTATACCATATTTTGATTTTATAGACCATTTTTTGAGAATATTCGTGGCCATAGTAGTTTGCGTTTAATAGTACCATTAATAAGCAGAGATGTAGACATAAATACAAAATGCAGATTTCATTTGTTTAAAGCATAACCTATTTTGTACAATTAATACTACTACTCTTAATATTTTCACTAAATATTTTATTTCCTATTTATTCTAAGTACAGGTTGGAAGTCAGGGACATACATCTTTTATTTCAGAATCATTTCTTTTTTTTACATTTCTTTTATTTCAGAATCACTGCACACCGTCTGACAGTTGACTTGTACGTGGATCAATATAGTACGGTTATCGTGGAGAAATTACAAATACAGTGTGTATGCTGGGGAACACATTGGGGTTAATTTAGTAAAGGCAAATAGACTGCGCAGTTGGCGAGTGCAGTTGCTCCAGAACTTAGTATATAAGGGGGAAGCTCTTAAAACTTCCATCATCCAATCATGTGCAAACAAAAATGCATTTTTTTTTTTTTTGTTTTTTGTGTTCCTCATTGTGTTCTTCAGTGAAATATTCAGGTGATCAGGTACATTTGCATTCATGGGTTTTTAAAGAAACCTGATTATTTTAGAGGATTAATGCACTTTCCTTTACGTTATATAATAAGTGAACAAATGTGTTTTTTGGAATGTAAGAGATGTGCTAGAAAAAGGAGATGGAAGGGATATGGAAATCATACAAGAGGAAACAGGAAAACATGCAGTGAATAATGAGTTTAGACAGTACAAGTTAGACTTTCTGGATTTAAGAGGAAAAAGGTGAATAGGTGAAAAAAACGGCTAGCTTCTAGTATACTATATTAAATACAGAGATAGGTGAAAGGGAAACAAAAGAAAGTGCAGACTTTCTCTTTAATAAAAGAACAAAACAATTCATAGTAAAATAGGAACCACTTAGCTCCCAAATAATATAAGAAAGTTATGTGAAAGATTAAGAGCAAGATGTTTCCTTGTTCCAGTGTTATGCAGAAGTCGGGAGGCTCAGATGTATAGTTCTATGGAAAAATGACCTTTGAATACATGAAGAGACCATGTAAGAAAATTAAAATTCTAACAGAGAACTGCAACTCTCAGATTACCAAGGGCAGAAGCAGAGGAAAGACTGGAAAAGTGAAAAAACATAGAATGTGATTTAAGTGAGAAAAGATATTACAGTTGCTTTTAATGGAGAAAAAATAAGGCTCACTAGGGAATTTACACAAAACTATAATAAAAAGAAAATTGGAAAAAAATTGCAAGAACAGTTAGTTAGTAAGTATGCTTGCAGAGGAAGCCTAGACAGCAGCAACAAATAAAAACCTATTACTCCTACTTTTGGTCAATTTTATATCAGTTGCTTTTAGGCATATATATATATATATATATATATATATATATATACATACAGGGCTTTTTTCAGCAGGAACGCGGGGGGAACGCAGTTCTGGCACCTCCAGCAATGAATGTATGCAATGGCAAGGAGTGCTGGGGTATGCTGGAAGGTCTATTGATGCTTGCTGCTGGGGGATCTATTGTCACTGGTGGGGATCTATTTTTGCGTGGAGGTCTATTGTTGCTGGGTAGATCTATTGTTGCTAGTGTGGGGGTCTTATGTTTCTGGGGGATCTACTGTTGAGGGAGAGGTCTATTGTAGCTGCCTCCTGGAGGGTCTATTGATGCAGTCTGCTGGGAAATCTGTTGTTGCTGCCGGGGTCTATTGTTTCTGGGGTGGTATTTTGTTGCAGTGGGGTCTTCTATTGTTGCTTGGGGGCTCTATTTTGGCTGGGGTGAGGGTCTACTGTTGCTGGGGAGGGTCAATTGTTGCTCACTGCAGGGGATCTATTTTACTGTCTTTCCTTGTTATCATTAACAATTTCTGTGCAAATCACTTAGTAGAAAAAATGATACTTGGTTCTGTATTCTCTAAAATTGGCAGCACTGGGAGGGCCGGTAGGAGGTGAAACGGTGCTCAGGGGTGGGTAGGGTGCAGAAACGAAGGGTGAAAAAAATCCCTGTATATATATATATATATATATATATATAGGTATATATAGATATATTTATATACTATATCTATATCTATATCTATATATATATATATATATATATATATATATAGTGCTGTGCTGTGAAAAAGTTTTAGGCAGGTATGAAAGATTACTATAAAGTAGTAATGCTTTCAAAAATATATATTTTAATTGTTTATTTTTATCAATTTACAAAATACTAAGTAAGCTAGAAGTAGAAAAGTCTAAATCAAATCAACATTTGGTATGACTACCCTTTGGATTCAAACCAGTATCAGTTGTTTTAACCACTTGCTTACTGGGCACTTAAACACCCTTCCTGCCCAGACCAATTTTCAGCTTTCGGTGCTCTCACACTTTGAATGACAATTACTCAGTCATGCAATACTGTACCCAAATTTTTTTTGTCCTTTTTTTCCCACAAATAGAGCTTTCTTTTGGTGGTATTTGATCACCTCTGGGTTTTTTATTTTTTGCGCTATAAATGAAAAAAGACCAATTTTTTTTTTAAAAAAACGCATTTTTCTTTGTTTCTGTGATAAAATTTAGCAAATTATTAATTTTTCTTCATAAATTTTGGCCACAATTTATACTGCCACATATCTTTGGTAAAAAATAACCCAAATTAGTGGATATTATTTGATCTTTGTGAAAGTTACAGACTCTACAATCTGTGGTGCGAATTATACAAAATTGATCACATCTGGTGACCTATCTCATTTCTTGTGACCCGAACAAGCAGGAAAGTGCAAATACCCCCCAAATTACCCCTTTTTTGAAAGTAGACATTCCAAGGTATTTAGTAAGAGGCATGGTGAGCTTTTTGATGTTGTCATTTTTTTCCCACAATTCTTTGCAAAATGAATTATTATTTTTATTTTTTTCCACAAAATTGTCATTGTAATAGGTTATTTCTCTCACATGGAATGTGTATACCACAAATGACACCCCAAAATAAATTCTGCTACTCCTCCTGAGTATTACAATACCACATATGTGGGACTTTTACACAGCCTGGCCACTTAGAACGGCCCAAAATGCAGGGAGCGCCATCACGTGTTCTAGGAGCATAAATTACACATCTAACTTGTTGACTACCTATTACACTTTTGAAGGCCCTGGAGCACCAGGACAATGACACGTGGCACTGATGACAGGTGGCACTGATACGTGGCACTGATGACACGTGACACTGATGTGGCACTGGTGACAGATGGCACTAGTATGGGGCACTGATGACACGTGACACTGATGACAGACGGCACGTGACACTAACAGATGGCACTAATATGTGGCACTGGTGACAGATGGCACTAATACGTGGCACTGATATCATGTGGCACTAATACGTGGCACTGACGACAGATGGCACGGACACGTGACACTGATGACAGATGGCACTGATACGTGGCATTGATGACACGTGACACTGATGACCGATGGCACTGATACGTGGCATTGATGACACGTGACACTGATGACAGATGGCACGTGACACTGACAGGTGGCACTGATGACAGATGGCACTGATACGTGGCACTGATGACAGATGGCACTGATACGTGGCACTGATGACAGGTGGCACTAATATGTGGCACTGATGACACGTGACACTGATATGGCACTGATGACAGATGGCACTGACGTGGCACTGACACGTGGCACTGATGACAGATGGCACTTATACGTGGCACTGGGGACAGGTGGCACTGGCAGATGGCACTGGGGACAGGTGCACTGGGGACAGGTGCACTGGGGACAGATGGGGACACAGATGGGGACACAGATGGATGGGGACACAGGTGGGGACAGATGGATGAGGACACAGGTAGGGACAGGTGACGGATGGGGACACAGGTGGGGACAGGTGACGGATGGGGACACAGGTGGGGACAGGTGACGGATGGGGACACAGATGGGGATAGGTGACGGATGGGGACACAGGTGGGGACAGGTGACGGATGGGGACACAGATGGGGACAGTTGACGGATGGGGACACAGGTGGGGACAGATGGATGGGGACACAGGTGGGGACAGGTGACGGATGGGGACACAGATGGGGACAGGTGACGGATGGGGACACAGGTGGGGACAGATGGATGGGGACACAGGTGGGGACAGGTGACGGATGGGGACACAGATGGGGACAGGTGATGGATGGGGACACAGGTGGGGACAGATGGATGGGGACACAGGTGGGGACAGGTGACGGATGGGGACACAGATGGGGACAGGTGACAGATGGGGACACAGGTGGGGACAGGTGACGGATGGGGACACAGATGGGGACAGGTGACGGATGGGGACACAGGTGGGGACACGGATGGGGACACAGGTGGGGACAGGTGACGGATGGGGACACAGATGGGGACAGGTGACGGATGGGGACACAGGTGGGGACAGGTGACGGATGGGGACACAGATGGGGAGAGATCGCACATTTCGTTTTTTTTTTTTTTTACTTACGGCGCTGCAGCCGTTCATCTCTCTCTCCTCACACGCTGTCTGTGTGAGGAGGGAGAGCGGCGCTGACAGATGATCTCATATGTTTACATATGAGATCATCTCTCATTGGACACGCCGATCTCGCTGTAAACGGCCGCTGTGATTGGTTTACAGCGATCTGTGACCGGCTGTGTCCGACGGACACGGCCAGCACAGAACTTCCCCGATGCGCGCTCTCAGGAGCGCGCATTAGGGAAGTAAACAACAGGACGTCCAGGGACGTCCTCCCGGCAGGGAGCGTCCGCGCTGCAGCCGTCTTTCGGCTATAGCACGGGCGCGAAGAGGTTAAAGTATAACTAAGGGCAAAACTTTTTTTTTTATTTTGTTTAGAGAGGTGATGGATTAGAACACTGGTCAGTGTTCATTACTGTCTTTGCCCCTGTTAGGAAGATCCATCCTCTCTATTTGTCCTGCTTATCTTTATTGTTCAAAGTGAAAGTAAAAGAAAATCCCAAATTTTGAGTTGTCCCCAGAAAAGTAATAGAGGGGAAATCTTCCAATGGGGACACTGTCTCTGGTGACCTGGCGGTCACCAGGAGACTCCCTTAATTTGCAGGGATTTCCTCTCACTTCCTGTTTTGGCTAGGGACAGGAAGTGAAGGAAAATCTCCCCAATGGGACAAAGATAGCAAAAATAAACCTTCCTTACTCTATCCAAAAAAGTTTTGCTACAGTTCTACTTTAAGCACACTTCAGAACTAACCACAGATCTTCTGTTGATGTAGGCTGCCTCAAATCTTTCTGTCTCTTCATGTAATGTCAATAATGTTGAGATCAGGGCTCCATGGGGGCCAAAGCATCACTTCCAGGACTCTTTGTTTTTCTTTACAGAGAAAGATAGTTATTAATGACATATTATATATTAATGCCCGTATGTTTGGGGTCATTACCCTGCTGCAGAATAAATTTGAGGCCAATCATATGCCTACCTGATGGTATGGCATGATAGATAAGTATCTGCCTGTATTTGTAAGCCGGTGCTTTACAGGATGTTTTGGAACGCTGTTAGGTTTGACTGTATTCTGTATATTTTGTGTACTGGCTGCCCAGAGAGCTAGGAAAAAGTTACACCCCTTTCACACCACGCCATGAGGGGCGTCGGCGGTAAAGCAGTGCTATTTTTAGCACTGCTTTACCATAATTTTAGTGGCACTATTCGCCGCTAGCGGGGCGGTTTTAACCCCCCCGATAGAGGCCTAAAAGGGGTTAAATCTGCTCGCAAAATGCCGCCGGAGCTGCCCCACTGATTTCAATGGGGAGCAGCGGTGGAGGAGCAGTGGAGGAGTGGTGAGTTCACCGCTCCTTCACCGATCCAAAGAAGCTGCTGGCAGGACTTTTTGTGACGCCCTGCCATCGGTTTCACACTGGAGTGAATGGAGCTGCTTTTTTCAGGCGCTATACAGGCACTGTTTTTAGCGCTGTAGCGCCTGAAAAACGCTGGCGTGAAAGGGGTCTTAATGTCATTCTTCTATTCATGGGTATTCAAGGTCCTGACCATTACTGTGGGCCCATAAATGCAAGGGGAGTGCCCAGGGCCTCGCTCTTTCACATGGGAATGCAGAGGAGGAACTCCTGTACCATGTAGTCCCTCCAGAGTACATGGCCCCCCTAGTGGGTTACACTGCTTGGATTCTCCCTAGAGCCAGGAACCTACCACTATTGCACTTAAGCTAAACTTTTCTCTTTGGAAGTTATGATATGAGCATCCTGTATTAGATAGCATCAAGACTGTGCTGAGTGTTCTATCAGAGACGTGGAAACAAGGTTAAGCAACTCAACTATGCATTAAAACATTAGAAATGGGGTACAAAAAATGTCAGCAGGTGCTCTAGACTGCTCTAGACTGATGAGTCAAAATGTGAAAAATTTGGCTGTAGCATGAGGCGGTTTGTTCATAAAAGGCTGGAGAGCGGTACAATAATGAGTGCCTGCAGGAAACAGTGAAGCATGGTGGAGGTTCCATGCAAGTTTGGGGCTACATTTCTGCAAATGAAGTTGGATATTTGGTCCAGATCAATAGTATATATGTATATACACCTGTATTACAAGTACACATTTTTTACACAATTAAAGAATTTATATACAAATAGTTGCTTCAACACACATTACGCAGGCACAGTACACTGTTTTATTTCAACTTTTCAAAAGTTACAAAGTTGCTTTAACCTCCCTGGCGGTATGATTCTGGCTGGAATTTTGTGCTGAAAGCGGTACAAATATTTTGCATGGAAATTTGGCGTTTTTATATTGTAGGCATGCAATTCTTATGAATAACTCACTTAAATCTGTCCGAACCAGAGTCTAGTAGACATCCCGGGTATGATAAAGTTTGAAACACAAAATAATAAATTATAATATAATAAAAATATATATAAAAATGATTCAATAATGTAATCAAATCAAAAACACTAAAATGTGCTCAGTTGCAGAATAGTCGCTGTCATTAAATTTATTGTTTGATGATAAATTGTGATTCTAATTTATTATCAGTGTTTTCTAGCTGGTCTAAAACCACTTTTGACATAAAGGGACACTTTTTGGTTGCTATGGACAATCTCCAGTTTCCAGGCAGAAAAAAAAAAAATGTTATTATATAAAATGACATGCAGGGCACTGGACTGACCACTAGGGACAAAGGGGGTGTGTATTTTTTGTATACAGTACTGTAATCTGTAAGATTACAGTACTGTATGTGTACTGTGTTTTTAAACTTTTTTAAATTTGGCGCCGATCTCCGCTCCCGTGCGTCGGAACGTCGCAGGGAACGGAGATCAGCGGCACTCGGGCACTGTGTGAATCAAGCGAGCGGACGGCTCGCTCACACAGCGGGGAGACATCGCAGGATCCAGGGGAAAAGGTAAGTAACTTCCCCCCTGTATCCTGCACGCAAGCCTGAGTCTGGCTCGGGGTTACCGCTCCCAGCAGAAAAAACTGGACCCGAGCCAGACTCGGGATTACCGCTAGGGAGATTAAGAGAGCATAACATAGTAACAAAGATGGGTTACTTAGTAAAGTGAATGGGTAACAACCCTACTAACTAAAGCAAAGCGGTATGCGCCCTAATCGTCCAATCATGTGTATGGAAAAATCCTACTTTTTGTTTTTCATTTCACTAGCACATTATTGAGTATACTAAGCAAATACAGCTTCACCTTATTTACTAAGCTCAGTGAAAATTCAAGTGAATTTTAAACAGTATCTACTCCTTTATTAAATCAACCCCTATATATTTGGTATATATATGTATATGTGTATGTATATGTATATATATCATCACCTGAGAATATATATATATATATATATATATATATATATATATATATATATATATATATATGGAATATGTATTATGTGTATAAAAAAAAGTTTTTCTGAAATCAGATTAGATAAATAGTTTTACTGTAAAATATAGCAGATTCATTTATTTCTAGAAGGTAATAAGGTAATTAAGAATGAATTTCCAAGTGAGATATGCTCTTGTTTTAATTTGAGGTACGTTGATTATCTGGTGGAGAATGTGCAATTTAGGTTGAAATAATGAGATAATTTGATATTTTCAAAGCAAGTATTTTCAAAGAATCTCACTATGAAAGAAATGTTATCCATGCAGATTTCAATTTGTGAGAATCGAATGTGGTAATACATTTATAGCACATCTGCAGTGCATATTAGTGGGCATTAAAATGTAAAATTACTCATTAAACCAAAAAACTTTTAAGATTTAAAAATCAAGCATTAATGAAGATCATTTTATCTCATTACTTTCCTTTACTCATTGTAATTGAAGAAAGTTTCAGGCATGGAAACCATTCACAGAGAACAATTTAACTATCCAAATATATCTTTTTATGACTAAGAAAAATCTATAGATACATTTAGCAGTCATAATATAAAAGTACATAATTGGAAAAAGAGTGTTATTAAAGCCCAACTCCAGGAATTACAAAAAAAAGAAATACCCTTGCAATGGGGTCCCACAAAGTGCAAGAGAGCAAATGCTTGTTAACTCCAGGGGATGAGAAATAAGGTGTAATACTCACCTTATTCTTAGCTCTGGCAGACTATAGCCCTTTACTCTACTCCGGGTTGTGGGTGGCCCCTCACTGCCCTAACATACAATGCAGGGCTTGATAATGTTGTCATGTGTCCCTAGGCATCTTAGAGAAGAGTCTTTGGGGGACCAGTTGCATAGATGGAAGGAACCTCCTGGAGCAAGGAGTGAGATAAGGATGACACCTTATTCCTTATCCCTGAGGGTAGACGAGCATTTAACCCTTGCAGTCCAGGGAAGTGTGATCTCACTGCAAAGGTAGTTTTTGTAATTCCCAGAGTTTTACTTGAAATCAAAAATATACTCACCTCCCCTTGTTCCCTTGCCAATGTCAACATCTTTGCCTGGTCTTCTTCTTGACTTCTACCATATTTTTTGGCTGGGCCAGGATGACATAACTCCTGTGCATGTGCATGGGACTTCATTGACTTCCGTCCCAAGGTATGCCGGAATATACAATAAGTTATGCATGCACAGTCCAGTGTAAATTCTAAGGAAAGCTGCGAACAGGCAGGTAAGTTTTGCTTTGTCTATTAAGTTTAATCCTTGAATTAAAGTGATTGTAAATGATCACCTTGTAAAACAACCCATTCAGTTTAAAACAGAAATAAAAGGCAAAACATTTTTGTATAAAAAAAAAAACATTATAAATACCTTTTTTCCCTTTTTTTTATAAGTGATCACATTCCCTCACTTCTCAGCTGCATTAGAGCTGGGGGGGGAGAAGAAGCAGCAGTACACTGAGATTCTCAGTGAATGACTGAGCAGCAGGGGCCTTTTAGTCTGATCATTGGAGTGGAGCACACTGAGTTCCTAGCATAGATAGAGAACTGACCATGCCGTGTTCTCCTGCTTAGTGTGGTCAGTTTTTAATAGGAAAGCAGGGGGACTGGCAGGAACACCAGGGATTTCACATAAAGGACGCAATATAAAGAGAACAGGATACTTTCTCATACAAGTACATTTTACAGCAGGCACATATTAGGAATGTGAAGTGTTGGGGTAACAAACGTTTTAAGCTTTTAAAATTACAATAATTAAATAAGGAATTTGATGAGATATTGTCTTGTGTCAGAGCATACCACAAATGGTCATGATTAGTTGACTTTTTAACATAAATTTTTACCAACACAATAATAGTTTTACAAAATGTATGCCGTCATCACTGTAGTACCTGAATTGAGATAAAAGTAATGGACCAGTCTCAATTTATGTTTCTCATTTGCTAAGTTTGATCTTTTGCATGCCTCTTCCACAATTAGGAGCCTGCCTACTTGCAATTTTTTTTTTTTTTTTTTTTAGTATAGTCCAACTAAACTACTTTTTTCAGGAATATTTAATCACCAAAAAAAAAAATGGATAGAGATGCACAAATAGTACAGACTGTTTATTTAGCAAAGTGGATGTTCACTAATGCCGCGTACACACGACCGGTTTTGTCGTCGGGATTAAGTCTGAAGGTTTTTTTGACGGAATTCCGACGCAATTCAGCTCAAACTGTCTTGCATACACACGGTCCCACCAAATTCCGACGGTCAATAACGCAGCGACGTACAACACGTACGACAGCACTATAAAAAGGAAGTTTAATGCTTCCAAGCATGCGTCAAATTGTTTCCAAGCATGCGTCGGAATTTTGCGTGTCGGAATTGCTACAAACAATCGAATTTCCGATAGAAACTTATTCCGTCAGAAAAATTGAGAACATGCTCTCAATCTTTTGCTGGCCGAAATTCTGATCGTGTGTACGCGGCATAAGATTAAAGCAGTATTGAAACCAATTATTATATTGCAGCTTACCAATTCTTAGATGTGATGTATGCATTTTTCTTTTTTTCGGCTTTCTTTCTTGTATTTTTAGCTGGTGATTCAGCCAGCAAGTCTTTGGCTTTTCAACAGAAAAGCTCTCTTGCAGTTACAGGGATGGAACAGACCATTTAACACTGGCAGGGGTGCTTATAATGATCAGCTTTTATTTATTTATGTAAAACCTTTATCCCAAAAAGAAAAAAAGCTGCTGCAATTGATTATAAATTATTACCTGAAGTCCAGCTTCAATGTGTTACTGTATTTAAATCTGCTAGTACATCTAACACCCCTCACCAGACTGACAATGCCGCTGTCCAAATCTGCCCCCTGTGCTCCTTCATCCAGAGTGGGGTCTCTAAATTATAGGAGGTGTGTTACTGGCCAGATTACCAGAGGACAACAGAGGGAAAAAAAACTAAAAAAGAAAACAAATACAACCACTACATCTAATGATTGGTAAGCTGCAATATATTCAATTTTTGGTTTTTGGTTTAGTACCGCTTTATTAAATCTTGCTTACTTTGAAAATTTAATCATGTGTTAGGAAACATAAACAAAACAGGATTTGTTTCTAGAATAAGTAAAGTGAACAGTATATACTTCTGTATATCAACTGCACTGTGTGTAATAGGGATCCTTTCATCTAAAGGCACCTATTAAAAATGAGTAAATATGCCCAGGTTCAGTTTGCAAACAGTTTTGCAAATCTTGCTAAAAGTTTGACGTTTACAACCTTTTCAGCAAACCCTATTGAAGTCTGTGAGTGTGAATCTTATTTATAATTTCAAGACATTTGTAGGTCTAATAAGCAAACTATTGTCAAACAAGGGGCATGGGAAGCCAGACACTGCCAAAGGGGCCGTGTACCAATGTCAAAATTAAAAAAATAATAATAAAAAATATAAATAACAAAAAAGTATCTCTCCCTATTTGTAAGCTCTCCTTATCAGCTTCAACACACGCTGACCATCTGGCTGCCGTGAGCCTATCCTTTAATAGAAAGGGGGCTGGGTTATTGATTCCCTCAAATTATTGTCTCTTGTGACTCAGCTGACCAGTGGCAAAGGCTATGCACTATATTATAGGTCGTTCTTTATTTTTAGTGTTGAACCTACTAACACTGCAAACCCCAAGGATTTGCCATGAAACCACAGTAGTAATGAGTGCAAACACCATCCATAGTACTCATGGACATTAGGTCAGGACTAATGTTGTCCCTTAGTACTTTGATTGGAGAAATAGCGTTTTAATGACTTGTAATAGGTAGATACAGTTGTGCTCATATGTTTACATACCCTGGCAGAATTTATGATTTCTTGGCCATTTTTCAGAGAATATGAATGATATCACTAACACTTTTCTTTCACTCATGGTTAGTGTTTGGCTGAAGCCATTTATTATCAATCAACTGTGTTTACTCTTTTTAAGTCATAATCACAACAGAAACTACCCAAATGACCCTGATCAAAAGTTTCCATACCCTGGTGATTTTGGCCTGATAACATTCACACAAGTTGACACAAAGGGTTTTGAATGGCTATTAAAGATAACCATCCTCACCTGTGATCTGTTTGCTTATAATTAGTGTGTGTGTATAAAAGGTCAATGAGTTTCTGGACTCCTGACAGACCCTTGCATCTTTCATCCAGTGCTGCACTGACGTTTCTGGATTCTGAGTCATGGGGAAAGCAAAAGAATTGTCAAAGAATCTGCGGGAAAAAGTAGTTGAACTGTATAAAACAGGAAATGGTAATAAAAAGATATCCAAGGAATTGAGAATGGCAATCAGCAAAGTTTAAACTCTAATCAAGAAGGGGAAAATGAGGGGTTCTGTTGAAACCAAACCATGGTCAGGTAGACCAACCAAGATTTCAGCCCCAACTGCCTGGAAAATTCTTCGGGATGCAAAGAAAAACCCACAAATAACTTCAGGTGAAATACAGGACTCTCTGAAAAAAAATGTGGTGTGGCTGTTTCAAGATGCACAATAAGGAGGCACTTGAAGAAAGATGGACTGCATGGTCAAGTCGCCAGGAGAAAGCCATTACTACGCAAATGCCACAAAGTATCCTGCTTACAATATGCCAAACAGCACAGAGACAAGCCTCAAACCTTCTGGCACAAAGTCATTTGGAGTGATGAAACCAAAATTGAGCTTTTTGGCCACAACCATAAACACTAATTTTGGAGAGGAGTCGACAAAGCCTTTGATGAAAGGTACACCATTCCTCCTGTGAAACACAGAGGTGGATCGCTGATGTTTTCCGGATGTGTGAGCTATAAAGGCACATGAAATTTGGTCAAAAATGATGGCAAGATGAATGCAGGATGTTATCAAAAAAATACTGGAGGAACATTTGCATTCATCAGCCAGGAAGCTGCGCATGGGACGTACTTGGATATTCCAACATGACAATGATCCAAAACACAAGGCCAAGTCAACCTGTCATTGGCTACAGCAGATTAAAGTGAAGGTTCTGGAGTGGCCATCTCAGTCTCCTCACCTCAATATCATTGAGCCACTCTGGGGAGATCTCAAACGTGCAGTTCCTGCAAGACAGCCCAAGAATTTACAGGAACTGGAGGCTTTTTCCCAAGAGTAATGGGCAGCTTTACCATCTGAGAAGATAAAGAGCCTCATCCACAAATACCACAAAAGACTTCAAGCTGCAATCTCCGGTTCTAAGCCCCGGTATGTCCGCGCCAGGATTCCAGGGCTTAGAAATCCTGTCTGCAGCCACGCGTCTTCTCCATAGCTGACAGGATGGGCTATACGGCTGCTGATTAGTCGGCACCACCTATATGCTCCAAAACGTCCCTCCTGATGAGGGAAATTTTGGACATCTAAACTCCGGACACCTAGCGCGGATATACCATCAATCGACGTTGTAACCAAACAAAATTGATGTCCTTTTTTTCCCACAAATAGAGCTTTCTTTTGGTGGTATTTGATCCCCTCTGCAGTTTTTTTATTTTTTGCGCTATAAACAAAAAAAGACCATCAATTTTGAAAAAAAAAACAATATTTTTGACTTTTTGCTATAATAAATATCCCGAAAAAAAATGTCTTCATCAGTTTAGGCCAATATATATTCTTCTACATATTTTTGGTAAAAAAAAATTGCGATAAGCGTATATTGATTGGTTTGCGCAAATGTTATAACGTCTACAAAATAGGGGATAGGTTTATGGTATTTTTATAATTAGTTTTTATTTTTACTAGTAATGGCGATGATCAGAAATTTTTAGTGGGACAGCGACATTGTGGTGGACAGATTGGACACTTTGACACTTTTTTGGGACCAGTGATATTATTACAGTGATCAGAGCTAAAAATAGCAACAGATCACTGTATAAATGACATTGGTGGTGAAGGGGTTAACACTAGGGGCAATCAAGGGGTTAAGTGTGTCCTAGGGAGGTGTTTTTAACTGTGGGGGGAGTGGACTGACTGGGAGTACAGAGAGATCACTGTACCTGATCACTAGGAACAGACAATCTCACTGTATTCTCCTGTCAGAACGGGGATCTGCTTTGTTTACAATTGCAGAACTCCTTTCTGCCTCTCTGAGGAGCGTTCGTGGGTGGCCGCGCATCGGCTCCCCCCGCTGTGGAGCGGTGTGCGCGCCCACAGTGACTCGTGCACGAAACAACATACGGGTACGTAGTTTCGTGCAATAGGGTCACCCTGCCGCAGTATATATGCGGTGGGCTGTCCTTAAGTGGTTAAAAAAATAAAAATAACAAACATAATATACTCACCTGCTCTGTGTAGTGGTTTTGCACAGAGCAGCCCAGATCCTCCTCTTCTCAGGTCCCTTTGCTGGCGCTCTTGGCCCCTCCCCCCTGCCCCCACAGCAAGCAACTTGCAATGGGGGCACCCAAGCAGGCTTATTCTCGAGCTGCGGCTATGCATGCCCATTCACACACAGAACAACTGCTCAGCCCCGCCCCTCTCTCTCTTCATTGGCTTATTGGCTATGGGAGCGGTAGGCTCCTGCTGCTATCTCAGCCAATGAGGGGGGAGAGTCTCTGGAGAGCCGAGGTTCTCGTGCACATCACTGGATCGAGATGGGGCATTAAGGTAAAAAACATTGAGGCTTTAGAACCACTTTAAACTGAGGTCAGGTTAGAAAGGCCAATAATAATCATTTCCTTTTATGTCTGCTCTTTCACTATAAAAGGCAGGGTTCCCAGAATACTGTTAGACTGTGTTGGAGTAGATAGGGATAGCTGACAGTGCTTACATGGAAAGATAGTTGTATAATACAGTGCTCTACAAAGAAAACATTGGGTTCGGGCTTAGTGTTATGGGGTGGGGTATTTTTGGAGGGAAGCTTGAACTTGTGACTGCCACAGGCAAAGCTGCCTTTTGCAGCACATCATCACATACTTGTGTAGGTCAGTTTTGTGCACCACTATTATTTGTACACCCCGGTTTTTCCGCTGGTCCTTTTAGGCCATTTTACCACTACAAAAATTAGGTGTTGCAGCCAAAACTATCTAATAGCCTTGCTTTCAAGGTGTAATGATTAAAATTGGGATGCTGATGCTGGTGCTGTGCAGCTTAAAAGCATTTCCCAAGCATGCAATTAAAAGGATTGATGTTTATCACTCTTGAAGTCACAAGGAGAACCCTTTACACGCTGTATGGTGTTTAAAAAACTTTCATTTGTACACGTTCCCATGGCATGTCCAGTTTCCCAAGACCTTTGTTTGACAATACCTTACCTTGAAAATTGCCAGAATTGATATTGGTAATTAGGACAAATAGAGGGGGTGAATCTCCCTAATTGGGGCACAGAAGGTAATAAAAAACTGACAAGCATTCTAATGAGAGCCCGTAATGTCATCTCACTCCCAGTAACATTATGTGACTTCTCCTTTCCTGATGCCTCTCTCTATTCTTCCGTGACACCTCTGGTTGGGTACATAGGGGAAATCGTGCCACAATATCGGTCTCTGTATGTGGGGCACCGATCGCTAGGAAACGGGCTAAGCTCACTAGCCACCCTCACTACCAGAGCCTTTCATCACCCATGCTATGTCATCATGACTCCAGCTGGCTGACTGCTTAAGCAGCAACATTGCCCTGGTTACCACTAGCAATGGCAATATAGCCTTATGTACTTCAGCTCAGCTGCCTGTGAAACCGTTGTAATGTTTCCCCTTCTACTCCTCTTTATCCTTATTATAAACCCTATTCTTTGGTACACCATGCATGCACCTCTTTAGTGACTTCCCACCAGGGCTGGGGAAGCAACAAAGTGGCTTATTACATCCTTAGCAGCACTCTCCTTCTTTTCCCATGCAGATAGCAAAGACTTTTTACCTAGATGCAGTTTCCCTTTTTATATGCTTTGTCCAGGAGAGGGCAGAGCTTATCAGAAAAGCCCAGGAAAGCCTGAACAACAGGGTTAACCCTTACCTCTCTGGCAGCACCACTTCTGATGAGCAGCATCAACCAAATAGTGCAGTTTACACAGTAGAAAATATATTTAGCTCAGAAAAGGTATATATAGGTATATATATTTCTAAAGGTGCTATTGACATTACATTTTCACCACATGTCGGTATCAACCCATAGTTACATAGTTACATAGTTGGTAAGGTTGAATAAAGACAATAGTCCATCCAGTTCAACCTATGTTGGTGTGTGTTTGTGTAGATAATTATTTCCCATGTAGCGGTACCTCGTTGGGGCTGCTGAGTTGGATATAGCAATTTGCCATTCACCCCACTTCCGACCTCCCATACCCAAGTATAAAACACCAAACAGTCAATAGTTAAGTTTTCTTGCTATTTATTTATGGGGCGATCTGAATTCTTCACTGGGTAGATATGAGATGCTCCATCAAATCTCACTTTATGAGGGTATCATCCACGGCCATAGCCTTTGTTGCTAGACTTTCCCTAATCAGATCCCTTCTTGAATCTATATTTTCATGTGCTGGTCGGACTATCCGAATGTAAATGTCCCTGTTCAGTGCTCCCAAGTTGAACAAAGAGATTACTCTGAATAATTCCTCTGCTTGACTGATATATTTCCTATGAAGTATTAACTCTAGAGTCCAAGGCCCACACGCCTATTTCCATGACCCGAATTCTAAGAACCCCTACAGTCTTTGGAAGTTACTGTCCGTTATTGCTTACACTGTGTTTCCATAGCCACACAGCATGTCACTCCACTCCTTCCTGCACTTCTTTAAGTTGCACTGACCTGTTCTTCACGATCAACACTCTGTGTTCCTCGGTCACAGAAAGTCAATCCACCGGTCTACTTCCTCCGTTTGACTCCTACTTCCTCCTCCGGATGCACGGCACATGCCTGCATGGGGATGTCTGGCCCGATCTCCATTTTTACATTTTTGCAATCTCCTCCGCCAGAGTCCCAGGCCCTAAGCCTCCTGGAACTCCAGGCCTCAGCCTCCCTAGGATCTCTTCCTTTGGACTTCTTCCCGACCACTCTGGACTCTCCCAGGAGCATGTGACCCCCCTTTTTATGAGAGACCTCCCCTTGACCATGCAAATTAACCATTGGTCAAGACTCTCACTTGAGTTTCCTGCCACTCAGGTCTCAGGCCATCCTCTCTTTTCCAGAAAAATCCACTGTCAAGCAAAGGAGGTATTTCTGAGCCCAAGTGTAGGCGGTCACACCCCCCTCTATACTGACACTCCCCTCTTGGATCAAAACAACCGGGCCTGAAAAAAACTCACAGGCCTGGCTAAATGTACCTGTAACTAAATCCTGCACTACCAAAATACCACTATATCACATACCCAAAAGTAGAGGGCGCTACACCCATATCCCTGTATATTGTGTTCTATAAGATGCACATCCCAAGAGTATTTTTAAACTATCAATACTTCCTGTTGACACCACAAATTGTGGAAGAGAGTTCTACATCCTTACTGCCCTGACAGTGAAAAAAAAACCTACGCAGCTTAAGCTTAAAACGTTTCTCTCTCAATGTGTGGCCACATGTCCTCTTACACTCCCTGAGACTGAATAGTTTCCTACCTACACAGGAATTACCATTTAGGTATTTATATGTAGCACTTACCCCTGAAGGAGTTGCTGGTATTTGATTGGGCTTACTGTTCTTTCACTGTTCCACCATGTCTGTCATAGGGGTCCCATTAAAGACTTTTCTCATAGATTTCAGCTCCGACACATTGGGGCTGATTTACGAACGGTTTGCGCCATGAGTTGCGGTGCACGGCGATGTGCAACGGCTGTTTTCGTATTTACAAAACATTTGCGCCTGTAACACAGCGCAATTCCCCATTTACTATTATCTTGCCAGCACACGGGAGGCGGCGATTGGTGCGCCGCTATAGACATGGCGCACGCATTATTAAACTCAGAATTAAAAGAAGGAAAGGGAGGTGGAAGTGCCAATATTATGAGGAAGTATAGTTATAACTGCCCAAGTAACAAATATGCCCAAAATAGAATGAGAAAGTAACTTTCTCTGAACAAGCCTGCTGCGCCTGCAAGTACACTTAGAACTGTGTGAGGTCAATTTATGCACTGCGCATGCGCAAACGGCATTTGCGTGCGTTCAAGTGCTTTGGTTCACTGCGTCGGCAAAATCTTAGTAAATGTCAAGCAACATAAATGCATTTGCATAAGTTGAACGGGCGCATCTCTGAACTTGACCTTTTTGTTTTTTATGCTGGTTCACTTCTATGGTTTTTTTTTTTTAAGGCCATTTGCACACAGGTCATGTTAGCATTAAGAAAAAAAATTCAGGTCTGGTATGGATATTAAGGGGAACCCTGCGCCCCCAAAAAAATGGCGTGGTGATCCCCCTCAAAATCCATACCAGACCCTTATCCGAGCAAGCAACCTGGCAGACCGCAGAAAAAAAGGGGGGATGAGAGCGCTCCCCCCTCCTGAACCTTACCAGGCCACATGCCCTCAACATTGGGAGGGTGCTTTGGGGTCCCCCCAAAGCACCTTATCCCCATGTTGATGAGGACAAGGGCCTCATCCCCACAACCCTGGCCAGTGGTTGTGGGGGTCTGCGGGTGGGGAGCTTATCGGAATCTGGAAGCCCAATTTAACAAGGGGACCCCCAAATCCCGGCCTCCCCCCCTGTGTGAAATGGTAGTACCCCTACCATTTCACCAAAAAAGTGACAAAAGTGTTAAAAATGACAAGAGACAGTTTTTGACAATTCCTTTATTAAGTCTTCTTCTTTCCATCTTCTTCCTTCTTCTTTCCTTCATCCTTCGGTTTCTTCCTCCATCTTCTTCTTCCTCCGCCCTCCGTTATATAAGAACTGTCAGAAGAAGAGAAGCGTCACACAGCGTGAGCCTCCCATTGCATGGAGCGGCCCAAGAACGAAGCGGGGAAGAAGATGCCATGGAGGAAGATGCCGGACGAGAACACCGGAGCAAGAAGCAGAGGATCGGAGGAAGAAGAACATGGAGGAAGAAACCAAAGGATGAAAGAAGGAAGAATGAAGAAGATGGAAAGAAGAAGACTTTAATAAAGGAATAAACTGTCTCTTGTCATTTTTAACACTTTTGTCACTTTTTAGGTGAAATGGTAGGGGTGCTTTTGTACCCCATTACCATTTCACACAGGGGAGCATGTGGCTTGGTACAGTTCAGGAGGGGGGCCACTGAAGAATTTCCAGGCAGAAAAACACTCAATACACCCAACATGTTGCAATTCTCAACCTTGGCCGACTACAAGGGCGCCATACCTAGGCCAAGAGGAAAATCACACAACCAGCCGAGCTGGAACAGAACCAGAATTGACATCATAATCAGTCTGAGCTAAACTATAACTTTAGGCAAACTAAATTTCTATTTATAGCGTCTTCTCATGAAAATACCAGTGCTACACACTCCCCCCACCGCAATAGACGATGTCCTCATCGTCTAAAAAAAAAAAATAGACTCTCAATCCTGAGAGTCAAGTACCTGAATCCAAAACTTGGATATGGAGGGAAAAAAGGTAAAGTAACAAAAAATTGTACATTCAACAGTAACACACAGAAGAATTACAGCGACATAATTCCCCAGATCAAACTCTATCTAGACCACCCACTCTCCAGCAGCTTGATAGAAGATCCGGTTGAACCTGAAAAAAAACACAAGAAAAGGCCAAAATACATGCACCAATATACAACAGAGGAAGCAAAGCCTCATCTCCCAGAAGATGAAACTCTCTTTCCCCATTTTTCTTTTTTTCTTAGTAATAGCTAAGTGCAAAAGTTTAACCTTTGTTGTGCAAACTCGAAACTCCAGTCCATATTCAGTGACCACCCGTTTGTTTAGCAACCATTGTGATCTGGCAAGCCTTGGCAGAGATCGAGTGCTTCCTAATCCAGGAGGGACACACGAAGTTGGCGATTTGTGTACCATAGTATGGACGGGTAATTTCTCTGGCCCAAACAGACTGGTACTTTTGGTCAAAGTCTAACTAGCAACTGCAGGGGTTTCCACACAGGGTGATGTACACCCGAGTCCATGGCTATCCAATAAGACAAATTAAAGGCCGAGGCAACATCATCACTATTTGCCCATAGCATCTCCTGAGACTTGGTTTCAAACAGGTCATCATCTCCGGAGATATCCGACAGGGAGTCTATCTCTATTTATAGCATCTGCTCATGAAAATACCAGCGCTACATATATATTGCTATCATATCTCCTCTCAAGCGTCTTTTTCTCAAAGGGAGAATAAATTTAGCGATTGTAGTCATTACTCGTATTTGAGGTCCTCTAGCCCCCTTATTAATTTTGTTGCCCTTCTCTTCAGCTCCAGCACATCCTTTCTGACGTAATACTCCAGATATGATCAAACAAGAGTTTTATAAAGTGATAGAATTATCGTTTTATCTCTGGAGTAAATCCCTTAGCTTGACTATGCATTCTATTATTAAGTCTGTCAACTACTAGGACTCCCAGATTCCTCTCCATCCTGGAATCCCCCAAGCTCCTCCCCTTAGTAAGTAGCCTGTGTTTATATTTTAACCCCCAAGTGCATTACTTTACATTTTTCAATGTTAAACCTCATTCGCCATCCAGTTGCCCTCTCCATAAATTTATTGAGATCCTCTTATAAGGTTTCTACATCCTGCTGTGATGTTATTGCCCTACTCATTTTTGGTCGTCGGCAAATCCATTCATACAAAGAAACCAAAACAAATAAGTTCAGAAATTAAGTTATGTGTAATAAATAGGAATGACACAGGGAAAAAGTATAGGAAATGCTAACTGAAATGTATTTAATACTTCATTTGTAATGACAGCTTCAAGACGCCTCCTGTATGGAGAAAATAGTTGCTCGCATTGCTCAAATCTTGAAGGTTCTGTGGGCCTCTTCTATGAATTATGATCTTTAGTTCTTTCCATAGATTTTCTATTGGATTCAAGTCAGGTGATTGGTTGGGCCATTCTAGAAGCTTTATTTTCTTTCTTTGAAACAAATTGAGAGTTTACTTGGCTTTGTGTTTGGGATCATTGTTTTGCTGAAATGTCCATCCTCATTTCATCTTCATCATCCTGGTAGATGGCAGCAGATTTTTTATCAAAAATGTCTTGATAGTTTGCAAGTACTGTATCCTGAAAAACAGCCCCACATCATGATGTTCCCACCTCCAAACGTCACTGTTTGTATTATGTTTTTGGGGTTGTGTGCAGTGCCATTTGACCTCCAAACATGGTGTGTATTATGGCATCCAAACAGTTCAATTTTGGTCTCATCTGACCAGACTATATTATTATTATTATATCTAAATGTTGTGCAGCAAACTTTAAATGAGCTTCAACATGCTTTTTCTTTAGCAATGGAGTCTTGCGTGTGAAGCATGCATACATGCCATGGCAGTTGAATGCATTACTTATTGTTTTTGTTGAAACAATTGTACCTGTTCATTTTAGGTCTTTATGAAGCTCGGGTTGTTACAGATGTGTGGTGAAAGTTTCAAGTCAATAGCACCTTTAGAAATATATTTACCTAGAAAAATGGTGACGTGTTCAATAAATATTTTACCCATTGTGTATATATATATATATATTTTCTGATATATATATATATATATATACACACACACACACACACACACACACAATACTGAATTGTGTGTGTGTTTGTGTATATATATATATATATATATATATATATATATATATATATATATATATATATATACATATATACACAAACACACACTCAATCCAGTATTGGCCAGGGCACACTAGACAGGCAGAAAAATATCCATAGATAAAAACAGAGGGCGCACTGGCCTAGTGCATTATTGTCACGTTTCAGGCCGATTTGCTGAGAGGGCGCCCCTTGCGGCTAAGTGCAACACACCCCTGGAAGTGATACAGGGAGAGCGGTGCCCAAAGATGTGCTGTTGGATGAGCTGGTTAACAGAGAGCCGCTGGGGTGCGCTGGGTAGACTGTGTTGACAGCCGTGCAAGGTGGTATCACAGGTAAATAACAGCAGGGTGAACCAGGAACAAGTCAGTAGCCAGGCCAGGGGTCATACACAGTAGAATCAGTCCGAGATAGGTATAGGAGCAAGCCAGGTCATACACTGAGGGAGGGAGATAACAGAGTAGTCAGCCGGTCCGGGATCAATCACAATGGAGCAGACAGGAGCAGAGGTCAAGACTTGAGCCAGGGGTCAAGCCAGAGGTTCAGGATAAACGAGTACAGCAAGCCTGGTTGGTAGCAGGAAGTCCAAAGGATCAGGATACGCAAGGCACAGGAGATACAGGGCCGAAGACAAACCAGAAATCTGTATGTGTCAGTGGCAGGTTTATATAGGCCAGGGGGCGCCAACATCTGTTACTTTGTGCGCGCACGTCTGCATACACCCGCTGTTGCACATCTGCGTGCGCGCAGGGATTCGTCTTGCGCATCCATCATGAGTACTGGCAGGATTGCCCATTCTCCAGCCATTTCCCTGACAATTATCCAATGACAAATTTATTCAAAAATAACATAAAAGATATCTACTCACAAATGTAGATGGTAAAACACTCATACGGCCACTGCAAGTAGCTGCAGTCTCTCAGCTTTGCCAAAGCCTCTAGCTTAAGGAGAACCTCTCCGTTGTCCCTCCTGGCTGATGCGTTTCAAAGGATGTCCTTCTTTCTCAGAGCCCATGAAAAAAAAAAATATATATATACATATATATATATATATATATATATATATATATATATATATATTGCAAAACATTGATATCTTCTTGATAAAAACGAGCTGCATCTTATCAAAATATTGATATATTAAGGTTTATGGTTATACTCCATATTTTAAGACCAGTGAGAGCTTCACCCATTTGGCTATTTATATGAAGAGTATAAACTTGACAAAGGTTCTAACAACTGTATGCGAAACAGAAAAAAAAAATGGTTGGAGTTCCACTTTTGAAACTTACATTTAAAAAAAAAAAAATGAATATGTAATATTTGCTTCTGATATTTGTTATTCAAACAGATTTGTCATCTGAGCTGTTATCAAATAGCCATTGTTCACAACTTAAACCATGCATGATATTCAACACAGAAATTCTCCAATACAAACGGTTATGCTTCAAAGACTTAAACCTCTGCTTATACATCCATTCATAAATTCATAAAGAGAGCTTGAAATTGCTAGAAGAATCAGAGCAGATTACACAGCTGTATGGCATTGTTAGAATATTGAACTATCTGTAATCATTATTACAATGTAATTCACAAAGAATGAAGTTTTATCTGCCATGCAAGGACAAATTCCTCATTTCCCAGCAGATTGGAAAGATTTCATCTGCTTAAAGTAATCCATATGAAATGCAGAAAATTGAATGTTTTTATACTTTTGTTGTAATTGCTTTTCTGTTGTGTAGTCCTGTTCTGGAGTGGGGTGGGGATATATGAAATGACCATCACTACACAAACAACGACACTGATCTTTTCGGCTATCAGGACAATTGAATCCCTAATAAATGAAACATTGACAGTGCCTTTGCACACAAGGGGTCCTCAGGAATATGGGAGGAGCTCTCCTACTGCTGTATTCGCCAAATCATATTCTTTAAAACCAAAGTGAGCTTTCAGTTCAAATCAGCTAAATACAATCCAGGTGCATCAAAACAACAGGTATGCAGTTATACAGTTTGTATCCTTTAGAAAGTGGCCACAGTCACAGAGTAGAAGCGTCTGTTCCCTACCAGCATACTGCATAAATGTAAACTTGATCTGGAAAAGCTAGATCTAGCCAATCGGGAGAACTCATGCTCACCGCTGATTGGAGAGCTCCAGCCTTTATTCAGCAGGAGGCATGTCAGACCTTTACAAATAGACAATTTCTTCCACACAGGAAGCAAGGGTTCTTCTTTGAAGCATACTGGCAGGGGACAGACTTTTCTACTTAGGCTGTGACTGCTTCCTAAAGAGGATGAACTGTGAGACTTTGATTCAAGAAGGATTTTCTGCTACCTATGAGCAGGCACCAGATTCACAACGAAATTGCAGATATGCAAAATGTGACCCATTGCTGCCTAAAATCAAGTGGCAGCACATTATATCACACTGGTGTTCAATAGCAAAAATGTCTTCTTGAATCAATCCTTTTACTGGTGTGTTTTTTTTTAAAGTAGGCTATGGGTAGTATAAGTACAGAAGTTGTGGACAAAGTCACCAAAGAAACAATTTTTGGGTCTCTCCATACAATTAGTGGCCCAGTAAAAACATCTATTTACTGTGTGTGTATTTAAAGCTAGACAGATATGAGCTGTGTCTAGGTATTTGTGACAATGATAGGGTGCACATCTGATCCATATCTAGTACAAATGGACCCAAAAGTCTTAAAATAATTTTTTATAGCTGCACAGTCTGCAAAAATGGAATGCCCAACTGTGAAGTGCAACACTGTACACATGTATTTGGCTGTATCGTAGTTAACCTGATTGTATAATTTTTCACTCAGTTGGGTTGTGGTTTCTCACTGCTACCAGTAGGTGTCACTCGTGCCACTGACAATAGTATCAGATTTGTAACAAGACTGAGTTATGAATATTTATATTTCCTTCAGCCAGCCTAGCAGTAGATAAAAGACCACTGGTGCCTGCTGGAGGAGGATATAAATATCCGGAGCAGAGCTGGTGATCATTCTGTTCCCCCAAGCTGAGGCCTGGGAAGGTGGTGCTGGATAGAGCTATGCTAATTATCCCTATAGGCTGTGTGGGGCCTGACGTGCTAAATGTGGAGTGGTCTTAGAGCTTTCCTGCCTGTTGATGGTGGAAGCTGTACCAAAAACAAGACCCAGAGGAGGACCCTTGTTGTCATAGGGACCTGGTGACTCACTTGGAAAAGGATGCACTGAAGCCTAGAAAACAGAAAATAAGTCTGTGGACCAGCTTGGATGGTATTTCAATGTTATTGAGCTGGACATGGAGGAAGTCTGTTAGTATTCTACTAGGGCAGGGGTGTCCAACATTTTTTCAAAGAGGGACAGATTTTATGAAGTGAACGTGCGCAAGGGCCGACCATTTTGCCTGACATTCTTTGAACCGTTAAAATTTGGTCAAAGTGTGTTCGTCCAAGCACTAATACACTGCCCAACAAGAATTCTCTTGCTTTTGTGGCTGTGTGTGTTGAAGAGATGAGCTTGGGCGTGTTATTTGTATTTATCGACGTATAACACACACCTTCACTTTAAGAGGGAAGTTTCAGGAAAAACTTAAACTTTAAATAAAGAATTGTGAAGCAAAATAAGCCACAGTGCCCATCTGCAGCCTCACCATTGCCATGAATGCAGCCTCACCATTGCCATGAATGCAGCCTCACCATTGCCATGAATGCCGCCTCACCATTGCCATGAGTGCCACCTCACCATTTCCATGAATGCAGCCCCCCCATTGCCATAAATGCAGCCTCACCATTGCTATGAATGCAGCCCCCTCATTGCCATGAATGCAGTCTCACCATTGCCATGAATGAACAGACAAAAACAGTCTGGCGCAAAGAAACTGGGACATCTATTGCACTAAGAACCTTGTGAATGTCCTGCAAGAGCCCAAAGCCTTTGTCATCAGGTTGTTTAAACGATGGAGTTATGCCAATAATGGTTCCTTTAAATTTGTGATTCTTCCCGAGGTCCTTCCCTATTTAAACCCCATTTGCAGTCTATGTCATATGACTTGAAGAAGGGCCACGCCCGATATGCGTAGTCAAGATGACAGATATCTTCCCTCTCTACTCTCCTCAGCTTGCTCTCCACCTGTTTTGCTTCAAGCTTCATTTTGGACCTGCGTTCCTCGATCGTATGATGTCACGTTTGGGGGTGTTCCCGTCCACTTGCTCCGGTCGGTGGTTGCTCTGGCTGCCTCTCGGTCCCCCCTTTGCTTCCTGGTTGCCGCATGATTCTGCCACACACCATTGGGGATCCCAATCGAGGCTCCACACTGTCCATCCAGCTCTGCACATGCTGGCTTCCCTCTTCCTAGTGATATCCAGGAACATATGAAGGTTTTGCCATCGCAGCACTGCCCCACCAAGCCAGTCCACCACCGACTGTTGCTTAAGGTACTGTCACAGTGAGGAGCACGCTTTGCATTAGTTCCATCTATGCAAGGAGATGTCTAGATAATTTTTTACCCAATCACATGTTATTATTAAATCGACACATGTTTTTATCTCATTGAACTTTTTATTATTTGACTGTTTGTCCTTTCAAGACTGTCCCAATCAGCGCTTTCATTTGTGGTTGCTCCTTAATGTTTTTACCATTGCCATGAATGCAGCCTTACCATTGCCATGAATGCAGCCTTACCATTGCCATGAATGCGACACATCCATTGCCATGAATGCAGACTCACCATTGCCATCAGTGCAGCCTGATCTATGCCCATGTGCAGCCTCAGAGGGGACAGGGAGGGGGCAGGACGAGCACCAACAGATTACATACACGAGAATCTCCTGTTTACTCTGTGGTCTATTTAATACAAAGTCCTGCCTCCTGTGATGGACAGAACAGTCGTCCAATAGCAGCCCAGGAGATGGGACTTCCTATTACAGAGGCCGCCATGTAAACGGGAAATTCTCCTGTATGTAATCTGTCAGCGCTTGTCCCTCAGGCACAGATAAATACGGTATATATCTTTTGTGGCCCCCCGGCACTCTGGGATTCGTTGAGGGCCACAAAAGGTTATATATGTCCAAATCACCAGTGGGGCCGATTGAAACCGGAATGCGGGCCGGACTTTGGACATGCTTGTACTAGGGACACCTAACCCTTACCTCCTTGTGTGTTGTTCAATAAATCTTCTAAAGTGACTGGTGCCCATCATTCTGTCTCTGTCTTCCACTTCAGCCATGTTTTCAGTCCTGTATGGGTCAGTTGGGTGCTACAGCTATTACTAAGGAATAGAGATGGCCTTGCGGTTCCCCCCGCGGTCGGTTCGCGGCGAACTTTGCTCGTTTGCGATTCGCCAAACCGGCGGACATATAGCGCTGTTCGCGGCGGCCATATTCTTTTACATTATGAAGAACTTTGACCCATGACACATCCATCATGGGGTACAGGACAGCCAATTGAGACATTTCAGCACATGGACATACCCACTACATTATAAATAGACCTAATCTGGCTGCCATTTTACATTCTGTCTTTTGTCAGTGTAGGGAGAGAGGTTGCTGTTTGGAGCAGGGACAGTCTGTAATCATTAGCTATTAGGTCCACAAAAGTCCTTTTAAGGATTTTTTTGTATAGGTGTACAGTATATAGGGGTGTTATACACTTATAATATACTTTCAAATATAGAAAGCATATTATAGTTAATTTCTATTGTGCAGCATTGTGACTGCAGTGCTGAGCGATTCTGCAGCTGTCTCTTGTCAGTGTAGGGAGAGAGGTTGCTGTTTGGAGCAGGGACAGTCTGTAATCACTAGCTATTAGGTCCACAAAAGTCCTTTTAAGGACTGGTATAGGTGTACAGTATATAGGGGTGTAATACACTTATAATATACTTTCAAATATAGAAAGCATATTATAGTTAATTTCTATTGTGGAGCAATTTGTGACTGCAGTGCTGAGCGATTCTGCAGCTGTCTTTTGTCAGTGTAGGGAGAGAGGTTGCTGTGTCGAGCAGGGACAGTCTGTAATCACTAGCTATTAGGTCCACAAAAGTCCTTTTAAGGACTGGTATAGGTGTACTATTTGGTGTGCAGTATATAGGGGTGTAATACACGTATAAAATACTTTCAAATATAGAAAGCATGGTATAGTGCATTCCTACTGTGCAGCATTGTGACTTCTGAGTGGTTCTGCAGGTCTTTTGTCAGTGTAGGGAGAGGTTGCTGTGTGTCGCAGGGACAGATTGTAGCGACACAAATCGCTAACAAATATAGGTCCACAAAAGTCCTTTTAAGGACTAGTATAGGTGTACAGTATATAGGGGTGTAATACACTAATAATATACTTTCAAATATAAAAAGCATATTATAGTGCATTTCTACTGTGCAGCATTGTGACTGCTGAGCAGTTCTGCAGCTCTTTTGTCAGTGTAGGTAGAGGTTGCTGTGTGTCGCAGGGACAGATTGTAGCGACACAAATCTCTAACGAATATAGGTCCACAAAAGTCCTTTTAAGGACTGGTATAGGTGTACTATTTGGTGTGCAGTATATAGGGGTGTAATACACGTATAAAATACTTTCAAATCTAGAAAGCATAGTATAGTGCATTTCTACTGTGCAGCATTGTGACTGCTGAGCGATTCTGCAGCAATACTACAAAGTGTGACAAACGCAATTAGAAAATTGTATTATAACTGGTGTGATAGACCAGTGGCCCCCCAAAACGACAGATTGAAGCTGGGTGTTATATACCTTCTTCCACATATACTGCACTTCTCTAGAGACTTTTGTCACAGGGTCATTTAAAAAATGACAGGCAGAGGAAGAGACAGGCCCTTCAGCAGGGGTGGTAGGGGTAGGGCAGGAGCACCAGGCTTGAGACAAAGTGGGAAGTTGCAAAAGGTGCGTTCGATTACGTCAAAGGACGCACCAGACTTGGTTGAGTGGCTCACTCAGCCTGACTCTTCTGCACCCTCCTCATCCTCTCTATCTGCACCCTCTTCACTCTCTGCTGTGTGCACTAAAGATGGCCTTGCGGTTCACCAGGCGGTCGGTTCGCGGCGAACTTTGCTCGTTCGCGATTCGCCAAACCGGCGGACTTATGGCGCTGTTCGCGGCGGCCATATTCTTTTACATTGTGAAGAACTTTGACCCATGACACATCCATCATGGGGTACAGGACAGCCAATTGAGAAATTTCAGCACATGGACATACCCCCTACCTTATAAATAGACCTGATCTGGCTGCCATTTTACATTCTGTCTTTTGTCAGTGTAGGGAGAGTTTGCTGTTTGGAGCAGGGACAGTCTGTAATTCACTAGCTAGCTACCATTAGGTCCACAAAAGTCCTTTTAAGGACTGGTATAGGTGTACAGTATATAGGGGTGTAATACACTTATAATATACTTTCAAATATAGAAAGCATATTATAGTTCACTGCAGGGCTGAGCGATTCTGCAGCTCTTTTCTCAGTGTAGGGAGAGGTTGCTGTGTCGAGCAGGGACAGTCTGTAATCACTAGCTACTACTATTAGGTCCACAAAAGTCCTTTTAAGGACTGGTATAGGTGTACAGTATATAGGGGGGTAATACACTTATAATATACTTTCAAATATAGAAAGCATATTATAGTGCATTTCTACTGTGCAGCGTTGTGACTGATGAGCGGTTATGCAGCTTTTTTGTCAGTGTAGGGGGATGTTGCTGTGTGTCGCAGGGACAGACTGTGTGTCGCAGGGACAGACTGTAGCGACACAAATCGCTAACGAATATAGGTCCACAAAAGTCCTGGTATAGGTGTACTATTTGGTGTGCAGTATATAGGGGTGTAATACTTTCAATTATAGAAAGCATAGTATAGTGCATTTCTACTGTGCAGCATTGTGACTGCTGAGCAGTTCTGCAGCGATACTACAAAGAGTGACAAACGCAATTAGAAAAAAGTATTATAATTGGGCACGGGTGAGGCTGCATTGGGCACGGGTGAGGCTGCACTGGTGTGATAGACCAGTGGCCCCCCAAAACGACAGATTGAAGCGGGGTGTTATATACCTTCTTCCACATATACTGCACTTCTCTAGGCCCTTCCACAGGGGTGGTAGCGGTAGGGCAGGAGCACCAAGCTTGAGCCAAAGTGGGAAGTTGCAGAAGGTGCGTTCGATTACGTCAAAGGACGCACCAGACTTGGTTCAGTGGCTCACTCAGCCTTACTCTTCTGCACCCTCCTCATCCTCTCTATCTGCACCCTCTTCACTCTCTGCTGTGTGCACCCCCAAAGACACTACCACCAACACCCACACCACCATATACCCTCCGCTTGAGTCACAGGTATTATTTTCAGATCCATCATCACAAGACATTTCCGATGCGCAGCCATTCTTGGCATTGGTTAAGGAAGAGGAGGTAGCAACAACCGCCACTCAGAAGTCTGACGACAGTACCCAGATCAGCCCAAGGAGCTTTGTCCCCGCTGTTGCTGCCTACTCCGAGATCTCTAATTATAGTGGTGGGGAAGGTGACGTCGATGATGACGTGTCTAGGGACGTCACGTGGGTGCCCACAAGAGAGGAAGAGGAGGGAGAGATGGACCAGCAGATAGGGAGGAGAAGGGACAAACCAGACGCCTAATGTATCAGGAGCGAGGCATCAACCATGTACGGTCACATCTGGCGCTCCCAGGACACCGGCACATGGCTCCGCAGTGTGGGCTTTTTTTAACGTGTCTGCTGCTGACAATAGTGTTGCCATCTGCAGCCTTTGCAGTCAACGCATAAGTTGCGGTAAGCCCAACACTCACCTAGGGACGACCGCCTTAAGAAGGCACATGAGCTGCCATCACCAAGCCCAGTGGGAGCAACGCCGTCAGAACCCACAAAGCCACACTCCAGGCTCTCACCGTCCAGCCTCTTCTACTTCTCCTCTCTCCTCAGAATTGTCCCCCACTCCACCTTCCATCATGCCGTCCTCCCGTTTTTCTGGAAAAAGGCAGGCTTCCGGGGTGACGCCGGATAACCCTCTTGCCCAACGGTTGACCGCTGGCTTGTCAGAACAGATAGCCCGCCAACTACTGCCATATAAACTGGTGGACTCGGAGGCCTTTCGAAAATTTGTGGCCATTGGAACACCACAATGGAAGGTCCCAGGAAGGAAGTATTTCTCAAAGAAGGGCATCCCAGAGCTATATGGCCATGTTCAGTGGCAAGTGAATGTATCTCTGGCACACAGTGTTGGTGCCAAGATACATCTGACCACAGACACGTGGTCTAGCAAACACGGGCAGGGAAGGTATATAACCTTTACTGCCCACTGGGTGAACCTTCTGACGGCCGTCAAGCATGTAACCCGTGGCACCCGTGTAGATTTGGTTTTACCGCCACGGATTGCATGCAGGCCTGCCTCTTCTTCTCCTCCTCCTACTCCATCCTCCCTCTCCTCCTCGGCTGACTCCTCCTTTTCCGCTGCCACCGTCTCTTCCGCTGCGCCGCCTAAGATCCCCAGAACCTATTCGTCATGCCAGGTGAGACGTTGCCATGCTGTGCTGCGTCTGCTGTGCCTGGAAGCCAAGAGCCACACTGGCCCTGCACTCCTTTTAGCTTTGCGTTCACAGACAGATCAGTGGCTAACACCGCTCAATTTGACAGTTGGTAAAGTGGTGTGCGACAACGGTGCCAATCTGCTGAGTGCGTTGAAACAGGGCAAAATTACACATGTGCCATGTATGGCACACGTCTTAAACTTGGTCGTGCATCGATTCGTTGTCAAATACCCTGGGGTCCAGGACATCTTGCGGCAGGCAAGGAAAATCTCGACCCATTTCAGAAGATCTTACACGGCCATGGCTCGCCTTGCTGGCATTCAGCGGCGACACAATCTGCCGGTCAGACATCTTATTTGTGATTGCCCGACGCAATGGAACTCAACCTTATGCTTGATAGGCTGCTCCAGCAAAAATGTGCAGTTAACGACTACCTGTACGAACTCTGCGGCAGAACAGGTTCTGGGGAGCTTGTTTTTTTTTTTACCGCGCCAGTGGCTGCTCATACTCAGACTTCTGCGGCCATTTGATGAGATCGCCAAACTGGTCAGTCGCAGCCATGGCGCCATCAGTGACATCGTACCTTACGCCTTATTTATGGAGCATGCATTGCGTTGTGTCATTGATCAAGCTGTCGAGGAGCAGGAGTAGGAAGATGAGGAAGTCACAATGCTGGATGAATTCCCAGGGGGGGCTACTTTATCTGATACAAGTCAACAACAGGAGTCTGAAGAGGAGTCAGAGGAGGATGGTGCCGGGGCATGAGGAGGAGCAAGAAGAGCATGCTTTAAACCTTTCTGGGATCCCTGTTGTTGTCCATGGATGGGGGGAGGAGAACGAGGAGGATGACATTATCCTGGCTGATGAGCAGGAGCCAGGCCACCACACTACTTACAGTTTAGTGCAAATGGGGGCCTTCATGCTCCAGTGTTTTAACAGGGACCCCTGTATAAAAAGCATAAATGTCAAGAACCAGTACTGGGTGGCAACGTACTTAGACCCCCGGTACAAACAAAAAATGGCGGAAATGTTACCACCATCACAGAGGGCTGTCAGAATGGAGCACTTCCAGGCCTTGCTTAGAGAAATGCTGCATTCTGCTTTTGCATGCTCTGGCAGAGGAATTTCCACTCCCAGAGAAAGAGTTGCAGGTACCAATCCAACAGCGCCTGCAAGAAGAGGGCGGTTCGAAGATGTGTTGGTCACTTCTGATATGAGATCATTCTTTCAGCCCACCCATCGACAGGTGTAATCCGGATCCAGCATCAGGGAACGCCTAGACCGACAGGTGTCCGACTACATCGGGTTAACGGCCGATGTGGACGCTCTGAGAAGTGATGGACCCCTGGACTACTGGGTGGACAGGCTTGACCTCTGGCCAGAGCTTGCACAATTTGCAATGGAACTGTTGGCTTGCCCCTCGTCCAGTGTCCTGTCCGAAAGGACGTTCAGAGCAGCAGGGGGGGGCGTGACCGATAAGCACACTCGCCTAGCTCACAACAGTGTTGACTACCTCACATTTATAAAAATGAATGAGGCATGGATCTCGGAGGAATTCAACACATGTGACTAGTAGACCATGTATATGCATAACTCTATAAACGATTTATATAATCTAAGCACACGGACCTTTTTTCTACCTTTGGCTCACTTGTAGAAAAAAAGCACACCATACTATATGCCCGTACCCTCCTGTTTGAAGAGGTTGAGAGTTGTCATATTTTTGGGTCCCGCAGCGAGTTACTGGTGTCAGTGCTGGTGTCAGTGTTCTCTATCGAGGTGCTGGTGTCAGTGCTCTCTATCTCGGTGCTGGTGTCAGTGCTCTCTATCGTGGTGATGGTGTCAGTGCTCTCTATCTCGGTGCTGGTGTCAGTGCTCTCTATCTCAGTGCTGGTGTCAGTGCTCTTTATCTCAGTGCTGGTGTCAGTGCATTCTATCTCGGTGCTGGTGTCAGTGCTCTCTATCTCAGTGCTGGTGTCAGTGCTCTCTATCTCTGTGCTGGTGTCAGTGCTCTCTATCGCGGTGCCGGTGTCAGTGTTCTCTATCTCAGTGCTGGTGTCAGTGAGGGAGATAGCAGCGGTGAAGCCAATCAGCAGGCAGTGCCAGCACCATGGCTGAGGATCAGCACTGGACTGGCACCTCCGGACTACCGCAGTGGAGCCCTGCATAGGTGGGGGTACAGGCCGGGCAGAGGGAGGGATCAGGGGCTCAAGCACAGTTTGGAACACTGGGACACTGGCACAGGACTGCGCTGCCCTGACTGTGGCACTGATCATCTCCTGCACCCCCTTCATAGCCTGGCCTGACCTTGCCTCTCCTCCATGGCCTTCATGCGCTCCTGAATTGACAACATTTCACAGATAAAAAAAGAATGCTTGTTGTTGTCGATCCCAGATTCACTTATTACTTCTGGTATGTCAGTGTCCATGTTGTGGGACTATGTGTGCACAGCTAGTAGGTATTTTGTGGCTGCAAATATGACCTGGAGGTTTTTAATGTTCGCCTGCCATAAAAATGAATTGGGCCCGCTGCGAACCTGCGGTTCGCGAACATTTGGGCACGTTTGCGCGATCGCGTTCGCGAACCGTCCTGTCAGAAGTTCGTCCATCACTACTAAGGAAGGCCTTGATGATACACATTTTAAGAAGATGTTGTAAATGTATATTTTCATAACATGTTACGGCACTGTCTTTTACAGTTTCAAAATACTTATCATAAGCTTGTTACACCTTTCTGTAGAAATGTACTATATTGTGGTAAAATAGAGTTGTTATTATGATGGATCATTTACTTTACAAGAAACCTTCGAACCAGAACAAATGCCACTGTAGAAAATTAGTTGATTTTCTAGGCAGCATCTGTTATGCTAACTTCTGCAGAAAGGATGAGCATATTCTTTGACATAAAATTAGAGGCTTATTGATATCAAGGGGGTGAAAAGTTCAGCATCTGTTAATGGAGCTTATAGCTTGCTTCATAAAATGATGTACCCTTTATAGACAAATCACTGAATGCTGATATGCATTAATTATAATTTTCTTAATTTTATTACGGTAGACATTTCCCATTGACTGCATGAGCAAAAGAGGTTACATAACTTAGAACTTTTGGTCACTTAAATGCCAGGGCATTAACCACTTCAGCCCGGACCATTTGGCAGCCAAAGGACCAGAGGTCTTTTTTCAATTTCGCACTGCACTACTTTAACTGGTAATTGCGCGGTCATGCAATTTTGTAACCAAACGAAATTTGCGTCCTTTTCTTCCCACAAATAGAGCTTTCTTTTGATGGTATTTGATTGCCTCTGTGATTTTTATTTTTTGAGATATAAACGGAAAAAGAGCGAAAATTTTGAAAAAAAAAGAGATTTTCTACTTTTTGTTATAAAAAAAATCTAATAAACTCAATTTTAGTCAAACATTTGGGCCAAAATGTATTCAGCCACATGTCTTTAGTAAAAAAAATGCCAATAAGCGTATATTTATTGGTTTGCGCAAAAGTTATAGCGTCTACAAAACTAGAGTACATTTTCTGGAATTTACACCGCTTTTAATTTATGACTGCCTATTTCATTTCTTGAGGTGCTAAAATGGCAGAGAAGTACAAAACCCCCCCAAATGACCCCATTTTGGAAAGTAGACACCCCAAGCTATTTGCTGAGAGGCATGTTGAGCCCATTGAATATTTTTTTTTTTAGTCCCAAGTGATTGAATAAAGACAAAAATAAAAAAGATTTTTTTTTTTTTCAAAAAGTTGTCACTAAATGATATATTGCTCACACATGCCATAGTTATATGTGGAATTGCACCCCAAAATACATTTTGCTGCTTCTCCTGAGTATGGGGATACCACATGTGTGGGACTTTTTGGGAGCCTAGCCGCGTACGGGGCCCCGAAACCCAAGCACCGCCTTCAGGATTTCTAAGGGTGCAAATTTTTGATTTCACTCCTCACTACCTATCACCGTTTCGAAGGCCATAAAATGCCAAAATAGCACAAAACCCCCCAAATGACCCCATTTTGGAAAGTAGACACCCCAAGCTATTTGTTGAGAGGCATGGTGAGTATTTTACAGCTCTCATTTGTTTTTGAAAATGAAGAAAGTAAAGAAAAAAAAAAATTTTTTTTCTTTTTTCAATTTTCAAAACTTTGTGACAAAAAGCGACATCTGCAAAATACTCACAATACCTCTCAGCAAATAGCTTGGGGTGTCTACTTTCCAAAATGGGGTCATTTTGGGGGGTTTTATGCCATCTGGGCATTCCATGGCCTCCGAAACTGTGATTGGCAGTGAGAAGTGAAATAAAAAAATTACACCCTTAGAAAGCCTGAAGGCGGTGATTGGTTTTTGGGGTTCCGTACGCAGCTAGGCTCCCAAAAAGTCCCACACATGTGGTATCCCCGTACTCAGGAGAAGCAACAGAATGTATTTTGGGGTGTATTTCCACATATGCCCATGACATGTTTGAGCAATATATCATTTAGTGACAACTTTTTGTAAAAAAAAAAATATATATATTTTTTTTTTTTCATTATTCAATCTCTTGGGACAAAAAAAAAAAAATATTTAATGGGCTCAACATTGCTCTCATCAAATAGCTTGGGGTGTCTACTTTCCAAAATGGGGTCATTTGGGGGGGGTTTGAACTGTCCTGGCATTTTATGCACAACATTTCGAAGCCTATGTCACACGTCACCCACTCTTCTAACCACTTGTAGACAAAGCCCTTTCTGACACTTTTTGTTTACATGAAAACATATTTTTTTTTTGCAAGAAAATTACGTTGAACCCCCAAACACTATATATATTGTTAAAGCAAAGGCCCTACAGATTAAAATGGTGGGTGTTGCATTTTTTTTTTCCACACAGTATTTGCGCAGCGATTTTTCAAACGCATTTTTTGTGGAAAAAATACACTTTTTTTTTTATTTTAATGCACTAAAACACACTATATTGCTCAAATTTTTGATGAAATAAAAAATATGATCTTAGGCCGAGTACATGGATACCAAACACGACATGCTTTAAAATTGCGCACAAACACGCAGTGGCGACAAACTACATACATTTTTAAAAGCCTTTAAAAGCCTTTACATGATACCACATTAGATTCACGGAGGAGGTCTACTGCTAAAATTACTGCCCTCGATCTGACCTTCGCGGTGATACCTCACATGCATGGTGCAATTGCTGTTTACATATGACGCCAGACCAACGCTTGTGTACGCCTTTGCGCAAGAGAAGGGGGGGCAGGGGTGCTTTTTTTTTTTTTTTTTTTTGTTTTTTTTTTTATTTATTTAGCTTTTTTATTTTATTTTTAAACTGTTCCTTCCATTTTTTTTCTTTGTTATGATTTTTATTGTTATCTCAGGGAATGTAAATATCCCCTATGATAGCAATAGGCAGTGACAGGTACTCTTTTTTTGAAAAAATTGGGGTCTATTAGACCCTAGATCTTTCCTCTGCCCTCAAAGCATCTGACCACACCAAGATTGGTGTGATAAAATGCTTTCCCAATTTCCCAATGGCGCGGTTTATATCCGGGAGGGGGGACATTCCCTCCCACTGCTTGTAAAAGCAGTCTAGAGGCTAATTACCCGCTAGAATTGCTTTTACATGAAAGCCGATCACTGGCTGAAAAGAATGATACCAAGATGATACCTAAACCTGCAGGCATCATTCTGGTATAACCATTCAAAGTCCAGCAACATACTGGACATATATTGTAATCTTTTTTTTTTCATGCAGCCTCTTGGCTGAACGAAAAAAAAAGAGATTGATTGGTGGGTATGCCCACCATTAGAATACCTCCCTTCATCCACCCACTTCTAATGATGGGCATCCTCCCGCAAAAGTTATGCCGTGTACACACGGTCGGAATTTCGACCGTATGTACGTGGCATTAGGAGCCAATCGCTCCTCCCCCCCCCCCTGCTGCCCCCATGCTTCGGCATATATGCTCTTTTTTTTTAACTGTGGTGGTGAAATCACCTCCTACAGCGTTGGAGTCGCGGCTTTATGTATCGTGGGAGCAAACGCTGTTGCTGTCAAGATAAATAAATCCGCGTTGCAACTGAATGGCGCACCTGAAAACAAAAAAATGCTCAACACTAAAACACAGTAAACAAAATTACATACCTGAAAAGCAAGCATGATAAAACATGATAAAACATAATAAAACATTGCAGAATAGAATGGAGTAAAAAAAAGAGCAACAATAGAGAGAGAATAGAGTGAGAGAGAGAACAATAAAACGACAACTATTTTATTTTTTTTTATTTTTTTGAGATTCACAGGTAAAAAAGCTCCTGACTGAAGCGACTGAATCAAAACGCTACCACAAAAAAACTGTTAGCGATCGCAGGGATCAGGCCTGACTCTGCGAACGCTGCAGTTATGTGTGCTTAGTGTTTTGTAAGTGACAGTGATCGATCGATACTGCACTTGGGTGGGCTGGGCTGGGCGGAGGGGGAAAACGCAGGTGCTAGCAGGTATCTGGGCTGATCCCGCTAACAATGCGTTTTTTTTTTGGAACCCTAAACTGCTGGGACGCTAGTATAGATCTGATCAGATCAGATATCGATCTGTTCAGATACTGTGCCACTAAGGGAGGTGTATGCTTTGCGCGTGGGTGTTTGCGGTACTGGCACTAACCTGGGGCGACGCAGACCTTATTTGACCCTAAAACCTAATTGATATCACCCGCCGGGCGATCAGGGGGTTAAACCGTTATTGGGTAATAAATGGCGGGTGCCCTGACAGTATAAAAAACAAGCTAACTAACCAGCGTCACCCGTAACAGTAATACAAAAAAAAAAACTGGTTACCTAGCGACACTAATGCAGCGATCAGAAAAACGATCGCTTAGTGACACTGGCAAAAGGGGGTGAAAGGGTTAACTAGGGGCAATCAGGGGGTTAAACCTTTATTAGGTAATATATGGGGGTACCTGACGCTATATAAAAACCTGACGGGGAACCTAAATAACGAAATAACTAACTGGCTAACCAGCGTCACCAGTGACAGTTATACAGTGATCACTGGTGAAAGGGTTAACTCTAGGGGCAATCAGGGGGTTAAAACCTTTATTTAGGTTGTAATATGGGGGTACCTGACCTATAAACCTATTTATGAACCTATATAAAACATGGCGGTTACCTAAAAAAAAAAATGGTTACCTAGCGACACTAATGCAGCGATCAGAAAAACGATCGCTTAGTGACACTGGCAAAAGGGGGTGAAAGGGTTAACTAGGGGCAATCAGGGGGTTAAAACCTTTATTAGGTAATATATGGGGGTACCTGACGCTATATAAAAACCTGACGGGGAACCTAAATAACAAAATAACTAACTGGCTAACCAGCGTCACCAGTGACAGTTATACAGTGATCACTGGTGAAAGGGTTAACTCTAGGGGCAATCAGGGGGTTAAAACCTTTATTTAGGTTGTAATATGGGGGTACCTGACCTATAAACCTATTTATGAACCTATATAAACATGGCGGTTACCTAAAAAAAAAAATGGTTACCTAGCGACAGCAGTGACACTAATAAAGCGATCAGAAAAACGATCGCTTAGTGACACTGGCAAAAGGGGGTGAAAGGGTTACCTGGGGGGCAATCAAGGGGTTAAACCTTTATTAGGGGGGGGTAGGGGGCTACCTTGGACCTAAAACTAACTGCCCTGACAGTTATTACAGTCACACTGACACTAAATGCAGTGATCAGTAAATAAATGATCACTGCAATTAGTGACACTGTGACTGGGGGGGGAGGGGGTGATCTGGGGGGTGATCAGGGGGTGACAGGGGGGTGGAATATGTGCCTAACTGTACTGGTGTCAGTGTAGTGTTGTGCACTAACCTGTACATGTTCGCCGCTCGGCGTCTCCGGTCACATAGACCGGCGCACCGAGCGTGACATCACTTCCGCCTTCCTGTCTATACAATAGACAGGAAGGGGAAGTTTCTCATTGGCCAGGAGCGATCGCGAGGGGGTGGCCAGAAACCACTGGCCGTCCCCTCGTCCCGGATCGCTCCTGAAGCGATCCCGACCGTCCCCGCCGGCGGAGGGGGGTCCGATCGGACCCCCCAACCGCCGGAAGAATGTCACGTACAGGTACGTGATTCTGCCTGTACGTGCCATTCTGCCGACGTAAATATACAGGGGGCGGTCGGGAAGTGGTTAAAAGGTCAATTTGAAAAAATACGTAAACATCATTCATACCATAATACTTGAATTGTAACTAATGCCGTGTACACACGAGCGGAATTTCCGGCCAAAAAATCTCATGGGAGCTTTTCATCAGATATTCCAACTGTGTGTATGCCCCATCGGACCTTTTTCATCGAAAATTCAGACAGACCTAGAAAGAGAACATGTACTAAATTTTTCCGACAGAGAGGAGGCTGTTATGTGAAAGGATACCCTGGTCAAACTCCAGCATTCAAGGAAGCAACTGCAAAGACCCACAAACAAAGCCTAATTTGACCTTTTTTAGTTAAAGAGGTCATGGTCTTCTGGTGAGTAGGAATCTTTACCATACACATCGGGTGCAACAAATCGTATCTGTTTATGGTGATGGTGGCAAGTTTTGGATATTCTTTACAGCAACACATCACAGAAGAATTTATGGACTTTTCCGAATGAATTATTCACATATGTTTATTGTTATATATGGGATGTAATTATGGTTTTGCACTTTCATTTATACCTGATTGCATATGGTATAATCATTTGTATTTTTTTAGGTAACTAATTTACCCACTAGCGCCCCCTACCACTTTCACTGATATTTAAAGTGGTGTTGCACAGAAAAAAAAAAAAAAAGATCATTAAAATTCCTAAAAAAAAAAAAAAAAAAAAACATTTGGAAATTTTTTTTTTAACTCACCTCTAAATGCCTGTTGCTAGGGGGTCCCTCGTAGTCTGCCTCCTTCAGTGCCTGGGCTGGTGACATCCCTTCACCTCAGCGTAGGAAGGGCACAGCACTGCCCCCTCCCTCCTGTCAGTCATCTGGGACACGTGACAGGTCCCAGATGACTGCGCGGCCAATCACGGCGCGCGGCACTGCTCGCGCATGCGCAGTGGGTGCCCGGCTGTGCCCACAGTTACAATGCCGGCGCCCCCGAGCGGAGGGGGAGACGAGCGGGGCTTCGTTCCCCCACATCGCTGGACCCTGGAACAGGTAAGTGTCCGATTATTAAAACTCAGCAGCCCTAGTATTTGTAGCTGCTGACTTTTAATTTTTTTTTTTTTAAGGGGAACTCCTCTTTAAGTTAGCATTGTCTAGACTTTCAGAGGAGCTGCTTATTTATTTTTCACAATTAATTGCTCACTTTAAATTTTTCCTCAGCGCAAGGTCTACACAAAATACAGTATACAAGTAAAGGCGCAACTGTCAGGACAATAAAAGGAGGACAAGCAAAAAACAAAAAACAATATGTAAATAGCAACACTATATTAAATGAAGTTAAAAGATGGAGTCCATTAATAATAGAGCATAAAGCAGAATTATTACTAAAGTCCAATGAGGAGATTGATGGGGTGAATTCCACAAGCAGGGCTGCCTCCAAAGGGGAACTGAAACCAAGTTCCAAATTTCTACAATAAAAGCACAAAGAGAGGGGCGCCTCTGGTGTAGATGTATGACACAATTTTTATTAGTACATTACTTGTACAGGCAACTCACATTTTTGTAGTAGATCATGAGCATAAAAAACGATATCCATCATAGGTACATCAGGTCTGTCATGCACTCTTTCCGCTCACAGAAAAACGCCTGGCCATGTATTGAAGACACCGCTGAGTGAACAAAAGCCGGCCATGGTGGAGAAGAAACTCATTCAAAGCGAGGCCTGGAGTGCTGTTGTGGATGGGCAAGAGGAGATGACGTCACTGGCAAGCGACGCGTTTCCTAAGCGTATGGACTGCTATGACATGGCAGCCACGCTCCTTCATCAAGCTACCCAATATACAAATGTTGCCCTAGTGGCTGGAACTTACTGCTGGAAGACTGTTCATAAGTGCAACTGATTAGAGAGGAGGAAACTCCTGAGAACAACAAAGGAGTATTCAAGGGGCAGGGACAGCTTGCAGTTGACTGGAGGGAGTAGCTATCCTAATCCCACAGCTCTTTGCTATCCTCAGGGCCAGGGCACAGATCTTTGAAATGTGGACCTTTTTGAATGTATCTGCTGCTGGAGTGGAAAAAAATGTCTTAAAGTGGTTCTGCACCCATTTCATTTAGTAAATCTCTTTGCCTTCCAAATCAGGCAAAGAGTACTAAATGAAATGTGTTTTTTTTTTTTTACTTACCTTGTAATTGATGACTTCCGGTCTTCTGTCTCTTCGGGGGTGGGCGGGGTCTCTGCGTCGATCGTCGTCAGGCTGCACTGTCTCCTGGGATCTGGTGTCATTGTTCCCAGGAGTCAGTGCGGACATCTTCCGAAATCTCACGAGATTTCGGACACATCTTCCGAAATCTCGTGAGATGTCGGCAGATGTGCCGTTACTGCGCATGCGCGAGTAACGGCGGTGCATGCTGGGCCATCTAAAGTGCCTGTGGGGGTTTCACATGCCCACAGGCAAGATGGCCCCCAGCACAAAAGAAGAAGATGAAGAACTTCATCGAACGAAAACCGGCGGCGATCGCGATGGAAGATGGAACAGGTAAGAACCGCTTTAAGATCACCCCCATGCCAGGACCATTTTGGCAAAACTGCTGGTCAGCAATTTTTGGCCTGTGCCTAGAAAGCTATAACTGTACTTCATCAGCATGTGGAACCAAATATGCCTGTGTTGGTGGAGCACTGTGTCAGAAGCAGGGTACAAATGGACACATGGTCCTGCAAGCATGGATAGGGATGCTACATTTCCTTAATAGCAAACTCGGTCAATCTTCTGGTGGCAGGGAAGGATGCAAAATGGTGCTGGTGGTAATAACACCAGTCTTCTCTGATGCTCAGTACCCCTCCTTCTCACTGACCATTTTTTTACTCCTTCAAACCAGCTGTCCCTTATGAGAGCCTGGAGAATTTGCAATATCCCAGGCTAAACGTTGCTTTGTTGTATTGTAGCTCATATGGCCCCTCCCCCAGAAGCAATAGATCAGAGCTGTAAAGCCACTGCGAGTATTGTGACCGGCCTGAAGCCATCTGAAATTAGGTATTTAAACTACAGACTAAGTTTTTTTAAACTACAGACACAGTGAGCTATGCCAGCCTCTAATAGAGGGGCTGGCATAGTTTTATATGGATGGGTTAACAAACCCTTTAACAATGTTTTTGCTTGATCCCAAACTGCAACCATTTGTTATCAACCTTTGGCTTGTTCCTTAACCGCTTGATCCCAACGTTTTTGCTTGATCCCAACGTGACGGATGAGACATCACACGCCCCAGGAGCCTGTGGACGCCAGGGGAAAGCCCTTTAGGTAGGGAGTCTTTCAGAGGCTGCTATTGGTTCATCCAGGCCAAGGAGAAAGCCATTTAAGCCTAAAACCTAACACAGTGATCCAGGTCAGACTATCTGTGAGGCCCTTTATCTGTGGCTCTCTCTGAGGTGGACCATTTGTTCCATCTCACCTGTCCGGCTTACCTGGTGGCAAACTGACCCTATGTAGGTCTCTTTTTTATCAAGTGCATGAGCATACAGAATGCTAAATGAACTACTGTACGAATACAGATCTCCTTGTTATTACCTGTGAAGAAAGGCGTTTAAAGCCAGAAATGCTTCGGGTACATTGGAGAATCACTAAGTATCTGTATATTTAATACACCAATTCATATTGACAATTTTGTATTTGTCTTTGCACAGACATGATTTTATTGATATGTTTCAATTTCTTTTGTAATAACATTTATACTTTTTAACAATTTAATGTTCATGTCGCCTTCAAAGTCCCGCTCCTAAGGGGGATATTTCTTGGTTCTTGATCCCAGCATACAACCACTTGTTACTGACCTTTGACTTGTTTACTGACTATGTTTCTGCATAAACCCTACCTACTACATCTGTTACTGGACCCACCTACTGGTGGGGCAATCCTGAGGACCGTGACCTGGCACTAGCATACAGCAAACCCATCTCCACCCTCTAGAGCTCTAGAAAAGACCGGTTAGTGCTTAGACCCCATGCTTCAGGTGAGCCTGCAACATCCAGCAGGGTGAACTGCTTGTTTACTTGCTTCCTGCTGGTTGATGGGGGTCTCTCTAATGCTATAGCTACTGATCTCTGGGCCAAAACCCTAGCCATGACAGTTGGCCATGCTGTAAAAGCTGTTCCCCTTCATCTCTTCCACCTCCTTTTCTATAAGAAAATGTACCACTAAAATCTCATACAAGCTTTACGGATATTAAGGTCATTGTTTGTGCACTTTGTATTATGGGGTGAAAACTCTCTGCTCTGCTTTCTCCCACAATCTCCTTCTTGTAAATCACACTGTTACACACTCTCCCAAATGAAACTAGAGATGAGCGGAACATATCTGGTTTTGTTTCATGCAGGGTTTGACGAACATTTGATAAGTTTGTATACCGAATATGAAACCCATTGAAATCAATGAGAGCCAAATCTGTAAAATTAATAATAGCCATTTTCTTGGCTATTGGACTAGAGATTGTCAAACAAATGACATGGGACACTTGGCATGGACCAGGGAAATATGTACTAATGCAAAAGCGTTTAAAAACTTTATTTTTTGGGAAGCAGTGATTTTAAAAATGCTTAAAGTGAAGCATTATAATGTGCAGTTCCTATAAACAACCTTCCTGGGGGGGTGCCGAAATCTGCCTGAGAGGTGGCGCATCTACTACAGCAACATTGTCATTTACAAGGGAAAAAATGCCATTTCAATGCCTGTAAATCCCAGGCAGCTGCCAGTTTGGTTTTGTTAAGGGTCTGGCACGTATTTTGAGGGACCTTTAGTGAAAATATTATTTTATTATTTACTGGCGATTTAAAAGTGATGTTTTTCTTTCTATGCAAATGTCACTTTTGCTGTAGTACATCCTACAACAAGAACCCTCAGATCTCCCCCTCCTGAACCATACCAGGTCACATACCCTCAACAGGGGGTGCGGATAGCTTGAAGGCAGGAGGCAAAACCTTGTCTCCATGTTGATGGTGACAAGGGCCCTCTTCCCCACTATAGAGATGGTTGTGGAGGTCTATGGCCAGAGGGCTCATCTGTATCTGGAAACCTTCTTTAACAACAAGGGGGGCCCCAAATAATACCTCCCCATGTGAAAGCATAAGGGGTATGTAGTTAGGGGAATGGGCCCAAAAGACAAACTGAGCTAGCTGCACACCCCGTGATAGATATGGAAAAATGGATAGATTCCCCATGGTTTTTTTTTAGCAGTAATGAGGAAGCAGATGATTCGTAAAAGTTTATTTGTCGAAACACTAATCATACAATGTACAGTGCGCACAAGAATTTAAAATATGATCTCTGGTGTACAACAAGCAGAAAGTTTTGCTGAATAAGGGTACATATATAATTCATACATTCAATTTGAAAGGATAAGACAGTATTCAAGTAAATATCCATAATTAATGATTCTTATGACCATCTGGTATACTTAATACCCCCAAGGGGTATGTAGCAACCCTACTCATTCACAAAAAAAGTAAACAGTAAATAAAAACATTTAATCTGTTTTTGACAAAAAGTGTCCCGAGATGTAAGTAAATCCATCTTCAATCATGTCATTCAGAGATACAGATTCTCGTTGATCATGATGGACAACACTCTCAGAGAAGAAAAATACTAACCCTAAATTAAATGACACACTGTCATTGGCAATAAAAAGAAGGACCAGAGATAGTGGTGACATCATTGTAAAAATATGGCCATGGACATATTTAGCCAATGATTCCCCCTCCACCCCCTAATCCCTGCCCCTTTGCTTACGAAACTGAAAACATACTTGTCAGTGACACTAGTGAAAAGTTTGCTCAACATAAGAAAAATCATGTTTCTCTATCATAGACTTTATTGGGTGGCACCACACTTCCATTTTCTTTTGCTTTAAACAAATGGGTGGTTGTTGGCTTTCTAATATGGGATCCTAGAAATGGTAAATGGAAAAGAATACCACTGGTTCTGGTACAAATTCCTTTTTTCTTTGCTATATGGATTTTTGTCCTAGTTTTGCTGTTGCTAAATACCGTCAGTGAAACAGTTAATATAAAGATTATTTTTCTCAGTCATATAAGGATTATAAATATCAAGAACAGCTTGTGGCAGACACTTTCTTTCACAGAAACAGTGAGAAGTAATAGCCAACCAGCTTGGTGTCTAAAACCGTAGGCAGCATATGTACCTATCGGATTTCTGTAGCGATAGGAAACAATCTGAAAATAACATTCCTTTGAAGGTGATGACCCTATTTCAACCTAGCCAAGCAAAAATGATTTAGCCTGCCCTGTTAGGTGCCCTCAGGAAGCATATCATTACCTATCATTTCTGGCAATGATCAGGGATAAGCAAGCATCCATTGATGGAGACAATTGTTATTTTTCTGCTTGGCCATTTTGCGTTTCAGTTCAGTTTGTGTCAAAGAATCTAAATTTGGCTCAAAAGAACCTTGGAATCTGATTCCTTTTTTCTTATATAGATATATGTAACTCAATAGCAGCAGTTCACATCCGAAGAAGATTCAAAGTTGGTCGCATGTAGCTGTCATCATTTAATTTTTTCCTGTTCCAGAGGTTCCAATAGCAAATTTGGGGGAATAAAATTGACTTTAGATAAAAGCAAGGATAACTGTCTTCCTGTTATCAACCAATAGAGTGGAAGGAGGCTTTGGCTTGTGTATTAACACATTAACTAATGTGAGATATTTATGCAAGACTGGACCTGCAAGTGTGCCCTTCCACTGCTCTTGGCTTACAGATGTTATACTGTGTATAGCTAGCCAAGACATCGTGGAACATTTAACTGCCAGTTCTTATTACTTCTAATATGGGGAGATCTTGAGAACATTACAGTGCCAATTGCTGCTTTTATTTAATAAATGTTTCCAGTCTATTTTTGTTCCTCTCATCCTTCCAATATGTCTATCAGCTTTCATTGCTCTTTGGTCTGTTGCTGTGTCCTGTAATATTGGATACCGTACATTGTTTTCTTTTTCCAGAGAATGTTATAGCTATGTATACTGCCCCATAAGGTGATTTCCTTTTATCAGGTCTGTATTTTATGGGGTAAGGTTAAATAATATATTTTGCAACATTTCCCACATCAGCTTCAGATATACTGCTTATTTTGGTGTTCCTTCCAAGTGATAATACTGAATTGTATAAGTAGACATCTGGTTCAGTAAATCAGATTTTATTTTGTTTATGGAATGTTTACAATGACTTTGTTTTAACTGTCACTACCAGAATAAAAAAAATTAATGTAGTGTTCACAAAATAACATATGATTCTATATAAAAGCCAAAGCTAAACTGAGGTGCCTTAAATTAATGGTTAAAATGTCAATAAACTAAAAATTAAATTTTTAATTAGAGGTTCCAAAATACATTTGTCTGATTTTGTGTGCAAAAAATATGCAGTAAATAGTAAATACTTAGTGATTATAGCACTTTCTCATTCCTGCTCAGCAAGCTGATTTCCCCTGCGCAGTGATGCCCCCATCTGCACATGCTCTGGCTTTCTTGTGCATGCTTACACATGGCTTCCTCTGTGCTTCTCATCTCACATATCCCCGCGTGACCATCAGGAATGCCTGACAGGGAGACTCTAGCCGGGTGATTGACAGCGGCTTTTTCAGAGAGTCTCACTGTCAGAAAAGAAGGTTTGTTTTGTGGGCCACATTTATCACAGGATAAATATATGTACACAATAATTAGTTATTTATTTTTTGTTCAACGCTGAATTCATGTGACTAAATGTGCTTCAATCTGCTCTTTGGGGCAGAAGATGAGTTTACACAGCAGCAACACCAGCAAGATGTCATTTTCTAAGGCCCCAGATCAGGTTGTACGGTATGGAGAAAAAAAAAAAAAGACAGACCACATGGCCTGACTTAAAGTGATTGTGAAGTCTCATTTTTTTCCTAAAAAAATAAGCATGTTATACTTACCAGCTCTGTGCAGTGGTTCTGCACAGAGCAGCCAGATCCTCCTCTTCTCCGGTCCCTCTTCTGTGCTCCTGGACCCTCTCTCCTGTTCAGTGCCCCCACAGCAAGCAGCTTGCTATGGGGGCCCCCCGAGCAGAGTCACAGCTCCCTGTGTCCATTCATACACGGAGCCCCAACCCCTCCCCTTATCTCCCCTAATTGGGTAGCTGACTTCGATTGACAGCAGCGTCAGCCAATGGCGCCTCTGCTGTGTCTCAGCCAATCAGGAGGGAGAATCTCGGACGGCTCAGACACTTGATTTGAGAGAATAGACACACCCCCATCTACACATAAGGAAACATGCACATCTGAAGACACCTATTGTGTGCTAGAGGGCGGCATCTCCAAGGACTGCCTGATGTCTTGAAAAACTGTCAGAAGTGACTTATGCAGATAGCAGAGAAAAGAGAGAGAAGACCGGTTTCACTATAGACTAAGACAAGTACACACTATGTGAGGACATGCTTTGTTCAGTTGTAATTTCAAAGGTTTTCAACTAGTGATGGGCCAAACACCCCCAGTTTGGTTCGCACCAGAACTCCTGAACAGGGAAAAAGTTTGGAGTCTATTATTAAAGTCTATGGAACCCAAACATAAAAAATCAAAAGTCCCCATTTTGAAGGCTTATATGCAAGTTATTGGCCATAAAAAGGGTATGGGGGCCAGGCTATTGCCCTGGGGGACATCAATGCAATAAAAACTTTTTAAAAAGATCGTTTTTAAAAGAGCAGTGATTTAATAAAGCTTAAGTTGAAGCAAAAAAAATGAAAGATTTCTTTAAATATAGTGTCGGGGGGGGGTTCTCTCTAGTCTGCCTGTAAAGTGGCGCATCTGTACCATGAATAGAACCTGCTGCAGCAAACCTGACATTTGTAAAGAAAAAAAAATGACGTTTAAATTGATTATTGCAGCTGCAAGATATTGTCGGCAATACAAACAATGTTTTTAAAACGGCGTGGACCTCCCCCCATGCAATGCACAAGTTTTGGGAAGGTAAATTCCTAAGTGAACCATGTCCGCCTTCCTCCTACAACCCCTCCCCTACAGCCCAAAAATCCACCTTTTCCTCAGACTAATGTCGCCTGAAAAAAAAACGGCCCCATTCACTACAGTGTGAAAGCTGGAACGCTTTCACACTGGAGCGGTGCGCTAGCAGGACGGTAAAAAAAAGTCCTGCTAGCAGCATCTTTGGAGCGGTGAAGGTGCAGTGTATTCACTACTCCTAAACCGCTCCTACCCATTGAAATCAGTGGGGCAGCGCGGCTATACAGCCGGCAAAGTGGCGCTTTGCAGGCGGTTTTAACCCTTTTTTGGCCGCTAGCGGGGGTTAAAACCACACCACTAGCGGCCGAATACCGCCGCGAAGACGACGGTAAAGCAGCGCTAAATATAGCGCTGTTTACCGCCGACGCCGCTCCTGCCCCAGTGTGAAAGGGGCCTAATTCTAGCAGAATGTGGTGGCCCAGGCAAACATAAAGAAGCCAATGCTATCTCCAAACTGCTTGGCTGTGTGGACCTTTTTCAAAGTTTTTGTTGCCAATAGTACCATTGTGATCAATAGTCCCTGCCTGCAAGTATATAAATTAATATTTTGCTATGGGGTTTATATTCTTTTAAACCATGGATGGGGATTTAGAACATGCTAACATTGTTTTACTTTTCCAATTCCTTATATAACAGTTTATAGTTATATAATAGAATCTTTATACATGAATTAACAATTATAGCCGCAGTCAGATGCTACTTTAACTATTGGTATTGGTAATATGCTTTCTTTTTTGGTTTATTAAAGTGGAAGAAAAGCCTAACTTTAACTATTTTTTCAAATGTTCCCTCCCCCTCTTCCTACCTATCCCTGCATACCCTGTATAAAAAAAGTTCTGTATACTTACATCTTTTTAACCACTTCAGCCCCGGACCAATTGTCAGCTTAAGGACCAGAGGTCTTTTTTCAATTTCGCACTGCACTACTTTAACTGGTAATTGCGCGGTCATGCAATTTTGTAACCAAACGAAATTTGCGTCCTTTTCTTCCCACAAATAGAGCTTTCTTTTGATGGTATTTGATTGCCTCTGTGATTTTTATTTTTTGCGATATAAACGGAAAAAGAGCGAAAATTTTGAAAAAAAAAGAGATTTTCTACTTTTTGTTATAAGAAAAATCTAATAAACTCAATTTTAGTCAAACATTTGGGCCAAAATGTATTCAGCCACATGTCTTTAGTAAAAAAAATGCCAATAAGCGTATATTTATTGGTTTGCGCAAAAGTTATAGCGTCTACAAACTAGAGTACATTTTCTGGAATTTACACCGCTTTTCATTTATGACTGCCTATTTCATTTCTTGAGGTGCTAAAATGGCAGAGAAGTACAACCCCCCCCCCCCCCCCAAATGACCCCATTTTGGAAAGTAGACACCCCAAGCTATTTGCTGAGAGGCATGTTGAGCCCATTGAATATTTTTTTTTTTTTTCAAAAAGTTGTCACTAAATGATATATTGCTCACACATGCCATAGTTATATGTGGAATTGCACCCCAAAATACATTTTGCTGCTTCTCCTGAGTATGGGGATACCACATGTGTGGGACTTTTTGGGAGCCTAGACGCGTACGGGGCCCCGAAACCCAAGCACCGCCTTCAGGATTTCTAAGGGTGCAAATTTTTGATTTCACTCCTCACTACCTATCACAGTTTCGAAGGCCATAAAATGCCAAAATAGCACAAAACCCCCCCAAATGACCCCATTTTGGAAAGTAGACACCCCAAGCTATTTGTTGAGAGGCATGGTGAGTATTTTACAGCTCTCATTTGTTTTTGAAAATGAAGAAAGTAAAGAAAAAAAATTTTTTTTTTCTTTTTTCAATTTTCAAAACTTTGTGACAAAAAGCGAGATCTGCAAAATACTCACCATACCTCTCAGCAAATAGCTTGGGGTGTCTACTTTCCAAAATGGGGTCATTTTGGGGGGTTTTATGCCATCTGGGCATTCCATGGCCTCCGAAACTGTGATTGGCAGTGAGAAGTGAAATAAAAAAATTACACCCTTAGAAAGCCTGAAGGCGGTGATTGGTTTTTGGGGTTCCGTACGCAGCTAGGCTCCCAAAAAGTCCCACACATGTGGTATCCCCGTACTCAGGAGAAGCAACAGAATGTATTTTGGGGTGTATTTCCACATATGCCCATGACATGTTTGAGCAATATATCATTTAGTGACAACTTTTTGTAAAAAAAATATATATATATTTTTTTTTTTCATTATTCAATCTCTTGGGACAAAAAAAAAAAATATTTAATGGGCTCAACATTGCTCTCATCAAATAGCTTGGGGTGTCTACTTTCCAAAATGGGGTCATTTGGGGGGGGGTTTGAACTGTCCTGGCATTTTATGCACAACATTTAGAAGCCTATGTCACACGTCACCCACTCTTCTAACCACTTGAAGACAAAGCCCTTTCTGACACTTTTTGTTTACATGAAAACATATTTTTTTTTTGCAAGAAAATTACGTTGAACCCCCAAACACTATATATATTGTTAAAGCAAAGGCCCTACAGATTAAAATGGTGGGTGTTGCATTTTTTTTTCCACACAGTATTTGCGCAGCGATTTTTCAAACGCATTTTTTGTGGAAAAAATACACTTTTTTTTATTTTAATGCACTAAAACACACTATATTGCTCAAATTTTTGATGAAATAAAAAATATGATCTTAGGCCGAGTACATGGATACCAAACACGACATGCTTTAAAATTGCGCACAAACACGCAGTGGCGACAAACTACATACATTTTTTAAAAGCCTTTACATGATACCACATTAGATTCACGGAGGAGGTCTACTGCTAAAATTACTGCCCTCGATCTGACCTTCGCGGTGATACCTCACATGCATGGTGCAATTGCTGTTTACATATGACGCCAGACCAACGCTTGTGTACGCCTTTGCGCAAGAGAAGGGGGGGCAGGGGTGCTTTTCTTTTTTTTTTAGTTTTTTTTTATTTATTTAGCTTTTTTATTTTATTTTTAAACTGTTCCTTCCATTTTTTTTCTTTATTATGATTTTTATTGTTATCTCAGGGAATGTAAATATCCCCTATGATAGCAATAGGCAGTGACAGGTACTCTTTTTTTGAAAAAATTGGGGTCTATTAGACCCTAGATCTTTCCTCTGCCCTCAAAGCATCTGACTACACCAAGATTGGTGTGATAAAATGCTTTCCCAATTTCCCAATGGCGCGGTTTATATCCGGGAGGGGGGACATTCCCTCCCACTGCTTGTAAAAGCAGTCTAGAGGCTAATTACCCGCTAGAATTGCTTTTACATGAAAGCCGATCACTGGCTGAAAAGAATGATACCAAGATGATACCTAAACCTGCAGGCATCATTCTGGTATAACCATTCAAAGTCCAGCAACATACTGGACATATATTGTAATCTTTTTTTTTTCATGCAGCCTCTTGGCTGAACGAAAAAAAGAGATTGATTGGTGGGTATGCCCACCATTAGAATACCTCCCTTCATCCACCCACTTCTAATGATGGGCATACATGCACCATTTATATATGCCGATGCATGGGGGCATCCTCCCGCAAAAGTTATGTCGTGTACACACGGTCGGAATTTCGACCGTATGTACGTGGCATTAGGAGCCAATCGCTCCTCCCCCCCCCTGCTGCCCCCATGCTTCGGCATATATGCTCTTTTTTTTAACTGTGGTGGTGAAATCACCTCCTACAGCGTTGGAGTCGCGGCTTTATGTATCGTGGGAGCAAACGCTGTTGCTGTCAAGTTAAATAAATCCGCGTTGCAACTGAATGGCGCACCTGAAAACAAAAAAATGCTTAACACTAAAACACAGTAAACAAAATTACATACCTGAAAAGCAAGCATGATAAAACATAATAAAACATTGCAGAATAGAATGGAGTAAAAAAAGAGCAACAATAGAGAGAGAATAGAGAGAGAGAGAGAACAATAAAACGACAACTATTTTTGTTTTTTTTATTTTTTTGAGATTCACAGGTAAAAAAGCTCCTGACTGTTAGCGACTGAATCAAAACGCTACCACAAAAAAAATGTTAGCGATCGCAGGGATCAGGCCTGACTCTGCGAACGCTGCAGTTATGTGTGCTTAGTGTTTTGTAAGTGACAGTGATCGATCGATACTGCACTTGGGTGGGCTGGGCTGGGCGGAGGGGGAAAACGCAGGTGCTAGCAGGTATCTGGGCTGATCCCGCTAACAATGCGTTTTTTTGGAACCCTAAACTGCTGGGACGCTAGTATAGATCTGATCAGATCAGATATTGATCTGCTCAGATACTGTGCCACTAAGGGAGGTGTATGCTTTGCGCGTGGGTGTTTGCGGTACTGGCACTAACCTGGGGCGACGCAGACCTTATTTGACCCTAAAACCTAATTGATATCACCCGCCGGGCGATCAGGGGGTTAAACCGTTATTGGGTAATAAATGGCGGGTGCCCTGACAGTATAAAAAAAACAAGCTAACTAACCAGCGTCACCCGTAACAGTAATACAAAAAAAAACTGGCTACCTAGCGGCACCAGTGACACTAATGCAGCGATCAGAAAAACAATCGCTTAGTGACACTGGCAAAAGGGGGTGAAAGGGTTAACTAGGGGCAATCAGGGGGTTAAACCTTTATTAGGTAATATATGGGGGTACCTGACGCTATATAAAAACCTGACGGGGAACCTAAATAACGAAATAACTAACTGGCTAACCAGCGTCACCAGTGACAGTTATACGGTGATCACTGGTGAAAGGGTTAACTCTAGGGGCAATCAGGGGGTTAAAACCTTTAGGTTGTAATATGGGGGTACCTGACCTATAAACCTATTTATGAACCTATATAAACCTGGCGGTTAACCTAAAAAAAAAACTGGCTACCTAGCGGCACCAGTGACACTAATGCAGCGATCAGAAAAACAATCGCTTAGTGACACTGGCAAAAGGGGGTGAAAGGGTTAACTAGGGGCAATCAGGGGGTTAAACCTTTATTAGGTAATATATGGGGGTACCTGACGCTATATAAAAACCTGACGGGGAACCTAAATAACGAAATAACTAACTGGCTAACCAGCGTCACCAGTGACACTTATACGGTGATCACTGGTGAAAGGGTTAACTCTAGGGGCAATCAGGGGGTTAAAACCTTTAGGTTGTAATATGGGGGTACCTGACCTATAAACCTATTTATGAACCTATATAAACATGGCGGTTAAACTAAAAAAAAACTGGTTACCTAGCGACACTAATGCAGCGATCAGAAAAACGATCGCTTAGTGACACTGGCAAAAGGGGGTGAAAGGGTTAACTAGGGGCAATCAGGGGGTTAAAACCTTTATTAGGTAATATATGGGGGGGTACCTGACGCTATATAAAAACCTGACGGGGAACCTAAATAACGAAATAACTAACTGGCTAACCAGCGTCACCAGTGACACTTATACGGTGATCACTGGTGAAAGGGTTAACTCTAGGGGCAATCAGGGGGTTAAAACCTTTATTTAGGTTGTAATATGGGGGTACCTGACCTATAAACCTATTTATGAACCTATATAAACATGGCGGTTAAAATAAAAAAAAAAAATGTTACCTAGCGACACTAATGCAGCGATCAGAAAAACGATCGCTTAGTGACACTGGCAAAAGGGGGTGAAGGGGTTAACTAGGGGCAATCAGGGGGTTAAACCTTTATTAGAGGGGGGTAGGGGGCTACCTTGGACCTAAAACTAACTGCCCTGACAGTTATTACAGTCACACTGACACTAAATGCAGTGACCAGTAAATAAATGATCACTGCAATTAGTGACACTGTGACTGGGGGGGCAGGGGGTGATCTGGGGGGTGATCAGGGGGTGACAGGGGGGTGGATTGTGTGCCTATGTGTACTGGTGTCAGTGTACTGTTTGTGCACTAACCTGTACATGTTCTCTCCTCGGCGTTCCGGTCACATAGACCGGCGCACCGAGCGTGACATCACTTCCGCCTTCCTGTCTATACAATAGACAGGAAGGGGAAGCTTTTCATTCGCCAGGAGCGATCGCGAGGGGGTGGCCAGAAACCACTGGCCGTCCCTCGTCCCGGATCGCTCCTGAAGCGATGCCGACCGTCCCCGCCGGCGGAGGGGGTTCCGATCGGACACCCCACCCGCCGGAAGAATGTCACGTACAGGTACGTGATTTTGCCTGTACATGGGGCGGTCGGCAAGTGGTTAATGCAATCCGGTCACATGATCTTGCAGCTCCAGCTCCCCTGTGTCAGTGATCAGCTACTATAGGGAAGAGGAGGGAGCCTCAAAACTCCACAGTCGTTGTCAAGAGCTCCCTTAACCGCTTGAGCTCCGAAAGGTTTTACCCCCTTCATGACCAGGCCATTTTTCGATATTTACAGTGCCTTGAAAAAGTATTCATACCCCTTGAAATTTTCCACATTTTGTCATGTTACAACCAAAAACGTAAATGTATTTTATTGGGATTTTATGTGATAGACCAACACAAAGTGGCATATAATTGTGAAGTGGAAGGAAAATTATAAATGGTTTTCCAAATCTTTTGCAAAAAACATATCTGAAAAGTGTGGCGTGTATTTGTATTCAGCCCCTTTTACTCTGATAACTAAAATCTAGTGGAACCAATTCCCTTAGGAAGTCACCTAATTAGTAAATAGAGTCCACCTGTGTGTAATTTAATCTCAGTATAAATACAGCGGTTCTGTGAAGCCCTCAGACGTTTGTTAGAGAACCTTGGTGAACAAACAGCATCATGAAGGCCAAGGAACACACCAGACAGGTCAGGGATAAAGTTGTGGAGAAGTTTAAAGCAGGGTTAGATTATAAAAAAATATCCCAAGCTCTGAACATCTCACTGAGCACTATTCAATCCATCATCGGAAATTTGAAAGAGTATGGCACAACTGCAAACCTACCAAGACATGGCCGTCCACCTAAATTGACAGGCCGGGCAAGGAGAGCATTATTAAGAGAAGCAGCCAGGAGGCCTATAGTAACTCTGGAGAAGCTGCAGAGATCCACAGCTCAGGTGGGAGAATCTGTCTACAGGACAAATTGGAAGGCCGGGTACCGGCCTGAAGTTATGGGAGGAGCCCGGAGGGTATTTAAGCAGCCCAAAGGCCGCCGGTCTTTGTCGGTTTCCTGTGCGTGATATCTGATACGTCAGACATCTAGGACCGACTCGTTCGAGACAAGCGCTGTTGGTGCCGGTTCGTGAGCTCCGTTTCGTCTGTCCGCCTCCTTTTGTTGCAGTCCCGCGTTCCGTGTTCGTAAGTCGTGTTGTCCCTTCGCGTCGCACTCGTGTCGCCGAGTCGCAGTTCCGTACAAAGAGTCTGGTTCGGCTGTCGCAGGTAGGGCTTCGGCTCCCATGTTTTACGTTCTCATGCACTGCTTATCATGTCACTAAACTGTGGTCTGCGTAGCTCACGAACCACGCACCGCTTGTCTCGAAAACCTAAACAGTCACACGCACGTTCTTGATTGTACACGATCGGGGCCACCTAGCGGCACGCACATTCAGGGCCGCCCGCCATGACACTCCGACCGATGCCGTATCCGGCACTCAAGGGTTCCCCTTACGCGGTCGTATTACGTAGTCTTTGAATCGTTCAAACATGGCTCACGCACGGGTGCCGTTCGCACTCACACGCATCGTTCATGTCCTGTCATATTATTCAAATCGGTTATGCCAGCAAGCGTGCCGAATCGCTATTTGCATTCCGAATCGCTGTTGGCATGTTAATTGTACGAATCACTTCGACCGTGTCGAAACATTTCATGTATTAGCATGGCAATCATTTCGTCATTTCAAACATGGCTAACGTATCAGGCCATTCGGTCATGCTAAGTAATTTCGCATCAGTTAAACAGGGCGTTCATGCCATCATTTCGATCCTGGCCGCACTCAGATTCAAGTCATGTCGCACTTAGGCACGGATTTGTCTCGGGGTACCCAGGTTACGGCCGTATTACCATACATGTTTCAGAGATTGGCCCACAGCCCGTACGGATGCGGGCTCGAGTCCAGTCTTTGGCATGATATCGGTCATTGGCCACGTATCGGTCTGAATCCGGTCGCATCCGGGATGCATCGATTCGCACTGATTCGCCTAGCCGCTCGGCCTCCTTTCTATACATGCTCCAGAGATTAGATTCGGTTACAAGTTGCTCGGTTTGTTGTAATCTAGTCTTTGTCATGGTTTCATTTCGTTCACCATACCTCTGGGTAGGTCCGGTCGCACTTCCCAGTCACTTCCCCGCACTAATTTGTGTCGGCGTGCCCTAGGCCGGCCTCATTTCAATACATGCGCCAGGGACGGAATCACAAAAAAAAAAAAGAAAAAGAGAGACTTTGATTCTTGTCCTTGTCATGTTATATAATTTCTATGTCACCTTACCACGCCCCGGCCTTAATTGGTCACCTCCCTGTACGAATTCGCGCCGGCGTGCCCTAGGCCGGCCGCATTTCTATACAAAAAAAAAAGGGGTTCAGTCACTAGACAGTGGCATGATGATCGAGGTCGCTGGCACACGAGTGCTTGCGTTCCAAATGCATACTATAGCACTTGGAGTCGGACCCGGTGGCAGCTGGATGTCACAGTTCGGCCCCAGCGTACCCAGGCAGTTGGCCTCATTTCACGGTTGCCTCATTTCTGTACGTGCTCCAGAGTCCGGCTCACAGTCACCCCCATACGGTACAACCGGGCCGGGCCCTGTCACGGGAAGTTCATTTCAGTTAAGGCAACATGTCGTGTCAGTCATTCGTGTTGTTATCTGTCATTTGATTCCACAGCTGTCTCGGCAGTCGACTTAAGTCACTATCGCCTGTTGTTATCATCTACGTTGGGTTCCGTCGCTCTGGACGGCAGCAGTTTCAGGCTCTTAAATAGGTACTTTCTCTCACACTCTCTCAGGTCGGTCGGATTCAGTAGGTCCACCTGCACCAGCTTGATCAGGGTTCCAGCAGGTAAAAAAAAAAAAAAAAAAAAAAACGCAGGGGCGTGGGGGGGGGGGGGGGGGCTCCTGCTTTCTCATGGCAGGTACGTATACCGTAGGTGACACGTCCAAACTCATTTCTTGTCACCTCTTTATAGGCCCAGCCTGCAGACACGTGACCAGTCAACTAAGTAACGGGTCTTGGCAGCCGCCATGTCATCAGTCGGCAGCGATGACCTCACCACCCCGCTATCTCCGGCGTCAGCCTCCGAGGCTGGCAGTGTCCAGTCTCTTAGGGCATGGACAATTCCCAGGCTGTCCGCGCAGAGGGATACCCTTCTCGTCCGCGGCCAGGTAAGGCGGAGCTATTCAGGCTCCTCTTCCACCACCGGCCGCAGCAGGTTCAAGCAGCCAGCAGGCGTCTCTGGAGTCTATTTCAGCCGCCGTCGCTCAGCTACACACCCTCGTGTCTTCCCTGTCTTCCTCGATCATTGAGGTCCAGGACAGGGTGTCACGTCTAGAGGTCAGCCCGGCCGCCACGGTTCCGGACCCTGCGGTGGTCCCAGCCATCAGTGCACCGGCCGCAGGTAGTGAGCTTGCCACGACTACCGTCCACCCTTGCCACCTGGTGCCACCCAGCGTAAGGAAGGACATTTTAGAGGGCAGAGACGTTAACCTGGCCTCACTCATGATCTCGGTCCATGACTTGGCCGAGAACAAGGCCTACACCTGGGGGGACGTCTCGGTGGTTTTGAAAGCAAAGAAACCGAGGCTCAACAGAAAGCTCACGGTGCCCGAGTTCATGCTCGCTTTCGGCATGTTCAGGGACGTGCTGTGCTCAGCCTCCCCCAGCAGGCGGGAGGAACTGGACCTCTACCTCCATTTGATCGTAGACCTGGGCCACAAATACGGTGGCTCAGCGTTCTACGATTATCATCGGTCCTTCTCGGCCAAAGCCGCGGCCAGATTCTTACAGTTCCATTTGACAACGGACTGGAGCGTAGTGGACACGGAGTTGTTCTGCCGCCACTTTGCGGGTCTACGCTCCCCGCTATGTGCTGTCTGTCAGTCAGCGTCCCACACCACGGTCTGGTGTGCCAACATAGCCTCTGTCCAGCCGATAGCTAGCACGGCCTCTACCAGCACGAGCCAGGCTCAGCAGGCCCCGGCGCAAGGGCAGAAGGTGGACAAGTTGGGACGTCCGGTGCGGATGGTTGGGGGAGCCACCATTTGCAACAACTTCAACTACGGCTCCTGCAATTTCAGCCAGTGCCGGCTCTTGCACGTTTGCACCCTATGCCAGAGGGCGCACCCCAGGGTCCTGTGTGAGGTCAAGCAGAAGAAACCGTGACTAAGCCGGGTCAATGTCCTTTGGCTCGATGTTTACTTGACCTCACACCCCACTCCGTCACTCGCCAGCTACCTCATCCGAGGTTTCACCGATGGGTTTCATACCGGGCTCATCACCCTGCCCCACTCCACCCACGAATGTCCGAACCTGCGCTCAGCAGCAACAGATGAGCCAGCGATTGACGTCCTTCTGCAGACGGAGTTGGATCGGGACTTTATGATAGGCCCGTTCAGTCAGTCTCCCTTTAGTATCTGGAGGGTTAGCCCTATCGGGCTTGTACAGGGAAAATTTTCAAATAAAAAACGTCTGGTGTATGATCTGTCAGCGCCTCATTCTTCCGTCGTTCCCAGTCTCAACTCGCTCATCCCCTCCGAGGAGTTCTCACTGAAGTACGCTTCGGTAGACATGGCTATCCAGGCCATTCTCAGAACGGGGGTGGGTGCTTGGCTCTCGAAGGACATATCCGACGCCTTCAAGCTGCTGCCCATACTTCCTTCCCTGTGGTGCTGGCACGGCATCAAGTGGAGGGAGCGATATTATTTCGCGACCAAATTGACCTTCAGGTCTAAGAGTAGTCCTTGGTTATTTGACAAGTTCGCGGAGACCCTGGCGTGGATCCTTCTCCACGAGGCACAGTGCCACGAGGTCATCCATTATTTGGATGACTTCCTTCTGATAGAACCACCCGGGGCTCCCCCAGGGGACCGTGGAAAGTTGAGGACGGTTTTCGACAATCTAAACGTCCCCATAGCGGAACACAAGGTTGACGGCCCGGCGCACAAGATCACGTTCTTGGGCATCGACCTTGACACGCTTGCCATGCAGGCCAGCCTTCCCGCAGATAAGTTGGACCGTATCAGGACGGTTCTGCGAGAGTTCACCCGGGTGGGGGGATGTACTCAGAAGCAACTTCAGTCTCTCCTCGGGATGCTGAATTTCGCTATGAGGATCATCCCCCAGGGCCGCTCCTTCGTGTCCCGGTTGCTGGTCTTCCTGTCCTACACTCAGGACCCAGACCAGGTCATCAGGCTGGATTCAGCAGCCAGGGCAGATCTGGCCATGTGGGAACACTTTCTTAGTAATTGGAACGGTGTGTCCCTGTTCATCCCAGTAGTGTCCACGCAGTCACCTCAGGTGGTGACCGATGCGGCGGCATCCACAGGATGCGCCGCCATTTTTGGCCATTTGTGGTTCGCCGCCCCTTGGCCTCCTCAGGCACTAGCCACACCGGGCTTCACTACCACGTCCGCCCTCTTTGAGCTGTTCCCCATCGTAGCAGCCGCTCACCTATGGGGTCACCATTGGTCTGAACAGACTGTGGCTTTCACGACAGACAATCAAGCCACAGCCGAGATCATCAGCAAGGGCAGGTCTAAATCCAGGCCCGTCATGTCCTTCCTCCGCAGACTGGTCCAGCTATCCCTACAACATCAGTTCAATGTTTACTGCTCATTCATTCCAGGGAAGTTTAACTCAGCAGCGGACGCACTCTCCCGTTTTAACTTTATTTCTTTCTTTGAACAGATGCCAGGAGCCTACCATCTTTCAGCCACTATCCCGGATTGGTCACAACTGACCTTGGACTAGCCCCACATCTACACTCAGCTACTAACATCATCAACGCTTCGCTCGCCCGCAACACCCGTCGGGCCTACCGGACGGCCTGGAGGGCGTTTAATAAGTTCCTGCCCCATCGCCCTCGTGAATCTTCCAGCGTCAAGCAGGTTCTGGCGTTTATCGCATATTGTCATTCTCACCTAGCACTGTCACACAGCACGATACGCCAGTACGTGGCCGGGGTGCAGCACTACTTGTCACTTCAAGACCCCGCGAGGCCTTCGGTGTTCTCCTGCCACGCAGTGAGGGCTCTACTGCGTGGAGTTCAGAAACACCAGCCGCCAGTCAGCCCGAAGCGGCTGCCTATCACTGGGGAGATCTTTAAGGGGATGTCTGACATCCTGGATAGGTCCCCTTTCGGTCTCCTCCTCAGCACCGTCCTGCAGGCTGCAATACACATGGCTTTTTACGGGTTTCTACGGCCCAGCGAGTTCACTCGCAGCCACCCAGCCGGTCCAGTCTTGCATAGAAGTAATCTCTGCCGCCACCAGGATCACTACGTCCTTCACTTGGCGACGTCTAAAACTCAGCAGCGAGGTTCCGGAGTAGATATTCACCTGTACAGGACTCACAACAACTGGTGCCCAGTTGCCGTGTTAAACCGCTTGACGGCACTGCTATCCGACCGCCCAGGGTCCAGTCCGCTTTTACCCTTTCCAGTAAAACCCCTCAACTCGTCGCAGTTCGTGGAACATGTCCGGGTCCTTCTCGGCAGTCTTCAGTTGGACCCCAGCCAGTACTCCGGGCATTCATTCCGGATCGGGGCGGCCACGACGGCCTCAAGACAGGGGGTTCCGGACCATGTGATCAAGAAACTGGGTCGGTGGAAATCGGCCTGCTTCTCTCGCTACATACCTAACCCACAGTTAGAGATGGCTCAGGCCTTTGCTCGACTTACTCAGTGACATTTACCTTTAATAAATAATTATCCCCTACCTGAAGGTTTTTGCCCCCTTATTTTGGTGTACCATACGGTAGACCAAGGCACACTTTCAGGTCTATTTCATGTTGGTAAGTTTTGTGTTGTTCCTATGTGTCATCGTTACTCATGTCGTCCGTAGGGCTCTAGACCATAAATTGGAAGGCCGGGTACTGGCCTGAAGTTATGGGAGGAGCCCGGAGGGTATTTAAGCAGCCCAAAGGCCGCCGGTCTTTGTCGGTTTCCTGTGCGAGATACCCACCCACCCTCCCCTTCTAAAAAGCCTCTTCCAAGTATTCTTACCCCAGACTGAATACTCACTTCACATTATTCCATAACTACTTCTTATCATTCCTCATCTAGGGTATGCCCCCTTATTTTGGTGTACCATACGGTAGACCAAGGCACACTTTCAGGTCTATTTCATGTTGGTAAGTTTTGTGTTGTTCCTATGTGTCATCGTTACTCATGTCGTCCGTAGGGCTCTAGACCATAACTATTAGTTGGACACGTGCACTCCACAAATCTGGCTTTTATGGAAGAGTGGCAAAAGGAAAGCCATTGTTGAAAGAAAGCCATAAGAAGTCCTGTTTGCAGTTTGCGAGAAGCCATGTCGGGGACACAGCAAACATGTGGAAGAAGGTACTTTGGTCAGATGAGACCAAAATTGAACTTTGTGGCCTAAAAGCAAAACGCTATGTGTGGCAGAAAACTAACACTGCACATCACCCTGAACACACCATTCCCACCTTGAAACATGGTAGTGGCAGCATCATGTTGTGGGGATTCTTGTGGGGACAGGGCAGCTGGTCAGAGTTGATGGGAAGATGGATGGAGCCAAATACGGGCAATCTTAGAAGAAAACCTGTTAGAGTCTGCAAAAGACTTGAGACTGGGGTGGAGGTTCACCTTCCAGCAGGACAACGACCCTAAACATACAGCCAGAGCTACAATGGAATGGTTTAGATTAAAGCATATTCATGTGTTAGAATGGCCCAGTCAAAGTTCAGACCTAAATCCAATTGAGAATCTGTGGCAAGACTTGAAAATTGCTGTTCACAGATGCTCTCCATCCAGTCTGCTATTTTGCAAAGAAGAAATGGCAAAAACCTCACTCTCTAGATGGGCAAACTGGTAGAAACATCCCCAAAAAGACTTGCAGCTGTAATTGCAGCAAAAGGTATCAAAGAATTGACTCAGGGGGGCTGAATACAAATGCACGCCACACTTTTCAGATATTTATTTGTAAACAATTTTGAAAACCCTTTATCATTTTACTTCCACTTCACAATTATGTACCACTTTGTGTTGGTCTATCACATAAAATCCCCATAAAATACATTTACGTTTTTGGTTGGAACATGACAAAATGGGGAAAATTTCAAGGCACTGAGCTTCTTTACCTGGTAATTGTGCGGTCATGCAACGCGGTACACAAAATTTAATTTATATCATTTTTTTCACACAAATAGAGCTTTCTTTTGGTGGTATTATATCACCACCGGGTTGTTTTATTTTTTTGCGATATTATTTGTGAAAATTGTGAAGAAAAAATATTTTTTTTTACTTTCCACTATAAAATATCCAATAAAAAAAATAAAAAAATCTAATTTCTTCATAAATTTTGGCCAAAATTTATTTTGTTTTGGGGTTTATTTTCTTTTAAACCATGGATAGTATTTAGAACATGCTAACAATTTTGACTTTTTTAATGCTTTATGAATATTTTCAGTTTATAGTTATCTAAGAGAATCTTTATACATGCATTAACAATTATAGCAGCAGTTAAGTGCTATTTTAACTATTTGTATTGTTAATATGCTTTCTGTTTTTTGTTTATTAAAGTGGAAGAAAAGCCTAACTTTAATTATTCTACAGGTCTTTGATAAAAAAATAAAAATAAATTGGTTTGCATGAAAGTAGAGCGCCTACAAATTATGGTATTTATACGAGGTATATATAGGAGTTTTCTTGCAAGTGAGAAGGAGGAGGAGGAGAGATGGCAAGACCATATTGAAATTTATAGTGGATGTAAACCCCATTCATAAAATCTGTTCTGATCTCTCTCCAAAGCACTAAGTCCTGTGTCTTTCTGCTGCTCCGTTCCTCTGTTATCAGCATAACTTCTGATAAGTTCTCTGACCCAGGAGATAAAAGCAGCTGAAAATTTGTGTGGGGGAGGGAATTTAGAGACAGATAAGTAGAGAGCTTGTCTATTCATAGCACAGCTCTGCAAGTTTCTTCGTTCCTCTGCCTTTCCTCCAATCAGCTCACACAGAGTGTATGCCCAGACTCCCCTGCCACTGCTGAAACAGGATTCCTAACACTATGTTCACTTTCTAAAGAATATATAAAGCTTAAGACAGCAGATATACATGTAAAACTTATGTTGGGAGATTTGTTTCACCTCTGTGTATCATCTGAGGCTGTTCACTTCAGTGGGTATATGTGAGGGTTTCCATCCACTTTATGCAGTATTACAACTAAAATCCAATTCTGCAGTGGGTGTTTCCAAGGTTGCTATAATCCACTTTATTTTTTATTAACGTCAGCCTCTGGTGCTGTCTATGGACAGGCATAATTAATTTGCAGCAGGGCAGGCCAGTACCTCCACAGCATATCCCAACAAGCATCGGCTAGTGGTCCATTCTTAATACCCAGTAGCCTTCTATCATTTCAATATCAGCCCTGGAACCAATATAATCAGCAGTCATAAGGTTCAAGTACTACCTATGATTGGTGCCAGTAGCCAAGTCTGGCCATTATGGTTTTTTTCAAAGCCATTCTGATGCTACCGCTCTTGCTGACCCTGGAGGAGATGTTGGCAGCAGAGGAATGTTCAAACTTTGCCCACATCGGGAAATGCAGCAATGAGGCACTGTTGAAGCACTTCTTCAAAGCATCATATTTTGTGCTCCCTGTGGGATGGTTGTAGTGTTGCACCTGGGATCCAAAAAGGTAGACAATAGTTGTCCCTTTTCTTAATTATCCTAATGCAGGGATTGTTTCATAGGCATGGGAGCATCTTGGACCCCATATGTCTATATTCATCATCACTGTGAACAACATTGTTCTCTAACGGCTCACCTGATCCATGTATAATGCCCTAGGTTTTGGACAGGTATCCAAGACAGAAACAGCTGCCCATGAGGTTTAAGACATGGGCTAGGCAATCCACATATGTGAGATTCCTCAGGTAAACAGCCGACAGCAAGTTTGCACCATTACCACACATAACCTTGCTGGTTTTTGACTGGTGTGGGGTAAGAGTGTTTGTCCCTCGCTGCATCTATCCCTATTCCAGGCACTGTACGATTAACCTAGATCACAGTAAATGATATACAGGATTGCTACAGGACCAGATGTCTGTGGTCACAGGTACCCTGCAGCATGGTCCCACGTCAGAGATATTTTCCTCTACATGAAGGTAGAGAGCTCTGCAGAGCTTGCACTGAGACACTGGGCGAGCTGGTGCAACGTTTGGTTTTCCTAACAGGAACTGGGGTAGTGAAATGCTTCAGGCAGGACAGCTTTTGAGGTGTCCTATTTGTTCTAATAAAGTTGCTTGGAAGAGTGGAATAGTGGTATGCAGCCCTGTCTATCTGTTGTAGCTATCAGACATACATGAGTAATTTTTGTATTTTATTGGTGAAAGTCATGCAATAAGTGGAGTCTTGCAGATGGCTGTGTCCACCTCCAGTATTTGTTGGACTTTTTAAACAAAACAAGGAAAAGTGCAAAGAAAAAAAACAGCAATTTAAAGCCTCAAATTAGACCAATTAAGCAATTCAGCTAGGAAATTACGCGTATGGTTGCTGAAGGTTATGGCATGAATAGATACACTATATTGTCAAAAGTATTGGGACACCTTTACAGGCACATGAACTTTAATAGCACCCCAGTCTTAGTCCGTAGGATTCAATATTGAGTTGGCCCACCCTTTGCAGCTATAACAGCTTCAACACTTCTGGGAAGGCTGACCACAAGGTTTAGGAGTGCGTCTATAGGACTGTGGGACCATTCTTCCAGAAGCGCATATGTGAGGTTGGACGAGAAGGCCTGGCTTGCAGTCTCTGCTCTAATTAATTCCAAAGGTGTTCTATCGGGTTGAGGTCAGGACTAGACCAGACCAGTCAAGTTCCTCCACCCCAAACTGGCTCATCCATGTCTTTATAGACTTGTTTTGTGCACTGGTCCAAGTCATTTGGTGGAGGGAAGATTATCGTCTGGGGTTATTTTTCAGGGGTTGGGGTTGGGCTTGGCCCCTTAGTTCCAGTTAAGGGACTTAGGCATCAGCATACCAAGACATTTTGGACAATTTCATGCTCCCAACTTTGTGGGAACAGTTTGGGGATGGCTCCTTCCTGTTCCAACATGACTGCGCACCAGTGCACAAAACATGGTCTATAAAGATATGGATGAGCGAGTTTGGAAAAGAGGAACATGACTGACCTGCACAGAGTTCTGACCTCAACCAGATAGAACACCTTTGGGATGAATTAAAGTGGAGACTGTGGGCCAGGCTTTCTCATCCACATCAGTGCCTGACCTCACAAATGCGCTTCTAGAAGAATGGTCAAACATTCCCATAGACACACTCTTTTTTTAATTCTTTATTTTATCGAAATGTGTCATACACAAAACAATAAAAACATTTTCCCTACTCAATAGGGATATACATTAACAAGTTTTATTTCCAAACCTTTATCTACCCTTGCCCCCCTTACGCCCCCCCCCTCCACCCACTCCTAGACCCTTTTTTTTCCCTCTTCTCTAAGTAATCTTAATCTCACTATATTTCTTTGTTAATTTAGACTTTTTCCACTTTTTCCATCTCTTAATAAATCCCTCTCTATTATCCTCATGGCTATATCTTAGATGTAGACATAGACACACTCCTAAACCTTGTGGACAGCCTTCCCAGAAGATTTGAAGCTGTTATAGCTGCAAAGAGTGGGCCAACCCAATATTGAACCCTACAGACGATGACTGATATGCCATTAAAGTTCATGTGCATGTAAAAGCAGACGTCCCAATACTTTTGACAATATATGCACATCTATTTCAAATTGCACATTTCATGATTCTCAATTGAGATTAAATAAAGGTGCCTTTCCAAACAGATTTAATGCTTTATGCACCCATGCTCAGGAGAATTTAGAACACTGTGTGTGATCTGTCCAAGATGCCATTCAGCGGTGATTCTCTGATCTAATCACTCATTTCTACATTGCTCTCCTGCTCTCTGCACTGCCTTGAGTGAAGCTGTAGATTAGTAGGAGCACTTGTCACACATAACAAAGGATGACTATAAACAGTATTTCAAATCTTATAGAGGTGTTTAACCGAATTGTTTTTGTTACTCGTAACTTCCTCTGTGTGGTTCACTGTGGTTGCTCCAGCAGTACAGCTGCTTTTTTCTGATGATGGCAATGCTCTTTTTTATGATCAGGGAGCAATAGCAAGGCATTTTAGTACCCCTAATGAGCATTTCACCACTCTTTAACTTTTATTTGTTTTCATTTCTGTACAGCAATTGTCTGCTGTAAAATTTACAGGTTTTTTTTTTAATATTTTGCAGCACAATATTTTGCAAGCATCATGGTCATCGTGGGTCTTTCCGTAGTTGTGACAGTGCTAGTTCTACAATTTCATCATCATGATCCACAGGCAGGAAAAATGCCAAAATGGGTAAGTGTCTTAACTTAGCCATAGCCCTGTTTGTCAATATTTAATAGCCCCATTAGGGTTAGAGCTACCATGTAAATTGTAATGTCTTGCTCTTGGGAGATTTAACCACTTGTTCATAATCATTGCATTAGCATCACATCAATTTCAGTGTTATAGGGCAAAAGGGTGACTGCCATCAATTGTTTATAGTTTTCAGTAGTGAGAGAAATAATATCACCCAAATAGCCCTATCGTATGTGTAAAAATACTCCCCATGGATTATAATAAAATACCACAAATCAATGTTACAGTATTAATCTATGCTGTACAGTTGTTTGTGAACAATTTGCATTTTACATATTTCTGTATTTACTGATTTGTTTAAGATGTAGAATTTACTGAAACCAAATTACTTATTTCGTTTGAACAGGTAACAGATTAACTTCATAATTAGAGATAAAGAAAACATAAATACCAAGACCAGATTAAGCTGTGTCACTGTGCCCCCGTTAACATAACAATAATTCTGACTAATGGCTAATTAACCTACCTAAATCATTTTTACACAATTTTTACAAAATGTTTTACTTGGTTTTAATAAACATGCCTGCTCAGGCAAATCATACCTGAGAATGTTATTAGTCACATTGAAGACATCCTTGGTTAAGGTCCCTTTCACACAAGGCAGACTCCGCTTCCACGGAGTCCGCCTCTGTCCGCCGGCTCAGCGGGAGGTCTCTCCGTTGATCTCTACTGAGCCGGCGGATGACAGGTCCCTCTCTGCTCACTGAGTGGGGAGGGGCTTGTCCAGCGCCGCTGGTCTCTATGGAGAGATCGGATGAAATCGTACAGCGTGTCTGGACGTAGGGCCATCCGTCTGCTTTTGGCGGATCGGATCGGGGGGATGTCAGCGGACATGTCTCCGCTGACATCTGTCGCTCCATAGACCAGCATGGTCCGCCGTCAAAACTGACAGGTGGACCTGAACAGGCTGTCAGTGTGAAAGGGGCCTAAGGTCCTTTGGATAAATGCCTTCTAATTTGATTGATTATAGACAGACAAGGGGACAATTTTCTGTCAATAGTAGCTGTAGACAGCTCCAGCTGACACTTTCATGGGGAATACAATCAACTCAGTAGGACTGTTATTAAAAAAAATATAAATAAGTGAAAAATTTAACATAAATGGTTTTCCCTTTCAATAGTGTAATAAATATGTCCTTTGCTTTTGTCAGTTTTGATCTTAAATGTCCTGGACCAAAGCGGTTGACATAAAACACAGTTAATAAGCCTCTGATCGATCAAAAGCAAAGTGGCATGCCCTCAACAAACATGGCTGAGGTAATAATACCACATTGCAATACCATAGACTTTGTAGTGGCCGCCAAGACACAGAAAGTTGTCTGGAAACTCCAGAAAATTGCTTTTTTCAATCACTTGCTTGAATGCCTATATGACAAGACAATTGCAACCCCCTCAGGCTCACTTGTAGAAAGTTTATTTGCAGCTTTCTCATCATAACAACAAACGATTGTGCTGTGACCCCTACACACGATTCCCCTTGTGTGGGCTCCATTTCTGCTGAGTAAACTGAATAATGCACTGTGTGTAATCCTGCCAGCGGGGTTAGAGTGAGGAACACAATGCGAGGTATAATTTTTCTGATGCTTTACTGAGCAAGAAAGCTGCCGTTTTGCCTGTGGTTAGCTAGGATATTCTGTTTAATGGAACATGAAGCAGGTAAGAAGCATATACTGCAATTTTTAGACTGACGTCACATCCCATAAACTCCTTCATGAGGCTTAACGTATAAAAGAAAACCTGAGTGAACAGCTAATGATCCCAATATGATATATGAGGTTGCTTTTTGCGTGAAGAGCAAAATCTGCTGTATTTCCTGCCAGTCACTGGTCTGAATGACTTTTGTACATATATAATAAAGATAGAGAAATTTTACAATTACCTATTGTATTTTTAGATTGGTTACTGACAATGCAATATGCCCCTTTTGGCACTAAGAAGACACCTACCGTATATACTCGAGTATAAGCTGAGCTGAATATAAGCTGAGGCACATAATTTTACCACAAAAAACTGGGAAAACGTATTGACTCGAGTATAAGCCTAGGGTGAGAAATGCGCAGCTACTGGAAGTGGAAAATAGGGTTTACAATGCCCATTTGCAGCCTCACTGTGCCCATTTGCATGCCTCACTGTGCCCATTTGCAGCCATAGGTCCCCTGAACTTCAAACTTGGTAGTTAAGGGTTCCTAGATGCCCCCTAGCTGCAGCCAATTTGGGGTCTCTGGGCCCAAAGGGTCCCGAAATGACATTGCTGCAGATGGACACAGTTGGCCGACTTTGGGGCCCTGTATCTCGGGGTCACTTGGTGCTAGGAACTAGGAACTCCAAAGTGGCCCCGAGATACGAGGCCCCAATTCAGGTCGGAAAATGTCAAGCACTTTTCTGCAGCAGAGAATGACATTTTCCCAACCGACTTTGGGGTCCCGTATCTCGGGCCACTTAATGATAGGAACTCCAAATTGGATATGTTGTAGTGTTGGGTCCACTGGGTTTGCACACCAAATTTGGGGTTCCTAGCACCAAGTGGCCCCGAGATACGGGACCACAAAGTCGGGTCGGAATATTTATTTTTTTCTGCAGAAAAGTGCTTGACTCGAGTATAAGCCGAGGGGGGCCCTTTCAGCACAAAAAAATGTGCTGAAAAACTCGGCTTATACTCGAGTATATACGGTAGTTGTTTTTTTTTTAATTATTATTATTATTAAAGAGGTTTTTGTCTTCCCTGAGTTGCATTAACCTAAAAAAAACAGCCAGAATTAAAATTCTTCCTTAAGTGATTTGTCCTAAGTTTAGGGTCAGCATTTTTATTAGGCACAGCAGACTTGTCTCAATATTTTATTATTTCCCTTTGGGATTAATAAAGTATTCTGAATCTGTAAAGTATAGGTGGCAGCGGTAAGCAGGTATCAACCACCCTTTTTTGGCTCTCATCATGAGAAATATAGTTATCTCATATAAACTTATTTACATTGTCAAAATATTCTAAACAGGCTATAAACCAGAAATACAAGAGTTCTTCCTTAGAGCCTGAAACTGTATTTAGATAAAAGTTAATGCAATTTATTTGTAAATTCTTTTTATGAGCCTGAGCACTAACACCTTTACTAATGTTTCATATGCCTCAGCCAGCAATATCCAAGGATAGGTCCATAAAGACAGCCAGAGTGATTTAATTGATATAAATGAAAAGCATAAAAGCAGCCAAAGGATTATAGACCTATTTACTGTTTGCTAAAATCAGGTTATATTATAACAGTTTGTTTTTCTGTTGAAATCTCCCCGCTGAAGCTCCCAGCTTCGAACTCTTCATGTCTGTTATTATCTTTATTGAGGACAGAGCAAGTTAACTCAGCTGCCATTTTAAATGTTTAACCACTTCAATACAGGGCTTTTAAACACCCTTCCTTACCAGAGCACTTTTTGCGATTCGGCACTGCGTCGCTTTAACTAACAATTGCGCGGTCATGCGACGTTACACCCAAACAAAATTGACGTCCTTTTTTTCCCACAAATAGAGCTTTCTTTTGGTGGTATTTGATCACCTCTGCGGTTTTTATTTTTTGCGCTATAAACAAAAGAAGAGCGACAATTTTGAAAAAAAACACAATATTTTTTACTTTTTGCTATAATAAATATCCCATTTTTTTTAAAAAAAACAATTTTTTTTTCCTCAGTTTAGGCCGATACGTATTCTTCTACATATTTTTGGTAAAAAAAATCGCAATAGGCGTATATTGATCGGTTTGCGCAAAAGTTATAGCGTCTACAAAATAGGGGATAGATTTATTGAATTTTTTTTTTTTTTTTTTTTACTAGTAATGGCGGCGATCTGCGATTTTTTTTTTCGTGACTGCGACATTGCGGCGGACACTTCGGACACTTTTGACACATTTTTGGAACCATTCACATTTACACAGCGATCGTTGCTATAAAATTGCAATGATTACTGTGTAAATGTGACTGGCAGGGAAGGGGTTAACTCTAGGGGGCGCTGCAGGGGTTAATATGTTCCCTAATAGAAGTGATTCTAACTGTGGGGGGAGGGGACTCAAGGGGAGGAGACCGATCATGTGTTCCTCCGTACTGGGATCACATGATCGGTCTCCTCTGCACTGACAGGACGTGGAGCTGTGTGTTTACACACACAGCTCCACGGTCCCGCACGGTCCCGTTGTTTTAACGGGCAATCGCGGGTGCCCGGCGGACATCGCGGCCGCCGGGCACTCGCACCGTGTCACGAGCGATGCCGCGGGCGCGCGCGCGCCCCCCAGGCGGCCGGGAATGCGAGGACGTCATATGACGCCCACCCAGGATGGTAGATCCACCTTGTGGGCGTCATATGACTATAGCGCGGTAATGAAGTGGTTAAGAAATACATTTCATGCTGAATACAGTGCATGGACATTGAATTGAAGCACATTAAGGTCATGGAGTGACCTAGCCAGTCTCAGGACCTTAATCCTATAGAACATTTATGGAGGGAGTTAAAACTTCGAGTTGCCATGCGACAGCCAAGAAACCTTAAGGATTTAGAGAAGATCTGTAAAGAAGAGTGGCCCAAAATCCCTCCTTAGATGTGTGCAAACCTGGTAACCTACTACAAAAAACGTCTTACCTCTGTGCTTGCCAACACGGGTTTCTCCACCAAATACTAAGTCATGTTTTGCTTGGGGATCAAATACTTATTATACTCACTGAACTGCAACTCAATTTATAATATTTGTATCATGTGTTTTTTCTGGAATTTTGGTTCATACTCTGTCTCTATCATTTAAAATACACTGTCATAAAAATTATAGACCCTTAATTTCTTTGTAATTGGGCAAACTTACAAAATCTGCAGGGGATCAAATAATTATTTTCCCCACTGTATAACCTCTGGGCCTTCATAACAAATAGCAAGCAACATCACATTTTGCATTCATTCCTATGTAGAAATGTATTGCATATAACTTTCAAGGTATGAGTGAAATATTACTAAATCAGATTTGTATGTTGCTTGTGTCACTTCAGGTACGGGTTATCCTGCTCAACTGGTGTGCTTGGTTTTTAAGGATGAGGAAACCTGGAGAGAACAGGAGGCCTATCCCCTGCAGATATGTGTACCCTAATCACCACCATTCCAGCATTAGCAGCATCGAAATGAATATTGCACCAGCACAGCAATCCAACAATGGCAACCTCTACTGTGGTTACCACACCTTGGAAAGCCCTTGTTGTCCACCAAACAGTGACTCTGGAGTAATGTGTGGAAGAGTGACATGTCCTTCCCTGGAGGACAGTGACCTTCTTCAAAAGAAATGCTTGCGAGAAAGTATGCCAGAGATTGTTAAGATATTGGAAGAAGTACAGTATATTGCCAGGCGTTTCAGAGACCAGGATGAGGGAGAAGAGATCTGCAGTGAGTGGAAGTTTGCTGCTGCAGTTATCGACCGCTTGTGTCTTGTTGCTTTCTCACTTTTCGCCATTATCTGTACAATTACCATCTTGATGTCAGCACCGAACTTTATAGAAGCAGTTTCCAAGGACTTCACATGAGAAAGAATCAGAATGTTTAGCTTACAATTGCAAACATTTATTTTAAAGAAGTTAATTGTTGTTGCTCTCGTTACGTCTATAAAATGTATTTTAACTAATTAAGAAATAACTGTGTTAGTGACAAATAAACTCAAAAATATATTACCATCTAGATAAAATATTTAACATCAAATGTTGTCCATAATAGTGTCACTATATGCTTCTGTGTCCCATAGCAGAAACATTATTTCCAAATATATGAAATTGGAACATCATTCTACCCAACCCTTGACCCAAAAACTGCCCTGGCTTGTCCATCCATTTCTATGTTTAGCAAAATCAAAGGCATTTGTAGTATCAATAGATACATTGGGGTCAGTTCACTAAGCTGAATAATTTATTTGAACTGCATTCCTTATTTTGTCAGACACTTATTTTCTCATCAAAGTGGCAAATTTAAAAAAAACAAAATGGTATAAATATGAAGAAAAAAAAATCTATAGCAAATAGCTAATGAAAGTCTTTATTTATCTTTCTCTTTTCTCTCTTTCAATTTTTTTCAAGATTATATGTAAACCCAAACCCAAAAAGAAAATGTTAGGTTTTACAGGTGATTACATTTTTACCAATTTTTACCAGTTCTCCACAATTAATTTCAGACTAATTTACATTTAGTAGTAACTACAAAATACACATATTTTGAGGAGCAAGAGACTCCATTAATATTTTTTTAATTTACTTATTCTGTCTACAAAATAGGCAAGAATGTGTAACTCAACTTGCATGCAGCAAATTTTGCTGATCTGTCCAATAACATATTTTCTGAACTTAGATGAGCTCCAGTCTCCCACCAAAAATGACAAGTCAGCAGCTACAAATACTGTAGCTGCTGACTTTTAATACAGTATAAGGTCACTTACCTTCCCCTGGATCCAGGGATGTCCTGCAGTCTGGAAATGCAGTGTTCTGGGGCCTATGATGTGTCCCAGAAAGCTGTGGGTGAAGAAGGGGAGGCCGAACTTCCGCTCAGATTGAGGCCGTGATCTGGTGGGGAAGCAGGTACCTATCAAAAACAGGTACCCTATCCCACTCAAAAAAAATAATGTGCCAAACGTAAAGGAAGAGGAAGAGCAGAACTTCACCTTTTGGGTAAAGTTTCGATATAAAGTATATTTAAAGTGATATTAAAATCAAATAAAAAAAAAAATAACAAACACGTTATACCTACCTGCTCTGTACAATGGTTTATGCAATACTTACAATCTTTCTCCTCTAGGGTCCCCATGCTGGCGCTCCCGAGCCACACTGTGTGTTTCAATTGATGCATACACAGTACAGCTTGGCCCTGTCCCCACTTCTTTGTCACTGGATTTGTTTGACATCAGTGAGAGCCAATGGCTTCCGCTGCTCTCACTGAGTCAAGTGAGGAGAGAGCAGCGCCACTTCTCTTGGGCACAATGCTGGACCATAATCGAGTTTAGGTAAGTATTTACTGGCTGCTGAGGGAGGGAACTGCACCTCAATGCATTAAGGTAAAAAAAACCTTTAGCCTTTACAATGACTTTAACCACTTTCAGACCGGACCAATTTGCAGCCAAAGGACCAGGCCCCTTTTTGCGATTCGGCTTTAACTGACAATTGCGCGGTCGTGCGACGTGGCTCCCAAACAAAATTGACGTCCTTTTTTTTTTCCCACAAATAGACCTTTCTTTTGGTGGTATTTGATCGCCCCTGCGGTTTTTATTTTTTGCGCTATAAACAAAAATAGAGCGACTTTTTGCTATAATAAATATCCCCAAAAAATATATTAAAAAACATTTTTTTTCCTCAGTTTAGGCCGATACGTATTCTTCTACATATTTTTGGTAAAAAAAATCGCAATAAGCGATTATTGATCGGTTTGCGCAGAAGTTATAGCGTTTACAAGATAGGGGATAGTTTTATAGCATTTTTATTAATAATTTTTTTTTTTATTAGTAATGGCGGAGATCTGCGATTTTTTTTTGTGACTGCGACATTATGGCGAACACATCGGACATTTTTGACACATTTTTGGGACCATTGTCATTTTTACAGCAATTAATGCTATTTAAATGCATTGATTCCTGTAAAAATGACACTGGCAGTTTAGGGGTTAACCACAAGGTGGCAGTGTAGGGGTTAATTAGGCCTAGGGGTGTGTTTCTTACTGTGGGGGGGCGTGGCTGTCAGCTAGTGAATGCTGATCTCTGCTCCAATCACAGGGAGCAGAGATCGGCGTCACTAGTTGCTAGGCAGAACGGGGAGATGCTGTTTATCTCGGCATCTCCCCGTTCAGCCATCCCGTGAGACGATCGCGGATGTCCCCGCGGCGATCGAGTCCGCGGGGATCGCGATCGGACCCACGGGGGTCCCGAAAGGCGCGGGAGCGCGCCGCTCCCGGCGCGCTCCCGATGGCACGGACAGGCTAAAGGAGGGACTTATATATACGCCCTCCTGCCTGTACGTGCCATTCTGTCGACGTACATCTGTGTGCGCCAGTCGGCAAGTGGTTAAAGGATAAGTTCACGTAAAAAGAATAATAGGCGCATATTTGTTTTGCAGGAGCCTGGTAAGCATTGCACCCACGGTCAGCAGATCATGGGTGTCATTGTAAGCTGTCTGCCCTTTCATCATATGGGCAGGCAGTTTCACACTGACAGGAAGAATCAATGAACCACCAGAGTGTTCCACAGCGCTATGGTAGTTCATTGAGAACTTCAAGCCGCCAGCCGCAACGGCTGTCGGGACTTATAATTTTTCCATTCACAGAACACAGTGAATGAATGATGCAGCTGGGTGGGCAGAGTCCCCCATGGCCTCATTTTTTTTTAGAGGAGATCCCCGCTCGCTGTCAAAATTGGGAATGGGGGGGCAGGGGTTGGCGCATTTTTAGCATGTTACATGTTACACCAAGGGCAGCCCATCCATTAAAGATGCATGGGCTCCCCCCCTCATCCATCGCCACCTCTCCCTATCCATGCGTCTAGCCCCTTGCAGGATGCTGGATGCATGGATTCCAATGGGGAGTGGGTGTTTTTTTGAAGCACCTTATTAAAGCCAGAGGCTCTAATAGGCTTCAAAATAGGGTGGGCTTGGGGCGCAGAGAATGCGAACGGAGTCCACCTAGGTGTGTTACAACAGCGAATGAATTTTCGCTCTTGTAACACTGATCCTCCTCCTGGCCAATCAGGAAGCAGGTTTTGAGACCCGTCACCCGATTAGCTGAAAGGACAGGCGACCCTATTGGATGCCTAGGAGGAGGGGAGGAGCCACATGCTGAAAGCCGCCGATTGAGGAGAGGACACGGAGCCGCTGCAAGCTGCCCACCACCCGCTACCCGCCTAGATGAGGTAAGTTCCGGACCAACCAGTAAACAGTGGGGGGGGGGGTGCCACCGGCCGCTCGGGGGGGTGCTTGTTTGCCCCCCTCCCAAAAAAAAACACACCAGCTCCCACTGTGTTACACCCTGAATATGGGTGTAACATGTTTCAATAGGTGAACTTATCCTTTAAAGCAGAACTTTAGCCCCTGGATACACTAGACATCCTTGCCCTCTCCACATCTGCATACAAAACCGGGACAAATTATTTTCCCTTGAAGTTTTTTTACTTAATTTTTTTTATGCCAATTCCACCCCCGGTCATCATTCTTGCCTAAGCAAAAGTCTCCAACATTGTTAAAACCTCCTTGGATATGTACCTCACATCTCATGATGCTTCACTTTAATTTACATAAGCTAGAGGAGGTGGACCTGGCATGCATTATCAGAGGGCAGGGCTGCCCGAACCAGGAAGAGTCAACCAGCACCTTATGATGTCAGGACAAAAGATTAGATGAAAGAGCAGGGTACACTCTGTGACAGTGGGGGAGCGGGTCACATACTAGAAGCGCTGGATCTGCTGAGAAGGTGAAAATCTGAATTGAGGACAAAGCTGTATAAGCATAACCCCAGGAATGGAGATTTCTCTAAGAGTCTTCCAGGACAGCCATGAGACCTGGGGCGCCTCCTACCAGGACAGGAAACACGTTAACCCCCACCAGATAAAAGGGCGATCCTCCAGGCCCCATGTCAGTATTAGTGTTTCCTCGGGACGGGGGGTAACATGTTTCCTGAAACTGGTTCCCCTAGGTCTCATGAGCGTGACTCCTGTGGCGATTGGGGTGGTTGGTATTTCCACTGGGGGAGTAGGTTTGTGGCTGCTGTCCCTGCTTCTCAGTGCATGGGGAATGGCAGCACCGCGGTGTATGTCTGAACTCCTGTCTGTTAGCCACATGGCAGAAGTCAGCTTGTTTTCCCTGCTAAACAGCCTGGCTAGAGTGTGCAGTGGAAGAGAGGCAGCCGAGCACGTGGAGGGGCTGAACTTATGCATTCCAAGCTGGCCCACAGGAAGCACCCGGCAGGGTCACTTCCGGGGCGTGTGATGTCATCAGTGGGCACCGAAGATGCTAGTTCCTGTCTCTAAAATGGTGCGAACAGGGACGCTGGGAGGCTGGTATTTGAAAGTATATTTTACTTGCTTGCACATCCTGTGATTGTTCTCCCCATTTTAACCAGTAGGGACTAGGTGAAGGGGGCACACTTTCCATTCCTCCCGGGGGTGTTATGGAGTGTATGTGGCGTAACATTCATTGGGGTCATTTGTTCTCTTGCAGGCCAAGACTCAGGACAAACCCCAAGGGCAGCCACCAAAAAGGAAATGCGCGGTTTGCGGAAACAAATTGAGATCCTCATCGAGCAAAGCAGTTTGCCGCACCTGTATAGACAGCCTAGTTAAGGATCTACCCATTCTTCTCCGGAAGAATCAGGGTCAGATGCAAGGCCCAGGGATAGATAATCCGCAAAGGGCTTGAGGTATAAGTTATCATTGGAAGATGTAGATGACTTATTAAAGGTTATCTATATGACACTTGATATAGAAGAGGAGAAGGTACAATTGTCTAAACATGACCTTATGTACAAAGGTTTGCATAAGAAAAAGGCTAGAGTTTTTCCTGTCCATAGTTCCCTTCTTGATACTATCAAGCTGGAGTGGCAAAATCCAGAGAGAAAACCTTTCCTTTCCGGTAACCTAAAAAGAAGGTTTCCATTTCAAGAGGACACAGCGCAGGCATTGAACAAAAATCCTAAGTTAGACGCACCGCTTTCAAAAGTTTCAAAAAACTCGGACCTAGCGTTTGACGATATGGGCACACTTAGGGATCCGATGGATAAAAGAGGAGATATCCTTCTACACAGAGCATGGGAGCCAAGAAATTTAGAAGTATGGTTGACACAAATACAAAACGCACTTGTTGGCAGATACCAAGAGGAGAACAAATTCGTGCAGTGGGGTTTTTGGCTGATTCTTCTGCAGATTTGGTAAGAATGATAGCTAGGACCTCAGCCTTAGTGAATTCCGGGCAGCAGAAGCCTATGGCTTAAAACCTGGTCAGGCGATGCTGCCTTAAAGTTACGAGGGCTTTTCTCCCACAGTGGGCAGCAGTTACCGCAAGTCCATTTATCCTGGACCTAGTGACCAATAGGTACAGGCTGTAATTTCCTTGCAGCCACCAGAGTGATTATTGGTCACCTTCCCTCCCCAAGACTGGGTAAAAGCGAGGGCCCTGGGTCTCCAAATTGAATACTTGATAGAGCAAAAGGTCCTGATCCCGATTCCCTGGTTGGATCAAGTGAAGGGATTTTATTCCCATATATTTGTCATCAGAAAGCCGTCAGGAAAATATCTTGAACCTCCAGTCTCTAAGCCGTTCGATCACAAGCACTTTCCTATGGAGATGGTGTTCTCAATCAAAAACCTGCTTTACCCAAACTGCTTCATGGCCACTTTGGATTTGAGGGATGCCTATCTGCACATCACTATCCATCCAGCCTTCCAAAGATTCTTGAGACTAGCGGTCAAGATGGGAACAGACATTTGGCACTTTCAATTTCAAGCCCTCCTCTTCGGTCTGTCCTCAGCCCCATGCATATTTACATATGTGTTGGGGGAGGCGCTAAGGTTAAAGGCGATACCTATTATCCCTTACCTGGATGACCTCCCAGTGGTGGCGGAGTCATACCAAAAGTTATTAGCGGATCTCCAGACCGTACAAGACTACCTTCAATCTCTGGGCTGGTTAATAAACAAAATCTCCTATCTGCTCAGGTGCAAGCGTTTGGTCGTAAGGTCCTTCAGGCAGTTGTCCCTCCCTAGACTGGTAAGTTCTGGCTCATCGTCTCATGTCCTGGAAGACGCTTAGAGAAAAGCTGAGTTAGACTTACCGTTAACTCCTTTTCTAAGAGTCTTCCAAGACAGCCGGATTCCCACACGTTTTTTTCTTGAAGTTATGTGTATTATGCATATGTTTTAAAGGTATGCCCTATGGTTCTCGAGAAATACTGACATGGGCATGGAGGACTGCCCTTTTATCTGGTGTAGGTTAACGTGTTTCCTGTCCTAGCAGAAGGAGCCCTAGGTCTCATGTCTGTCCTGGAAGACTCTTAGAAAAGGAGTTACCGGTAAGTCTAACTCAGCTTTTTTCTATGTTCTGGTGTTTAATAAATGGTATTTCTGTGTAGGTATGACTGGTTCTTATCATCTTATCACTGCACTCTACTGTAAAATCTGTACCTTTCTTTACACCAAATAGTACAACTCCAGGTGTACTTCCAGTCCACTCCAGGTATGAGAACTGAAGATCTCATAGACAGAACCATTATGCTCCATTCACGCCCCGGCTTCTGCCCGTTATTCCATGATTGCGACAAAATGTGGGACGTGTTTGCGATGCCAGTACTTATTAATTACACCCCAATTGCGATGCAATCACACTGCAATCGCGGCAACATCGCAACTCGCAAAGCTTGTTGCTCAAAGAGGAGCAAAAGCTTCTTTGGGCGACAGCTTTGCTCATTGCAGTTTGCCACAATTGGAGCATGATTGATCGTGTGGCAACCACTGCAAAATTGCACTGCGATTGGGGTGCCATTAAGAAGTAAGGGCATTGCAAACACGTCAGGCGTTTTGCCCCGATTCTGGAATCATGGGCCAAATAGCCAGATTCTGCCTGCGATTACAGAACGCTCAGGTGTGAATGAAGCCTAAGTGTCCTTTACCCACTCCAGAATGACAGTTTTTTAAATAGTTCACAGCATACACGGCATTCTGCTTTTAATCCAGCTACTAAAATCTCATATAGTTTTTGACATGGCAATATAATTTCCAAAGTCATTGTCAATCTTTTTCAGCCTTCATTAGAATGATACCTGGTGATTCTGCCATGTAGATGCCTGTAGGTACTTCCTGTTATAGGGTGACAAGGGTGACAAAGAGCCATGCTGCTAAAAAAAATACTGCATGGCAAATGGCAATATTGTATCTTGTTTGGCGGCAGATTCACCATACTGGAAGGGGCCCTTTGTAAGAGTTGCTACTTGGAGCTTACACAGGGCTGAGGATAGTGTTGGGTGCCTAAGCAGCCAATTTCCAAACACAAGCACTGCCAGGTAGGAGGAAGGAGTGTGTGAGTCACATGATGCCCCCATAAGTACAAGGTATTTTTCTTTGCTCCCAGCAGTCAGCACAAGATTGAAGGGAAGTATAGACTGCTGGTGGAGCCACCACTGAAGTGAACCAGTTGCTTTGCTTTGTATTGGGAAGACACAGGCTCCCTTTAACCTTCAGTAAACTGACCCATTTCTAACCAGTGTGCCCTACAAAGCATAACAGAGCACACTTTTTATGCCTCAAATTGGCTAACAGCTAATGCAACACTTTGCTTGACATGACTGTTACCATTACAAATAGCCAATAACTCTTTTTGAGAGTTGTATATACACAACCATCAAAATATATACAGTATATATATATATATATATATATATATATATATATATATAAATAAATAAGTGTTCTCATTCTACAACAAGCAATGTTTGGGGGGAATAGGGGTCTAGTGCGGTGGTAAGAGGGGGGTCAGGCACAATGGTGAGATCAAAGGGGTGGTGTGCACAGGTGCACTGGTAAGAGCAAGAGAAGAGGACTGGGGTCAGGCACTGTGGTAGGATGGCAAGAGCAGAAGGAGTGTACAGCTGTAGTGGAGTTGGAATGCAGGTGTGTGCAGATATGATGGTCAGTGGGCATGATGGCGAGACCCTAGTTGCACTACCTTAGATACTACACACATGTTGATAAATGGGCACACTCTTAATGCGGTGCACCACCTGTTCACCCTTCATATTGAAATGGAATCCAGATTTTTGGGGAAGTCCAAGGGATGGAATAATTTTTCAAAAATTTGCCTTCTTATGTAACATTTTTTTACTTCAACTACCAAAATATTATTTACCTGAACTAACATAATGTGTATTCAATTTTATTATTTTGACTAGTAAATCACAATCTCAAACTAAAACTAAGGGTTAAACCAAAATGCCATTTCATTTCCTGTATTCTTCTTTTACAAAAACCGGCATATGGGATTTAAACAATATCTAACTATACAGTATGTTTACCAATGAAAGTTTAGATTTGAACTAGCCGTATGTAAAAAAAAAAATATATATATCACAATTTCACTGTTATAATAATCAATGGTTCACATCACAATACTTTCCATACTTACTACTTTACTGCAGGCTACAAATGTTTTGACATTGTTGTCAAATAAAGTAAAACTCATTGTTACGAAAATGGACCTAAATGAATAAAGATAAACTATAAAAAAAATTCCTGTCTCCTCTTTGTCTGACTAGAGCACCACCTATCTCTCTTTGATTCTGAGCATGCTGTTATTATTACTAGGCCTAATTTATCAAGGTATCTGCAGGACGTAACCATAGACTGAGTTGCTCAACTTTTCCATTTCATTGTTTAGAAAGGATTATATGTTAGATGCCGCGCTTAGGTAGGATGTAACCAGGTTGCTGCCACCCCAGGAAGAAAAAGGAAAGGGACTTGCCTCAATGAGGGGCCCCAATGCTTTGAAGGAATGTAAAAAAGTACTGAGTTCAGGCGCTACCTATACCACAAGTCAATAGTAGAATTGTATGTATATATACATACGTGTGTACATGCACTCATGTGCATCTAAAAGTCACCATACACACTTGAACAAAACACCCAAGGTTTGATGCGTGCCTAAACCAGCTAGTAGGGATTCTACTGTGCTGTACTGGAGAAAAAACACTGATGCTTTACACTATATCTGCCTAATTAGATCATGCTGCTGCATAAAGTGGTAAGTTAAATGTTATTAGGTCAATCCAATGTCTGTTAAACGCAAAAGTAATATCTATAGAAACGTGTACCATAAATGGTATAAGGTGATATAGAGTGAGAAATGTTCGTGCTTTACATGAGCTCATCCATGTGGACTACCATCAGTCTCACAAAGCCATGTAGTATGCACAGGTTAATAGAAAAGACTCCTCAGGGTATAGTGATATACCTATTTATGGCGCTAATCACCATACACCTTACAGGTCTTCACCCCTCACAGGGGTATAGTAGGTGCTAACAAGAAAAAGAAAAAAGGCCTATATTATAATCGTGCACGAGTGTATACATCCATGTGCGTGCTTAAATAAAAATGTATAATATCACCACAAAAACCATAAGAGTATAAGTAACAATGTGTACAAATATATAATGAACCATCATGTATGATCATATGGCGTTCAAGAGGTAGATATTAAAGTCTACAGGTTATGGCATAAACATGATGATGTTACTGCATGTCGGACACAGTCTAATATAAGGTACAGGCAATATTTTCATGTACAATATAAACCAATAGAGGAAAGAAAAAGAAAAGTCCAAAGTATGTGATGTTGAATTCGAAAGCTCCAGGCTAGTAGTTCCACATATCGGGTGACTTCTCTGTGCTCGCAATTCGTACAAGTGACTTAGGGTGCTCCCCCCAGTGATTTCCCACTCACCAGCTCCCTGCACCCCTGCAGGGGCTACAGGCACGTAGTTCACACTTTACCCCGTCCGGGTCACAGCTCCAGGTCCTCTAGCTCCTTAGCCAGGATTTCCAAAGTAGTGAAAAAAACACTTCAAGTGTGCTGGTGTGTTATTGATTTAGTCCTCATGGAGGGGGAGACAGAGAAAGAAAAACTCAGATAGTGCGTTACTTTTTTAAGACCAGAACTCCCTTCATTCCTACAGGCTAGGCTAAACAATGTGGGCGGCACTTACGGCAGTGCTGTTTATGATATATGTTGCACATTGGTGTGATCTGCATATTTTTATGTCTCATTATCGTCATTATATTGTCCATTGGCTGATATGCATTTATGCATATAGGAGAGCGGCCCCCCAGATTACCCATAAAAAAACACACAAAGTACCTGGGAATATATACTTCTAAGCTGCAGCAGCCCATTCCACACTGACGTAGAACACACATAGTCCTGATTGGATGTCCCGTATTGATAGGGGCTGGGTTTACCTGGGACGCCCGCCTATATATGAACAGAGAGGTGATTGCGTGCCACCGCCGCTGAAGACGTCTATGGCGAAACGCGTACGACGGAGCCACGCAGTCACGCTAATACGTCACTTTCGGGAATTCGGGCTGTTGGAGCGCAGCTGGAACTCAAACCGCTCCCCTACAGCGCCGTGTGCTTCTCTCTCCCTGGAAAGTGTACGGCCATGCCCCACTAAGCTGAGTTGCCTCACAAGCATCTAGCAGGGGGTTTATTTTCACTGGCAACATTTCCTGTTTTTATTTTTATAATTTTTTTATATAAAAAAAATTTTTTTCATTCATTTACTTCTCTGCTTTGCAAGCGATGTGTTAGTTCATTTTTACTTTTTAATACCATACAGAACTTAATTTTAATGAAGGGAGTTCTGGTCTTAAAAAAGTAACGCACTATCTGAGTTTTTCTTTCTCTGTCTCCCCCTCCATGAGGACTAAATCAATAACACACCAGCACACTTGAAGTGTTTTTTTCACTACTTTGGAAATCCTGGCTGAGGAGCTAGAGGACCTGGAGCTGTGACCCGGACGGGGTAAAGTGTGAACTACGTGCCTGTAGCCCCTGCAGGGGTGCAGGGAGCTGGTGAGTGGGAAATCACTGGGGGGGAGCACCCTAAGTCACTTGTACGAATTGCGAGCACAGAGAAGTCACCCGATATGTGGAACTACTAGCCTGGAGCTTTCGAATTCAACATCACATACTTTGGACTTTTCTTTTTCTTTCCTCTATTGGTTTATATTGTACATGAAAATATTGCCTGTACCTTATATTAGACTGTGTCCGACATGCAGTAACATCATCATGTTTATGCCATAACCTGTAGACTTTAATATCTACCTCTTGAACGCCATATGATCATACATGCTGGTTCATTATATATTTGTACACATTGTTACTTATACTCTTATGGTTTTTGTGGTGATATTATACATTTTTATTTAAGCACGCACATGGATGTATACACTTGTGCACGATTATAATATAGGCCTTTTTTCTTTTTCTTGTTAGCACCTACTATACCCCTGTGAGGGGTGAAGACCTGTAAGGTGTATGGTGATTAGCGCCATAAATAGGTATATCACTATACCCTGAGGAGTCTTTTCTATTAACCTGTGCATACTACATGGCTTTGTGAGACTGATGGTAGTCCACATCGATGAGCTCATGTAAAGCACGAACATTTCTCACTCTATATCACCTTATACCATTTATGGTACACGTTTCTATAGATATTACTTTTGCGTTTAACAGACATTGGATTAACCTAATAACATTTAACTTACCACTTTATGCAGCAGCATGATCTAATTAGGCAGATATAGTGTAAAGCATCAGTGTTTTTTCTCCAGTACAGCACAGTAGAATCCCTACTAGCTGGTTTAGGCACGCATCAAACCTTGGGTGTTCCATTTCATTGTTATTTTTCACATTCAGCACGTGAAATATTACTTTGTTTTGGCAACGCTGTCCGAAACAATCTTCTCAACCCCCTCAATAAATAAGGTCCTATGCGTCTTTTGTAAGCCAGAAACTTGTCTTGAGTCATAATCAGAAACATAAACATTTCCTTGTGGGAAATGAATTATGGTGATTAGCAACGAGCTGCACAGTGTTCCTGCTATGACCAGCTATGTTTTCTGATATACAAGGGATGATTTATGAATACCTGCTTTACTTTCACATTCACTTTTCATCTCGGTCCACTAAAGAGAAGGTGAAAAAAGCATAATTAGTGCAGAGCACACCGGTGATTTTTATTTTTTTTTGGTAGCTCAGTCATGCAGTAATTAATCTCTATGAGAAATTATTGATCACTACACAAGTGTAACAAATGGCTCCCTAAGGTGTGAGCTAGTAGCATGAATACGTTTGTAATGGCAATCAATTACACTCATTTGGAGCATCAAACAATGAAGTCTGATGCTTTTCTATAACAGACTACTACTATGTGTGCAGCTTAACTTATAGAAAGCCATTTGTTGTTCCTGGAAACCAATCAATCTCCTTCTCCCTCCGGTTGGAAAAACAATCAATTGCCCCTGCTTCTGTACTGCAAGGTGTGACATCATCTTTCTTACAGCGACATCCCTGAGATTGCTGGGTAGCCATATCTTAGCAAATGATTCAACACAGTGAAGGAGCATGTTCTCATGAGATTTGGGCATATCCCAGTATCTCGCCAGAGGAGGGCACCACCCTCACTTAAGCGCCTCGAGAAAGGCAGCAGAAAGGTAAATATAGTTTTTAATTATTTTCCTATTTTTTTATATTGTTTAGATTTTTTATGTATGAGAGAAAAAAATCATTACATGCATTAGTATTTCAACACTTTTATATAGGATTTAAGAAGATTATCAAATTATCATTCGGCTAGTAGTACATGCCTACCAGGCTTCGAGCTAGGCATGCAGGTGTGATATTTAAAAACAGTTCAAAAGAAGCATGTCACCTGTGATACTGTGAAGAGACCTGGAAACCAGGCATGGAGGCAAGGTCTGCAGCCCTTTATTGGAGGACTCTTTTACTGTCGAAAGAAGCGTGATGAATGTGCTGGAATATAAAGGTGTGTGTATAGGGGTGCGCAGCCAATACCATTAGGGTGTGCACATGTGTGGGACAGGAGAGTATGCAACAGAAAATGTGGGTGTGGCCAAATTGAGTGGGAGGATCTTAAAGCCCCATACACACGCGCGGACAATCCGTGGACCAGGTCCGTCGGACCATGTCCGTCATACTTTGTCTGATGTTGGTTTTGCGTACACACGATCGGACAAAGTTGTCGGAAAATCCGATCATTCTGAACGTGGTGACGTTTGTTGCCTACGACGGGACTACGTAGAGGCTAGTAGCCAATAGCTTTGGTCTTGTAATGTGATCTGAGCATGCGTAGCACTTTGTCCGGTCGGACAAGCGTACACACGCTCGGATTTGGTGTGATCGGACCGGGTTGACGGGAAATCTTTCCAGCAGGAGATAAGACTTTGTCCGACGGACAAACCGACGAACACTGTCCGATGGTGCATACACACGGTCTGATTTTTCAACAACCTTGTCCGATCGGACCAAATTGATGAAAAAGTCCGACCGTGTGTATGGGGCTTTAAGGGGCCTTAACCATTTAAGGACCAGGCCTATTTTTTAAACTTTAAAGTTAAAATATAATTTTTTTGCTAGAAAATTATTTAGAACCCCCAAACATTATTTATATTTTTTTCTAACACCCTAGAGAATAAAATGGCGGTCGTTGCAATACTTTTTGTCACACCGTATTTGCGCAGCAGTCTTACAAGCGCACTTTTTTTGGAAAAAAATCACTTTTTTGAATGAAAAAATAAGACAACAGTAAAGTTAGCCCAATTTTTTTTTTATATTGTGAAAGATGATGTTACGCCGAGTAAATTTATACCCAACATGTTACGCTTCAAATTTGCACTCGCTCGTGGAATGGCAACAAACCCCAACACAGACCTCAGATACAGCGCAGCTACGTGCGGGTTGGTAGATTTTCTTCCTCCCAAGCGTCTCCATGTGGTCTGTCATACGAAAGAGCCGAGGAGGAGCTTAGTGGAAGCTTCCTCACGAAGCTGTGCACGTCTATGGATATGTGTACGTTGCATATAAAGTACATGCATCTCTTTGTTTTTTAGTTGTTCTTAAAGCATAACTTTATTCTCTGAAGTAGGGATGGGCCCGGTGTTCGATTCAAACCCATGTTCGAATCGAACATCGGCAATTCGACCGATCGTCGAGCCCAGAACTATGTGGACCGTTCACATCAAATTCGTGTGCATTGCTGGCTGATGATTGACCCCGCATGCTTGGCCAATCATAGAGCCAGTGGCGAGGAGAGAAATAATTGGCCACAGGCAGGATGCCTGTGGCCAACTATAGCTCAGGGGGTTTAGTACACACCCCACACTATATAAGGCCGCCGTGCCGGCGGCCTCATGTAGTGTGTTCCGGCGTTAGTCAGTGACGGTGTCAGTGACATCTGCTGTGCCTGTGATTCATTCTGCAGTGCTGAGTGCTGACATTATCTGCTGTGATTCTGGGGAATTAGTGTAGTGTGTGCGTGCTGTTAGTACAGCATTGCAGTATCACATTAAACCACCTTTACCCTTCTGGCCTGTTGTGTCATCTAAGGCAGCCATCTGCGGCTAATGAATTGCTGGCTCCCGTAACACAGAGAACAGTCATTCATTGAAAGTCATTGAAAAAAAAAAGTCATTGATTAAAAAAAAAAAAAAAGCGTGGGGGTCCCCCCAAGTTCAATTACCAGGCCCTTCAGGTCTGCTATGGATATTAAGGGGAACCCCACTTCAAATTAAAAAAAAAAATGACGTAGGGGCCCCCCTAAAAATCCATACCAGACCCTTCCTCGAGCACGCAACCTGGCAGGCCGCAGGAAAAGAGGGGGATGAGAGCGGCCCCCCTCCCTCCTGAACCGTACCAGGCCACATGCCCTCAACATTAGGAGGGTGCTTTGGGGGTCTGTGACCCCTCAAAGCACCTTTTCCCCATGTTGATGGGGACAAGGGCCATTGGTTGTGGGGGTCTGCGGGCAGGGGGCTTATCGGAATCTGGAAGCCCCCTTTAACAAGGGGACCCCCAGATCCCGCCCCCCCTGTGTGAAATGGTAAGGGGGTACAAAAGTACCCTTACCATTTCACCAAAAAAGTGACAAAAATTTTGCTGCGTCTGACAGGTCTTTTATAACGGAGGGCGGGGCCACCTGGTGACCCCGCCCCCCTCTGACGTCATGGGGAAAGCCATAGGGAAGTCCCCATGACGTCCCTGTGCGTCAGAGGGGGCGGGGTCACCAGGTGGCCCCGCCCTCCGTTATAAAAGAGCTGTCAGACGCAGCGAAGCCTCACACAGCGGGAGCCTCCCATTGCGTGGAGCAGCCCAAGAAGAGACGCCGATGCCATGGAAGAAGATGCCGGACGAGAAGACCAGAGCAAGAAGAAGCGGATCGGAGGAAGAAGAAGATGGAAGAAGAAGATGGAAGAAGATGCCGGAAGGAGAAGATGAAGAAAGGAAGACGGAAGAAGACCAGAAGAAAGAAGATGAAAGAAGATTTTAATAAAGGAATTGTCAAAGACCGTCTCCTGTCATTTTTACAATTTTTGTCACTTTTTTGGTGAAATGGTAGGGGTAAATTTGTACCCCCTTACCATTTCACACAGGGGGGGCTGGGATCTGGGGGTCCCCTTGTTAAAGGGGGCTTCCAGATTCCGATAAGCCCCCCGCCTGCAGACCCCCACAACCAATGGCCAGGGTTGTGGGGAAGAGGCCCTTGTCCTCATCAACATGGGGACAAGGTGCTTTGAGGGGTCACAGACCCCCAAAGTACCCTCCCAATGTTGAGGGTGTGTGTCCTGGTACGGTTCAGGAGGGAGGGGGGGCCGCTCTGGTCCCCCTCTTTTCCTGCAGCCTGCCAGGTTGCGTGCTCGGATAAGGGTCTGGTATGGATTTTGAGGGGGACCCCACGCAATTTTTTTTTTTTTTTTTGGCCGGGTTCCCCATAAAATCCACCCCAGACCTGAAGGGTCTGGTATGGGTATTTAGGTAGACCCCTATGTAATTTTTTGAAAAATTTGAAGCGGGGTTCCCCTTAATATCCAGAGCAGACCTGAAGGGCCTGGTAATTGAATTTGGGGGCACCCCCAAGCTTTTTTTTTTTTTTTTTATCAATGACTTTTTTTTTATCAATGACTTTCAATGAATGACTGTTCTCTGTATTACGGGAGTCGGCAATTCATTAGCCGCGAGTGATTTTAAATAGCTTTTTTTCCTACAAAAATGACACTTTGTGCAGGGACAGTTCTAAGCACAGGGAACATACGCCTCTTCACAGGCATACTATAGACTTCCCCCAGGTACGAAATTTTAAGGAATATTACACTTTTATTGTTTCACATCAAGCATTATTATAATCACTGCTCCTGAAAAAACAGCCGTTTTTTTAAAAATGTTTTGCATTGATACATGTCCCCTGGGGCAGGACCCAGGTCCCCAAACACTTTTTATGACAATAACATGCATATTAGCCTTTAAAATTAGCACTTTTGATTTCGAACGTTCGCGTCCATTGTAATTAATAGGGTTCGAATGTTCGCGCAAACTTTCGGTGCGTTCGCAGGTTCTGGTGCGAACCGAACCTGGGGGTGTTTGGCTCATCCCTACTCTCAAGCAACATTGACTATTTTAATCTTTATGCTGCTAGCATTACTAAATAAATAGGAAAGTACATCATACAATGTAGTTACAGGGGGTCCCCGGGTTACAAACAAGATAGGGACTGTAGGTTTGTTCTTAAGTTGAATCTGTTTGTAAGTCGGAACAGGTACATTTTTTAAGTGTAACTCCAGCCAAAAAATCTATTTTTAAGTTTTTTAGATAACATAGAGAAGAGTTATCACCCCTGTAACATTTGTTTTGCTGTCTGTGCCCCTGTTCAGAAGATTTCACCTCACCTTCTGTCCCAATGACAATTGGATTTTGAACATTTTGGGTTGATAGGGAAACATGGACTGGTGATAAAGCATCAGTGGAGACACCTTTTTCCCATATTAACTCTTACAGGAGAGTATTTCCCTTCCTAGGGGTAGATTTCCTCTCACTTCCTGTTGTCTCCCTCCGTTTGTAAGTAGGAGTTGTTTGTAAGTCGGATGTTTGTAAGTAGGGGACCCCTGTACTTGTTTTTTTTTTTTTATTTCTTCAGTTACTTATTATATCATACATTACAGAAGTCTTCAGGAGGGGGAAGGGGAGGAGAGGGTTTTCTCAGCTAAGCACAACCTTCTGCCTGCAAGCCTGAGCTAAGGGTGGATTCTAGGAAGTAAATGTTACATGAATCATCTGCCCTTAGCCATGGCTAGTAATGCTAGGGGGTGTTTTCATAGTCAGATCATAACATAAACTATTCTCCAGAGTCCCACTTTATTTAGGGGGAGTTGAGAAAAGAAAATTTGTAATGGGACTTAAAATGTGCCTTAACAGGGCATAAAGATTGAGAAACTCAAAAAATAGGTGGACTTTGTGGGCACATAATGAGAGGAGAACTAATTAAAAAAATATAAATGTTATTACAACATGATTAAAAAACATAGAAAACATACACCCAACACCCTATATGGATACAGTTACCAGTTACCTAATAATAATGCAATTATGAAGGTTGGATCTCAGGTAAAAAATTGTACTAAATGATATGTCTAATAAAGAAAATTTGATCCAATTTCGCCTCCATAACTTGCTCATCGACGCATTTCGCTAGATATTAGCTTCCTCAGGACAGATACTTGGTAGGTGCTGGTATATTTAAGAACAAAGCAAGAAAATTGTATAGAAGTATTACGTATTGTATATATCTGTATGAGCAGAGCACAAAGGTAATTGCTTCAGTACATATCCAAGAGAGGAACAATAACTATAATAACATGAACAAAAGACAAACATACAAAAAACAACACCAAACACATATATGTTTGCCTGGTGAGCCTGTGTCCAGGGGTACCCCACAAGACTAAACAGACAGACATAAAGAGAGCCAGAGCCTCAAATCAAATCTATGTATATGTCAGAGCGGTACATATGCGTAAATCAATGACTGTAATACATTCACTGGGTAGAGGAAAAAATATAGGCCACTGTGAGATAGGACTCAATCATGAAAAAACCTAAAAAATAAATATAAATAAACAAATGTTTGTGTAAGCATGAACTCCAAGACATTGAAGGGGGCCATACAGTTATATAGGGTCCCTATCAGATCAAAATGATACTAAGATGATTCTCCCCTGATACATAGTGAACGCATCAACCACAATGTGGCGGAATCAGTCCAAACCAGCAATAAAGATAGATTCTCATGAAATATGGTATAAACCATAAAAAATCAAGGTATCTAAATATACAGGCGGTATCAACAGTTAGCCAGACACACAATCAGGTACATGATGAAGCAATATTTGTGAATGGCACTTACCAAGAGCGTAAATATTCTTAAACCTGAGATGCTTTAAAGTGGTGTTTCCACCAAAAAAAAAAAAAAAAGTAGCTTAATTCATTAAAAAAAAAAAAAAAAATTTGAATTTTTTTTTTAACACGTGACAGGTCCCAGATGACTGTGCGGCTTATCATGGTGCGCGGCGCCGCTCGCTCATGCGCAGTGGGTGCCCGGCTGTGAGGCCACAGCCGGGTGCCCACAGTAAGAATAATGGTGCCGTGAGCGGAGCGGGGAACGAGGGGGGCTTCATTCCCCCACATCGCTAGACCCTGGGACAGGTAAGTGTCCGATTATTAAAAGTCAGCAGCTGCAATATTTGTAGCTGCTGACTTTTAAAAAAAATTTTTAACGGGCACCCCACTTTAACTAAGTGTTAGATAGATAAAAAGAGATCTCCACGCAGCTTTGTTTAGCATTTTTGGATCAGACAATTGTTACTGTTAACTTAAAAGGCCAGTGGCTTCTTCTCTGTTGAAATGAGGACCCATATGCATTTTTTTTTCCTGCCACTTATTTAGCCATAATTATATTGGAACTAAGGATGTCAGCCTTGTTACCATAAATAATGACCTTAACCACTTACCTTACTCTTTTTTATACAGTATGCCCAAATGTTTTTCCCACATGTATTTATGAATTGTATTTATTTTTACTCAGTTTTGACGAATTGCTGGGCTTAATCTCCCCTCGCTTGGAGCGTCAGAACACGAGCTTCAGAACAAGTATCCAGCCTGCTGAAAGATTATTGATCACATTAAGGTAATTTTCAGCACTCATGTCATTTGTCATGCGTTTTATTGACCATGTTTTTTTATTTTTTATGTTTTTTTACCTGGGTATTTTTTAAAATATGACGGCACAAAAAATGTAGGAATAATTATTTATTCACATATCATAAAATATGATAAAAATATAAACTTTACCCATGTATAAAACATAAATTAACTCTGAAATAACTTAAAAACAAAAAACTTGCCTGTCAAGTAGGCCCTCTTCCCTGTTGTTTTATCAAAATGTGTCATGTTGGTCCTCAACCATAAACAGACCTCATCACAGATTCTGATATGTTTTGGGGAAAGGGGCCTCATAGGAGTATTGCGTTGCGGAAGCTGGCTCATCACTGGCAGTGTGGGGAGCAGGCCTAGCCTCCCCATGTTGACTTTGCACATACATACCCTGAGTTTGGGGGGGGGCCCTAATTGAAGGAAGTGGGGATGGGATAGGGAAGGTTACTGTGTGGCACTTCATATCTGGAGATTGGCTTGTCATAACTTGAGGGATATGATGGTGGATTATAGGGGTAAGGATGGTGTTGCTGCTCAGGGTAGTGTGTGTATCTTGGGTAGTTATGGGGAGGTCTTGGTTGGGGCACATTTGGGTAGTTAAATGCAGCTTCCTGCTGTGGCTGGGAGAAGGAGTGCATCATTTTTTCTATATTTTTTCGCATTTCATAGTAACGCTCTGGGGGTACCTTTTTAATTAGTGGTACAAAACTGAGCGCCAGGATTGTATCGGGACATAAAAATGCATCCACCTTTGCAGTCATGTTTTTTAACATGTCTAATAAGCGCTCACTTAGGTCAGGTTGGGATAGTGCTGGGCGCCTCTGTGGCACTTTGCCAGGCTGACCAATGTGTGCAGGAGCAGAGGATGTCCCAGGGACAGCCTACTCTGCCCCTGAACATTGTTCATCTTAATTAGTTTCCCAGAGACTGGAAGATGTTTGGATTAGTGATAAATCCTCTGTGTCTTCTGGAACATCAATTGGTGCTTCCTCCCCTGTTTGTTGTTCTGGTTCTTCATCCAAAACATCTTGCTCCTCCCAACTAGATTCTGTCCTGTTTTATATTTAAAAAATGTAAAAAATTAACTAGGCATATTAATTATTAACAGATTGTGCGTTACATGGATGATGTACATGAAAACTTACTCCCTCATCTCCACAATGGGTTGGAGAAAATCCAAGTCCCTGGCAAACATATAGGGTACCCTAGGCGCTGCCCTCGAGCCACTCCTTGTTTCTTTGAGGTGCCGCATATATTTTCTGTAAGCATCACGCATGCTACGCCATCTTGTCTGTAAGTAGTGCACTGAAAAATATCTAAGAACATAATTTTAATTTTTTTTTTCTAGGTACTTAGCAACAGGAAATTACTTTGGAAGTTTGCACTATGAATTCAAGGTTGGAAAATCAACGATTAGTGGCATTGTTCATGCTACTTGCCTAGTCATATGGGAACAACTGAAGGATATTGTTATGAAGAAGCCCAAACAACAAGAATGGCTGATGGTAGCGGACCTATTCTGGGAGCAACTTCCCCAACTGTCTTGGAGACATTGATGGCAAACATGTACACATCCTCAAGCCTCCAGCTAGTGGGAGCCAATATTTTAATTATAAAAAATATTTTTCGTTGGTATTAATGGCAGTGGCAGTGGCAGATGCAAATTATAAATTTATTTATATTGATGTAGGTTCTTATGGCAGCAGCTCAGATTCTAGTGTATTTTCACATTCCTCATTTGGCCGCATGCTGCGTGACAATACACTAGACTTGCCCAATAATTCTCCCCTGCCAGGGACTACAGAGCCTCTCCTCCCACATGTATTTGTCGGAGATGAAGCTTTCGCACTTTCCCAGAACATGCTCAGGCCTTATTCAAGTCGCTCTCTGACAACTGAAAAAAAGAGTGTTCAATTATAGGCTGACTAGGGCACGACGAGTAGTAGAATGTGCATTTGGAATTCTTTGCAATAAGTGGAGATTCCTGCATACTTCTATTAACCTCAGTATTGATCATGCGATCAGTGCAATTAAAGCAGCCTGTGCACTGCACAACTATGTGCGTGAACGAGATGGGTTTCTTTTTGAAGATTCCCTGACCCATAACATGGAGGCAGCACATTTTAATATTCCTAGGGGCAGCACTACTGGTACACTTATTAGAGAAGAATTTAAGAATTTTTTTTTGTCACCAGCTGGGGAGGTGCCTTGGCAGATGAATTCTATTGACTAAAAAAAATGATGTATTTGTTTTCTTCATGTAAAGGCATGATAATATAATGCTAAGTGTGCTGCACATTTGTGGTGTATGTCATATTACTAACCTTACAAATTCTAAGAATATGCATTTAGTTAGGGACTCCTCCATCGCTAGATAAAGCTGGTATGTGCACAATGTTTACAGCATGTGGCCTGGTACAGATTTGGGGGTGACCAGATGCTGTTTGTTAAAATCTAATAAATTAAATTAATGTACACCATATAAAAAATACAGGACAGCATCTACCGGTAGTAAAAGGTAATAAAAAAACGTACATTTGAATGACACCGGAGACATATCCCCACATACCCTGTGGGCAGCCCACAAAGCAGTCCTGAGGGGCCAGCTAATTGAAACAGCAGTACGAAGCAAAAAACAAAAAATTGATAAAATTAATTCCCTCACCCGAGAACTCCACTCACTCTACTACACCCATGTTAGAGACCAATCTCAACAAACCCTGGTACAGAACACTCAAAAAAGATCAGAACTTGACTCCATACTCTCAGAAAGTACAGAAAAATCCCTCAGATGGACCAAGGCAAGGTTTCTACTACATAGTAATTCAGCCTCGGGCATGTTCTCACGAAAGCTACATCACTCCATTCAACCAGCTCATGTCTACAAACTTAAGAATAAGGCAGGCCAACTTGTATCACACCCCAAAGAGGTTCTCCAGATCTTTTCCTCATTCTACGAATCCCTGTTTTCCGCCCCTGACTCCCCCCAGAGGCGGGCCTATCCCAGTGGCTAGACTCCCTAAACCTCCCCAAACTCTCAGAGGAACAGCTGTCCACCCTAAATGCCCCCTGCTCCGAACAAGAAATTTAACTTATTATTAAATCCCTTAAATCTTCAACTGCCCCAGGCCCAGACGGAGTCACGTCAGTATACTATAAGAAATTTGCTCAAATATTAGCCCCGCAACTTTGTAAATTTGTTAACTATACCCTACAAGGACACAACCCCCCCCCCCCCCCGAGATGCTCCTTGCCAATATGACCCTGATCCCCAAGCCTAATAAAGACCACTCCCTTCTCCAGAACTACAGACCAATTTCGGTTCTGAACAATGACACCAAAATATTAGGCAAAATCTTAGCCAATAGATTGGCCCCTATTATCTCATCCCTAATTGGCCCCGAACAAACAGGCTTCATCCCAAATAGGCAGATCACGGACAACATTAGACTGGCAACAAATATAATCCAAGATGCAGACTTATTCTCCCGCAGGGTCCTGATCTTAGGCCTTGACATACACAAGGCCTTCGATAGCGTCCTCTGGCCATACCTAGACCGGGTTCTAGAGAAATTTGGGTTTGAAGGTGAATTTGTCCAGGGTTTTAAAGCCATGTATGATAATCCCCAAACTAGAATAAGACTCCCAGGTTGTTCCTCGCAATACTTTTCACTTGGCAGGGGCACCAGACAGGGGTGCCCCCTGTCCCCCCTGGTGTTTGCTCTGGCAATTGAACCACTTGCCAGAGCTATCAACAGCAATCCCAACATAAAGGGCTATAGGAAGGTGGAGAGCGAATACAAGATCAGTCTTTACGCAGACGACGTCCTTGCCTTCTTGCCAGACCCTCTAGTCTCCCTTTTCAAACCTTCTTTCTACACTTCAGACTTTTCATAAATTCTCGGGCCTGGGTATCAATCTCTCCAAATGCTCAGCCCTCCGGATTAACATAGCACAACACACTATTTCCACCATCAATCAAACATTCGGCATTTCTTTATCTAACCCCACTCTCTCTTACTTAGGAATATATTTAGCCCCGTCCCTCACAGATATATTTAACGCCAACTACCCAAGAGCCTTCGCAATGACCAGACGTTGGCTCAAAACTTGGTCCTCCTTTAATATCTCATTACTTGGCAGAGTGGTAGCAATAAAAATGTCTATCTTACCCAAATTACTGTATTTTTTCAGAGCTTTACCAAACTATGTGCCCCGTAAGTTGTTGCTTTCTCTACAAAGGGATATTAACACTTTCATTTGGCGGAATAAACAGCCTAGACTTGGCAAACCTCTGATGCACAGGCCAATGTCCCAGGGAGGCCTAGGTTTGCCAGACATTTGGCTCTACTATATCTCAGCTAGGCTGGCCCAATCGGCTCAGTGGCACTCAACTACCGAAGTGATACCCTGGGCACGTTTTGAGACCCAATCCATCCGCCCCTTTTTTCTCCCAGGCCTACTATGGCAATCTACCTTGAAACCTAAAGAGTTAGCTTCCCTAAACACAATAGTGCGCCATACAATACAGCTTTGGAACCTGTACAAGACTAAATTTAAGCTCTGTTCCCCTACCCCCCCTCAAGCCTCATTCCTCGGAGACAGGAGGTTCCCCCTAGCCTTTGACTCCCCAAGCTCATTCTCATGGTGGATTTTCCACTCACTTGTTACCCTGAAATCCCTCACTAATCGCCATGGCTTTCTCTCATTCGCTGACCTGCAGGACCGGGCCCAGATCCCAAGGGTAGAGTTTTTTAAATTTCTGCAAATTAGGCATTTCTTTGAAACCCATTTCAAACGTAGAACCACCCCTACCCCTACCTTTTATGAACAAATCTGCCTTGCACGACCTAGAGATAAGGGCATCATATCTACAATTTACAAAGACCTACTAATTTCAGGCCTACCGGAAAAATCAGTGGCCATGCTTAAATGGGAATCGGACCTTGGTCTGGAGATAACTGTAGAGGAGTGGTCTGACATGCTATCTAACCTACATAGATGCTCTAAGTCCATATCTATTAAAGAGACTATCCTTAAGGTCCACACCCGTTGGTACCTTACCCCAGATAAGGTACATAAATTTCACCCGGAGGTTCCGGATCGTTGTTTCAGAGGTTTTCGGAAGGTGGGGACCCTGTTACACACCTTCTGGAGCTGCCCGCTTCTCAGCCAGATCTGGGCCCAAGCCTCCACCAAAATTAGCGCACTCTCTGGGGCAACGGTGACTCTTTCACCCCAGATCTGTCTCCTTTTTGCCCCTATCACGGGTATCCCCACACATACCCTTAACCTGATATATACTTTATTTTGTGCTATACAGTGGACCATAGCCATGAACTGGAAATCCCAATCGATCTCGTGGGCCCAGGTCCTCCATAGAATGGAAGCAATTCGCCTAATGGAGAGACTGTTCCATTCCATAATGGACACGATGGATATCCATGATAAGAAATGGTCCAGTTGGGCCCTGGACCTCCTTTTGCAGGCACAGGCATCGAACCCCCCGGAATAATATATTGGGTCATGGGGTACGCATACGCTAGCAAATATGCACCCTCCAATATTTAACTTTTATAAGATTTGCCCTTCATATCCTCGGTATTATTGGTAGTAAAGACTCCTTTTTTATGCTGATAGCAGCGACAGTTATAGTTGCAGTTCTGTTATGTCAAGCACATTATGTTGATTATATTAAAAGGATGTATGAGAATTAAGTTTATACCTGTTCTACTGATAGATGCTCACTCCGTCTTTTTGTCTAACCTCTATCCCTATATGAGTACTAAGTGTAGGACGGCTTAATGCGGATATCATGAGCTCTGTAACGGCCTCAATGTAAAATAGATTAAACTCAATTCTCGAGACACATATTTGTTGCCATCATCCCAGGTACTGGTATGAGAAAAACCTCTAGAGGTGGGACTTTACCGGAAACCATACAAAACATAAATTACGTGAAATAGTTTTGATAAATTTATTATACAAAATTCATGGAAAAAAACATATATACATTTTTTTTAAAATAAAAACAAGACCAATGTTACAAGATGATATGCATATATTGAAGTAGGTGAAGAATTCCGACGCGTTTCCAAATGGCTGATAATATGCCTATCTTCCTCAGGGAATTATAATCACCATCTACAGAATATCAAGACATGTCAGTTTATATATAGAAAATTGAGTACCCCACTTTAACATAGAGTAGAAATTCATATATTATACACATGTATACAGATGCTGAGTATATATAAATAAATAATACACTTACATCGTCATACAAAACATCACATATATAGCTTTGCCTCCCATTCACTTTCCGAAAAAAATGGATGTCCAAGTAATGGCAGAAGGGAAAGGCCGCATTCCCATACTCTCTACAAGACGGCATAGAGGAAAAAACTCCATAAATCTAATGGCGTAAAAACCTAGAAACCACCAAAGGAAAAAGCGGGAGTCAAGACCAAGAACCTGGATGTATAGTCTGGGAGAAGTGGTGCTCTTGAAAGAAACTCCAAGATACCCCCACTAGCCCCATGTAATTAACTCACCCCAAAGGTCCGTATTCAAAGCATCCCAAAGGTGGAGAAATTCCAGGAAGAAGACTCCCAAGGTATCCCAGTGATAGAGAGCAGGTCACACAGCTCAATGCTGTGGAAGGGAATGACGCCATATGCCGTCTTTGGCGTCCTTATGTAGGTGTGCGTGGCTCTGTCCCGCCCCAGTAGGTGTTGCCCGATGACGTCAAACGCAAAAAGCGTCCGGCGTCATCGCGGAACTTCCCGCCCTGTGGGCTGCGTCTTGTCCTGGATGGTGGAAAAGGAAGACTCCATGCAAAAGGGGGCGGCGTGAGAGCGCACGCGCCGCCACCTGCCGTAAAGGGTATGCGCAGTCCCCAAAGCGCCCAATGACGTCTTCCCCCCATATCACATGATCGCGCAGCACAAAATGCGCATGCGCGATATGCAACCTCGGCCAGGATGGTGTGCTAGTGGCGCAGACGACCCCGGCATATGGCGTCATTCCCTTCCACAGCATTGAGCTGTGTGAACTGCTCTCTATCACTGGGATACCTTGGGAGTCTTCTTCCTGGAATTTCTCCACCTTTGGGATGCTTTGAATACGGACCTTTGGGGTGAGTTAATTACATGGGGCTAGTGGATGTATCTTGGAGTTTCTTTCAAGAGCACCACTTCTCCCAGACTATACATCCAGGTTCTTGGTCTTGACTCCCGCTTTTTCCTTTGGTGGTTTCTAGGTTTTTACGCCATTAGATTTATGGAGTTTTTTCCTCTATGCTGTCTTGTAGAGAGTATGGGAATGCGGCCTTTCCCTTCTGCCATTACTTGGACATCCATTTTTTTCGGAAAGTGAATGGGAGGCAAAGCTATATATGCGACGTTTTGTATGACGATGTAAGTGTATTATTTATTTATATATACTCAGCATCTGTATACATGTGTATAATATATGAATTTCTACTCTATGTTAAAGTGGGGTACTCAATTTTCTATATATAAACTGACATGTCTTGATATTCTGTAGATGGTGATTATAATTCCCTGAGGAAGATAGGCATATTATCAGCCATTTGGAAACGCGTCGGAATTCTTCACCTACTTCAATATATGCATATCATCTTGTAACATTGGTCTTGTTTTTATTTTTAAAAAAATTTATATATGTTTTTTTCATGAATTTTGTATAATAAATTTATCAAAACTATTTCACGTAATTTATGTTTTGTATGGTTGCCGGTAAAGTCCCACCTCTAGAAGTTTTTCTCATACGGCCTCAATGTATAACCTGTATATGGTCTGTTCATGATACCCCTTTTTTTTTTCTCTTTACAAATTGTCTGTACAAGTTTTCTGCCTTCTCATCAATAAAAAGTTTATATTAAAAAAAAAAAAAAAAAAACGTACATTTGTCAGCCTGAACTTGGGAAGAGCACCTGCTCCACTCTGGCAAGAGGTCTCTGGCAATGTCCTGCCATGCACTTTTTTTGACAACGTTGTCAGTATATTTAGGATGTCGGGTGTCATAAATCATGGGTTTCTCCCTCACAAGTCTGATCAACTCCTCACAATCCACAGCTTCTTTCGCCTTTGATGACGCTTTTCGTCCTCTTTTCGACATGCTGGTTCCAGTCCGGATTTCAAAACACACAGGGGAGGAACAGGAAGAAGGGGAGGTGTTGGAGTGGCGCGAATTTCTGTTCACAACGGAAGCCAGATGCGAATCAAATGCGTGCCCATAGAAGATAATGGGCCTAAATTCGCACCTGATCCGCCCCGCACCGCACCAAATTCGGTTGCGGTTTTTCTGCAATGCGCAGTGTGCATGCACCGGACATATGTGAACATGCCTCATTGAAAACAATGGGTTTTGAAATGTCCTGCGAATTCGCAGTGTTTTCCACTGCTGCGAATTCGCAATAGTGTGACCCCAGGCTAAAAAAGAGGATATATCACATGAGTAATTGGGGATGCCTATTGTTACGGCCCTAATAGTTAGTGCAGAATAACAGAGGGTAAGTCTGCAACACAGTGGCGGCTGGTGAAGTTTTAGGATGGACATGTACAATGTATACTCCACAGGTCATTTCTATGTACAATGTATCTACACAGATCATATACTGCATATGTGAATTGTATACAATGAACGCACAAGTCAATTACTGTATGTACACAAAAGTCATATATGTACAATGTATATACACACAAGTCACATACACCAATCAGCCATAACATTATGACCACTGACGAACCATCTGTGAATAATACTGTTTATTTGATTACAATGGCATCTGAAAGTCGGTGGGATATATTAGGAGGAGAGTGAACATGTTGTCCCTGATGTTAATGTGCTGAGATTTTTTAAGTGTCAGGGACTTCTTTCCTGAGTTTCTTTGGGGAGGACAGCACTACACCCAGCACACAGATACACAGATGTGATCCAAGCCTCCACGGTAAGTAAAGGAATGGCGGAAGTGACGTGGTACGCCTACCCAACCCGGCGCGGTTTGTCAGCAACATCTGATGTCATCAGGAGTCACATGATCAGACCCGTCACTTCCTTATTTATATACTGCCGCAATAATAGGGCATCCAATCCACTTTAATCCTTATTAACGGCTCATAGACCAATCTAAAAACTGCTATACCAATACACAATACTTTATTAGGGCTCATGCACTGAGGGAATTAGAAAAAACGAGCTGCAAAGCCACTACCAATGCCAGCTGTAAACACATGCTTTTAGTAGCTTTTTGTATTGGCGTTAATGCATGTTTAGCCGCGCTAGCTTTTAGCTGCGTTTCTCTGCCTCAATTAAAAATCAATAGTTCCCTATGAGAGCTCATTGATTTGAATAGAAGTCACACCAGAAGTCAGATCATGTGTGCTGAGGATCTTGAAGAGGAACCCCATGCCAAAATTTAAAAAAAAAAACAGCATGGGTCCCTCATCCCTCCCCTAAGATCCATACCAGAACCCTTAGGTCTGGTATGGATTTTAATCCATAACAGACCCTTATCGGAGCATGCCGGTCAGGAAACGGTGAGAGGAGTGAGCGCTCCCCCCCTCCTGGACCGTACAAGGGATACATGCCCTCAACATGGGGAGGTGGGTGCTTTGGGGCAGGGGGGCTGCCTCATATTATAAAATATATATTGAAAACTAGAAAATTTCAATTTTAATAATAAAAAACAGTTTGGACTTATCCCCACTAGAGGTAGGAACTACCTATTGGTGTAGTACCACCTTTTTCCACAAGATGGAACATATGGCACCTGCGTTTTTTCACCCACACAATGGTTTTATATTCCTTTGATAATACTACCAAAAATCCATTAGAGGGTGCAACAACATCAATTTATAGGCAGTATATACTGTAGTTTCTACCTCCAGAGGTTAGTCCAAACTGTTTTTGTTGTTAAAATTAAAATTTTCTAGTTTTCAATATATATTTTGTAATATGAGTCGGTAATAAAGTATTGTGTATTGGTATAGCAGTTTTTAGATCGGTCTATGAGCCATTAACAAGGCTTGAAGTGGATTGAATAACCTATTATGGCGGCTGGAGAAAAAGGAGGAAGTGATGGGTCCGATCACGTGACCCCTGATAAGGTCAGACGTTACAGACAAAATGCATTGGGTCAGGTAGTACATGTCACATCACTCCCGCATTCCTTTGGTGCGCAGGTGGAACACGATCGGCAAGCATCCCTGCTTGTTTATAATAAGCTCTTCTTGATCTGCAATATTGTAATTGTATTCTTATAGTTGTGATGCAAATAAATTTACAAACTTCACTATGAAAAGCTTTTTTCTTCCTCTTGACATGTGATTTACCATACCCTTGCCCGGTGGGTGTGCATCTTTATGGCCCGTTTTCCTTTCCCTGCTTTACATGACTCTTATAATTACCTGTGATGGGTGTCATGTACGTTTGGTGAGTAGGATGTTTGCCTAGGGGCTGGTGGGTGAAGGCACTTTGATTTCACATCTCATTGTATGGACTTTTAAAGCGGTTGTATACCCGTTTTTTTTATAAACTACCTGCAAGACAAAGTCATAATGAGCTAGTATGACTAGCATACTAGCTCATTATGCATCACTTACCTTAGATCGGGGCCCCCGACGTCGTCCTCTTCTCCCCCTCCAGCCGCAGCCATCGCTCTTCCGGGTATCGCCGCTGCGGCGCTGTGATTGGCCACAGCAGCGAAGACGTTGCTCAGCGCATGCGCGCGGGACACTTTAACTGCGGTGAGCCGCAATTCTGAATGGGGATTAACCCTGTAAATGCAGCGTTGTCTACGGCGCGCATGCACCGTAGACAACGTTGTAAAACGTTCTGTGCAAATATCTCCTAAACCGTGCAGGTTTAGGAGATATTTCTTGTACCTACAGGTAAGCCTTAATCTAGGCTTACCTGTAGGTACAAGTTGTAATTGTGGGTATACCACCCCTTTAAAGAAGATATTGCTTTCACTTGATTGGAGACATCTGGTGGCGGTGTATGGACATTACACATATATATTTAATTTATTTACAACTTTATTATATTGGTTTATTAGATGTTTTAAGTAGAGAGTGCAATATGAAAATTACTATTTTCCTTTTATAATTTAGGCCGTCTGAACCTCACTACGAGCTGCTCTGTGTTTATTATTACACCATTTTATTATTTAATTAAACAACTTCCGGACCGCCGAACGCCAACACACATCCTAACTTTGAAGAGGAATATAGTTGTTATGGCAGCAGCTAGCTGCCATAACCTCTGGTACCTTCTTTTTCCCGTTTCCGATAATAGTGGTCTCTGCGGTGGATTTGCCTCTCTCCGGTGCCCTCCGCCTCTTACCGGAGCCATCGGCAGCGGTGGAGGTGATCAGACCCTCTCACGTCAGTGGCATGGAGACGAGTGAAGGGAAAATGGCCCCCACTCGTTTCCATACCATTGCAGGGCGGAAGCGATGTCAAAACGTCACTTCCGACCATAGCTCTTAAAGGGCTTTTTTTTTTTTTTAAATGACAAAATGATTATTATTATTTTTATTGCATTTTAGTGTAAATATGAGATCTGAGGTATTTTTGGCCCCAGATCTCATATTTAAGAGGTCCTGTCATGCTTTTTTTCTATTACAAGGGATGTTTACATTCCTTGTAATAGGAATAAAAGTGACACATTTTTTTTAACCACTTGACCATTGGGCACTTAAACACCCTTAATAACCAGACCAATTTTCAGCTTTCAGTACTCTCACATTTTGAATGACAATTACTCAGTCATACAACACTGTACCCATATGAAATTGTTGTCCTTTTTTTCACACAAATAGAGCTTTCTTTTGGTGGTATTTAATCACTGTTGGGTTTTAAATTTTTTGCGCTATATAAGAAAAAAAACTGAAAATTCGGTAAAAAAAAATAATTTTCTTCGTTTCTGTTATAAAATTTAGCAAATTAGTAATTTTTCTTGATAAATTTTGGCCAAAATTTATACTGCTACATATCTTTAGTAAAAATAAGTACAAATTGGTGTATATTATTTGGTCTTTGTGAAAGTTATAGAGTCCACAAGCTATGGTGCCAATATCTGAAAATTGATCATACCTGAAGTACTTACGGCCTATCTCATTTCTTTAGACCCTAACATGCCAGAAAAGTACAAATACCACCCAAATGGCCCCTTTTTGGAAATAAGACATTCCAATGTATTTAGAAAGAGGCATGGTGAGTTTTTTGAAGTTGTCATCTTTTTCCACAATTCTTCTTTTTTTTTTTTTCTTCACAAAATTGTCATATTAGCAGGTTATTTCTCACACACAGCATATGCATACCACAAATTACACCCCAAAACACATTCTACTATTACTCCTATGTATGGCGATACCACATGTGTGAGACTTTTACACAGCGTGGCCAAATACAGGGGCCCAACATGCAGGGACCACCTTCAGGCATTCTGGAGAACCCAGGCCAATTCTGACATTTCTCTCCTACATGTAAAAATCATAATTTATTTGCTAGAAAATTACATAGAACCCCAAAACATTACACATGTTTTTTTAGCAAAGACCCTAGAGAATACAGTGGCTGTTGTTGCAACTTTTTATCTCCCACAGTACTTGTGCAGCAATTTTTTGAACATGTTTTTTTTGGAAAAAAAACAGTTTTGTGCTTTACAAAAAACAAAACAGTAAAGTTAGCCCAATGTTTTTGCATAATGTGAAAGATGAAGTTACGCAGAGTAAATAGATACCTAACATGTCGCCCTTCAAAATTGCACATGCTCGTGGAATGGCGCCAAACTTCGCTACTTAAAAATCCCCATAGGCGACGCTGTAAATTTTTTTACTGGTTACATGTTTTGAGTTACAGAGGAGGTCTAGGGCCAAAATTATTGTTCTCGCTCTAAAGTTTGCAGCGATACCTCACATGTGTGGTTTGAACACTGTTTTCATATGTGGGCGGGACTTACGTATGCATTCGCTTCTGCATGCGAGCACACAGGGACAGGGGCGCTTTAAAAAATAGTATGGCTGGGTATTGCCGAGTATGGCTGGGTATTGCCGAGTATGGCTGGGTATTGCAGAGTATGGCTGGGTATCACCGAGTATTGCAGAGTATGGCTGGGTATTGCAAAGTATGGCTGAGTGGTTAAAAGAACAGTGTAAAAATAAAAGGTAAAATAAATAAGAAAAACATTTTTTTCCGGCTATGGGCCGGTTGCTAAGTGGTTAAAAGAACAGTGTAAAAATAAAAAATAAAAGGTAAAATAAATAAGAAAAACATTTTTTTTAAATGTGCCCCGTCCTGCCGAGATCGCGTGCAGAAGCGAATGCATACGTGAGTAGCGCCTGCATATGAAAATGGTGTTCAAACCACACATGTGAGGTATTGCCATGATCGGTAGATGAAGAGCAATAATTCTAGCCCTAGACCTCCTCTGTAACTGAAAACATGCATCCTGTAGAATTTCTTAAACGTCACCTATGGAGATTTTTAAGGGTAAAAGTTTGTCGCCATTCCACGAGCAGGCGCAACTTTGAAGCGTGACATGTTGGGTATCAATTTACTCAGCGTAACATCATCTTTGACAATGTAAAAAAAAATTGGGCTAACTTTACTGTTGTCTTATTTTTTTATTTAAAAAAGTGTATTTTTTAAATAAAAAGTGCACTTGTAAGACCGCTGCGCAAATACGGTGTGACAGAAAGTCACCACTTTATTCTCTAGGGTGTTAGAAAAAAATATGTATAATGTTTGGGGGCTCTAAGTAATTTTCTAGCAAACAAAAACAGTTTTTAAGTGGTTAATTTCTCTTGGGTTGATCCAGAATGCGCAGGTTGAAGGTTTTTTGTTTATATCCCTTTTATTCACTCACAAAAATAGGAAAAGCAGGAACCCAGCCCTGGACATGCAGGAACTGCCTGTAAAGTTGCCAGTAGGCAGTGGACCCTGAGTAATGGGACATTGTGCAATTATATATTGCCTTGTGGACCAGCAGGGTGCTATACAGGTCCAGGGCAGTGGTCTCTTGCAGGAGAGTCAAGTTCCTGAAGGCCCTTGTGGCAAATCCCCAAGCAATGGGTGAATATTGGGCCCCCTTAGAGTACACCTGCAGCAGGAATGGTGGATACCCTGGTAGGGTACCCCTAATACCTGGTGATTTTATTCTGTGGACTACAGGGCACAGCATGGCCCTTTACATTTTTCAAGTTTTACTTAGGGGCTGCTCAAAAAGTTCCTTATACTGGTGGGGCTTGTTAGTGTCCCCCCTTCCCTCCTCCCCTGGATGGCAGATTAGGGCCACTTTGATATAGAGGAGGTTCTTTTGCAGCTGTATATATTTTTTCAATAGTTCCTGGTCCACTCAGATAACTCATCTATACAAAGGAGTCAGGAGGCAGAGAGCACCTCCCCATCCCAGTACTCTGCTCTAGTAGCATTTGATGTGGGAGATGAGGGTCCACAGAAGGGTCACACAGCTTCAAAATCTTTCATTTCTCCATGGATCTATCAATGTATGTCTCAGGTTTATGTTTTAAAGGGTGGGATTCCACTATTTCAGGTTTAAGCCCGTTTTACTAGGAGGTTCTTTTGCAGCTGTACATATTTTTTCAATAGTTCCTGGTCCACTCAGATAACTCCTCTATACAAAGGAGTCAGGAGGCAGAGAGCACCTCCCCATCCCAGTACTCTGTTCTAGGTTCGAACACAGGAAGAGGGTGGAGCCAGAAGCGGACGTGATGCCATGCTCAGGTTTATGTTTTAAAGGGTGGGATTCCACTATTTCAGGTTTAAGCCCATTTTACTAGGAGTGTTGGGATTTCCTAGGCTATTCATCATTAGATCATGTTTGTAAAGCTGCTACCTGGGCTTTGGTTCTTACTGTAGCCCGCTAAAGGATTACACAGGTAACCAAAAATCCAACATTATTTGGGTTCAAGTTGTGTCACTTTATCTCTTGAAAAAACATTTAAGTCACAAACCTTCTGAAAAGATGGACTTTGAATTTGTTGTACTGACATCAAACTGTATTTATCTAAGGTATATTAGGGACATTTATTAAAGAAAAAAGTCTAGAAACACGTTTTATATGTCCTGTAACAACTAATGAAAAAGCTGTTTTAATTCTAGACTGTGGCTGAACATTATGGGTTGAATGGAAAATTACCTCCATTTTTATAGTAAAAGTTATTTTGTAAGTTTTTATTTTATAAATCATTACATAAACCTGATCCTGTCATAAAACATTCCTACATGCAGAATGCTTTCTGCTAGAATAACAGCGGGCATATTTATGGGTTTTCTAATTAACACCAGAACTAATTACCGTATATACTCGAGTATAAGCCGAGTTTTTCAGCACATTTTTTTGTGCTGAAAGTGCCCCCCTCGGCTTATACTCGAGTCAAGCACTTTTCTGCAGCAAAAAAAAAAAATTCCGACCCGACTTTGGGGCCCGTATCTCGGGGCCACTTGGGTCTAGGAATTCCAAATTTGAGGTGCCAACTCAGTGGACCTAGCACTATAACATATCCAAATATGGAGTTCCTAGCACTAAGTGGCCCCGAGATACAGGGCCCCAAAGTCGGTTCGGAAAATGTCATTCTCTGCTGCAGAAAAGTGCTTGACATTTTTTGACCCGAATTTGGGGCCCCATATCTCGGGGACACTTGGAGCTAGGAACCCCAAATTTGGCATTCAAACCCAGTTGAACTATCACTACAACATATCCAAAGATGGGGTTCCTAGCACTAAGTGGCCCCGAGATACAGGGCCCCAAAGTCGGTTCAGAAAATGTCATTCTCTGCTGCAGAAAAGTGCTTGAGATTTTCTGACCCGAATTTGGGGCTCCATATCTCGGGGACACTTGGTGCTAGGAACCCCAAATGTTGTATTCCAATCCAGTGGAATTAGTACTACAACATATCCAAAGATGGGGTTCCTAGCACTAAGTGACCCCGAGATACAGGGCCCCAAATCGGTCAACTGTGTCCATCTGCATGGGCACAGTGAGGCTGCAAATGGGCATCGTTGACCCTCTTTTCCACTTACAGTAGCTGCGCATTTCTCACCCTAGGCTTATACTCGAGTCAATAAGTTTTCCCAGTTGTTTGTGGTAAAATTAGGTGCCTCGGTTTATATTCGGGTCGGCCTATACTCGAGTATATACGGTATGCTGACAGTATAAGCCAAGGGTTGTCACAAGTATTTAAAGAAACTTGTGCAGTTCCACTTCCTAGTTCACTTCACTTTATCATCATGAAAAGGAAAATAGTTCCCTTGCATTTAACATGCACTTGTCAAAAAAAACGAAGGCAGAGCACAGCCAAGACAAAAAAGTTCTCACGAATGGGCCTTCTCAGGAAAATAAATCTGGTGCAAAGTTTTGCAAAGCTTTACATATGACCAGATATGTTGTTGCATATGTTCCTGACGTTTTCTTTTATATTTTTCTTTCTTGTTTCTGCTTTAATTTAAATCATACCTGGTTATGTACAATAGTCCACACATAATTCCTTTCCAGAGGTGAAAAGAGAAATTCAGCTGCATGCATTCTCATCTTTTCCTGCATGCTCCAAAGTTGGATTACAAAGCAGTTGTACCAAAGCAAAGTGCACTGGTACATTCCACCATTGTATCACAGTAATATTAGGTCACTCAGCATTGCCACTAGAGCAAGCACACATGCACAAATGTGCATACAAAAAACATTATACTTTCTCTTTAATCACCACTCAAAGCCAAATTCTACAAATACTGTCCAGTATCCCTTTTTAGGTGTGTCTTCTGGGTATAGTTTTTCTTTATTTTAATTCCTTCATCTTCCTGTAGTAAAGATTAGACTCCGACTTATGCCGCGTACACACGATCAGACTTTCCGGCGGACCAGAGTCCGTCGCACAATTCAATAGTGTGTGGGCTCCAGCGGACTTTTTCTTCCCAAAAGTCTGGCGGACCTAGAAATAAGACTGTCTTCAAACGGACAGACTAAAACCGACGCTAGAGCAGCCATTGGCTACTGGCTATGAACTTCCTTATCCACTTGCCGACCAAGGACGTCATATGACGTCCTTGACTTTGAGTGGTGATATCTGAATGATGCGTGCAGCTATTGGCATCATTCAGATATCATTTTTACCGGCCGGCGATTCTGTGCACCATAAGAACGATCATAGCGGCAGTTCCGCCGCCTGATCGTTCTTATAGGCAGTGGGAGGGGACATCCCCCCCTCCCGCCGCCATCCGGTGCTTCTCTGGGCTCTCCCGTGCCATCGGGGGCCCGGAGAAAGAATCGCTCGCCGCCGGATGACGAGCATAGAGATTTCCGGTGACCAGATGGTCACCAGTCATCTCTATGACCGTCGGAGGCCCGGGCGCGACGTTATGACGTCACGCCCGGTACCCGGAAGTAAACAAAGCCGCGATCGCGGCTGTCAGCATGAGATCGGTAAAAAATTTTTTACCAATCTCATGCTTTCCAGCCTGGAGCCTTATTGACCCCACATCTCTCCATAAAGAGGACCTGTCACATACATTCCTATTACCTGTCACATACATTCCTATTTTTTTAAAAAGTGTAAAAATAAAAAAAATTAAGTAAAATAAAAATAAATAAATAAAAAAAAAATTTAAACGCCCCTGTCCCCTGTAGCTCGCGATCAGAAGCTAACGCACACGCAAGTCCCGCCCGCATATGTAAACGCTGCTCAAACCACACATGTGAGGTATCGCCGCGTGAGTTAGAGTGCGTGCAACAATTCTAGCACTAGACCTCCTCCGTAACTCTAAACTGGTAACCAGTAAAAAATATTAAAGCGTCGCCTATGGAGATTATTAAGTACCGAAGTTTGGCGCCATTCCACGGTTGTGCGCAATTTTAAAGCGTGACATGTTTGGTATCTATTTACTCGGCGTAACATCATCTTTCATATTATATAAAAAAATTGGGCTAACTTTACTGTTTTCTTATTTTTTAATTCATGAAACCGTTTTTTTTCCCAAAAAAAGGCGTTTGAAAAATTATTGCGCAAATACCGTGTGAGATAAAAAGTTGCAATGACCGCCATTTTATTCCCTAGGGTGTCTGTTAAAAAAAATGTACTCAATGTTTGGGGGTTCTGAGTAATTTTCTAGCAAAAAAATGATGATGTTTACATGAAGGAAAATAGGCCAAAATAGGCCCGGTAAGCAAGTGGTTATTCTACGTCAACACGTTCGAATCCGGCAGAGTTTTGGAGTGATCGTGTGTGGCCAAGTCTATTCGCTTGAAAGTCTGGCGGACCCAGCTGCAAAGTCCGTGGGATTGTCCGCCGGACTAAGTCCGCCAGAAAGTCCAATCGTGTGTACGCAGCATTAGTCATGGAACAGGGCCACAGAGGTGAGAGATCCCAGTCACCTAACCTTCTCTGAAAAAGTAGACTTCTTGTTTTACCACTTCAGCTCTCAATTATTTATACCCTTTATGCACCAGAACAATTTTTACATTTCCCCCATCAGAACTTTGTCATTACTTAAAATAACAAAGTACAGTACTTACAAACATCTGACTTACAAACAACTCCTACTTACAAACGGAGGGAGACAACAGGAAGTGAGAGGAAATCCACCCCTAGGAAGGGAAATTCACTGCTGTAAGAGTTAATATGGGAAAAAGGTGTCTCCACTGAAGCTTTATCACCAGTCCATGTTTCCCTAACAACCCAAAATTTTCAAAATCCAATTGTCATTGGGACAGAATGTGAGGTGAAATCTTCTGAACAGGGGCACAGACAGCAAAACAAATGTTACAGGGGTGATAACCCTTCTCTATGTTATCTAAAAAACTTAAAAATAGTTTTTTTGGCTGGAGCTACACTTAAAAAATGTACCTGTTCCGACTCACAAACAGATTCAATTTAAGAACAATCCTACAGTCCCTATCTTGTTTGTAACCCGGGGACCCCCTGTAATATACTGCATACATTCTTTTTTGGGGACAAGCTATGCTTTCTTATGCAGAAATGTCTTGCACAAAAAATAATATTTTCTTTGTAAGACAAAATTATGTAAAAAAAATACATATATATTTTGACAAGTGCTAGTTTTGAAAAAAAAGTGCCTTTTGCAGTATACTGTATAAGTTATTATATAATTTGTCCCATTTTTTAAATTATGCTAAAATGCCATTTCTGGTACAAAGCATGGCCAAGTATTTAGCAAAAGAAAAAAATGGACTGTGATGCTGAAAATAAGCAAACATGATCAGCAGAAAAATCATAGCTAAAGGGGAGGAATGCAGTAATTAGGGCAGATTAGGGTTAGCTAAAGTTTTCAAGGTAAATAGGAATATATGTTAAAAAAAATATATCAGATGTTATATGCAGATCAATGGTCTCAAATGCAATATAACAGTGCTGTAAACTGTATTTCTCAGTGACACCCGCAAACTATCTGCAATTGTCATTTTATACAGCAGCAGCTTCATTTTTACAGCCAATTAATAGTAGCAACATGGGGTCAGGAGCTAAACAAAGGCAATACATTCTAGAAACTTTGTTTTTTAGGGTGTACATACTATATTTAAAGTACCCAAGTGGTTAAAGTCACTTAATGTTGAAAACAATGGATAATGGTCAAAGGGGAAATGTTATTTGTTCTGTTGATTAAATTTGACATGATTTTTGACATGACTTTTGCAATAAATAATGAGATATTTTTCGTGAAAATCAATACTCCATGTTTCTAGTAGATGATTTTGTACTGCAGTGTTGCCTTATTTAATTATGTAAATGTTTGTACATTATTAAGTACATTTTTTAAAGAATAGTTTTCACAAAATGCTCAGTGAAAACAGACAGATGCTGCGAAAATAATTCTCTTATCAGACAAGTACAATGGACAATAAGTGCCTTTCATTCACACAAGTATCTAATAAAAGCAGATGAAACAGCAGATGCTTAATGATTCTCCACTTATGTGCTAGAATGTATGTTTGTCTCATGTTGAAGTTTGGGATCTTTGATTATTGGTTTTGTTTCATTTTCAATGTATTGTTCCCTAAAGCTGTCATTATTTAACACAGTAATATATAGTCTGCTTAGTAACACTTAATTTCAAGTAATAAAACCATCTCTCTGAATTCTCCATGTACTGTTTTGCTTGTTGGCCAGACTGGCTACAGTGCTCTATATTTTACTTACGTTATACTCTAACCAAGCTGTTGCCAATGTATCTTCTGCCGACAAGCTCAGATAACACACAGAGGTCACACATCTTTATAATAGAGCAAAAGGGGATCAGCTTCAGGCCCACTAGTAGAAGCCGCCCCCCCCCCCCCCAAGTTGCTTGTCAGTGACAAAAGTTGGTAAAATGTATGATGTAAAAGAGCGTTTATGTTAAGACAGAAGTCCAGAATCAATCTAACTAAGCCTAAAACTGCTCCCTCTTTCTAAATCCTATTCTAAATGCCCTGTAAAAGTAACATGTTCCGGTCCGGTCACGTGATCTCTACGGTGGTTGGTTTCAAAGGAGATAAGGGATCACTGATACTCACTGATAACAGCTGGAATGCCTGTACAGTGACATCACCCACAGGCTTACTATGGGACATCCATTGTCGGCTGTCCCTCCTCTCCCCTGAAGCTGTCGCTGGGAACCGATCATGTGACTGGACCAAAGTGCTCAGAGAATAGGTAGGTATCTACAAGGTAGTTACTATAGGATTTAGAAAGGGGGTGGGAGCAGGTTTCAGCTTAGTTAGATCGATTCTGGATTCCAACTTTACTATCCTGAGACTCTACAATACCTGTTGCCAAATCATATTACTGTTGCTTTAAAGTGAACATGTGCTTTTTACAGGCAGCACCCCCACACACATACACACAAACTTTTGCTTGACCAATGACAGTCAATAGAAAAACCTGGAACTTTTAATATTTATGTTTATAACCTTTAACCGTTTCGCTGCCACGTCCATATGGCGTAAAGACCTACAGCACTGCTTACAGCTGTCCAGGTCTGTGTGCCTTTATGCTATAATTTAATGGTCACTCCAGTGACCATGAACTTATACCAGGATTGTTCAGCACAGCAGACTTTGATGAAGAAAATAGCTCTAATCAGCGGCTATCAAGTGCTATTCACCTAAATTAGCCCCCATCGCCACTGCTCTGCCTCTCTCCTCTGCTTTCTTCTGCTTCAAATCAACTGCTGCACTGGCTGCCACTGATCCCATGCCCAGTACTGATTCTCCAGCAACTGGGAAGCCCCCCTCGCCCTCTTTCCCCTCCCCAGCAGCTCTGATACCCTGTGGCTCCGATTGCAATTGCCAGCTTTCCCCCACTGCCTGTCCCGCCAGCAATTGCATGGGAGCCATAGTTTAAAATGCTCAATTATATCTCCCCTGCAGCTGAGACCCCCCCTTCAGTCCCCCCACTATCCCAGGTGGCCCCCCTATGCAGCGCTGCTGGCTGGCATTCCCGCCACCCCCTCCTGCCGGCTGAAGCTGCTGCGCAGGAGATCGGTGACTGTCAGGATGGAGGATGTGTTTACCAGCCCTCTTTCTTTCTTGAATGAACACAGCAATCAGTACCGACCACTGTGTTCCTTCATCACTGAAGATAGTAAGCAGTGTTTACTATGCTTCAGTTTGTGAACATACAGACTCCTATTCATTCATCTACAGTGCAGATGAAGCTGCAGATAAAGGGACTGTCTTCAGTCCCTTTCTCTATGTAAAAAAAAGAGACATAATGTGTCTGTTTAGTCCTCTGATGTCTCTCTCCCCCCTCCCGAAAAAAAAGTGTAAAAAATATATTAAAAATAAAATAGTAACCATTAAAAAAATGTACAGTAATAAAATTGTAAGGGAAAAAAAAAAGCATAGCAAGGGTACATTTAGACATGTCTCAAAATGCCTCTTGCCCCTGAAACCAGACTCACATTCTGATCACACTCCAGAGGCTACTAACAGGCAGTAAGGATGCAATACATTCTCACCATCTGTTTTAGCCTAATTTTTGCTGACAAATTCACCACAACCACGGGTATTTGCAGAGATTCCTCATTGACTTAAATGTGTACAGTTCGGCAGATGACATTGCTACAAGTCGGATCAAATTTGATGCGGCTGGAAAGTGAAGCATCGCGACCACAGCATGTAAACACCCCTGTCTGGTGCCTATTGCACCTGAAGGGGAATGGTTGGTGGGTAGCAGAAACGCAGCTTAACAGCACCTTTTTCCCACTCCCCAACTGCAAGTCTAAACAAGGTCTAAAGCCTTGGTTATAGTACATTGAGGCTGTGTTTAGCTGCACAGGGATGCACAGGTGTTCCGTACATCCCCATGCAGGCAGGCCCATTGATGTCAATTGGGACACAGCAACTGCATGGACACAGCCACTGCTCCCAACTTGACATCCATGTGGGTGTATGTCCCTGACCTCACACTGTCTGTGTTTGGGGCCATGCACATACACCCAAATGGATGTCATATCTATCCTTTCAGCCACTGCATCCCAACTGACATCAATGGGACTGCCTGCACAGGGTTGCACAGAACACTTGTGCATCCCTATGCGGGTAAAAATGGCCCTCCATGGGAATACATACACTTTAGTAAACCCCAATTGAACAAGGCCTTAGTAGGAATTTAGCAGGGATTTTGTAAGTCATGTTGTGTTTATGTGTGCTCATAAGGATATTAGTGTTATTTTAGCGAAAATATTGTTTGGATAAACATTTGTGTAAATATTGCAGACCTAAAAAATCTGTAGCAACTATCTATTTTTTCTACTGGTCATGTGCTTTCAGAAAATACATGGTTTGGGGGGGTCTTTTTCAAACTCTGAAAGCTGTAAGTGAAAAATGAAAACCTTTAGACTTTTTGAGAAATTTGGTTATTTACAGTTTTGCGTACGTTTGATTTTCACCATTTTGCAAAAAGGCACAATTTAAAATGTACAAATATTTGTTATTTATTAACTCAATACAGGTTAAGCTTATATATATGTAGTAGGAATTTTGCTGAAATTTTGTAAAATTTGCTGTGTTTGTATCTGCCAATTATGATTTTTGTGTATTTTAGCGGAAATATTGTTTTGATAAACATTTGTGCATATATCGTGGGGCCTTAAAAATCAGTAGCACTTTATTTTTTATTCTACTGGTCATGTGTTTTCATAAAATGTATGGATTGGGAGGGTCTTTAACAAACTCTGAAAGCTGTAAGGGAAAAAAAAAAGTGAATGTGTGATTTATCCATGCTTTGTAATGGTGACTAACAGTTGTTTTTAAATTACCCTTTCTTCACTCTCATAGCACTCTGTTTGGATGCTAGGAGCAAAGAGAAGATCTATTTAAGCACCTATGCAGTTTAATAGCAGCCCTATTAATTGTTTATTATCTTGTTATTTTTGATTCCACAATTTACAGCTTGTTGAAGACACCTTTCTCATATGACTGCACTGGCTGCCTGAATGGTCACTCATCAAGGAGCATCATTATTATGTGGGAGGAAGGAGAGTGAACCACATTCTTCCTGTACCCTGAATTTTAGTATTTCCTTCTCATCCAGGGGCCAAATAGAGTATCAGGTGAGCAAAGGGAAGATGACCATTTGCTGCTGTTGCAGCCACCTTTCATTTTTTGCAGTCTGGATAAAGTTAAAGAAAGCAGTCTTTTTAAAGTGTAATTCCACCAAAATGTTTTTTTGTTTTGAACTAAATGGGGAAGAGTTTTAAGTGAGGAGAAATCTGCAACAGAGGTACAAACAGCAATAAAAGCTTAACAGTGGCTCTAGCCTTCCCCATAACAACAACACAATACAGGATCTTAGTGAACAGCTCAAATAATTTTGTTATATAAAAACAACCATCAACCTAATTTTCCATTACAGACTTGATACCTTTCTTTTTTTTATTAAATACTGATACCAAACCATTCCAAAACTGACCTGGCAATTTGCATTGGACACAGCATAGCCTGGTCGCAACCAGGAGTCTTGAGGTATGGTATGAAGTTGGATAGAGGATGGTATCACAGTAAAAGAAGAAAGTGCATTTAGTTTTATTCAATATAACAGTGCAAAGAGCAACAGAAGCTCACAAAGTAAAGTCATCAGAAATCATCTTTTAAAGTGAACCTTTCCAACTTCCAAGCGTATAAATTTCCTTATAGCTTTATAATGTGCTCTATAAGCTAGTTCAAACTACTTTTTACCAAAGAAGCACATTAACTAAACAGCGCAGTTACTGGTATGCAAAATGTGACTTTTTGCCAAAAGTCATTGGCTAAGACTTCATTGCCATCTGCCACAACTCCTTCTGGCCACGGACATATGTCACAGGAAGGGAACATGTGTCTTTGATGTGAGGATAGTGACTGACAGTCTGGCTTTACATTATCTATGGTGTGCAGGAGGCAAAATGGTATTGTCCAAACGACCAAATTACTGGGTCAAGGAGGGCAATACTTACTGATTTTACACTGATAAAGACCAATAATTTTGGAAAAGCAAAACATAAATAAATATTCTTTATAAATTTAGACCATTCAAAACCATCAACAAAAAAACCCTAGAAACATCCACTAAGAATAACAGCTCCCAGAAGGTGGTTAATTAATAAATATATATTATCTTCTGAAATCATTGAAACCAGTTAGTAATAACAGTGAACATTTGTAAAACATTTGGCATTCTAATTTAACAAGTTGTGTATTTTCTTGTTCTGTATTTATTCATCCAATTGGCAAAGTAGTGCTGATCCTTTTGATATCCAGTAGTCACTTGGTCTCTTTGATGGTAAAAGCACGGTAACCACAAAATTAGTGGAATGACCTAGTAAAAAGAAAGCAAAAATGGGTAAGAGGTAAATTCCACTCATTCGAAACCCCTGTATAATGTTCAAAAGGGTCAGGTCACCATAATAGTATGTTCTTTTGGCACAGGGGTTGGGCTTTGGCATAGAGGAAAGCAGTGTAGAAGAGGTGAATGTGCAAATGAGGGCTTATTATTACATTATAGACAGTTAGTGATAGGGTTGGTTTCATAACTAGGGTTATAGGAAAAGTTCATGCTGGGTTTACAGACAGGGCTAGTGTTAAAGCGGAGTTCCGCCCATGAAATTTTTTTTTTAAAGTTAGCAGCTACAAATACTGTAGCTGCTGACTTTTACTATTAGGACACTTACCTGTCCAGGGAGCCCGCAATGTCAGCACCCCAGCCGATCTTTGGATCGACTCCAGGGTGCTGCCGCCACCATTCCTGGTAAGGGAAGCGGGCAGTCAATACTTTTGGCTTCACTCCTGGTTCCCTACTGTGCATGGGCGAGTCGCGCTGCGCATTGTGAATGGTCCCTGCTGTATAGTGAAAACTATACAAATGTTTCAAATGCTTTAAGTTGCAGAGCAGGAGTGAAGAAAGTTTATTTTTCATTTCTCAAGACCAATCTGATGTTGTAGTCATAACATATACTTTCACAAAACTTACTCATTTAAAAAGTAGGCAGTCTTAGCTTTATGCTCATTTGACAGTGTTTTGAAAATATTGGATTAGCAAAATTAGCTGCAGTATATCATATAGCTGGATGGAATATAAAAAACTAAACATTTTCAAAATTTGTAGCTATCTATTACTTGTTGAGAAGTTCTTTTTCACAGAAAAGATTTTATTGAGAAAAAAGGTTCACGAAAACTATAATAACAATCCAAAGCGACCAGTTCACATTGCAGGACACAAACATTGTCCCAAATAAGATTGTACCTATAACAATAGATCATTCAAATGACAGAAGAGAATCAAGAACATAAAACATACAATCTCAAAATAAGATCCTATCCATAATAAGATCAGTAGGACTAAGGCTCAGGATATCCAGCCAAGGGCCCAATATCTTTTCAAATTTACAAGCCCTATGCTGATAGAGAAGTCGCTCCAAGCGGACTATTACACTCATGCATTTAACCCATGTAGGGTGCATATGTGGATCTGATTTCCAATGAATAAGGATAAGCCTAAGGGCCTGGAATATGGCTTGAGTGATGGCTTTCCTATTTAAATGGTCAGTTTGTAGATCACCCATAATGCAAATATTTTTCAAAAAGAAGTCACAACACCTGCACGATTCAGTATTATGGCCTGCTTTAATCAGTATACATGCCTACTGAAACTTAAAGTGATATTAAAGCCTCGGTTGTTAGGGTAATTCCGGCTGTTAATTGACACACTTACTGAGTGCCACATTTTACTAAAGTTTACTGATGAATGCTTATTTTATTTTGATCAATGTGTTAATCTAAAAAAAAAAACAAAACAGACCAATGGTTTATTACTACTCTAAATTACATTTATTTCAGATAGTATAGTGGACATAAGGACTCAGGACTCTGTGGGAAGATATGGCTTTGTGATGATGGAATTTCAGAATAGCAAGAATTATGTTAACACAAAAAGGTTGATTTACTAAAGGCTAATGGACTGAACTTTCCCAGAGCACCTAATTGGGTATTCTTTACAAAGTGAAGTTTCACCACTATCATGAGTGCACTGCACTTGCAAAATGCAATATCTATTTGCCTTAAAGTGTTACTAAACCCACAACAGTAAAATCCATCTGTATAAGCAGTAAAGCATGCTTGAAAACTCCTCCTAAAATCTTTAACTAGTGCTTGGCCGGACACTGATAGAGGTCACAAAACTGCTATATATGGTTGATGAGAAAAGGTAATTAGCAGTTCATATTTACTAAAATAATTTCATTTTTCATGTTCTGTGTGAGACCAGATATAGTGAATGCAGGGCTCTGGGTTTAATAACACTTTAAGATAAATTCCAAAATATCAGAAGTGATAGCCAAAGTATTCTGAAGACAAATGAGAGTTCGTCTGGCAAAGCTAAAAAAAATGTAATGAAACTGACTACATACTGTAGATGCCTTTTGCCCTTATGGGCAAAGTTTTGTTTAATCGCAATCTTACCTGTGGTGGAAAGTGTCCCAGCTCTGGCTCCAGTCTTATAAAGTGGTGCTTGATACAAACTGGAATTAGCTTGATAGTTCTGGCGTGGTTCAAAGTGTATCACAGGCAGCACTGGATTCATTTGTCTTGGCAATGCATCCTCAATCACCATGTTTTCATCATCCCAGCGACTGGCATCCATATACATCCCATGAACCAACACACCATCCTCGGGAGTAGGTAGCTGCAAAGTGATAGTAAGTATTTTTTGAATTAAGTCAGCCTTTATAATACATTGAGAACAGCATCATGAGCAACCAGAATCAGTAGTAGCTGCTGATAATATAATTTAAGCTCTGGCTGCTGACTGGCTGGCCATGTGATTAGCCATATATTTACTGAACTGTGTGTGGCTGATTCTGGTGTTTAAAACTGAACTCAAGGTAAGTTAGGGATTACAATATTCACTACAGCATGCTGCAAATAAAATGTTATTAAATGGAGGGTGGGTTGTCTGGCAGATGCAACTTCTGCAATTGTTTGGTATGCCTCATTCCCACATTTGCAAACTATATTACTGAGCTGAATATAACAAGAAAATGTTTAATAACGCCACTATTCCTGGTCTACAGATATGTGCATGGGAGCATTTTTAACATCTGAAAATGTACAAGGTTAAATTCAAGAGTTAGTTGCAATACAGAAAGTTTTAAGCTCTGCTTGCAATGACCAGGCAGGTGCTGGGCCATATTAGGTTTTTCTATTCATGACTGTTAAGAGCCTATCTTAATACCAATGAATGAAACATCCTGCATTATACATGTACATTTTAGTCATGTAAAGTTTAATTCAATAGATGAATGATGCATTCCCTTGGACAAAGGCAATACAACAACTGACATTTTGAACCTTACTATCAGTCTCATTTTAGGGGCCCATTCACGTTTTTTCATTTCCCTGCAGTAAAACACATGCAGTTTACTGTATGAAAATGTATTTCAAGTAGAAATCCTACTCATTCCTTTTGTTCAAATCTAAGTGGTACAGTATAGTTTGGTGTTTTAAAGGGAGACTTAAAGGATCATACATACCGTATGTGCATTACCATATGCCATGTAATTTACATGTAAAAGTGTGAATGAGTCAAAAAATTTATGTGGAGCTCTGTGAGGAAGGTTTTAGATAATGAATACAAGTACTGTATTCAGTCAGAGCTGAATTAAAGACGTGCACTATTTCCTATTCGTCAGTTACAATGTACGCGCTTGATCATTGCTCAAGACTTTTCCTTCTGGGTTCCAATAATTAATGTGTGGAGCCAGTTGACCATCATGCAGTCTGCAGTAAACAGCAACAAGATCAAACTGAACATGGGTGCAGAGACAGCACCAGCTGACGATTAACTCCAGTTTGGTCTACTCTATGGGGTTGATTTACCAAAGGCAAATAGGCTGTTCAATTTGCATTTTGCAAGGGAATTTTCCCTTAGCAAATTGAATGTGGCAAATATTCATTTTGAAAAGAATGCCCGATCACCTGGAAGGAAAATAAGAAAAAGCTGTATTTTTGCTTGCATGTGATTGAATGGTGGAAATCAGGAGCATGTCACCTTATTAACTAAGCTAAGTAAACAGCCAATATGCATATTCGGTAGCAGACATTATTTTTAGGGCTGTGGAAAATAAAGATTAATTCCTCGATTGATCGATTAATTCTTTTGCTCGATCAAAATTCTTTTGATCGGTACTCACCTCTCCGCCGGCATCCGGGTCTTCAAGGAGTTCCGTCTGAGATCCGGTGACGTCAGTGACATCGACGTCACCGGACTCCTCCCCCTTCCCCAAGTGCCTCCGTCTGCTAACGAAGGGAAGGAGGGAGGAGTCCGGTGACGTTGAAGTTCTGATTGAACGTAACGTGTACGGGGGAGGAGCTACGCATGACGTCACCTGCTGCTGCCCTACAGATCTAACACGATTGTCGGCTTTACATGCTGTGTTTTTATCATCTTTATGTGAGTAGTTTGTGTTTGAACACAAAAATTTTATCTTATACTTAAACGGTGAGCACTTAGATCTTTTATTTCTACCCATGACCTGGCGTCCTTGCTGAGATCTAAGGAGACATGAGAGAAGTTTATGGTCCGTGTTAACCCTTTTGATACCCGCTTGCATGACCACCTGTTTGCACAGGGGTCCATGCCATAAGGTGAGAGTGATTAGATAGACCGGAGGTGGAGGGATTGTCACGCTACTGTGGGAAAAAAAATTACTTACGTCAATGCTACAGTTTGAATAAGTTAAGTCCAGTTAAGTCATGGATTGTGGAAACTAACTAGTGTCGGGTGATTGTATATAGTGTATACCACATTTACCACTGACTAATGCAGAGTTGCAATGCAAGGAGATCAGCTAAAAGTAGTTGGATCTCTATGCGCATTATAATTAATCGAAATTAGTTGATTAATTGATTTAAAAAACATCGATTAATCGAACACAAAAATTTTAATCAGTAACAGCCCTAATTATTTTGTAAAATCCCTAGAAAAGATGTTCCTGCTTTCTGTCACCCTAACATATGACCCAGATAATCCATAGAAACATTGGTTCTGCTTTGTGTCACCTAACATATCCTGTTATGCCCCAGCTTCTTTTGGTGAAGCTCTACCTACTCCTCAGAATCCAACTCTTTTAGCAGGAAATTATTTATTATTATTGTCACAGGTAGTAATTATATTGCAGTTTTTATTTTCTTCCAGCCAGACCCATGGGCGTCCATAGAACTTTTTTTCAGGGGGGTGAGTTATTTTTAGGTCACCCATGGTCTGCCCCTCACACTCTCACACTCTGCTCTTCAGGCGTGCTCCCTTCCTATCCTCTGGCTCTGATCCGCACTGCCTGGAGAAAATGGAGGAGGTGGGTGGAGCCAAAATGTATCAGGTGCAAAGGAGGAAGAAGTTCCTCCTCCGCTCTAAATGCTGGGGCCTCGCCTCAGCCTCATGACATGATGTCCCTTATTGCGTTAGGGTGTGCACCCAAACTTAAACACACGTGGTGTGTGTGTGTGTGTGTGTATATATATATATATATATATATATATATATATATATATATATATATGAATGAAAAAACAGGGAATACTGCACAAAATATTTATTCAGAAATAGTAGAACTTATAAAATGTCCATAATATGCAAGGTAAGGTACTTACCACTTGCATCTTATGGACATTATGTGGGTTCTACTATTTTTGGATAAATATTTTGTGCAGCAATCCCTCTGTTTTTTCCTTTATATATGGCCTGTGGGAAGGCCTAATTGCTATGCACTTGTCTTCACAATGCAGTGCACCTCACCCTCTTCAGTATATGATATATATATATATATATATATATATATATATATATATATATATATATATATATATATATATATATATATATATATATATATATATATATATACTGTGTGTATGTGTGTGTATATATATATATATATATATATATATATACACTGTATACACACACTCTAAGGGCTCATTCACACTAGGAACTGCATGTGAATCATACAGGAATGCTGTGTGGTTCCTGTGCGATTCACATGCCATGCGGTTCTCTCCAGTGTGATTTTAGCCCCATTCATTTTGAATGGGCTGAAACAGCACTGCACTAAAAGTAGTGCATGCGCTACTTTTGGAAACGCACCTCAACTACATTGCATTGTACTTTAGTACCAAGCGATCCAGTGCAGGCAAATGCACTGTATTAACTGATCACCGCAGCAGATCGCAGGTGGCACTGCAAAAAAATTTGTAGTGTTAAATAATCAGCCCAGGATCAGTTCTGAGTGTCTTATACCGGGGGGGGGGGGGGGGCACTGCAGACACCCATGGCCAGACCTGTAAGTCAGTATCTTGTTATACAATAATTTATAACCTTGGGCATATCAGTTATGCTAACCTACTTTAAAAAGCATTTAAAATGAACAAGGTCACTATGTCCATTGTATTTACAATCTAAACTGGTTTTCATGTAATGGTCCCGTAAGCCTTATCTTGTAGTATTTTAGTTGCAAGTGTTACTAGGTGGCTAGTACATGAATACAAGAAAAGAATAGGTTCACAATATTCTGTTCTAGCTTGACAATGCTTCGTTTTATGATTGCATTTGCAGAACATACTGCAATTTTTACAGAATGAACACATTATCATGTAGGTGAAACACAATTATCCTTCTGGTCTTTTGATCCAAGGTGACTGAATTCAATTTTCTGCATCATCCAGGATGAATAGACAGTGGAAAACAAACAGCTTACAGTACAGACAATTGTAAAAAGATAATAAGCATCCATGTACTAAGCAATAGCTAGGTTATATGAGATTATCAAGTCAAAACAGTTTACAAGCTATAACATTATTTATGATTGCACATACTTACTCTATAATATAACCTGTTTGGTGCACACACATAGCTCCCAACTGTCCCTGATTTCAAGGGACCGCCCTGATTTGGAGCAATGTCCCTCTGTCCCTCATTCCTCCTCATTTGTCCCTCCTTTTGGTCTGATCTATATCTTACGTATATAAAATGCACTTTTTATCTATCAAAAAGTGCTTTTCAGTGCTAAACCTTTCATCTGATTTCTAAATTGCTGCATTTGTAAATTCCAAAAGCCAATATAAAGGAATTGTAGTGGTATAAAAAGCACTTGTGGGTTTAACCAATCTTGTTTTTTTTGTACAATTCTCCTTTAAGGGGGCGTGACAAGGGGTGTGTCCTATGCCTGCATACTTTTTCTGACAGGTGTCCCTCATTCCCATCTCAAAAAGTTGGGAGGTATGCACACACATACAATGTTGCTGTCATGACTTATGTGTTTTAGGTAAATCTGTATACAAGAAATGTGTTATCTATGATATATATACCATATACTGTAGATACAGAGCAGAGGTTTAATAGCTTGCGTAGACATCATAATCAACTCTGCAGTTATTAGTAGATTTTTTTTTTCAGTGTCACTTTGAACATGTTATGATGTTCCATACTGAGGGTAAGGTATTTGAAGCGAGTCCAGACAGGGATGGCAGCAGGGCTGTCTTAATAGCATCATGGGCCCCTAGGCAAAGTAATGCTCTGGGGCCCCTACAATGGAGACAGTGCAGGTAAACTGACATTAAGTAGGTAGGAGGCCCCCAGCACTCTGACCCCTCTACACCACAGATATCCCCCCAGCACTCTGACCCCTCTACACCCCAGATATCCCCCCAGCACTGTGACCCCTCTACACCCCACATATTCCCCCCAGCACTGTGACCCCTCAAGACACAAGATATCCCCCCAGCACTCTGACCCCTCTACACCCCAGCATCCCCCCTAGCACTCTGACCCCTCTACACCCAAGATATCCCCCTCAGCACTCTGACCCCTCTACATCCCAGATATCCCCCCCCCCCAGCACTCTGACCCCTCTACACCCAAGATATCCCCCTCAGAACTCTGACCCCTCTACATCCTAGACATTCCCCCAGCACTCTGACCCCTCTACATCCCAGCACTATGACCCCTCTACACCCTAGATATCCCCCCAGCACTCTGACCCCTCTACATCTCAGCACTCTGACCCCTCTACACCCCACATATCCCCCCCAGCACTCTGACCCCTCTACACCCAAGATATCCCCCCAGCACTCTGACCCCTCTACACCCAAGCATCCCCCCTACCACTCTGACCCCTCTACACCCAAGATATCCCCCTCAGCACTCTGACCCCTCAACATCCCAGATATCCCCCCCAGCATTCTGACCCCTTTACACCCAAGATATCCCCCTCAGCACTCTGACCCCTCTACATCCTAGATATCCCCCCAGCACTCTGACCCCTCTACATCCCAGCACTATGACCCCTCTACACCCTAGATATCCCCCCAGCACTCTGACCCCTCTACATCCCAGCACTCTGACCCCTCTACACCCCACAAATCCCCCCCCAGCACTGTGACCCCTCTACATCCCAACACTATGACCCCTCTACACCCTAGATATTCCCCCAGAACTCTGACCCCTCTACACCCCACATATCCCCCCAGCACTGTTACCATATACCATAAGATACCCCTTGTATTGTGATTCCACTATGTCCCTGATACCCCCTACACTGTGGCCTCTCTACATCCCTGATACCTCTAGTACTATAGCCACCAAAGATACCCCAAGCATTACTACCCCCCTATACACCCCATATCCCCCTCAGCATTGTTTTCCCCCATACACCCTTGATATCCCCCAGCACAATTATTCTATCCATGTAGTACCCCCTTTTCCAGTGGAAATACACTCCGTGTGAACTTTTGGCTATGTGCCCACCTCCAGCACTGGGACAAGGACTCACCTATACCAATCAACTCATGCAGGCAGAAGGAGGGGCGGAGGAGGGAGAATCCCTCCGGGCATTTTAATCCCTTCGGTGCAAACAGTGCTGGACAGCTGGGCTCACCATCCACAATGCCACTTCCGCCAGCGGGCTCTCAGTGCTGCAGACTCAGCAGCTCCCACTCCAGCTCCTACCCCGCGGCCTCTGATTCCCGAGCATTCAAGCTGCATGGGGCGGGGTCAGAGCATCACTGGCACTCCGGCCCCGCCCCTCCCTGTTGGCTGTAAAATAGTTATTGTTCTGCACATGATGGCACACCCCTGCCAGTCTGTCTCCCCTCTGTGTCCATCACTCTTGGTGCCATCATGGGACCCCCAATTTCTGGGCAGCATGGGCTCAGGGAGCAGCTTCTTTGAGGAAAATGCAGGGGCCCCCCATGCAGTTGGGGCCCCTGGGCAGTGCCCAGGTGTGCCCTCTCATTAAGACGGCCCTGGATGGCAGGGAAAAGAAAGACATTTGGAATTAGGGGATAAGGTAGGTGAGTAAATGTACAAGGTTGAGGAATGTTGTATTCAATAGGTTAATGATAACTCATCTTCTCTCTTATTAAATCAAAGAGTAAGCAAGAGTAAATGTACAAGGTTGAGGAATGTTGTATTCAATAGGTTAATGATAACTCATCTTCTCTCTTATTAAATCAAAGAGTAAGCAAGCATTGGTTGTTTTATGTGCACAAAAAGAGTAGTTGATACCAATTTTACTAGCCAGTACTCATTTTAATTAATTTTGACACATTTTGTACTTTAATCTTTAACTTTAACAACTCAAGGCAAATCTTTTTTTTTTTTAAGCGTTGGGACGAGTGGGAAAAGGTTATATTAGCACTGTTGTCTTTATTACTGTCATATCAACTGGCAATCTCTCCAACAGGAACATAGATGGGTTAGCAGAGTTGGAATGTGTGAAGTGATGGAAAATCTCCCCAACTGGGATACAAACAGCAATATGAAAACTAACTGAGCTTCCAACCTTTCTCCACTACATAGAGATGGGCTTTAAATATTTTATTATCATCTGTTTACACAAAGGAGTTTGGTGTTTTATTTATATGATTTAATTACACAGTCAAAATGTACTTGCTACAGGCCCTGCAGGGAAATCACTGTGGGCAGTTTGATAATGCCACTAAAAGGCCAGTAACTTTGTATAACATGGTCTGAAGGAAGAGCAGTTCCTCTAGCCTATAGCAATCTACGACAATCTCTTCATTCCATAATATATTATTGTGTCCCTCTACATCAGCGTCTTGAATTAAAATTCATGGGGGTCCAGTTATTAAAATGTTCTTATGACAGAGGTCCGAATCTCATGTTTGTGCTATAACACATCACAGCCCTCTTTTACAGCACAGCTCCCCCCCCCCCCCCTGGTAATCAGTGTCCTCAGCACCCTCTTCACATCACAATTCCCCTTAATATCAGTATCCACAGCCCCCCTTTACATCACAGACCACCTTAACATTACAGTCCCCCCTTTAAAGTAGTCTAACAGTCCTCAGTTAGCATTTACATCACAGTGTTTCCTTTACATATCACAGTGCCCCCTTTACACATCACAATGCCCCTTTACACATCACAGTGCCTCCTTTACACATCACAGTGTCCCCTTTACACAGTGTCCCCTTTACACGCCACAGTGCCCCCTTTACGCATTGCACATCACAGTGCCCTCTTTACACATCACAGTGCCCCTTTGCAGTCATAGCCCCCCTTCCCTCCTTTATACCACAGTTGCCCTTTGATCACTCCTCCTCCCCTGCACAATCCTACCAGGGCAGAGGCACATAGCAAGTTCTGCTCAACTCCCCATGAAGGAAGGTTGAAATCCGAGCCACCGAGAAAGAACGAGGGTAAATGGCAAGCGCCTCACACCAGGATATGTATGCTATTCATGTCCGGTGGTAAATCTTCCCAGAGGAAGGCTTCCTAGCCTTCTGCAGCATCGTAACTTCAGCACCTGGCTCATAACAGGATGGAAGATCGGCCCTTGGGACACTAGGAAATTCCCTGAGAGGCAGTCGCCAAGGGACATCAGCGACCATGTCAGGGCTGCCAATACACTCTTCGTTCCGCCCTGGCGATTGACATAGATCCCCCTCCATGGCATCGTCCGACTGGATCTGTACCCAGAGCCCCCAAAGTCAACCTCCATGATCCATACATAGTCTGATCGCTCGAAGTCCAAGAATATCGATCAGCAGTCCGGATTCCTCCAACGTCCAACGACCCCGAGCAGAACCCAGTCCCAGGACACCTCCCCACCCAGACAGTTGCCACTGGTGGTGACCACTATCCAATACAAGGGGAGAAAGGATGTGCCCTACCGAAATCCCAGAGAGTGAAGCCACCAGACCAGGGACCCCCGGTTTTCTGGCTCTGATATCTGAATCTGATAGCCCAGAGACCTCGGGCACTTTACGCCAGGATTTCACTTGAAAGGAGCTTGTATGAAAATGGAACCGCCTCTAATGTCTATCCTTTGTGAGTACACGAGGGGTGGAGGCAAGACCGCAAGCTGAAATTCTTTTTTCCCCACAGTAAAATGGAGGAAGTGTTGGTGTTGGGCACATTTTGGAGTGCATAAATAAGCATCCGTGATGTCGACAGAAGCCTGAAAACCCCATGTACTCTATTCTGTACCCACTGGAACCAGGACAAGCACACCCTGAAGCAATAGGGCTTGCACAGCCCCAAGAAGAACTGCCAACAGTCCGGTGACAGACGCCAATTGGAAGGAAGAAATGGAAGAATAAAAAGGAGGCGCTGACCCAGGCTCCTCACAAGGAGCATTGGCAGAGACCCCGCTCCGGGGCACCAACTGATACCCCGCACAGGGGGCACCATTGGACCCCTAACAGGGGCACTGGCTGAGACCCCGCACAGGGGGCACCTAGGGATAACCTGCACAGGGGGCACCACTGAATCCCTCACAGGGGCACTAGCTGAGACCCCGCACAGGGGGTGCCTACAGATGCCCCGCACAGGGGATACCACTGGGCTCTTCACAGGGAGCACTGGCTGAGGCCCCTCATGGGGGGCATCCACTAAGGCCCCTCACAGGGGGCATTCACCAAGGCCCCTCACAGGGGGCTTTCACCAAGGCCCCTCATAGGGGGCATCCACTAAGGCCCCTCACAGGGGGCATCCACTAAGGCCCCTCACAGGGGGCATCCACTAAGGCCCCTCACTGGGGGCACCTATGGAGGGCCCACTTAAACAACCCACCCAAAAGGGGTCACCCTCAGAGCCCCCCCTCTGGAAGAAGGCATCTGGCGTTTGCGTGTGGACTAGCAGCACGTGGGCAAGTAGGCTGCAAAAGCCGCGGCCTAAATTTTCGGCAACCCGCCTCAAATGCACAGGTCCGCGGGGGGAACGGACCAAGCTAGAGCTGAGGAAGGAGGGCAGGTGGCCGCAACGGAAAGTGGCGACCTCCACCGCCCGCTCTTGGGCCACCTCACACGTCACCCGGTCGGTAAGCCACAAAAGCCGCAGCCTAAATTTTCGGCTACCCACCGCGAGTGCTCGGTAGGCTGCAAAGATGCGGCCTAAATTATTGGAGAGCTGCCGCAAGGGGGCGTGGATCTGCGGATGCCTGGTCTACTACTCAACCATCAGGTGCCTATGTGTACCCCCTAATAGTGACAACCCTGGAGGTGAGGGGGCTGGACAGATTGTCCGAAGCACCTAAGCCAGAGGCCTGGGCCTCACCCGGGGAAGGGGAGGTGTGGAGGAGAACCCCAGAGGGACTGACCACCCCAGGGAATATCTTCGCCCCATACCAATCCAAGGAGGGAGGGCCCCTTACTTACCGCTCCAGTGAGTGCACAGGTAATGCTCCCAGACAGATCCTCCTCACCACCGAAGTGGGGGGGCTGTCAGCCATGAGGAACACTGCAACACAGGCCCCCGTCCAGTGGGGCTATGTCACGGGTGACCTAGCGCATAGCTGAGGTCTGCACGCGCTCGCTGGCCAGACTGGGGAGACCACTGGATCTTAGTGTTCAACCCGTCGCCCAGTCCAGCAGTTGATTGTAGATCTCACAGGAAAAAATCCAAGAGAAAAAAGTAGCTTAAAAAGCAAAAAACATTTCCAGGACCAGAGATCCCAGCAGGGAACTAGGTCCTTACTCCAGACTAGGCAGAAAAAAAACTGAAGGCCTATAGCAGAGAGGGGAGTTTATATCACCTAGGACTTCCCATGGGCGTAGCCACGTCTTTTTTTTTGCCTAGTGTCCTACTCCTGTAGGGGGCGATATAACCATATGGTTCTGAATAAGGAAGCGCTGTGTCTGTCAATGAATGAATGAGAAATACAATTTGTGCAAGAAAAAAAGTCCTATGTGCATTAGTCTCTGTCAGACTATACAGTTGTGCTCATAAGTTTACATACCCTGGCAGAATTTATGATTTCTTGGCCATTTTTCAGAGAATATGAATGATAACACAAAAACATTTCTTTCACTCGTGGTTAGTGTTTGGCTGAAGCCATTTATTATCAATCAAATGTCTTTACTCTTTTTAAATCATAATGGCAACAGAAACTACCCAAATGACCCTGATCAAAAGTTTCCATACCCTGGTGATTTTGGCCTGATAACATGCACACAAGTTGACACAAAGGGGTTTGAATGGCTATTAAAGGTAACCATCCTCACCTGTGATCTGTTTGCTTGTAATTATTGTGTGTGCATATAAAAGGTCAGTGAGTTTCTGGACTCCTGACAGACCCTTGCATCTTTCATCCAGTGCTGCACTGACGTTTCAGGATTCTGAGTCATGGGGAAAGCAAAAGAATTATCAAAGGATCTGCGGGAAAAGGTAGTTGAACTTTATAAAACAGGAAAGTGATATACAAAGATATCCAAGGAATTGAGAATGCCAATCAGCAGTGTTCAAACTCGAATCAAGAAGTGGAAAATGAGGGGTTTTGTTGAAACCAAACCACGGTCAGGTAGACCAAATAAAATTTCTGCCAGGTAAATTGTTCGGGATGCAAAGAAAAACCCACAAATAACTTCAGGTGAAATACAGGACTCTCTGAAAACATGTGGTGTGGCTGTTTCAAGATGCACAATAAGGAGGCATTTGAAGAAAGATGGGCTGCATGGCGAGTCGCCAGAAGAAAGCCATTACTAAGCAAATGCCACAAAGTATCCTGCCAAACAGCACAGAGACAAGCCTCAAACCTTCTGCCACAAAGTCATTTGGAGTGATGAGACCAAAATTTAGCTTTTGGCCACAACCATAAACACTACATTTGTAGAGGAGTCAACAAGGCCTATGATGAAAGGTACACCATTCCTACTGTGAAACACGGAGGTGGATCGCTGATCGCTGACAGGAAATTTGGTCAAAATTGATGGCAAGATGAATGCAGTATGTTATCAAAAAATACTGGAGGAACATTTGTATTCATCCACCAGGAAGCTGCGCATGGGCCGTGCTTGGACATTCCAACATGACAATAATCCAAAACACAAGGCCAAGTCAATCTGTCATTGGCTACAGCAGAATAAAGTGAAGGTTCTGGAGTGGCCATCTCAGTCTCCTGACCTCAATATCATTGAGCCACTCTGGGGAGATCTCAAACGTGTAGTTCATGCAAGACAGCCCACGAATTTACAGGAACTGGAGGCATTTTTACAAGAGGAATGGGCAGCTTTACCATCTGAGAAGATAAAGAGCCTCATCCACAAATACCACAAAAGACTTCAAGCTGTCATTGATTTTAAAGGGGGCAATACATGGAATTTAGAACTGGGGTATGTACACTTTTAATCAGGGTCATTTGGGTAGTTTCTGTTGCCATTATGATTTAAAAAGAGTAAACAGTTGATTGATAATAAATGGCTTCAGCCAAACACTAACCATGAGTGAAAGAAAAGTTTTTGTGTTATCATTCATATTCTCTGAAAAATGGCCAAGAAATCACAAATTCTGCCAGGGTGTGCTTATGAGCATATTGCTTATTATACTTCCACAACAAACATATACACATTTTCACTCATCCACCTTGAATGCTTCAAAATGTAAGGTCAAAATAGGCTCATGTCTCATTAGATCCTCTATGCTCGGTAAATGCTGACACTGGTCCTTCTCAGATGGAATCTCTCACACGAGAGTTTATAACACCAGCGACCCCTCAGTAAATTGCAGCACCAATTTCCTGTGTTCTTGGTGCTCCTGCTCATCTTCTCCATACGGCAGCATTTAAAATAGAAAACACCCTATAGTGCTTCAACTTTATAAAAGCTTTATTCACACACTCTAAAATACTCACATTTGCCTGTGCATATTGCACCACCATATACAAGCATCCAAAGGGATTGTCGGTATTCAGCTCCGACCGGATATGGTAACTACTGCGCTTCCTGGATACTCCATGCGTGATGATGTCATCTGACTAGCCCTGCCTCTATGCGTTATGTCATCGGGACATGTGACTTCCTCAGGGGGATCATCAAGGGGACAAAGGCCTTGCGTATTTATATGGGCCATACAAACGAGGTGAGAGCACATCCAATGGGGGTGAAGCACTCAAGGGGGAGGAGTGGAAGTGTGCACACATTTGTTGTAGAAGTATAACCAGCACAATTAGCAAGATACAGCAAGTGACATAGAGACTGATGCAAGTGGGATTTTTTTTTCTTGCACAGATTTTACTTACATATTTATTTGCACAAGTTATATATGTAGTAAGTTATAGTGCAATATTTGAGGTAGAGCGCTACACCATTTTTGTTAAAAATGACAGTACCTCTACATTTACAGTTACCATATACTGAAATTTAAAAAAAAATGTAAGGCTTTGATTGGTTGGAAAATAGTGTTACATAATGGGTTTATGTGAAATCTCCATTAACAGCTGTAAATAATATTGTAATTAGAAATATATTTCATTTAGAAGGAAATAAATTTAAAGTATTGAGTGTTGTGTTGGTGGTACTGTAATTAGTTCTACTTCAAAGGTTGGCCTCTTGTTTTCCCTGATTACATCTCATCTGGGTAGTAAACAGCAACCTTCTTTGACTCATCCAATCAGGCTGTGCCCAATATACATTTGCTAAGTACAGTGACCAATTAGGGAGAATTCTATTAGCCACAGTACAGAAAGGAAGGGTACAGGGGTATATGATGCTTTGTCACCAAGCTATGATCTTCCTTTGTGTGGGGACACACAGCAGTCACCATGGGCCGACCTGAAGTTAACAGGTAACCTAACGCTATACTTGCATCTTACATTGTATTGTAAATATGGTTGTTGTAGGTAATTTGTAAATATCATGTAAGCCAGGGGACTTACACTGTACATTGTGCTGTGAATACTGTCTGGTGTGTAATTTGTATATATTATTTAGGCCTATCAATAAATGTGTCTTGCGGATGGAGCTACCTCTTTTGTGTAAATACTACTATAATGATTGAGATGTAGGCACATCTGCAAAGTCCGCTTCAATTGTAATCAAACAGTATGAAAAAAAAAACCTGTATAACACTTAGAGAAGAGTCCACAATTATTATTTTTTTTTTAAAAAGCCAGCAGCTACAAATACTGCAGCTGCTGACTTTTAAAAATCGGACACTTACACTTTTTTTTTTTCAATTATTTTTTTTTTGCACTGTTGTGAGAGACAAGTGTACAAAACCAACACCACACAAAATATGTTTTCTAGTCTATCAGATCATAAAGAGTTACAAATGTATGTACTTTCACAAATTCACCCAACGTTTTTTTTGTTGTAGATAGAGAAAGGATTAGAACCTCTGACACGTTCTTATTGGTTTGTGTGCCTGCTGGGAACTTCTAATACATTTTTGATGAATACAGCAGCAAAGCTAGAATGGGGAATCATCACATGGGTTAATAGACAGTTAAAAAAAAAAAAAAAAAAAAACTTGCAGAGGTTCTAATGCTGCCCTATTAAATAATATACAAGACTTCTACTTTAACCAGTTGCCGACCAGCCGCCACAGTTATACTTCGGCAAGTTGGCTCGACTGCGCGAATCGACATAGTAGTATGTCGGTTTGTGCACTGGCTTTTGCAGGCACGCATCCGCCGCCGGCCACCCGCGATCGGGAAAGAGAGGCAGAACGGGGATCTGCCTTTGTAAACAAGGCGGATCCCGTTCTGACAGGGGAGATGAGAGAGATTTGCTGTTCCTAGTGATCAGGAACAGTGATCTCTCTCTATTCCCAGTGAACCCATTCCCCTGACAGTTAGAAAGCACCTCCCTAGGAAACACGTAACCCTTTGATCACCACTAGTGTTAACCCTTTCCCTGCCAGTGACATTTATACAGTGATCAGTGCATTTTTAGAGCACTGATCACTGTATTGGTGTCACTGGTCACCAAAAAGTGTCACTTAGGGTCAGATCTGTCCGCCGCAATGTCACAATCCCACTAAAAATTGCAGATCGCCACCATTGCTAGTAAAAACAATAACAACAATAAAAAGTCCCTACTTTTTTCACCTATTTTGTAACTTTTGCGCAAACCAATCAATATACGCTTATTGTGATTTTGTTTTTACCAAAAATATGTAGCAGAATACATATTGGCCTAAACTGATGAATAAATTAGTTTTTTTATATATTTGTTAGGGATAATTATTATAACAGAAAGTAAAAAATATAGTTATTTTTTTCAAAATTGTTGTTTTTTTTTTTGTTTATAGCGCAAAAAAAAAAATCGGAGAGGTGATCAAATACCAAAAAAAAAAAAAAAGAAAGCTCTATTTGTGGGAGAAAAAAGGGCATAAATTTTGATTAGGTATAGCGTCTCACAACCACACAATTGTCAGTTAAAGTAACGCAGTGCCGTATCTCAAAAAATTGCCTGGTCAGGAAGTGGGTAAATACTTCCGGGGCTGAAGTGGTTAAAAGGTCATTTGAACAACACGTTCTCCCATACTACCATGTCCCTAGCTGATAGTTGACAAATAATAAAAATGCAAAATGTTGTAGTTAGTAAGAATGACCATAGTTTCAAAATGTATGAATTTCACTTTACTACAAAAATGTAAGCTTAGACAATTATCTATACCTGTTTATCCATGGGCAGCTCTTCTCCAAACTTCATGTTTTTAATGGCCTCAATGACAGCTGCTTGGTCTCGATAACATGGAAGAATGTTGTAATGGAAATTAAGTTCATCTATAGGCAAGTTATATTTTCGAGCGTGGTTTTGAAGTGTTCCTAAAACAAAAGAAGGTCACTGTCAGGAATCAGAGGCTAAGGAGACCATACACATAGCTACACAAGGGAACCCCAACCACAAGAACCAACCCCACTGACAGAAACCATTAACCAACACAACTAAAGACTAAGTAGAACTATATACAAGGTACAGATAGGGGGGTACAGGGAAAGCAGGGATACAAGGTAGGGGGGATCACGACTGGGTACTGAGAAGAGGGAGGCAGGAGCAAGGCAGAGGGGTACAGACTGGATCAGGCTAAGCAGGAACAACAGGCAGCAAGGAAGGGACCAGAATCATGACACCAGGGGAAGGCAGGAGCAGCCTTAAGTAGCCCCCGGCAGCTGAACACTAATTTGCCTGATTACCACAGCCTGCTGGCTCCTGGGAGTCACCTGCTGGTGGACACTGGAGCTGCAGCAAACAGCCCAGAACAGGATAGTGCCACCAGCAGGTGAACTTAATCCTAACATACACAAAAATGTAACACAGTTAAACATTTTTAGGAACCTCGGTTTTCAGTTCTGTGTTCTCTGGTCATATAAGATCATGCTGCAACAAGTAGCTTATTCAACACTTATGCAGGTTTAAGTACACGGGAGCTAAGGTGGTCTCTATACTCAACTTCAACTTCTCTCTGCATTTAGTGGCCCTGTACACTGCAAACGCAATGCTTGTGGGGTATAAATATCACTACATGCAACTATAAAAAGGTCAGCTGGAGCTTTTCTAAACACAACTTGAAGATGGTGATGCTTGGGGACTACTTTAGTGCCACGGTACAAGATCCCTTAGGCTAAATTAACATATTTAATTAACCATACAGCAAAAGTGTGATGGGTGTTATGTAGCACATCTGGGTGGCATGGTGATTTTTTTCTCAGAAAATGTATCATTTTCAGCACTGAGAAATTGGTGAAAATGTTATAAGCACAAACTGTATATGTTTAGCACAAGCAAAATCTATATAAAGGATACACATTTTGCACCAATGCTTACAGAGTATACTGTATATGTTGCTGAAAACCTTATATTAAGTAGCTCTCAACCTAACCCTCAATCCATGTCAACTTAACTCCACTCCTGATCCTACCTCTGGGTGGGCTCTGATCGCATCCTCTGCGACCCGAGCCCACCCTATTTTAAAGCCTATTAGAGCCTCTGGCTCTAATCAGATGCTTAAAAAAAAAAAACGCTGCTGTAATTCATGCGCCCGATGTCCTGAAAGGAGCTGGATGCATGAGGGGGTGGCTGCAGCGGCCATTGATAGATTCATGCTATGCATGAATCTATCTATTATGCATATAGGGGGTGGCAATGAGAGAGGGGGTGGCGCCTTGTCGCCTCTATTGGATGGTCCGCCACTTCAGCAATGACAGAGCACATGAAGATCGATTACAAGATTTCTGTCAGTATCAACAGGTACTGCTTTACCTTTATATAACAGATAAAACAAAATGCTTTTAATGTTAGATTTAGGACCCGTTTATACCCATGCATTAGAAAATGCATATGCATTTTTCTCAAAGCACTCAATATGCTTCTAGTGTAATGTGTTAAAGGAGTTGTAAAGGCAGAAGCTTTTTTATCTTAATGCATCCTATGCATTAAGATAAAAAAACCTTATGTTTGTAGCAGCCCCCCCTCAGCCCCCCTTATTACTTACCTGGGCTTTCTCTCTCTACAGCGATGTTCATGATCCCTTCAGCCATACAGTACACTCCCCCTGATTGGCTGAGACAGAGCAGCAGCGCCATTGGTTCCCATGGCTGTCAATGAAAGTCAGTCAGCCAACCAGGGGAGAGAGGGGGCGGGGGGCCAGGTCAGGGCTCCGTGTCTGAATGGAAACACGGAGCTCTGACTGGGCTCGGGTGCCCCCTGTAGCAAGCTGCTGGCTGAGGGGCACTAAAAGGAGGGTGGGGCCAGGAGCAGCAAAGAGGGACCCGAGAAGAGGAGGATCTTGACTGCTCTGTGCAAAACCAACTGCACAGAGGTGGTAAGTATAACATGTTTGTTATTTAAAAAAATTAACAAGCCTTTACAATCACTTTGATTTTAAAGACTTTGTTTTTGGGTTTAGATACACTTTAAATTCTGTTTGGATATTTTTTTATGAATTATAGTCTCTAATCAGCTTTCATTCATGTAACATTAGACTGCTTGAAATCTAGCAGTGGTTTTAAATGAAAAAATATGATAAAAATATGATAATATAAACTGATGGAATTGGGTAATGGTAGTTTTCTATGGATAGTCCTTTTTGTCAACTACTGATCAAACTGTTTGTCAGTTTAGTAGAGTATAAGCAAACCAATATGTACATTTGCATTCTCTAACATCTTACTGTAAAATATTTGACAATTAAAGGGTCAATCCACTCACAGATATTTTTTAGTTATTGCTGGATCCTAATGGCCAGAGACAACCCTGGTTTCTTATATTTGCCAAATACGCTAAAGGTTTCCCTGCTATATAATTGCCATGATTCTTATATCTCCTTTTGTCTTCTGTTTGCATTTTTCAGTTCCTCATATTGCAATCTGAGTTGTATAAAATAAATAACACATTAAACAGCCACAGCAAGTATGAAGACGTAGGAGACCAAGTACCGATATCTCAGCACTAAGATCCCCAATAGACATCTATCAAAAACTGAAATATCAGTTTAAATAGGACTGTCCCTTTAATATGATGGCTGTGGATTACAAGGGAGCTGTGCAATGTGGAGGTCCCTGTATGTGTAATCCTTTGCAGAGCGGCCACTACCATATAAAACAAAAATCAAAGCACCAAATGCAATCTGAATTAGTGGATAATAGTGCATTACCTTACCTGTAAGAAATCCCTGAGGGAAAAAGAACCCTGAAATCCAGAAAGACTTTGGCTGACCTATTCGAATCCATGCCTAGAGAAAATTCATATTATTATACATGTTATTAGATTTTGTACTTTCAAGAGAGACTATTATTTGTGTGTAGATATGACATTTGATTTTGGATCAGCCTGCATTTCTTGCCTACTCACATCTATAAATGAGGTCCTCAGTAGCAGGTCTTTGACCCAGGATCCCAGGGGTTTTAATGAGGGATATGCAGCATCAGCCCACAATGTAGGAACCTGATTGTTCAGGAAGCTCTTGTATATTCGCTCCATTTCCTCAGACATGACCACAAAGCCAGCAATAGCTTTATTGAGGGTCTCCAGAGAATTCTGTGGGGAAAACAGAACAAATCATATGTGGAATAGCTGTATTATACTTAGCACAACATAGGTTTTGCGAATATTAAAGCTTACGACAACAAAATGCATTATTTAAGGGAAAAACTATACTGATATCAAAGTCATATAGCAAAATTATAGGATCCCCTTTGACCCCTTGTCTTCTTAAAAGTATTCTTGTTGGTTTACTAATTAAATCATAACTAGCAGGGCACAATTTATTTCCTGCTTTGGCAATTCTATAGGCCCACCTTTATTAATAATACAACAATCTCATCCTGATTTATTTCCCTACTACAAACTGATGTATCTAGAAATGGAAGCAGATTATACCATGTTCTAAGCTGCTGGTAGTGGCCAACAGGCTTCACCTGTATCTAAAAGAACACGTTTAGGTGGACTGACCCATTAACAACAGGTAAGTGAGAAATAATAAATATCAATATTCATGTGTTTCCTGTCAGCTTATGTTATGGAAATGGTGGCAATAATAATACAATAATGACGATTAGAACACAGGACAGTATGCATGTTGAACAACCTGATGTTCTGATTTACTATAAATTATATAAATTATATAAACATTGAATGTGTATTATATGCCTGTTAAAGTGTTATGCCGCGTACACACGATCGGACTGTCCGGCGGACTCGAGTCCAGCGGACAATCCCACGGGAAAGTCCCTTCGTGTGTATGCGGCATTAGATGTACTAGCAATTTTAGATGTACCTAACTAGCAAATTGAACTCCAGCAAATACCTTTTAGGCTGTTACAACAACAGTTTTTTTTTTTTTTTTTTTCCTTTTGGGATAAAGGTTTTAGATAAATAAAAAAAAGCTGACCCCTGTCAGTGGTAATGGTTTGTCTCAACCCTCTAACTGCCACATTTGCTTGACTGCTTGGCCTGTTAGGCTCAGCTCACACTGCTGCGACTCGGGATCCAACTTGTGAGACCCCAAGTCGAGTGACATGTGAAATCCCATGTTAGTCAATGAGAGCTGTCTTAATTAGCACTACTGAAGTCGCTCCGACTTTAGAAAAGGTTTCTGTACCACTTCAAGGGGACTTCTATCCGACTTTTATTCTATACTTCTATCAAATCAGTACTCAAGTCGCCAGGAAGTTGCCTGGCAAAGACGCACCGCAGGTCGCAACAGTGTGAACCGGGCCATAAAGGAAGCTGAACATAACAGACTTACTGATCTGATCACCAGGTGAAAAAATAAAGGAAGAAAAAACAATGCAGCCACCACATCTAAGAATTGGTTTTGAGTTTGGGTTTAACCACTTGCGCTCCGGAAGATTTACCCCCCTTCATGACCAGGACATTTTTTTGCAATTGCGTGGTCGTGCAAACGCTGTACCTAAACAAATCATTTTTTCCCACAAGTATAGGTTTCTTTTGGTGGTATTTGATTACCTCTGCGGTTTGCGCTATAAACAAAAAAAGACCAAAATTTGGAAAAAAAAAAAAAAAACAATACTTTTTTTACTTTCTGCTATAAAAAATATACAAAAAAAGTTAAAAAAAATAATTTCTTCATCAATTTAGGCCAATATGTATTCTCCTACATGGTTTTGGTAAAAAAAAAATCCCAATAAGCGTATATTGATTAGTTTGCACAAAAAATATAGCGTCTACAAACTATGGTATACATATTTTTTTTTATTAGTAATGGCAGCGATCAGTGACTTATAGGTGGACTGCAATATTGTGGTGGACAGTCAGGACACTACTGACACTTTTGACACACTTTGGGGACCAGTGACACTAATGCTAAAAAATATGCACTGTACTAATGACACTGGCTGGGAAGGGGTTAACATCAGGGCTGATCAAAGGGTTAAATGTGTGACTCACCAGTTCTTTACTACTGTGGGGGAGGTGTTTGTATTAGTGGAAGACATGGATCGGTGCCCCTGCTTAGCAGAGACACAGAATCCATGCCTTCTGTTCTGTTCTGTGTACCAAAGCATCACCGCTGGAGCAGGCTGCCAGCGGCGCGCGCACATGCTCCAGACCTGGAAGTGCAGGATCACCTACTAAGTAGGTGATCCTGTGCAGGAGAGCCACCTTGCTGCCGTATATATATATATATATATATATATATATATATATATATACAGTATACATTTGGCAAAAGATTAAAGTGGTTGTAAACCCTAACACCAATTTTACCTACAGGTAAGCCTATAATAAGGCTTACCTGTAGGTACCATGAATATCTCTTAAACTTGCACCGTTGGGAGATATTCACTGTATCAGCATGTGCACTGAAGAAACGGCTTGTTTGTGCCGTTTCTTTAGCTGCTGTGCCGTTACCGGCAGCTCCCTTGTGCACGCACGGGAGTGAGGTAATCGCCGCTATGGCCAATTACAGTGCCGAAGCCCGCGATACTGGAAAACAACTCCGGGAGGCATGTCACTGGCCACAGCGGTGTGCCGGGACTACTGCGGGGGCTTCGATCTAAAGTATGTATTTCATAATGAACTAGTATGCTATGCAATTTTTGTCTGTGGGTTTACAACCACTTTAATAACGCTTTAAGTAAAGTGTGCAGGTAAACAGGGTTCTGTACAGGTCTTGCTTCTGTTCTCAGTCTGCTTAAGTGATAGTACAACATTCTGTGCTCAGGCAGCATTCTGCAGAGAAGAACTGTATGCTCTTCTGCTCTGCTGAAAGCACTCTTGCTCTCCCTGATTGTTGCAAAGCTCTCACTCAGCAGGGGAACATGTTGAACTACTGCAGACAGACCATTGCCCTTAGACAGAGCCCATAGTCCTCTGCAGCATGCCTTAAAGCAGTTGTATAAAAAAAATTAAAAAAAAAAAACCTGTAAGGCAAGGGCATAATGAGGTAGTATGCAGTGCATACTAGCTCATTATGAAATACTTACCTTAGAACGAGGCGCCGGTATCTCACCCGGTCTACGCCGAGGGAGCTGACATTTTGCCCTCAGCGTGTCTTCCAGGTTCGCGGCTCCGGCACTGTGAGTGGCCAGAGCCCCGATGACGTCACTCTCGCGCATGCAGGAGTTTTATTCCCGGCAAGGTTTGGCAGCATCTGCCGGACCTTCACAGTGCATGTGCCGCTGACTTTAGCGGCTGCATGCAAAGTAAATATCTCCTAGACCTAAACCATACAGGTTAAGGAGATATTCATTTTACCTACAGGTAAGCCCTTATTATAGGCTTACCTGTAGGTAGAAGTTAATAATTTGGGTATACAACCACTTTGAACTTTGTGCTGACACTGGGGCTGAATTAGACATAAAATTAAAATAGGACCTGAACACTGTTTTCCTGCATACTTTACTTAGTTATATACTAAAAAATGTAATTTTCAATTGGGCTTTAACACCTAAGAAAATCTATTGTTCCTAATTTCAAGTAAACTTACTCTGAGTACTTTGAGAAGATTATTGAATCGATCTACTTCTTGTCCAAGTACAGTTGTCAATGAACTAACACGTCCTTTGGGGTCCTTCGTAAACAGCATTTCTGATGCAGCTTCCATGTCCAGTTTTTCTACAAAACATTTCAAGTTTATGTATTAATCTCACAACTGACATTGTTTAGAATATACAAAATATAGCTGAGTGCTGCACACTAGATGAAGATTGTCAGAAAATGGATTATTCCTTTACACAGAAAAATAATACACTGTCAAAACATCATAATTACTGAATGTCCAAAGCAGCGACCCATGTGCTGTCTAAAACATCTTACATTTAGACTGGATTTTATTATTTCAGATTAAAAATTGATATTAGTGTCATTGGTACAAGGGCTTATTTTCTGCAAATGGATATTATCTGCCTAGGTTTAGCAAACTGTTCGAATTTCCTAGTTTCTCTGCTGCAACCCTTAAACAAACCATGCTCTTTCCATAGGTATTCCCCTAGTATAAGTCCTATATACGGTACAATTCTGTATTGCTATATATTTTAATAATCACTCTTTGAAAGCATTAACCACTTAAGGACCACCTCCTGCACATTTACGTCGGCAGAAAGGCACAGCTGGGCACATCAACGTACAGGTACGTTGCCCTTTAAGAGCCCAGCCGTGGGTCGCGCTCGCGACCCGGTCCGGAGCTCCGTGACCGCGGCCGTGGGATCCGTGGACCCGATCGCCGCTGGTGTCCCGCAATCGAGTCACAGAGCTGAAGAACAGGGAGAGGTATATTTAAACAAACCTCTCCCTGTGCTTCCTAGTGAGGCTGTCACTGATCGTCTGTTCCCAGCAATAGGGAAAGACGATTAGTGATGTCACACGCCAAGCCACGCCCCCTTACAGTAAAAAAAAAAACACACAGGACATACTTAACCCCTCCCCGCCCCCTAGTGGTTAACCCCTTCACTGCCAGTGTCATTTACACAGGAATCAGTGCATTTAAATAGCACTGATTGCTGTATGAATGACAATGGTCCCAAAAATGTGTCAAAAATGTCGGATGTGTCCGCCATAGTGTCACAGTCACAATAAAAATCTCTGATCGCCACCATTACTAGTAAAAAAAAAAATATTAATAAAAATGCTATAAAACTATCCCCTATTTTGTAAACGCTATAACTTTTGCACAAATCACTCAATAATCGCTAATTGCGATTTTTTTTTTAACCAAAAATATGTAGAAGAATATGTATTGGCCTAAACTGAGGAAAAAAATTTTTTTTAATATTTTTGGGGGATAATTATTAAAAAATTTTTTTTTTCAAAATTGTCGCTCTATTTTTTGTTTATAGCGCAAAAAATAAAAACCGCAGAGGTAGATCAAATACCACCAAAAGAAAGCCATATTTGTGGGAAAAAAAGGAAGTTAATTTTGTTTGGGAGCCGTGTCGCACGACCGCGCAATTGTCAGTTAAAGCGACGCAGTGCCGAATCGCAAAAAGGGGCCTGGTCCTTTGGCTGCAAATTGGTCCGGGGCCCAAGTGGTTAAAGATAAATGGGGAGATAAAAAAAAAATAAAAGCAGAGTTTAAAAAAATGCTCCCAAATAAGAAACGATTCTGACCACAGGTTGGTAAAAACTTTTTAGAAAATTTAGGGTATGTGGCAGGCAAAATCTTGATGTTCATTGGTCGCAGCTCCTACTTGATTTTGAGCAGTGGCTCTTATTTTTTTAGGTCCAATTTATTCAGGTTGCGGTGCCAAATAGTAATTTGTGATGTCCAAGTCCAGTAAAATATCATACACATGCATGGAAATGGTTGTATGGTTTGTGGGTGCTGCAGCGACCACCGGATGGGAACCAGTATCAACACAAGGTTAAGGAATGTATTGCCACCACATCAAGGTTCTTTGAAATGGTGTCCAGAAAAGAGTAGCAATGTCTCAGGGCTGTGCTCTTCTTCAGGTATGTGATAATGTCTGAAGAAGGGATCCTTTGTGATCCTGAAATATCATTACTATATGCTGTGGTGTGATGGCCTCAATAAAGGTTTGGACACTACTGTATTTCAAAGATGCTTGGTGTCCCATGAATATACTTCATCAAGTGATTGTAAACCATTAACTTATAAAACAGCCAATTCAGTTTAAAATAAGAATCGAAGGCAAAACATGTATGTATCTCTCTCTCTCTCTCTCTCTCTCTCTCTCTCTCTCTCTCTCTCTCTATATCTATCTCTCTATCTATATATATATATATATATATTATGTTAAGCACTTATAAGCTGCTTGCAAAAAAAAATAAAAAATTATTACCTGGTAGTTTTGAAAGGATGGAGGTAGCCAGTTCACTGACAATTTCATCATTGCTCTTCCCGGTCCCCCTTGCTGTAGACCTTGGCTGTACCTCCAGTATGGTGTTAACCAAAGTACTTGTCTCTTTGCGCTGCATAGAAAAGTACAGTTTATTCATTTTAAACAATATTGTTTTAAATAATTGTACTGAGAGTCTAAAAGTAGGCAATAATAAGCAGATGTTTTAGTGGGACATCTGCCCATTCTTGAACAACTCTTGCACTGCCAGTACCCACTGAGATCTTTTTCCTCACTTGGCCAGTGGTTGGATGTAGTGCACACACAGTTCAAGCGTCATTCCCTTGGTTTTTCCAAATCACTTATAAAAGCTAGGCATTATAGAAACAAAGAGCTGTGATTGCAGACCTCCAAATAAACATTCACATTGCAGTGCGGTTTTGAATACTTTTTCAACCACTGCCACTGTAAAAGAAACAGTCTGAATTCCTTATCTGCATGCATGATGCAGATCAGTGACCTAGAAAGTACTTAACCACAAAATCAGCATGACAAGCAAATGGCATTTTCAGAAGGAGCAGTTTCAACTTCTATTTGTGCTGTGACAAATTTACTTTAATTTTTTTTTTTATTTTTTATTTTTTATTATTTTATTTTATTAAAAAAATAAAAATATAATTTTGTAAATACAAAATAATTTTTTTTTCTACGTTTTGTACTATTTCTGCTATAATATATTATATTTATATTTCTGCATGATGCACCTGAAGAGACTGCGTTAGCGTAAGGCATAAATTAGGATTTATGGAGCCTAATTTGAGGTTGAGGTTATTTGTTAAAGTTTAATTTTAAGTGGGTGGGTTAGGTAAAGGTTAAAGGTAAATGGTCCATTTTAATGGTTAAGTTAAGATTTAGGTGAGGGAAAGGTTAACGTGGAACTTCACTCTCTCAATCAACATTGCCTATTTTAATCTTTATGCTGCTAGGAAAGAATATCATATTTACTTGTTTTATTTTTTTATTTTATCTTTCTTCAGTTACTTCCTGGTTTCCAGGCCTAGGCAAATGAGGTCACACATCCCAGGAGTCTTCAGGAGATGAGGAGAGGTTTCCTCAGAATCATCTGCACTTACTCAAGATAGCCACAGGCAGAATTGCTGGGGGGTGTTTTAAAATGTAATTTATCAGCAAAATAAAGTATGAAGACATGCTCCATGGTTGGGTCAGTTTGGTTTGAATATTAAGAATGTATTAAATAGCGTTTTTGGTTTGTGATGTTCAGATGCAGCATAGTTCCGCTTTAAGTGTTAGGGAGATTCTAAGGGTCAGATTAAGATTAAAGGACTGGGCATGTGTGAGAGTAGCCAAAAATCAATGCTTATTTCTCAGTCCTAAAAGCCATCATATGGTATTGAGAGAATTGCTTGTATCCAAATAGCATCTATTTGGTTTGAATGTGCATTTGTTTTATTTTAACCTTTTAAATAAGATTTAAAATACATACATTAGATTTAATTATAAATGTAAATTAAGATTTTTTTTTAGCTTTAACCACTTTCAGACCAGACCATTTTGCTGGCTTAAGACCAGCCAGACCACTTTTTGCGATTCGGCACTGCGTCGCTTTAACTGACAATTGTGCGGTCGTACGACGTGACTCCAAAACAAAATTGACGTCCTTTTTTTCCCACAAATAGAGCTTTTTTTTGGTGGTATTTGATCGCCCCTGCGTTTTTTTTTTGCGCTACAAACAAAAAAAAAGAGTGGCAATTTTGAAAAAAACACATTATTTTTTACTTTTTGCTATAATAAATATCCCCCAAAAATATATAAAAAAAACGTTTTTTTTCCTCAGTGTAGGCCGATACGTATTCTTCTACATATTTTTGGTAAAAAAAATCTCAATAAGCGATTATTGATTGGTTTGCGCAGAAGTTATAGCGTTTACAAAACAGGGGATAGTTTTATAGCATTTTTATTAATAATTTTTTTTTTACTAGTAATGGCGGCGATCAACAATTTTTATTGTGACTGCGACACTATGGCGGACACATCGGACATTTTTGACACATTTTTGGGACCATTGCCATTTATACAGCAAGCAGTGCTATTTAAATGCATTGATTCCTGTGTAAATGACACTGGCAGTGAAGGGATTAACCACTAGGTGGCATTGTAGGGGTTACATGTTCCTAGAGGCGTGTTTCTAACTGTAGGGGGCGTGGCTGTCAGCTAGTGAATGCTGATCTCTGCTCCAATCACTGGGAGCAGAGATCGGCGTCACTAGTTGCTAGGCAGAACGGGGAGATGCTGTTTATTTCTGCATCTCCCTGTTCAGACTTCCTGTGAGACGATCGCGGGTATCCCCGTGGCGATCGAGTCCGCGGGACCCGCGACCGGCCTCACGGGGGTCCCGACCGGCGCGAGCGTGCGCCGTCGGGGGGCGCACGCTCGATGGCACAGCGGCATCTTAAAGGGGACGTACCTGTACGCCCTTATGCCTGTCCGTGCCATTCTGTCGACGTACATCGTCGTGCGCCGGTCGGGGAAGTGGTTAAATAAAACCCTTTTAATTGTTGTGTGTTCCCTTTAAGCTGCCCCTATTTTAGTTATTCAACCACTGGTTTGAACAAAACAAACTAACCCAATTCCCCCATCCACTTATTTGATTTAGATGGGGGAGTCCTTCCCATTGACCTATTGTATTCTGACAACAGAGAGACTCCCTTGATGTCTGAATACACTGATCAGCTGCAGTGCGGATCGAACTGCTAAAATCTGACAGGGTGGTTGTACAGAAACAAATCAGTAGATCGACTTCAGTTCAACCATAGTGCCCATTCGTGGATCAAAATTTGACCAGTCCCTGCTGAACCGGACAAATTTCGATCCAGGTATGGCCAGCTTCAGGGGATTCACTCTAATTGTCCTGATTACCAATGGCACTAAAAATGAAAGTCAGGGCAAAAAGTTTGAATTGCCACAAATCTGCAATAGAGGGCAAATCTTCCAATAAGTACACTTGTTCCTGTATCAATTGTGTAAGAGGGCATTTTTCTCACATTGGAAATATATGCTCTAACTTACTGTTGAGTCTACAGATCATGAAGTTAAAGAAATCTCCCTTATAAGACACATATGGCAAAATCCTCCACTACTCTATCCAAAATGAAAAAAAATGGCTATAACTTTTCATAATTGAAATATAATATGCCCTCATGCTAATTGTAATGCTCTGGAGAAAATTAGCATTTTAAAAAAAGGATATACTTAGTTCTGTATGAAAGGAAACCAAGCTCTATATAGCCCTTGTTTAAATAGTATTCATTGCCATGGCTGGGATTGCTGTAAAAAGCCTAAGTACATTTTGCCATCTGATGGTTTCAAAAGAAACATTATTATTGGAAGATTGACATACAAAGGCAACTATCGCCTATTATCTGTGTTTAACAGACTATTATGATTAAATCATCATTTTCCTTTGAGCTGTGGTGCAATCCATGCTTCACACAATTAAATTAGAGCAAGTACCCATAAGCACACAAACCTGGAAAGCTAAATTGGCATTTTCATGCATTCCGAATATTTCTGGATCATCGGTCAAGGTCAGATTTTCTATGTACTCCTTATACAACTGCAGACTGTCAGCATCTGGACTGAAATATATACCTAAAGTGTGTTTAAAAATACTGCTCATTAGATTATGCAAACATTTTTCTAAAAAGGAAAAAGCATGTAAAGAATATTGGTTTGCACAAAAGCGTCTATGCTTATTAAAAAAATAAACATACTGTAGCCTGAGGAAAGGGGGATTTCTAGACTAAGACAATTAATAATAATAATGTCCATCACATAATTATTCCTGAAATATTTTTGATATAAAAGCATGTGGCTGTTGTTACATTCCCAACATTTCTATTTAATCCATATTTAATCCATAATTCATAGGGCAAAAAATGATTATATTGATGTTATTCTGGACCTCAACCAAGGCCTACTTTGCATTACCAAATGTCATCCTGTACTACTCAGCTGTAACTCTACATATTTAATGCATTTACTTGACCAGTATGAATAATGCATTTTTGGGAACTAGTTATTTCATTGTACGGAAGAAGGCATTTACTTGTGTGCACTACTGAAGTAATTTGGAATTTGTAACTCTTCAGGTGTTAAATAATTTATTGTACAATTTAATGTGTGTTGTTACCATTTGTGAAAAAGAAAACTGGTGTGTAGATATTTAAAAATTAAAGGATTATCAACTCTTTGTAAGAGTGCACTACCTTCTCACATAGAATATAAACTCAACTAAACTTTCTCAGCATCTACTCATCATTAAATACACCTATTACATAATATTAAAAAAAAAAAAAAACCTGTGACTCAGGGCATTGCTTTAAAGAAACACAGAAAGATTCAGCTTTGTGGCTCACATAACCACATGAAAAAAGACAACTGAGTGAGGTAACTTACAGTGAGAATCTATTCAGACAACTTTCCATCCTAGACAAAAGCCTAATACAAGGTTTAACCAAGGTAGGTTGCTAGATTTTTATTGCTGTGTTCCCCATCGGGGAGTTTTCGCTTGACTTCCTGTCCCAAAGATGGGACATGAATTGAGTGGAATTCTTCTCATAATTTGGGCATTTGGAAATGCTGCCTTTGCTATTGGTCACCAGAATAAGAGTACCTATTAAAAGATATCTGCTTTTTAGGTGACAATGACATTGTTGATTTCTCCTAACGTTCTAACTGACAACTGACATTTCCCACTCAATTAAAAAACTAGATTAAAGTATTGTCTGGCATTCTGCTTTAAAGGAAACAAATGTATCAAAATCAGAGGATGCCTGGCAACTCTATATTTCTGAAAGTTGTCCTTTAATAATCAAGAGCTTTAAGATGGAATTGCATATTTATACATTAAGGCCTCATGCACACTGGATGTATTTATAGCTGCTGTTTTTGGCTTTAGCCATTTTTTTCTTCAGCCAGTAAACTCCCCAGCATGTAATTCTGTGTGTCCATGCACACATAGGCTTTTATCGGCAGTTTTTGGCAGGGGGGTTTTCTGGCTGGAAAAAAAACGCAGAACTAGTGGATTTTGAAAGGAGTTTTTCAGCTGTAAAAACACTCTAACTCTGATAAAAGCGAAAAAAATGCTGAAAAAGAGTGAAAAATGCAGTTATTCTGTGTTTATGAGCATTTGTGAGCCATAAGCTTTAGTAGGAGTATAGTTTTGTTAAAAAAAAGCTAAAAACGCTACTGCTAAAATTCTGCAAAACTCATTCTACAGCTACATCTTTCTACAGCTAACGCTACTGGTGTTTTTTATAACGTCCAGTGTGCATGAGGCCTTAAAGTACAAAGGATTGTCATTCTTCTTTAATTAAATTGTGCTACATTAAGTTAATCGCTTAAACAGGAGCAGTGCTAAGCTGCTTCAAATACATAAATAAACATATTCTTATTTTTTTACCTGAGCTAGAATAACAGTAATGGTCTTCAAGGGTCTCCGGAGAAAAGAATCTCCTTAGGATTGTCCTTAAACATCTTTGGTCCCATGCATCAGTTACTCTTCCTCCATATGTTATCTCCCCTGGAAAATAGTAGTATAATGTTTCAATTTCACTGTCATATTTTTTTCAAGCTCAAAAGCTTTTTTTCAAGCTTACAGCTCAAAAGATTTATGTCATACTTATTCCCAAAGCTCCTATGTGATGCAGAGCAGTGGCAGAGAGAACCAGATAGGCACCGTGGATAACTAGCACCTTTCATACAAAGACAACAGCTCTGCGGGTGGCAAGGATAACATAGCACTGCTGTGTCTATCCAAAACTGCTTTACTTGAACTGAATTAAAAATAGAACATCATTCCTGTACATAAAATATTCAGTAAATAGTCAGAAAACAGCACTATTACTTAGTATAAGTAAAACTAATAAATCTACATGGGACATAACAATGTGATCCACCAGACAGCCCTTCCTCCAATATCAACTTTGTTAGATAATTATGTGAATGCGTATTATTAATTACTATTAATACATATTAATAAATATTGCTTTTGCAGCATTTTCAAGCATACTGTATGTCACCTTGACTTTTCTTTAAAGTTTAGAAATACAGTAAAACCTTGGATTGCGAGCATAATTAGTTCCAGAAACATGCTTGTATTCCAAAGCACTTGTATATCAAAGCAAATTTCCCCATAAGAAATAATGGAAACTCAAATGATTTGTTCCACAGCCATTTATTCATAAGTGCTTCAGTTTACAGTCCATATAAAAAGATTATAGCAATGTGAAAGGTTGTAGCAATGTGAAAGGTTGTGTAACCATAAAATGTCCATTTACAAATGGAAGCCTCCACAATTGGATTAGAAACTAAATCCAGCAGGAGCTACAGAGTATAAAAGAGAAGAGAGGTGCCTCTAAGTGTAGTAATATGGTTGATGATTAAAATAGGCACATGGCACAGGCATCCGGGGTAAAGCTGTCCACACAGACAATCCCCTGCATTAGCGGCTCTCACGGCGGCTCTCACAGCTGTCAGTCTGCAATCGTGAATGGGAAGACTACCCTGCAGTAGTGCGTTCTGAAAGCCTGGCTTTAACCACTCTTGGAGTGAAGAGTAGAAGGGACGACGTCGATGGTGGCGAGGAGGATGGTCTATTTGGACAGCTTTACCCCAGATGCCTGCATACTTAGATGTGCCTGTTTTAAACATCAACCATGTGAGTTGCTAAATGTTGTACCTTCATTAAATGTACCATATTGCTACACTTAGAGGTGCCTCTCTTCTCTTTTATACTCAGTAGTGACATGGCGCTACTCTTATATCCAGACATCGCTTGTATATCAAGTCAAAATATTTTTTAAAAATGTGAAAAACGCTCTTAAGCCAAGTTACTCTCAAACCAAGGTTTTACTGTATAGTTGTGTGCAAACTGTTCAGCTTTGTATGCCCCTGACACCAAGCCCTTATGCTGTATTAGCCCAACCAAGAAAAAAGACATTAGTCTGCAATGAGAAAAGAATGGACACCAATACACATGATTGTGTTATATGTTGAGGCTAACCCAAATTAACATGCTCAGACACCGCACCATGTTATTAAACCAGCTTTAGCTATGGAGTTATGAAGCACTCTATAGTGAGGATGTAGAATATAAAATGTTTTGTAGGGACTGTGCAGGCAAAATAAAAGTTATTTGCTTTAGTACAATTTCTAGTATACACTTTGAACATATGACATACTGAATATGTGCAAATTTGTTATTTTCCTGCAATTGTTAAAAATGTTTAGAAATAGAAAAAAAAAAAGGACCTGACAAAAACTCCCCAAATGCCTTGGGTCGGGTGCTATATTTAGACCCCTGATCTTATGGTCAAATGCACTTACCTGTTATATAAGTAAGTGCGTCCCATGGTATTTTTCCTTCCTGACAGTACAAGTTTAAATTAAGCAGAGCACATTCTCTGTCACTGTCAGTAAATTCATAGCAGATGTTCCATCCAAGTGGCCCAAACTTCTTCCTCTCCTACAACAAAACCATTTGATATTTTTTGTAAATAACAAAACAAAAATTGTGTGAAGACTTTTCATTTTATTTTTAAGCTCTGGGATTTTGAAGCTTTGGGTCAGTGGGGAGACAGGGAAAATAGAGGTATAATTTAAAGAAAACCTTTAGTAATAGAGTATGAAGGACAACGCTGCTTACCTCTCCTCCTTATGGAAATGTTAGTTACCCGGCTGCCATACTCTAATAGCCTAATACTTTCTAGGGCAATGATCGAGAACAAGTATGTCGAACCACTTGAACCTACTAAGCTGCATGCTTGTCCCAGGTCAGGTAACAGCCAGGCGAATAGTATTCTTAAGAGGTAGGTAATTGTACCCCTCATGTGCCTTTGTCTACAGGTCTTCTTTAAAGTTTACACCAAATGCCTAACATTTTCTCCAGGCAAGAAACTCAACTGTTAACATAGCCTTGTGTTAAGAATTAGGTAAAGGTCCACCACTGTGCTTCTACAACAATTATATCAGGAGGACAGCAATACCTATCGTTTAAGTCTGGAAAAAATATACCACCATTTTCTATTGCCTTTAACATGCTATTTTAAACCATAGCAACAAAACGGAACAAGTAATTGCTAAGACCTCTGCTTAGCTGTAATTATGTGTATATTCAAAGTCATGGCGTACTGTCTACTTGACCTTTGCTGTAATCATGGCTTCAAAACTGTAAACATTCTACAAGAGTGCTTGCTTCATTCACGAACATTCTCCCTAAGCTGTACTTTCAACATATCCAGCTGAGCCTTAAAATTGCCATGTCACGAAGATGCCAATTGCAAATCAACCTAAACAAATCCATGGAAAGTCATTTCCTTTTACTGGAATACACATGCTCCTACACAGTAATATCCCATAGGCATATTTAAACAATATGGGAACACAGATATTGGATAAATCTCTGCATAGGAGAAAGTCTTTAATTCACAAAAAAGTATCCCTGACAGCTGTTAGAACGTTGAAATGACTGTGTTTGGCAAAATATTCATGTGCATTTAGACATATAGAGAAATGTATATTTAGTCTCTTATATTTATAATCTTAAGAATTAAACTGAATCACAGAGGTGAAACTAAAGACCACAGGACCCTAGTACAAGGGTTTAACAGGTTTTCTTATGTGACATGCAAAATCTGTGGACCCTTTCAACCCTTAGTGGTTGATTTACTCATAACAAATAGACAAATAGGCTGTTCACTTTGCATGGGAGTTTTCACTCTTTAAATGGGAGTTTTCCCTTAGCTTAGTGAATGTGGTAAAAATTCACCTTCAATGAATACCTAATCACATGAAAAAAAAAAAGTATATATATAACATATTTGCTTGCACATGATCAGCTGATGGGAGGCAGCAATGCTTAACGACATTCACTAAGCCAATAGGAAATTAATGAGAACACGATCTATGAATAGGGAGAGTCTGATCAGTCACATGCAGCGTAATCAGTGGAAGAACTTTTCTCAATGGAGGAGAGGCCAGGAGGGGCCTGTCCTTGTTACAACTGAACATGGAGACCCTAAGCTGTTAACCCCACAACTCTGGATGTTAAGCAACAAGAAGTGGACAGGTCAGCTCTGCAGTGAAGATTTCTACAGAATCCAGAAGCCTGAACTTTGTGATATTCAACATTACAAGTAAGTAATGTAAAGAACACTGTTTTAAGTGTGAATGAGCCCTTAGGGCATAAGAGTTGGTACATCTGAAATATAGTAAGCTGTACTAAAAATATTTTTCATGGCTGGATGTTCCAGGCTCGCACCGTACCGCTGAATAGATTACTTGGGGGCTGAAGTATTCTAGGGAGATCTGTGTCTAGTGAGGGCTTATTCCTTTAAGGACGTTCTTCTCTTTTTTCTTTTGTTTGTTCTTTTACATTGTACTTTTGATGTGACGCAATGTATATTATGCTGATAATTGCTTTTGTACATCATTCAAGAAATGCATATACATCTTAGTTGATCTGATATTGTTTTGCATGTATTATACCAACTGTATTAGTATAGATCATTGCATTGATTATGATGTACCTGTGAAATTTGTTGCAAAAAAAAACATTGTTTCTGACTAAAAAAATGTATATATGTTTCCGATCATAGACCTTTTTAAAAATCACATCTGTTTTATTGAGATTCAATCTTTGCAGGAGAGATGTGTATAAACTATAAAAGTGTCAAAATGAAGACTGCAGTGCAGTAAGTAGGATATATAGCCAAAGATACATTTGATGCCTTGACAAAAAAAAAAAAACACAAACCAGCAGTGTCTCCAAAAATAAATTTAAAATCACGCGGTCAATAAATTCCCCTGAAGTTCATATCTCTAGTGATTCACTGCGTTTCATGGTCTAGTAAAAATAATAATAATAACAGTATTGAATGCCATTAATGATTTATTGACTTTAAAGCTAAGCTCCAGAAAACAAAAAAAACTATTTTGTGCTATTTGCTGTGTAAAAATAAATGACCTCTATTTATGTCTGCCCCATCAGTAAAACAGTTTTAGTGTTACTACACCCACAACAGTAAAATCCGTCTGTATTTGCAGTAAAGCATGCTTGTTATACTCACTGTGGAACCTAAGGGGTTAATCCTCTGCATTGTGTAAAAAGGCTGTTTGAGCCTGTCTTCTCTGATCCCCCTTTTTCCACTGCCCCAAACCATCTTCTGATATTACAGAGCCTTGGGGGCAAGCTGCGCATGCTCACTTTGGAGTGTATTGCTAGAGAGTTTTCTTTTTCTTGGGAGGGTGCATGTGATCAGCACAGGGCCAATCACCACTGTCCAGATGGAGGATCAGGGCTCATGCAGCCTCATAAAACATTCAGAGTAGAATGAAAACTCCTCCGACAAGCTTTTATCAGTGCTTGGCCAAACACTGATAGAAGTCACAAGACTGCTATATACTGCTGATGAGAAAAGGTATTTAGCAGTTTAGATTTAGTAAAATAATTGCATTTTTTTTTATCTTGGAAAAGTGCATGTGATCAGCACAGGGCCAATCAGCACTGTCCAGACAGATATCCTGCAGCCTCATAGGACAATCAGGGGAGAATGAAAACTCCTCTTTAACCAGACACTGATAGAAGTCACACGACTGCTCTAACTGCTGATGTGAAAAGGTATTTAGCAGTTTATAGTTACTAAAACTATTGCATTTTCCATGTTTTCTGTACTGTGGGATACTAGATATACAGTGGTGTGAAAAAGTGTTTGCCCCCTTCCTCATTTCCTGTTCCTTTGCATGTTTGTCACACTTAAGTGTTTCGGAACATCAAACCAATTTAAACAATAGTCAAGGACAACACAAGTAAACACAAAATGCAATTTGTAAATGAAGGTGTTTATTATTAAAGGTGAAAAAAAATCCAAACCATCATGGCCCTGTGTGAAAAAGTGATTGCCCCCCTTGTTAAAACATACTATAACTGTGGTTGTCCACACCTGAGTTCAATTTCTCTAGCCACACCCAGGCCTGATTATTGCCACACCTGTTCACAATCAAGGCATCACTTAAATAGGAGCTGCTTGACACAGTAAGGTCCACCAGAAGATCCTTAAAAGCTACACATCATGCCGAGACCCAAAGAAATTCAGGAACAATTGAGAAAGAAAGTAATTGAGATCTATCAGTCTGGAAAGGGTTATAAAGCCATTTCCAAAGCTTTGGGAATCCAGCGAACCACAGTGAGAGCCATTATCCACAAATGGCGAAGACATGGAACAGTGGTGAACCTTCCCAGGAGTGGCCGGCCGCCCAAAATTACCCCAAGAGCGCAGCGACGACTCATCCAAGAGGTCACAAAAGACCCCACAACAACGTCCAAGGAACTGCAGGCCTCACTTGCCTCAGTTAAGGTCAGCGTTCATGCCTCCACCATCAGGAAAAGACTGGGCAAAAATGGCCTGCATGGCAGAGTTCCAAGGAGAAAACCACTGCTGAGCAAAAAGAACATCAAAGCTCGTCTCAATTTCTCCACAACACATCTTGATGATCCCCAAGACTTTTGGGACAACATTCTTTTTTTTTTCCATAAAAGATTTTATTGAAAATTTCAAAACATACAAGTATGCAAAACATGTATATATCACATACAAGAAAGTGCAACCACGACTCTTTTATACAAAGGAAAAATGTAACTGAAACCATGCTGCATTGGCCGTGGTGGGTAGAACAGTGCTAAACAAATATAGTCATAACTTGTCAACTAACGTATAACCAATATAATGTTATATTAGAAGAGGGGCACTGGTCAGGTCAGGAAGTGTTACAAATGGGTGCCGGACCCATGAGACCAATATCAACAGGTCTAACTTGGGTCTCGAAAGTGACTCTAGTCCTGACTTCAATGTCAGTGTGGAAATGTGAACGGATACGTTGGTGTGCCTCTAAAAGGTTGTTGGTTGGTTAAATATTCTAGGGGAGGATTCAATGTTATGTTTGATAGCTGGGATGGGGTACGGGAGTGAGGGGTGGGGGGGGGGGGTGAGGATAGAGAAAGAAGGAGTATAAGGGAGAGAGAGAGAGAGAGAGAGAGAGAGAGAGAGAGAGAGAGAGAGAGAGAGAGAGAGAGAGAGAGAGAGAGAGAGAGAGAGAGAGAGGAGGCGGGCGCCGTTCCCGGCGTCCCCCCTCCCCCCCGCCGACACCGCGCTTTCTGGTTTGTGGGTTATGTATCCCTAGTTAGGGAAGGAAAGAAAGCCTTGTATTTGTCCGTGGTTTGGAAGTGTTTCCAGCAGGCCCAGGTGGTTGAAAATTTTTGTAGACGTTCTTGTGCGGTATAAATCAGCTCTTCCATCTCCTCTATCTTAGCAACTCTAATCAACCATTCCCGAATTGAGGGGACATCTGGTGATCGCCAGTGTGTAGGAACACACAATCTGGCTGCATTGACCATATGCATGGCTAGTGATTTGTGATAGATCTGTTTAGGGAGAGTTGTATGATGGAGGAGATATTGTGCGGGGTTATAGTTTAGGGTGTAAGTGGTGACTTGTGATATAATGGAGTGAACTTCCTGCCAGAAGGGTTGTATTAAGGGGCACTCCCACCAGATGTGGATCATGGAGCCTACCTCTGTCTTGCATCTCCAGCAGGTGTTGGGAATTGTGGGCGAGAATTTGTGTAGCCTAGCAGGAGTTCTGTACCATTTAGTTACGATTTTGTACCCATTTTCTTGGATTGCTACATTCATCGAACCTTTATGTGCGTAAGTATATATGTCTTCCCACTGTTCTTTTGTAAGATTGATATGTAAGTCTTTTTCCCAAGAGCTATGTGTGGGTACAGTCCGAGTCTGTTCAGGTTCGTCTTGGAGTAATGCATATATGTACGATATTAAGTGCCTCAGGGATGTGTTACTTGTACATAGGACTTCAAATGGGGAAAGCTGTCTACACCACGTAGTGGATTGATCTTCCACGGCGAGGAAATGTCTTAGTTGCCTATAAGTCCAAAATGGGAAGGTCTGGGTTGGGGAGAGTTTAACTAGGTCTTCATATGAACGTGGTCGTCCCTTGTGGAAGAAGTGGTGAGCTAATACCTCCTCTTGTGGCCATTCCCTTTTTAAGAATGAGGGGGATTCTCCTGGAAGAAAGTCTGGGTTGTTGCGCAAGGGGGTCAGGGGACCTGGGCGAGAGGATACTTTGGAGAGGCGTATTGCTTGGTTAAAAGCCAATAGCGAGGGGAAGATAAGGGGGTGTGTTTTAATTAGTTGGTTCCACTGGCTTGGAGTAAGCCAGGGAAGGGAGTGTAACAGACCGTTTGTGAAGTGGTTCTCCAGAGCAACCCAGGCCTTCCCGGTCTTGTGGATCCGCCAGTCCACCACCCTGGTCAGGTGGCAAGCTAAGTGGTATTTGGGGAGGTCAGGGAGTCCGATGCCTCCTTTTGTTTTAGCCCAGTTCAGGCGAGCATATTTGATGCGTGGGGCCGTGTTTTTCCAAATAAAGACAGTACATGCCTTTTTGTACGTTGCAAAGAAGGAAGGAGGAAGGCGAATCGGGATTGTCTGCATCAAGTATAAGAGTCGGGGGAGAACAATCATCTTTATTAAAGCTGCCCTACCAAACCAAGAGACATTTAGATTGGCCCAGTCCTTTAGATCCGTTTGGATTTTAGTGAGTGCAGGTAAGAAGTTTTGGTTGTAAAGATCTGTTATTTTCCTGGTAATTTGAATGCCTAGATAGGTGATGTTGTCTTTTTTCCATCGAAAGGGGAAGGATTCCTGACAATGGGTAACTTCTTGTAATGGTAGAGAGACATTAAGGGCGTATGATTTAGAGTAGTTGATTTTTAGGTTTGATAATTCCCCAAAGTGTTTCATATCACTGAGTAAATTGGGTAGGGTTATGCGTGGGGATTGCAATGACAATAGAATATCGTCAGCAAACGCTGCTACCTTAAATTCCCTATTATCTATAAAGCATCCTTTTATGTCAGGGTTGGCTCTTAATCTGTTTAGCAGGGGTTCAAGTGTTAGAACAAAGATCAGGGGCGATAGGGGGCAGCCCTGCCTCGTCCCGTTGCTGATGGAGAAGGCGTCCGACAGAAGGCCATTAACTTTTACTTTGGCTGAGGGGTTTGTATACAAGGCGTCAATATGCGAACACATGCGGGGAAGGAGTCCAACTCCTTTTAGCACTGCCTGCATATAGTCCCAAGCCACTCTGTCGAACGCCTTCTCAGCATCAAGGGATAGGAAAAATCCCTGGGATAGTGATGAGGTGAGCCAGTGGTGCAAATTCAGTGTGCGAATAGTATTATCCCTGGCTTCCCTACCTGGAATAAAGCCCACTTGGTCAGATAGAATGAGGCCAGGAATAAGAGGAAGCAGTCTGTTGGCGAGGATCTTTGCGTAAAGTTTAATATCTACGTTGAGTAGGGAAATGGGCCTATAGTTGGATACTTGCGTCGGGTCCTTACCGTCTTTTGGGATGACTGTTATGTGCGCTTCCAGTAGTCGGCCTGTAGAAATGTTGGGGTTTGCTAGAGCGTTGAATGTCTGTAATAGGGATGGTGATAGTTCTCCTGCAAAGGTTTTGTAGTATAAAAGCGGAAGACCATCCGGCCCTGGGCTTTTACCCACTTTCATTTGTTTGATTGCCAAGGAGAGTTCCTCTGAAGAGAGAGGGCTCTCCATGGCCTCCGCTTGTTGAGGAGAAATTGGTGTAGGGCAGTATTGGGCTAGGAAGTCTTTAATTTTGTCGTGACGGTCGCCTGTCTTGGGAGTTCCTATGTTGTCTCGTGTCAAATTATACAGTTTAGAGTAAAACAATTCAAATTGTTTGGCAATGTCCATGTTTCTAGAAAGTAGGTTACCTTTGTTGTCTCGTATCTGATGGATTGTAGAATGAGATTTGGCCGTCTGAATCGTACGAGCTAGGAGTCTCCCGCTTTTGTTGCCGTGTTCGTAAAATACCTTTTGGCCCAGGATGTATCGTCTCCTGGTGCGTTTCCCTAGTTCATCTAAAAGTGTAGAGCGAGCTTGCGTGAGGTCTTGGAGTGTTGTTAGGGAAGTGGAATGTTTGTGAGTCCTTTCGAGTCTGTGGATTAGTTCAATAAGGGTTTTAATCTGTTCTTGGTGTTTCTTTTTAGAGGCGGTTGCTAGGGAGATTAATTTTCCTCGGATGACACACTTATGGGCTTCCCAAACTGTAATGGGTGAAATGTCAGGGGATAGATTTTCTTTAAAGTATAGTTGGATTCGAGAGCGAATTTGTTGTAATATTACTGGGTCTTTTAAAAGGGAGGGGTTCAGTCTCCATAATTTGCATTTTGGGGTGGAATCCACGAAGGTGAGAGTCATTGTGATGGGATGGTGATCAGACAAGAACATTGGTTCAATTGACGCTTGCGATAGGTAGGCCAGGTCATGTTGGGATAGAAAAAAATAGTCTAGTCTGGAGTACTTTTGGTGTGGTGGGGAGAAAAAGGTATAGTCCTTGACATTTGGGAATAGGGTACGCCAGGAGTCGTGTAAAGTCAGGTTTTGAAGCTGTATTTTAATTTGGCGAAGAGCACGGTATGGGAGTGAAGACGTTCCTGTGGAGGTGTCAAGAAGGGGATTCATTGGAATGTTGAAGTCTCCTCCCAGTATCACTATGCCCTCCTGGAAGGAGGATAATAGGTCACATACGTTCCTGAGGAAAGATAGCTGGTGTTCATTGGGACAATACACGTTGGCCAGCGTAATTGGTTTAGACGCATATGTGCCCTTGATGAAGAGATATCTTCCCTCCGGGTCTATTTTGGAATCTTTCAGTTGAAAGTCAGCATGCTTGGCGATGAGGATCGAGACCTGGGACAACATTCTGTGGACCGATGAGACAAAAGTGGAACTCTTTGGAAGGTGTGTGTCCAAGTATATCTGGCGTAGAAGGAACACTGCATTTCAGAAAAAGAACATTATACCAACAGTAAAATATGGTGGTGGTAGTGTGATGGTCTGGGGCTGTTTTGCTGCTTCAGGACCTGGAAGACTTGCCGTGATAAAAGGAACTATGAATTCTGCTGTCTACCAAGAGATCCTGAAGGAGAATGTCCGACCATCTGTTCGTGTACTCAAGCGGAAACGAACTTGGGTTCTGCAGCAGGACAATGATCCTAAACACACCAGCAAGTCCACCACCGAATGGCTGAAGAAAAACAAAATGAAGACTTTGGAGTGGCCTAGCCAAAGTCCTGACCTGAATCCTATTGAGATGTTGTGGTATGACCTTAAAAAGGCCGTTCATGCTCGAAAACCCTCTAATGTAACTGAATTAGGACAATTCTGCAAAGATGAGTGGGCCAAAATTCCTCCAGGATGCTGTAAAAGCCTCATTGCACGTTATCGCAAACGCTTGGTTGCAGTTGTTGCTGCTAAGGGTGGCCCAACCAGTTATTAGGTTTAGGGGGCAATCACTTTTTCACACAGGGCCATGATGGTTTGGATTTTTTTTCACCTTTAATAATAAACACCTTCATTTACAAATTGCATTTTGTGTTTACTTGTGTTGTCCTTGACTATTGTTTAAATTGGTTTGATGTTCCGAAACACTTAAGTGTGACAAACATGCAAAGGAACAGGAAATGAGGAAGGGGGCAAACACTTTTTCACACCACTGTAGTGTATTCAGGGTCCTGGGTTTAGTAACACTTTAATTTCACTCTGACCCTGCAGTATGTAGGTGCTGAACGTAGTTTCAGTAATAGTACCCTTATCATAGCAGGTTTCTTGTTGCACCTCTTCGAAGAAAAGGCCTTGTATTATTTTCACTGAATGCAAAGCTTTTTGTGATTGGACAGGTGAACATCACAATCTCCCATCCTCCAACTTCTAGGTGGAGTAGGTGTACATAAAGCAACCTGACATGGGCAGTGTACTACTGCAAGAATTAAAAGTCTCAGCATCCGACGTTTGTTTCTTACAATACTGGGGAGCTGATTAAAAGTAAATGCTCTATCGAATGCAGCATCAGCCAGACGTGGGACAGGCATAAATAGAGGTCATTTATGTTTACACAGCAAATGGCCCAAACTTGTTTCTTTCTCAGGGTTCAGCATTAAGTATAATACAGTATAACCAAGTATCCTTAAACAAATTCACTGAGGATGGGCCTTTCCGGGGCCCTGGAGGATCCAGTGTATGCAGCAGGTGGACAGTAGATGGAGAGGGTAGCAGATAGGACTCCACCCCCCCTCCACATACCCCTCCACTCTGTATCCCCCCCAATTTCCCCTACTATATCTTCTTTTTTCTCTCACTGGCTACAATCTGAACCCAGTAACCGACGGACAGGGTGCCTGGTTAGGGTACTACTACCTGACACCGTGCCCCATGTCCCTGACTACAGAAGAGGACAAGTGAGTAAATTTGATCCAATATATCTATGCCCTAACAGATGGTTCCGGAAAACTGTTGAAATAGTAATAAACTATCCTGAAAGGATTTATTAGGTTCTGAGGAACACATGCATCCTAGAGCATTAAACAAATTCTCTCTCATTAGGCAAAAAAATAAAAATAAAAAATATATACTTGAAACTTGGGTGTTTACTAGATAATTACTATACTCAGAACATGTGAATTTTTGCTTGGAATAATTTGTAATGGAACCGGTCACCCATTTTGTTACATTGTTATCCTGTTACACTATGCTCAACTTATTTTGAAATACATAATGAAATCTTTATGGAAAAAAAAAAAAGTATAATACAGTATCATCGCTGAAGTTATCGCAGCTGTAGTACACTGCTAGAAGTGTTTAACCTTTTCTTTTAATTTATGCTAACAATTTTCAATACATGTTTCAGTAGATTAGTCAGTAAAAAGGTAAAGTCACCTGAATGATAGCGTGGAAAAAGCAAATTCCAAAAATAACTTTTCTCCATTTTCTGCCAAGGAGATGCTCTTCGAAGAATGTGGGAGTAATTTCCGTAAAGGCACGACGGATATTAGCACGGAGACCTTTTGGAGGCTCATTAGTAACCTGCAATACAAAGCCATTTGCAGAAAATGTAATGACTTCTTTGTTGAATTTTAACATCTCATTGTTTTCTTGTCGGTGTCAATTACCTGGGTTCCATGCTGCCGGAACAGAGGATGTTGTGCTAGTCATGATAAACATTTTTAACTAATGTTAATCAAAAAAAGCTTTCTTGATTTTAAAACCTAAATGGGTTTATAGCTATAGTGAATGCAAAAAAATCTATTTCTTTTACTTGAAAATACTTTCTTGTGCAATTTTCCTTTAGATTTACCAAAACCATATAATATGAGGTTAAACCTAAACACTTTCAATTTGTATGCAATCAGGCAGGCCCTTGCACTACAAGGTTGAAGGTGAATCTAAAGGAAACTGAATAAGAAAATGGTATAATATATGGCCATCTTAATGTAGTTATATTCCCTGTGTTGTTTTTTTTGTCTTACCTTGTGGGCCTACATGTTGTGGTTGCAGTTTGTATAAATTAACCTAACTTGTCCCGAGGAACAGGCAAGTCCTGTGCATCACTAATGAAGAAGGGATGATGGGATGACAAACACATCTCTTCCAGAATGGTGAGTTCTCTGTTAATTGTTCTGCCTGTTTGTGTTTGTTTCAAGTCAAATTACTGTTTGGTTCTTACCTGAAGATCACTGGACTGACAGAACAAGGGATTGTGGGAAATTTAGTTTCTTCACAGGAAGTGTCAGTTCTCACACTACAGACAGAGGTCATTCAATAACCTGTGCAGTGCCATGTGGCATGTCTCATGTTTGAACACAAACAGAAATATTAACATTTACTCTACTAAAGGCCATGTGTACAGACCAACAAATGACACCAAAAAAAACTACATAATCAACGCATCTAATGCAGATGAAAAACATCAGTTAGGAAGGTTTATAATGCCTTAAAGTTTTGTGAACATTGACAATGACTGTATTTGTGGCCACATTTCGATAATGCTAGAATTTGGCTGAACGTATGAGCAAAAATTTTCCTAAAGGAAGTATAGTAGGGGTCGATGAGTGGAACCACAGTGGGCAGTTTAGGACATGATCTTCTAGCGGGATGTTTTAGCAAAGGCCAATGGGTAGATATGAATAATACCGCAGTTAGTGCTTTTTTATTTGACTGATCCCCAGACATGGTCTTTTAAAGGGAAACATGGAGGCTGCCATTGTTCAGGTCAATGACCCAGAAAGCATTGAAGTCATTAACATTTTCAGAAGGGATTCAGCAATGGCTGCCTCAAACTTTCTCTTCTGACAATCAGAAAGACTTAAACAGTTAAGCCCCATACACACGGTCGGACTTTTTCATGGATTCTGTCCGATCGGACAAGGTTGTTGAAAAATCAGACCGTGTGTATGCACCATCGGACAGTGTTCGTCGGTTTGACCGACGGACAAAGTCTTATCTCCTGCTGGAAAGATTTGCCGACAACACGGTCCGATCACACCAAATCCGATCGTGTGTACGGTTGTCCGACCGGACAAAGTGCTACGCATGCTCAGATCACATTACAAGACCAAAGCTATTGGCTACTAGCCTCTACGTAGTCCCGTCGTAGGCAACAAACGTCACCACGTTCAGAATGATCGGATTTTCCGACAACTTTGTCCAACCGTGTGTACGCAAAACCAACATCGGACAAAGTATGACGGACATGGTCCGACAGACCTGGTCCGCGGATTGTCCGACCGTGTGTATGGGGCTTTACACACAGGTCATGCACAAACCAATGATTTGTGGTTTTCAATAAGGAAACAATCCAAACAATTTAAATTCTCAACAAATCCATCACTCTGAGCTTTAGAATGAAATCTGTTTTTATGAGCTCTGATTAAATCTTGCCCTGAAATTATTTTCCAAGGCTACAGACATCTGTCAGCATACACAGATGTGACATAAGCTGAACATTACAACACTTCTTCTATTTGGTAAGTTTACACTGCATATAATGCTATTAAAAATTCAGACACATGCTGAATTATAAATACCTATAATAAAATCCCTTTTTTCTACATAACTGTCATACACAAGCGACATCATACTAGATTATCTATTTTGGGCATTTTGTTACATTTAGGATATAAAGAGAAGAGTAGCAATGTGAAAATATGGTATGCAGGTGGTGTGTTTTGAAGTAAAAATATATATTCATATTTATTTAACCACTTGCCTACCAGGCACTTACACCCCCTTTCTGCCCAGGCCATTTTTCAGCTTGCAGCGCTGTCACACTTTGAATGACAATTGCGCAGTCATGCTACACTGTACCCAAACAAATTTTTTATAATTTTTCACACAAAAAGAGCTTTCTTTTGGTGGTATTTAATCACTGCTGTTTTTTTTTATTTTTACAAAAAAAAAAAAGACCAACAATTTTGAAAAAATAATGATTTTTACTTTTTTCCTGTCAGTAATTTTTTGCCTTAACTGATGTGCTGATGAGGCGGCACTGATAGGCTGAACTGGTGGGCATTGAGGAGGTGGCACTTATGGGCACTGATGAGGCGGCACTTATATGCACTGATGAGGTGGCACTGATGAGGAGGCACTAAAATGCCGCACTTATGGGCACTGATATGTGGCACTGATGAGGCACTGATAGGCGGCACTGATGGGCACTGTTGGGTGGCACTGATTGGCACTAATAGGCGACACTTGTGGGCACTGATAGGCAGCACTGGTGGGCATGCATAGGCGGTACAGATGGGCACTGATGGGCATTGATGGGTTGCACTGATGGGTTGCACTGATGGGCGACACTGATGGGCATTGATCGACAGCAGTGATGGGCATTGATGGGCAGCACTGATAGGCGGCACTGATTGCCAGCACTGACTGGCATTGCTAATGGGCACTGATTGGTGGCACTTGTGGGCAGTGGTGGGCACTGATTGCTGCCACTGGTGGGCACTATATGCTGGCATTGGTGGGCAATGGTGGGCACTGTTTGTGACACTGAATTTATTTATTGTAATCAGGGCACTGATTACATCCCTAGATGTCCCCCTGTGAGGAGATGCCACTGATTGGCTCTCCTCGCCTCACACACTGTGTGTCAGTGTGAGGCGAGGAGAGCCGATTACCAGCATCTCCTTGTTTACATGTGACCAGCTGTGATTGGACACAGCCGATCACATGGTTAAAGAGCCACAGATGCGGCTCTTTACACAGATCGGGGTTGCGCCGTGTCCAAGCAACACGGCCACAATCGCCGTGCTGCGTGCCCCCGCGTATCTTCATACTGCAGATGGATAGGATACACAGGGGTGCCTAGGGACCCTCACATACCACAAATTGCATTTCTATTTGTCAAGATGAATCCAAGACAAATTGTACATTTTTTCAGGGCACTTTTTAGGCACAACTACCCCATCAAGTGTCCTTAAAATATAGCAAGTTTTCACTTTTTGAATTCAACTTTAAGTTCTATCTGTTAAAAATTGACAGTAACAACCATCAGAAAAAGAACATTATCCACTTAAATTACACTTTTACTTTAGAAGTAAATAGACTAATGTATGCTGCACTTTGGTAACGCTGATAGGGGGTTTTATGGCACAAATGTTATCTTACAAAAACCTTGAAAAATATATAAAATATTAGTAAAAGCTGAATTATTATATAACATATTTGTCAAACTTCTGAGGTTTACACAGTTCTGCTTGAAGACCTAACCAGGTTAGTTACCTGCCTATACAGTCTGGTAATGCGCCTGACCCCCAGCTTGTTTTTGGGTCGTAAAGGAGCTCATGAACATTGATTGAACAATGAAAGAGCAACAACATAGTTATGAGCTCATGCTCCTGCTCTCTTCACCACTCAGCACGTTCTGCGGTAGCACATGAATTTTGGTGGAACTTAGTCTCTAGTGAAAAGGCAATTAAGGGGGAATATAATCACCATGTGAACTTGGAGTAGAGCTATTCACTTTCAGGTCATTACAAAGGACAAGGGGGCACTGTTTATGTCTGGAGGAAAAGAGATTTAACCTCCACATACGAAAAGGTTTCTTCACAGTAAAAGCTGTGAAAATGTAGAATAGACTTCCTCAAGAACTACAACATTGTAGTTGTAGCCAACTCAGTAGAAAAAAAAAAATGGGTGCATTCCTAAATGCATAAAATATAAGTAGATACTAACACTTTAAGGTAATAACACCAGGGTAGTTGACCCAAGGAATATTCAACTGCCTCCTGGAGGATCAGGAAGTAATTTTTGCTTTCCCCATTGGAGTAATTTGGATCATGCTTTATTGGTTTTTTTTTCCCTATCTCTGGATTAACTGTGGGGGTTTACTTTTGTTTGTTTTTTCTATATTGGTTAAACTAGATGGACTTTTTTCAACCTGATATACTATGTAACTATGTGCATGGAGGACACCAGATTAGCCCCTAATGCTACCCCTCCCTCTCCCAGTCTTGGGGGCACTGTACAGGGGATTACAGGAGGCTGAGATATAGTTATATTCAGTTATTAATAATAGCTGTATTTTTTTTTTTTTATGTAATCTTTATTTATGACAAAATAAAAAGGATACACACAATAATCGCTTATTCAAACATATGTGAAAGGCAGGGATCAGTTAAACAGACTGATGCGAGCATCTTCATGTCATATACACCTTATCAAAAACAAACATTTGCCGTGAGGGGACAGATTATATGGCTGACACATAAGTTACCAATGCTAATAGAAGTATGTTCAGGTGGATACACATTGGTCCCCAGAGTTATTGACCCATCTAGACTCTTAGGTACAGCAGAAACCCCATCCTGCAGGCCCGCAGCAGAGAAGGGGGGCACAAAAGAACCTCCATCTGACCTTCTCCCACCAAAAGTCCAGCCCAGGGACAAACAGGAACAGGGCACTGCACCTATATGGGTCCCATCTCCGAAACAGAACGAAGAGGGGGTGCTGAACACTAGAGGGGGTGTATCCTGTGATAACATAATAGGTAAATGCCGCCAGGTGTCACAAGTAGGCTAAACATATGCATACCCAAAACACAACATACGGACCAAAATTAAAAGTTAGGAGAAAAGGGAAGAAAGAGAAGAGGAAAATCCCTCTCCTCCAGGCACGTACCTATGCTCCCACTAGAAAAGTGTAGATAATCGCTCAAAACAATCATCAGTGATGCAAGGTAAAAAAATTATAAATATGGTGGTCCATCCAAGACCAGGAGAGAGACCCAATCAGATGAACTGTTCTGTCTAAAGCGTCCTCTAGGGGAAGGCTCAGCAAGCTCTAATAATGCGACATCCAGGCTGGATGAAATATGCCCTGGGTCAGAGGTATGCTCCAGCCACAAAGCCCAGATATTATTAAAACGTTCCCTTGTACCTTTGCCAGTTGTCACTCATCCTTCACCTTCCGAATCCATTCCTCATGACCTGGGACATGAGCCTGCTTCCAATAAACTTGGAGCAGGAATTTAGCAGCATTCAGAAGGTGCGGCAAAGCACTTTTCTTATATTGGCTAACTAGTATTGGAGGAATATGGAAGAGGAAGGAGAGAAGGGAATATCAAGGACCAATATGTTCTTTATCTGTGCTTTGATGTCCTCCCAGAAGGGTCTGACCAACGGGCACTCCCACCACAGGTGTAACAATGTACCACTTTGGCCACAGCCTCTCCAGCAGCGGTCTGATATGGAGGGATAGATCCGCGACAAAGCAGCAGGCACCCTGTTCCAGAGTGTCAATATCTTATAATTCATTTCTTGAGTTCTAGACTCAATGGAGCTAGAGTGTGTAGGCTGATACAGGAGAGCCAGCTGCGCCTCAGAAAACTCTATCTCCTGGTCCCTTTCCCATTCCCTGATATACACAGGCTTAGTCTTAGATGTTGCTGAACCCAGTAGTTGGTATAACTCGAAGATCATATGGGGGATAGGCTCATCAGCGACAAAGAAAAGCTCAAAGGACGTAAGCGTCGAGATGGCTCTAATAGAGTGGCTTTGTGTAGCGAAAAAATTACTGAGTTGTTTATGTCACCAAAAGTCCATAGGGAAGCTATCGTAGCGAGCCCTGAGGGCGGCAAGAGTATGAAGTCCTTGTCCTCATCAACATGAGGACAAGGTGCTTTGGGGTGAGGGGGCCGCAGGGCCCCCCTTTCCCCAGGGCACCCCCCATGTTGAGGGCACGCGGCCTAGTACTGCTCAGGAGGGGGGGGGCTCGCTCGTCCCCACCCCCTTTCCTGACCGGCCGGGCTGCGTGCTCGAATAAGAGTCTAAGATGGATTTGGGGGGGGACCCCACGCAGTTTTTTCGGTGTAGGGATTCCCTAGCACACAGACGGCGGGATTGTCTGCCGGACTGCAGAGTCCGGCGGACAATTTTAAGTCAAAACTTAAAACTTAGTCCACCGGACTTTTGGGAACAAAAAGTTCGCCGGAGCCCCACACACGGTCGGAATGTCCGGCGGACTCTAGTCCGGCGGACAATCCCACGGGAAAGTCCGATCGTGTGTACGTGGCCTTAGAGTTCACAACAATCAAGAATTCACAGAAGTTTATTTTCACATATTCACATAACATGAACTATATTTAATAGGAGATTTATTTAATATATGTAATTGTATTTGTTAATTATTTATTATGATTGGTTTATGTTATTTTGTATTTTGATAACAGCATTCATTCACGTGAGAAATTAGCAGCGCTGCACTTATTATAAATAATTATCACACTGTATGGTGAAGTGGATTCGCTAGAAGTGTACAGCAGCTGCAGACAATTGGTTGTATTTTGCACAGGTTTATACAGTTTGCACTTAGCACTTTGGTAGGGTGGTGCTGATTGCTTTTTATACAGGTTCACTAATATCTTCGCCAAAATTTTTACATGTACATTCAACACTGATATTGGATGGTAGTTCTGCGCTAAAGTATGTTAGCTGTTTTTATAGTAAATTCATAAAATTTTTGTATACATGCATGACTGCATTTGTGTGTTTTTAAAATATGCCTGGAGTCCAGTTTTACATTTCCTAATGCTATGCAAAGAAATACTGTGACATTTCAGTGCCTGCGATCTTTAATGCCCCATACACATGGTCGGATTTTCCGACGGAAAATGTCCTATCGGACCATGTTGTCGGAAATTCCAACCGTGTGTGGGCTCCATCGGAGATCCTGCTCTCAAATTTTCCGACAACCAAGTCCTATCGGACTTTTTCTGATCGTGTGTAGCGAATTCCGACGGACAAAGTGCCACGCATGCTCAGATCACATTACAAGAACAAAGCTATTGGCTACTAGCCTCTACGTAGTCCCGTCGTAGCAACGAACGTCACCACGTTCAGGATGATCGGATTTTCCGACAACTTTGTCCGACCGTGTGTATGCAACACCAGTGTTGGACAAAATCCGACGGAAAAAATCTGACGGATTTTGTGGTCGGAATTTCCGACCGTGTGTATGGGGCATTAGAGCCACTTAGTAGTCTGTAATGAACTGGGAAGCAATATGGCATTATAGCACTGGGGTTATGGGCTCAACTACCACTAGCCTGCACTTACACAATACTTTATATATTATAAAGTATGGGGCGGACCTTTGCCCTAACGGTGCTCGTGTGTCGCCCTGCCTCCTCTCGCACTTATAAATTTGCATAAAGTGCTTTATTTGTGCTGTAAAGCAGCATTTGCCTGTTTCTACCCACCCCCTGTATGTGTGCAGATGTGTCATAGGGCTCAAGTTCCATGAGAGTGCTGTGTCACATCTGCACATGCACTGGTTTCCCCAGACATCTGAGCACGTGTAAAACCTTCCCTGTCTTTGTGTATGCACATTAAACCACCTCCATAGCCTGTGAGCATATCTGGGCATGTGTCATTGTAGTAATGCCAGAGGGAGGCAAGTGGACTAAAGTTCTCCTTGAAATGGAGTCCACGAGATGCTCCAGTTTCCTCTTACAATCCAAAAATTAGTAGGATACTTGATTTCCAGGTAAACCTGGCCCTAGTCAGGTGCTATAGCATATGTTGGTGCTATTTTCATTGATAAAAAAAAATAAGTAAATATTAATAGATTGATCTCCCTGAAGTCACAAAGCACCCAAGCAGACTTCAGGATTTAACTGTGTTGACCAAGGAGGTGATATATATAGTGAAATAATTGTAAGGTTACACATTTATAATAAGTCATATAGGTTAAGTCCACAACATAGAATCATGCTAAAAAAAGAGGCAAATCAGCCAATCAGTCATTTAAAATTTTTAGCAAATCATATTTATTTGCTTCAATATAAGTAATAACCATGTAGGGAGTTTGAACCTGCACATTTCTGTGGGAGGCAAGATGCAATCACGCTAAAAGTGATTTCCAAAACAGCACTCTACAAAGACAAAGATGTAATCACATCTCAAAGCTGAAGCGTTTACAGCGGAAAGGATTATTATGATGTTTGCTTTCTCTGATGAAAGGGTATTTAGCTGAGCCGCAGATAAAGTTCACTGCCGCACAGCCACATTATGCAGATGCATAAGACATGACAAACCTTTCAGAAATCACTCTTGCACAAGCATTTCTGTACACATGCTTTAAATTTAGATCATTTATTTTTTTTCTTCTGTAGGCTTAAAAGCCTTAGCGTTACTGACAGCATGAGTGTTACGCCAGTAAACAGATTCAACGCTGACATTTCAGATCCGAAGTGTCACTAAATGTCACATATGTATTCTTTTCTTTAACGTAATGATTACACACATGGCTTTTGTTACAGACGGTTCAGTCCTATTCAAAAGCGAATACGCTATGGACTGGAAATTGTACTCCCCTTGGGGGCAATGAAGGAAGAATACTTGCATACAGCAAGGAATAAAAATAGGAAATGTAGAAAAGCTTAAACAATTTGTTTCACTTCGGGGCCATCAGTGCACGTACAATTAACATTTGTGCTGCTTAAGCAAACTTATACTATGGCGATTTAAAGGTTAAGCTGCACTGTTATGTAGCATGTACTCAAAGCAAACACAAACACGAATGGGAAATAGATGACTTCTATTGGGTATTCTAGTTCTATATTTCACAGCATGCTTTGTTGTTTGTTTCGTTTGATTTGTGAATTTGTAAATGCAGTTGGTTTCAGTACCTGAATTTCCCTGTATTTTAAGTCCTCTATACAGTAGCACATGGAGAAAGAAGACTATGTGAGGGAAAAGCTTGCAATTCGGTTTGCTGCAGTACTAATCTGCTAACAGGAAACATGCTGACAGGAAAAAAGAGCAGAGTGACTGCAGTAGTCCTCTGCTCTCTCTATTGTTCAATTACAGGGTGGGACAGGGAGGTGAGGTAGCTGTACTATTTTACCCAGTAAAGTTAGGTCATGCAGCTGGCTGTTCTATGTAGTAGGACTAATCAGCACTTGGCAATTTTCATATTGTCTGATATTGCGTTACCAGTAAAACACATTTTTTTACAGACCTGTGTTAAGTACATATGCAGTAACAAAAATATTGAAGCGAAATTGTAAAAGTCACATAAAAAATCATTTCAAGGTAAAGGAAGCAAAAATGTAAATCAAAACGTGAAGCACTGTCAAACCATAACCTTAATGATTAAAGTGCAAAAAAACATTTAATATAATGCAATAAAGATGAAAAACATGAAAAAATGAAAAAGGGAAAAAGAAAAACTATTGTTAATAGTCCAAGTGTCTCAATTCCACATCCATAAAATGAACTCAAAACGTGTGCTGATCCAATGCTCAATTTGTGAAGACACCCAGTGCTCCCCACAGGATAGATAGGGTAAGTATATCTGCGTACCAGATTTTTAGACCCTCCAGGGTCTATATGCGCATTAGTGAGCTTTCACTCCTCACTATGGGCTCAACCGCATCCACTACCCAGCCTGCTTAATTGCATTCCACAGATGTATAATCCACAGTTATCAGTTAAAGGGGTTGTAAACCCTCACTGGCCCTGAAAACATTCAGTGTGTGCATGAGGCCTTAGGGTTCATATGGGCAGTCAATGTGGTAAAACCACCCACCTAAACACAGAAATGCTGTCGCTCAAGGCTGTAACCATACCATGGTATGGCATAAATTAAATGTTATGTAATCTCATGAAATGCAGAATGCACTAATATCCTAGGACTTAAAGTGCGAACATTCACTCCTTCTTAATCACCATAACACAGGGCAAAGGTGTTTTTTAGTTAACAGTAGTAAACTGTACTGAGTTACAATACCTGGGGAAAATGGCTGGAAGAAATCAGGGAAGTATATGGAAATATGTGATATAGGAAAATGAGAATACAAGGAAACATTAATACTCTGAGCATGCAGAGAATCGACTAGTTGGGGAAGATTAAGAACAGAAGGGAGTTTAGAAGGAAGGGGAGAGGGGGTGGGCATGGGGGTGTTTTTTTTTTGGGGGGGGGGGTAAGATTTTGAGACTGTAGTTGGTACTTTTTGCACAAAGTTGATAATGTTTGTAATGATGTCTTTTTCTTGAAAACCAATAAAATTATTAAATACAAATGTACTGGGTTGAAAACACTGATTGCATTAACACTGCAGAGTGCAAAGGACAGCATTGGATTTTGGGCAGAATCAACTATTATTTGCCACTTATAGGACAAAACACATTTAAAATGTTTACAGAGCAAAAGGAACCAAATTAGAAATGAATTGTTATGGTTTATATACTCTTTAAGGTGGTTAAAGTTATGCTTATTAAAATAAATTAAATATGAAAATTGTAGACAAATATAATCTATAAATAACTTTGTTGATGCCACAATTAATTTATAAGAAATGGAACGTGGACTTTGAAATACTGACTATGATATTGCATGCTAGCTGTGCAAGTTTGCTATGCACAATGCCTTGACATTTCTATTTCCTACAGTTTTTTTATTGATTATATCAGTTTTAATGCATTTGGTATTCAACATATGGTCTGCTTGTTCGAACACTGTACATAATCTCACCTTGACAGAGTTCTGGAGCACAGTGACAGGGAAAGTTCTGCTTGGCATAGAGCTTAAAAATAATCTGAAATTCTCATTGATGGAAACGTCTGTAATATAAAGCAGTTATATTATAAAACACAGCAGTACCGCATTAAAGGTAGAACATCAGTCACCTTGATCTACACAAACTGGCTATTAAAATTTGGAAATGAAAGGACTTCAAGCTGAGCATTTTTTTCCCATGCTGCTTAACAAAATGATAATGACAGTAGAAGTCACTAATCTTTAATTAGCTGTAGGGTTCTCGGTCAATATAATTTTTTCCCCATGACAAGCAGGAGTTCAAGGGCTATGTCACTTGGCCTTTTCCAGGGAATATAAAATTAGATTGATTTCCTTGAGCACTGAAGGACCAGGCAAGTGTCACTTCAATATTCTTCAGTGAGTTTACATGGAAACCTGTCAAATCAGTGATCTCATTCCAAGAATGAAGCCAGCTAGAAGGCCAGTGAAAAGTGGCACTGAATGTTACAGGACTGAGGGTGTTAAAATGATCACTATCAGACCAAAAATGGCACATGGCTACAGCATATAAACAGTACTATAGTGCCTTAAAACTATTTTGTGAAATCAAAAAGTAAATATTTAACCATCTGAAACCAGCTTTTCATCTGGCATCATGTTCTGGGATTAACTTTTAAAATAATCTGTTGTAGATTAAAGTAGAAAAGAGCAAAATAAATACAGAAATATTGTTATTGTAGTCCTCACAGTCCTGTAAGCCATCATCAAATAATAGCTATTATGTAAGAACGGAGAGAAAAGGCTCAATATACTTTGCAGACAAGAAAGCCCTGGTGCTCTGACTCCCTTCAGATCACTGTTCTTAAAGAAGAAACAAAAATGGAAGCAACAAGATTTTTTATTGTACTTATTTAAACACATGTATCTGATTTCTTGATGTTCAGTGTCATTTGTTATTGCTACTGGACCACATTTACTATCATGACTTTTGCTTGGATAACCAAAGAAACTAGTCAATCAACGTTTCTAGGGCCAGATTTGTAGTTTCTGCCCACCTAGGCCCACAGTCTTGTGCCGCCGCCTTTGACTAAGGCCAACCAAGGCTGAAACTTGTAAGCTTGTTACTTTTTATAAAGCAAAATTATATGAAATAAAAAGCAAGATCGGAGGAAATTGTGTGTGCCGCCATTCTTGTATTAATACTCACACATCCTAAGGAGGTACGTGGATCATATTGGAGAAGTACAGGGGTGAAAGTGGAGGTGGAGCAGTGTTATTCCTTGGACTGCTTAGCCTTAGTATCGCACAAACTAATCATATATTGGCACATTTAAAACACCAAAGCTGAGGGCAGAAAGTCTGCTAGAGATACAGTATGTTGCCTATCATTCAGTACACTTAAAATGGGCAACTAGAACAGTATGGAAAACTATTTACTGACTCTGCAGCTGGCAGAGTTAATGAACTTCATGTACACAGTGTTGTATTCCAACACAAAAGGGACGGAAAAATGAGGACCCAGCTTTTATTCTGACAGATAAGGAACCAGTCTGGAACCATTTACTGGAAATGAGAATGTGTTACTGACAGGCTTGCAGTCCTATCATTCTAAACTGTGGCCTATACTGGCCATAATTCAGCCTCAAAGTTTTCCCTTTGACATCTATCGATGGTAGTCAGGGACAAAATGAACTGCTGTAAGTTTTTGTTTCAGCACCATGGAAAGCAGTCAGCAGATTCACCTACAAGGTAAAATCTATGTTTTGCAGCTACTGTACAAAAGAGTTTTAAAAGCGGTTCACTAGCTGCTTTGCATGGTGTAAAAAGGGTGAATGTGACCACAGATTGCCATAGGATCTCACTTGAGCGAATGTCAGTAATCCTTTCATTGGGTGAATAATGCTTCATAAATAGAATCCCTATAATAAATTGCAAATTTCCTTTTTCTTTATAGCATTCCATATAAGAGGAAAACATTTTTTTTTGTTTTCACTGCACGTACTTGGTTCTGTAAAACTTTTTATAAGTTCCTCCATAGGCAACATCCACGATACAGCCAGATGGCAGTTCTGTAGGAATATCCAGTTTCCGCTTTTCATGCCATCTTTTATCATTCCTTCTGCAATTGGTCCCTGGCCTTGTCCTAGAGATATTGACTGTACCCTGTAAGAGTTAAATTGCTTAAAATAATAGAATTTGTAACATATGCAATTTTGCATTAATGTTTAACTACAAGGACTAATGCACAGGCATTTTGTTTACTGATCCAAATGCAGTACATTGCTTTCTGTGGACCTATACACACAAACACATAAGTATCAGTAAACTAGCGCTGCTTTTTTGATCAGTTTTAAAAAAAAATACAACAATTTCCATTACTGGTCAGTACTTTATGCATGTACAGTGGGTATAGAAAAGAACCACCCCCTTTAAAATAGTCACATTTTGTTGCTTTGCAGCAACACCAACATGCCAAAAAAAAATAAAAAATCACTGAGTTGGAAAAAGGATCACCCCCCTATTTGGAGAATTTGTGATATTGTTGTCACATGCACAGTGACCACTCTTTTGCCGCGTACACACGATCGGAATTCTCGTCGGAAAAAACTCTGACGGTTTTTCCGTTCTCAATTCAAAGTCCGTCGGAAATTCCGACAGAAAAAGACCGTTGGGCATACACACGGTCGGAAAATCCGATGAAAAGCTCCCATCGGACTGTTTCCATCGGAAATTACGACCGTGTGTACGCCGCATTTGTCATAAATTCCTGCAACTGCTTCAGAGTTGCTGTAGGCCTCTTGGTAGCCTCTCTGACAAGTTTCCTTCTGGCTCTTTCATCCAGTTTGGAGCGACGTCCTGATCCAGGAAGGGTCTGTTTTGTACCAAATACCTTCCACTTCCTAATAACAGACTTCACTGTGCTTATTGGCATTGATAATGCCTTTGAATTTTTTTGTATCCATCGCCTGACTTGTGCCCACCTACAAATTTATTACGGAGATCTTTTGGCACCCCATAGTTGATTGTTTGCTTCAGTTGCACTACCAGGGACTGAAATGTTTCAGGAAAGCTCTTTTGATGCTGAGCTAATCAAAATGACCACAGCTGATCACAGTTGTAAATCAAATGGCTTTGTGTGCCATTGAGAAGGTGATTAACTACACCTCATTGAGTTTACAAGTCATTTTTAGGAGAGGAGTGATCCCTTTTCTGTTTTTGAATTTTTTTATTTTTTTTCTGACAATGTTGGTGTTGGTCTTTCACTTGGATGTCATAAGTTAAATACAGCTGGGTAAAACAAAAACTGCGTGTCTTCATTTCAGGCTGCAAAGCAACAAATTTTGATTACTTTAAACGGGGGATGATTCTTTTCTATAACCACTGTATACTAGATAGAAGATTTTTTATGCAAGTAAGCATGTATGTGCGTATATACATATATAATCGCGCACGCTATAGGAACCATACTTTTAGGCAGAATTTTTTTAAGAACATCTGGCAAGTAAGTATTGTGGGCAAGGATAAATAGAGATTAAAACATTGATATTACACCAGAAAAATGAGAAACATGTCACATCAAGTCTTTTCTTTTTTTTTGGTATTTTTTTCTTGTTAAAGTTTTTTTTTTTTTTGTTATTTACAATGGTATTACATTACAAATCCCTCATGACAAATTATGCTTGTTAAAAGAATATAAATGAAGAACAGAGATTTAACACAAACCTAGGGAAGAGGTTTGGTAACCCCATAGTAAAAGGATAGAAAAATAGGTGGGGGAGGGAGGAGAGTTTAAGTCTATTTTTCCAAATAAAATCAGTCACTAGCAATTACACAAACGGTCGTGTTTTTGAATTAGATCGCTGGCTAAAGGCTTCTTTGACCTAACTGAGTAATATCTTTGGTCCAGGCAAGTAGTGTTTGTAAAATTGATTTCCAATACTGGGGGAGAGAGGTAAAGAGAGAGAATGAATGCACATGACTCTGACATTTAATAGATTTTTCTTACCTTTCCAAACATCCCTTTTCTTTCGCAAATCTTTGAAATGCTCCCATTGGGTCTGATCCAGTACTTAGTATAAAAACTAAAGGTGTGGAGGGTGACATGTCTTGGTAGAGGGTAGCAAGATCGACGGGTGGGTTCTCAATGAATTTCTTTCCAAGATTAAGAATCACAAACTCTGTGATTGCAAAAACAACCTAAAAAATACATATTTAATTCTTTATTCTTAAAATGAAAAACAGTAATTTGAAAATATTCATTAAGTGCATCTCAGTTAGACTATTCAGTAAAGAGTGTAGACATCTGTTGAAACTAAGTTATTATGTACAGTATATGAATTTCTTTTTTTCAGTACAGTTACTGCAAAAACAGTGGCCAGAGGTATATCTTTGGGCAGAATGTGTATTTACATTAAACAAGCAAAGAAAATGATATGCCACATTATTGTGACAAAGGGGCACTGGACAGTTCCAGACTGTTCTATGACTTTCTGTTAATTAAGGCGGAACTTTACCCTTTAACAACTTGATAAAAAGCAAGAAACATACATTCCATATTAATAATTATGCTACCAAAATTAGTGTGTGCTGTAAACTGCCTCCAGCATTGCTCCTGTTTCTTCTTTCCGGAGGCTGCCATTTTGCTGAAGCCCAGAGCCCCTGAGCAGCAGTAAATCCTAAAGCATAGGTAAACCCATTGATTTAACAGTTTCAAAAAAATGTGACATTCCTGGAATGCCTGGATTGCTAACTGTCACATTTGCTTGTGTCCTCAACCAAACTATGAAACCATCAGATGGCTGGTGTCATTACTGATCACATGTGAAGCACCATGGAAGTTGCAGATCAAACAGAAGCAGCTTCCTTGGCTGTAAAGGATATGAGGGTTTAATTCCACTTTAAGGTGTATTGGCTTCTATAATTCAGCAGTGCCCAATAATGCCTAAAAATGGAGAGCAACTAAGAATGTGCAGAGCAGGATGAGACAGTGTATTACTGGATTTTAAACAGTTTAGGCACTTATTTTTAATGTTTTACATATACCTGCAAAAGGGGCCAACATGAAGTAGTCTAAAAGGACTTCATTTTCTGACTAAAGTTTCACTTTAACTGGTTCCCGACCTGCCGCTGCAGTTATACTGTGGCAGGTCAGCTCCCCTGGGCGAGCCGTCGTAGCTGTACGTCGGGAGCTTTAAAGGGTATAGGGGGCGCCCGCCGTGTCACTAAGGAGCCAATGCGCGTGCCCAGGGGCTGTGATGTCCGCCGGGCATCAGTGATCGCTTCATGACAGAGCCAGAACGTGTTTACACACACACATCCCCGTTCTGGCAGGGTAGAGGAGACAGATCGTGTGTTCCTAGTATATAGGAACAGCGATCGGTCCCCTCCCCCAGGCAGTCGATTCCCCCCTACAGTTAGAACACACTGAGGGAACACATTATACCCCTTGATTGCCCCCTATTGTTAACCCACTAGTGTCGTCCCCTAGTGTCCCTGCCAATGACATTTATACAGTAATCAGTGGATTTTTTTAGCTCTGATCGCTGTATAAATGTCAATGGTCCCAAAAAAGTGTCAAAAGTGTCCGATCTGCCCACCGCAATGTCGCAGTCCCAATAAAAATCACAGATCGCTGCCATTACTAGTAAAAAATAATACTAAAAATTACACAAATCTATCCCCTATTTTGTAGACATGATAATCAATATACACGTATTGTGATTTTTTTTCAGGAGGTGGAGTGAGTACGGGTATCAATGCTTGCATGAAGCAAGATACCATGGGATATGTAGTCCATAGAATTGAAAGTGAAAAGCACAGAAGCTGCAAAGCATGCAGGTAATCTAGAAAGTTGTGGAAAGAGATAGCCAGCAGACAGACAGATTGTCAAATATAAGTATTATACGTATTGTTATTACAATGATGTTGTTAGAAAATGAAAGTGTATTTCTTTAGCTGTTCTTTGGTTACTACGTTATGGCCTATAATTGTATTGGAGGAAGCATCGGCTCTTTGACATTTATTTGCCATTTTTTATGCTTTTGCATACCATACAAAACTTTGCAATAAAAATTATTGGAAAAGAAAAAGAAAGTGTATGCTGTGATCATAGAACTCCTTTAAAAGTTAAATTAGAATGGAGTGGGAAAGGAAAACATGACTGTATATTGCAACCTGTAGGCAGTAGAGTTGCTCTTTTAAGGTTAACTCCTATACTGTAAGTTTCATTATTTTTCCAACATATCATTTCTTTAAGAGGTACACTTTTGTTTACCTTTATAAAAAAAAAAAAAAAAGCTTTATGAAAAAACTTAAATATATTTATTTTTTAGAATGCTATCAGTGTGCAAATATTTAGCATCATTCTCAATGTAAGATTTATTACAAGGTAAAAATTAAAAATGCTAAAACGTTTTTTCCTGTATTTGTCTAAATAAATAAACACTAGCAATTCCTAATCCTAGCAATGGTAATTAACTGATATTTAAAGAAGGCATTGTTGAGCATACAAAAAAGAACAAGAATAGAATTAATTTAAATTGTACCGGAATCTGCAAACAACACTTTCTTTTCAGTTTAGTAAGAAGATTCGTTTCCTAATACTGCATGGACAACACTGCATACAATATATAAAAAAGCAGCCTTACAGAGATAGAATGTAATTTGCAAGAGGATTGCTCAAGATTGGGTCATTCATAAGAATTGTGCATGCCCCTTAATGGGTGTCTTGCAGATAATTGAAAACAAAAATTCTCCCTAACACTTTCCAGCTAGTCAGCAAAAAAAGTCTATTTAGACAGTGTCAACACTTTAAGTTGAAAACAGAACTTTTTATTGCATGCATTTGAAAATAATAAAGAAGCCTTGCTGCTGTGTCAAGGCACCTCAGTAAAGAGTTGTCCCTAACTCTTAACTATTGGAATTTCCAGTTTTGGACAATATATACAGTAGCAGTGCATACATTGAAAGCAGGAATCCATTGGAGGAAGTCCTTTCCTCCCTAAAGATACAGAAACCTATCAGAAGCCCAGACTCATTCAAGGCCCCCTAGTGTGTTTCTATAGCAAATACAAAAAAAGAGAATGTGGAGGTGCTCAGATCAATTGATATTCAGCAAAAAGATGCACAACAACACAAGCCCATAATAATAGAAACCAGCTAGTGCTCCAGTCTTTCTCAGACAACTGAGCCCAGAGCTGCCTGCCTGCTATTCTGGGGAAGGAGACTAGGGGGTTGACTTACTAAAACTAGAGAGTGCAAAGCTCTGAATAGAAGCCAATCAACTTCCAGGTCAAAGCTTTATTGAACAAGATGAAGTTAGAAGCTGATTGGCTACCATGCACAACTGCATCAAATTTTGCACTCTCCAGTGAATCAACCCCAAGAGAAGTAGCTGGAGTGTGTTGTAGTTGTGTTGGGTAGTGTTGCGAATGATGGTGCTCGTCTCTGGTGTCATTAACAACAAGACAAGCAACAGCTACATCTGTAGTCTTTCTCCTAAAAATAGCTGGGGGCTGGCAGACAGGTCTGGGCTCAGTCTATCTTCCATTAAATGGCTAGCAGAGGCTCTAAGCTCAGTCTTTCCTTAGGATGAAAGATTACATTTGGAATTAGATGGTATCCCCTACTCCTCTGGTGTGGTGACGAACAGCGCACACAGAGAAGAAGAAGCGGCAACATACAGCACTTACACTTTAAAGCGGTGTTGTACACAAAATTTTGAGTTAATCCTATTCCAATCTGTTATAGGCATCGATGCTGAACTGGGCATTAAAAAAAAAAAATTGGCGTAATTACCTTTTATTTTCTATAAGTATGCTGACTTACGGGCTCTCCTCCCGTGGGAGTAGGCGTGTTTATCGCCTTTCCCTGGCTCCGCAAAGACCCCTGGGAGCTATGTAATTGTCTTCCCATGAATCATTGTGGAACGCAGTCATGCCGAAATCTTGTGTGATTTCGGAACCGAGTGACGCCGGTGCTGCTCGCTGTTAGCATTGAGCATGCGCGGGATCGAGCGGTGAATGCTGGGAGCATTCACCGCCTCCCGGAAATACATGCTTGTGGACTTTAAATGCCCACAAGCAAAATGACAACCGCCTGGACAGATTTTTATAACATATGCTTTGTCACGAAATCGGCAAGCGGGGAACTGTGAAACACAAATGTGAGTACTACATTGTCATTTTTAAAATATATAAACAATCCTGAAAAAAAATTATAGGTGGGCGGAATCCCGCTTTAAGTATACTTGAATAAACTGTAATGCCCCGTACACACTATCGGATTTTCGGACAAGAAATGTTGGATGTGAGCTTGTTGGCGGAAAGTCCGACCGTGTGTATGCTCCATCGAACATTTGTTGTCGGACTTTCCGCCAACTAATGTTGGCTAGAAGGTTCTCAAATTTCCCGCCAACAAATGTTTGTTGTCGGACTTTCCGATCGTGTGTACACAAGTCCGTTGGACAAAAGTCCACGCATGCTAGGAATCAAGTACGAGCCGGAGATATAACTAGAGTTCGTAATGGAGATATCATGTACATCTTGTACGTCACTATGTTCGTAATTGTTGGCCAACATTTGTGTGACCGTGTGTATGCAAGACAAGTTGGAGCCAACATCCTTCGAACACAAATCCACGGTTTTGTTGTCGGAAAGTCCGATCGTGTGTACGGGGCATAAGTGTATTTATTAGTGTTCATGGTTTTACAGCTTTCAGTTATTGGAATAACCAATAACCTTTAACTGTAGTGTATATTTCTCAGTCAACAGTTACTTACCTTTTCCTCCATTACACTTTTAACAAGAATCAACTTCTGAAATAAGGTCAGTCTCTCATCCCATGATTCATGCACAGTCCCATTTTGCTTTCCAGGTTGTACTTTAGACATCTGAGTGTTATTGCCATCCAAAGAAGAGGGATTAATTTGGATTTTTAGAGACCCTGAAAATGCAAGACAAGCTATTATCATTGACATTAAATATTTTGTTTCCTTAACCACTTGCTGTGCATGTATCTATATATCATGTATATACATGATCCTGCACTTCTGCCTGTAGGGGGCGTGCACGCCACCGGTGCGTCGCTTCTGTTGTGATTTCTCACAGCAGATGCTGATCGGCGGGTGTCGGGTACTCTATGTCAGCCAGCACCCACCAATCATCAGGCAGAGACTCAAAATGGAGCTCTTGCTAGACAAAAAAAGGAGTTCTGTTCTGACAGGGGGAAAGGATGGATTCTGTGTTCCTGCAAAGCATGGACTCAAATCCCTCTCTTCCCCTAGTAAAAGCAGCACACATAGTAGACACAAACTCTCATTAGGCGCACATTTAACCCATTGATCGCCCTAGATGTTTAACCCCTTCCCAGCCAGTGTCATTAGTACAGTGACAGTGCATATTTTTTAGCACTGATCACTGTATTAGTATCCCGCAAAGTGTCAAAAGTGTCAGTCAGTGTCCGATTGTTGGTTGCAATATCGCAGTCCCACTATAAATCTCTGATTGCCGCCATTACTAGTATAAAAAATGTAATCAGTTTCATTCAGTAAAAATGGTTGCTTCAACCAAATTCATTGGTATACACAAACATAATGTGTAAAAAAATAAAATAAATCCTGATTACTTCCCCAGAGTAGTACAGTGATACTATGGTAACACTGTATCGCTCTGGTCACAGTGTAATAAAAGAATAGTAAAAAAAAAAAACTAATTAAAAAAAAGATTAAAAAACAGTAAGTATTTTTAATTTTTTTTGTACATATTGTCACCAGTCAGTGTCCCTGATAACCGCCACACCAGTTATATGATAACATTTTACTGCACTGGTGACAGTATGTAAAAAAAAAAAAAAAAAACTGTAAATTTTATTTTTTTTATCTTTCTTCATTTTCCAAAAAAATATGACAAAAAATTGCAACTTCCAAAAAACTCGCCATGCCTTTTACTAAATACCTTGGACTGTCTACTTTACAAAAAGGGGTTATTTAGTGGACATTTGTACTGATCGATTTTCAGATACTGTACATATACCATAGTTTATGGACTCTAAATTTAATACAGACTAAATAATATACACTGATTTGTTTTTTTTCCACCAAGGAAATGTAGCAGAATACAGTTTGACCTAAATTTATGAAGAAAGGTTATTTATTTGCAAAATTTTATAACAGAAACAAAGAAAAATACGTTTTTTTCTCAAAATTTTTGGTCTTTTTTTGTTTATTTAGCAAAAAATTTAAAAAACTGCGGTGATTAAATATTACAAAAAAAAACGCTCTATTGGTGTGAAACAAATGATAAAAATGTCTTATGGGTACAATGTTGCATGACCGTGCAATTGTCATTCAAAGCATGACAGCACTGAAAGCTGAAAATTGGTCTGGGCACGAAGGGGGTAAAAGTGCCCGGTATTGAATTGGTTAATTTGGGTGCCTAGAATGAATAAATGAATGATATAAGCCAACATGTTTTGGGGTCTTTTTAACTATCCTTCATCATGGCTAATGGAGTATAGATTCTAGTGAGAATGTTAGTTTGCTTTCAGCTGCCAACTTATCATTGAAGTCCCCGTTTGTAAGTGTTTTTTAAAATTTTTTCCCACAATTCTTTGCAATATCAAGATTTTTTAAAATTTTTTGTTTTTTTTTCACTTTTACAATACTACACCTTATTCAAAAGGAGGGCTTTACTCTGGCATCCTTTAACACAACCACAAAGAAAAAAAATTGAGTCCACAACAAAATCATTATTGCCACATATGGTATAAGCCAACATGTTTTGGGGTCTTTTTAACTACCCTTCATCATGGCTAATGGAGTATAGATTCTAAAATCAGTAAAACATATTCATATACTTCTGTTCACGATTGTGCATCAAAATAAATATTTAGTTAAGGACATTCAACTGGTGTGGCAATTCATTCTTTTTCTTTGAGAGTTTAGACACAGCCTAGCCAGAAATGTTGTACTTCATTAAAAAAAGGAACCCAGTACAGTTTATGGATGCAGTGCCTCCCATCTACAGGTTTACTATCCTTTGCCAAATGACAGGGCTCTTGCATCCTGTAATTAGGTCTCTAGGCAGTCACAGACCACTGATTCACTTAAGAGCCAAGCAACGGTACCAACAATTTAGGGAACTAATGCAACTTGGAGACCTATTTTAAGCACCTCATACATTTTTCTTATCTTTTTTTTGCCTACTTGAATGAAAATTTGAATTCCCTTTGCCTGTCTTCTGGGTGACTATTGATGTGGTTCACTGATGAGATTTCAGGAACCACCTTTTTAATAATTGGAGTAGAATGAATTAATAAACATTCGAAATGGTGTTGATTTTAAATGAATAGTCCCATGAGCTTATTTCTTTTCCGTGATAATTATTCGCCTGTGGTGGTCTGAGTCTGCCACTTGTAAATGAAAAGCCGTCTCTCATTAGAGTGCTATTCTGTAGCTAATTTAGCTTGATGTAATTTTACACTCTAGGTTGATTGCAATATTTGCTTTTATTCCCAAAAGGTTGTTAGCCTTGATTGTGTAGGGAAGAAATCTAATTTCATAGTTCTTTGAACGATATAAAGAGTTCCACTTAATGAATAGATGGTTATTCTCAAGATAATAATTTAGTAAACACATTTCTGACTCCACACAACTAATATTAGTTGGTGGCTGGACATACCTGTATCTTCTGAGTACAATTGTAGTTGTGATAGCAGATAGCACAGCACTGCTACCGCAACCAAACACATACTGTACTTACATTCCAATACTGGTGTGGTCTTTGATGGATTTTAACCTTTTCTTACTTTAAAACTAAATTGAAAACTAAAAAATGGTTTGGGTATATATACACTTAAATTTTTTAGATATTAAATAACTCCATAATATCCACTGGTGTTATTTCATACTGAGAAATGTGGATAATATCATATGCAGGACAGTAAGAAATGTGCCTATTCCTATCTCACTCCAACCTATTCCATCTTATTGCAGGTTATTCAAATGAAATGCATTATGGAGTAATTTGGTGTAACTTTACCATAAACACCACACTTTAACCCCCTGGCGGTAATCCCGAGTCTGGCTCGGGGTGGAACTTTAGTACCATAAGCGATAACCCCGGGCTCGCATTGCAGGATACAGGGAGACTTACTTACCTTATCCCCTGGATCCTGCGATGTCTCCCCGCTGTGTGTGTGAGCTGTCTCCTCGCTCGATTCACACAGTGCCGAGTGCCGCTCTCCGTTCCCTTTGACGTTACGACGCACGGGAGCGGAGATCGGCGCCAAATTCAAAAAAGTTAAAACACACAATACACATACAGTACTGTAATCTTACAGATTACAGTACTGTATAGAAAAAATACACATCCCCTTTGTCCCTAGTGGTCTGTCCAGTGCCCTGCATGTCGTTTTATATAATAAATACATTTTTTTCTGCCTGGAAACTGGAGATTGTCCATAGCAACCAGAAAGTGTCCCTTTATGTCAAAAGTGGTTTTAGACCAGCTAGAAAACACGATAATAAATTAGAATCACAATTCATCATCAAAATCTAAATTTAATGACAGCGACAATTCTGCAACTGATTTGATTACATTATTGAATAATTTTTATAGTTATTTATTATATTATAATTTATGGTTTTGTGTTTCAAACTTTATCATACCCGGGATGTCTACTAGACTCTGGTTTGGACAGATTTAAGTGAGTTATTCATAAGAATTGCATGCCTACAATATAAAACGCCAAATTTCCATGCAAAATAATTGTACCGCTTTTGGTACAAAATTCCAGACATAATCATACCGCCAGGGAGGTTAAGAATAAAAAGTTCAGCAACACTAGACTAAACCATACCATGCCTAAAGTGTCTAATGGCAGAGCTGGTATATATCTAAACACAGGACCTTATTGACAACTGAACAGTTGGAACTGCTGGTGATATGTAATGTACTCCTGCTCTTGGGGTGGTGCGTAATGATTCCCTAAATAATGTAGAAGACATATAAAAAACCAAACAAATATTGTTCTCCCTTTGTGCTGGCAAAAAAAAAATATTTTTGTAGACAGATAGACAAATAATATCAAATACACTTACCTAAACAGATGGTAATTGGTAAAGATAATATATCGTCTTTTATTCCTTTAAAGCATGGAAGTATCTCTTCTAGGTCACAACAACTAACCCAAATGGCACTGGAAAGCCAGGGAATGTCTGGTTTACTGGGGTGCACCTAATCAAATGCAAGAGTAATGAGCATTAGAATAATAAAGATATCATTCATTCAGGACGTCACAAACCTCCACACTACTCAAGCTAAAAGACAATATAAGAACACACCAGCACAACTAGACCAGCCTGTCTGAGAGCAACCTGCTTTCTATTACTCTTGAGTGAGCAGCTTGCTTATAATGAGTCCTGTGTGCCCTGTCCTGATATTATTACATCCTCCTGATGTTATTCACATTGCTCTGTTTTTGATTAAGTGATCTTGTCCAAGTTTTTTACCACCTAACCAAATTTTGTACTAGTATTATAGGCACACATTATCTACTTTGAATTCTATATATAATATAATACGATTTATCAAAACAACCACAACTAACCTGAGAAGAACAAGAATTAATTCATATTTTTTTCTTAAAAATATTTCCTTACCAGATTAATCTGTAAGTCCCAAAGGTGTCGGGTGATCTGAATGACATTTGCATTTATGACGTAAGCAGCAAATGCGCACAGAAATGATCAGAGTATTATTTGGATTTTTGCTGACTGCGAACCTTTTAAAAAGTCACCATCGTGTTAATTTGTGCTTTCAACAAAAATGATATGGTCCTATGTCAAATTATTCCCAACAGTGGCAATAACTATGCAGTAACATGAACAGGGGTGCACCGCTCCTATGGATATGGACACTATAAGACCAGTTATATGAGCCCAAGGTGTGACACTCCCAGTTGTATCCTTGGGTTATGCAGTTTCTCATTCTATTTTCCATTTACGGTATACTATATGGCACTATTTTTTCAGTTTGTTCAATTAAGCCTTACAATTCCATTTTGTTACACAAAAATCCTACTTGAAGCTGCACTCCAGGCAAAAAAAATGTTTTCCCTTGCAGTGGGGCTGTGCCTGCATTGCAAGGGTCATTTGCATTTTTTGTTTGTTCTTTATTTAGGGGAGAGATGAAGGGAGATATACTTACCTGGTCCTCCAATCCTCCCCACACAAGACTGGTCCCTGCAGCTCCTGCACCCCCGCGTTGTAGCGGTCTTCAGCAGTGGACCATTCCTGACATCATTAAGCTCATAGCAGGCTCAATATACCTGCTCTGGGTATGAGTACACCAAGAACAGTCCACCGCTGGATCACGGGGAGCAACGTTTGCCAGTGAAGTGGAGGATCAGATGAGTATCTTTCTCGTGGCTTTCTCCTCTCCCCTGGACAAAATGAGCACTTAATCCTTGCAGTGTGCTCCCCTTCAAGGGAAAACATTTTTTTTGCCGGGATTTGTGCTGTAAGTGATACCATTTTAATTTTAACACTTTGATAGTTAGAAAGATAAAAACACTTAAACTTAAAACACTAAAGCCCCATACACACGGTCGGATTTTCCGATGGATTCTGTCCTATCGGACAATGTTGTCGGAAATTCCGACCGTGTAGAGGCACCATCGGACAGTTTCCATCGGATTGTCCGACGGACAAAGTTCTATCTCCTGCTGGATAGATTTTTCGACAACAAAGTCCGATCACACCAATTCCGATCGTGTGTAGCGAATTCCGATGGACAAAGTGCTACGCATGCTCAGATCACATTACAAGACCAAAGCTATTGGCTACTAGCCTCTACGTAGTCCCGTCGTACGCAACGAACGTCACCACGTTCAGAATGATCGGATTTTCTGACAACTTTGTCCGACCGTGTGTACGCAAAACCAACATTGGACAAAGTACGACGGACATGATCCGACGGACCTGGTCCTCGGATAATCCGAGTGTGTGTATGGGGCTTAAGAAAGCAAATTTTCTAAGGATGAGGGCTGCTCTCCAGGACTTAGACTGGGAGGGAATATTGCCATTAATGGACACAGAACAGAAATGTGAATTCTTCAAAGACTGTTTGTGAACTCAATGCATAGTATATTCCCATGGAATAAGTTTAAAAGGCTAAAAATAAAACTTATGTGGCTCGCGGCCAAAGTTAAAAAAGCTATACACGATAAGAAAAGAGCTTTTAAAAAATATAAAAATGAAGGAACACTATTGTCGTTTAACCGCTTGCTGACCAGCCGCAGTCATTATACTGCGGCAGGCGCGATCACGCGAACCGTCGTAGCTGTACGTCGGTCCCTTTAAGCGACATTGCAGGCGTGCGCACGCCCGCTGCACTGCAGGGGTGTCGATGTGTGTGACCAGCCATGCGCGATTGTGGGCACGAGAGCCAGAACAGGGACGTGTGTGTGTGTAAACACACAAATCCCTGTTCTGTGAGGAGAGGAGAAACAGATTGTGAGTAGCTACTAGCTAGGAACAACGATCTGTCATTTCCTTCAGTCACTCCTATCCCCCTACAGTTAGAACACACACTAGGGAACACAGTTAACCCCTTGATCGCCCCCTAGTGTTAACCTCTTCCCTGCCAGTGACATTTACAGTAATCAGTGCATTTTAATAACACTGATCGCTGTTTAATTGTCAATGGTCCCAAAAATGTGTCAAAAGTGTCCGATCTGTCTGCCATAATGTCGCAGTCCCGATAAAAATCGCAGATCGTTGCCGTTACTAGTAAAAAAAAAAATAATAATCACTATATAACTATAGTTATAGTTACTATATAAGTTGTATAACTATAACTTTTGCGCAAACCAATCAATATACACTTATTGCGATTTTTATTACCAAAAATATGTAGAAGAATACATATTGATCTAAACTGAGGAAAAAAAATTGCATATTTTTTTTTTAATTGGGAATATTTTCAAAATTGTTGCTCTTTTTTTGTTTATAGCGCAAAAAATAAAAAACGCAGAGATGATCAAATACCACCAACAGAAAGCTCTATTTGTGGGGAAAAAAGGACGTACATTTTGTTTGGGTACAGCGCCGTACGACCGCATCGCAAAAACTGCCATTGTCATTGAGCAGCCAAATCTTCCGGGGCTGAAGTGGTTAAATGTTACAAAGAAGATAACTGAATATGTAAAAAGGAAATCAAGTACGCAAAAATTCAAAACAAACAAAAGATTGCAAAAGATAGCTAAGTAGGCCAAACCCCCAAAAATTCTTCAAATATATTAATAGTAAAAAGGTCAGGTCTGAGCATGTAGGCCCTTTACAAAATAATCTAGAGTGGGTGACTGGGGACAAAGAAAAGGCAAATTTATTAAATACATGCTTCAGTTACAAAAGAGCACAGAGGAGCTCAAGTCCATAATGGGGATGGTATTGACACAGCCCCAAATGATCCACAATGGCTCAAAAGTGATATGGTCCAGAAATATTTAGACAGAATAAAGGTGGATAAAGCACCTGGACCAGATGGCATCCAACCACGGATCCTAAAAGAATTGAGCTCTGTCATTTCAAAGCCATTGTTTCTCATTTTAGGGACTCGTTAATGACTGGAAAGGTACCACTGAATTGGCATAGGGCCAATGTGGTGCCTATATTTAAAAAGGGAATTCAATCTTTACCAAGTAACTATAGACCTGTTAGTTTAACTTCTATAGTCGGGAAGATACTGGAGAGTTTAATAAAAGACCACATAGATGAGTTCTTGCTGGAAAAAAATATTTTAAGCAACAGACAGCATGGGTTCACGAAAGACATAAGTTGTCAATCGAATCTGATTGCTTTTTAGGAAGAGGTAAGTAAAACCTTGGACAGAGGGGTGGCTGTGGACGTGATATACTTGGATTTCCAGTACATCCAGGAAGGATGTACTGGAAATGGAGCGAGTACAAAGAAGGGAAACAAAGCTAATAAAGGGTCTGGAGGATATTAGTTATGAGAAAAGGTTGCGAGCACTGAACTTATTCTCTCTGGAGAAGAGACACTTGAGAGGGGATATGATTTAAATGTACAAATACCATACTGGTGACCCCACAATAGGGATAAAACTTTTTCGCAGAAGGGAGTTTAACAAGACTCGTGGCCACTCATTAAAATTAGAAGAAAAGAGGTTTAACCTTAAACTACGTAGAGGGTTCTTTACTGTAAGATCAGCAAGGATGTGGAATTCTCTTCCACAGGCAGTGGTCTCAGCGGGGGCATTGATAGTTTCAAGAAACTATTAGATAAGCACCTGAATGACCGCAACATACAGTGATATACAATGTAATACTGACATATAATCACACACACAGGTTGGACTTGATGGACTTCACGTACTATGTATCTAAGTAACTATGAATTTTGCAAAAGCGTTTGACACAGTTCCCCACTCAATGCTAATGTGTAAGGTAAAGTCTACAGGCTTGGAAATATCAGTTTGTAAATGGATAGAAAACTGGCTAAAAGACTGAATTCAGAGAGTAGTGGTTAATGATTCTTACTCTGAATTGTCTAAGGTTATCAGGGGTGTACCCTAAGGTTCAGTGTTGGGACCCTTACTTTTTAAGATTTTTATAAATTATATAGGGTCTGGGATTAAAAGTACTATTTCAGTCTTTGCAGATGACACCAAACTATGCAGTGGAATAACGTCCTTACTATGCACTGTCTAATTTGGCGACTGTGTGGCAGATGAGGTTTAATGTTGATAAATGTAAAGTCATGCACTTGGGGGCTAAGAATATGCGTGCATCGTACATACTCAGGGGGGGGGGGGGTACAACTGGGGGAATCTGTAGTGGAGAACGATCTGGGGGTTTTGGTAGATCATAAGCTCAATAATAACATGCAATGCCAAGTTGCGGTTTCCAAAGTGAGCAAACTTCTTTTTGTATTAAGAGAGTTATGGACTCCAGAGAGAGCAATATCATTTTTCCCCTGTACAAATCATTAGTAAGACCTCATCTGAAATATACAGTTCAGTTTTAGGCACTGGTTCTCAAAAAGGATATCAGGGAACTGGAGAAAGTGCAGAGAAGGGCAATGAAACTCATAAGAGGCATGGAGGAACGATATGAGGAAAGATTAGAGGAACTGAATGTATTCTCTCTTGAGAAGAGGAGACTAAGGGGGGATATGATCAACATGTAAAAAAATGTAATATGTATAGTGAACTTGGTGTTGAGTTATTCACTTTACAGTCAACACAGAGGACAAGGGGGCACTCTTTACGCCTAGAGGAAAACAGATTTCATCTCCAAATATGGAAAGGTTTCTACACAGTAAGAGCTGTGAAAGTGTGGAATAGACTCCCCCCAGAGGTGGTTCTGGCCAGCTCAGTAGATTGCTTTAAGAAAAGCCTGGACTTTTTCCTAAATGCACACAATATAACTGGGTACTGACATTTATAGGTAAAGTTGATACATGGAAAATCTGATAGCCTCTTGGGGATCAGGAAGGAATTTTTTTTCCTGTAGCATATTGGATCATGCTTTCCTGGGGTTTTTCGCCTTCCTCTGGATCAACTGTGGGTATAGGATTGGGTATATGGGATTGTTTGATATTATTTTTTATTTATTTATTTTTATGGTTGAACTAGAAGGATTTGTGTCTTTTTTTCAACCTGACTAACTATGTAACTATGTTTTGAAGGGTAAATATCTGGGGGTGCACAAATTATGTAAATGTTGCATTGGGAAAAATTACCAAATTTTTTTTTTTTTATGTTTGACTATTGAAAAAAAAACCTAAAAAATAAAGTTATATGAATTTGCTACCAAATTAAAGCCTGATCTGTCCTGAAGAAAACAATATATAATATGTTAGGGTAGGCTACAAACACTAGAAGGCTTAATGTGTGGAACTGAGACATCTACAAAATGAACAAAATGTTCTGAGACCCAGAGCGATTACAGGAGAAAAAGGCCCAAAGATTTAAGTGGTTAAACAAATTAAGGTACCCCAGGAGCTGTATGAAGTACACTAGTTGAGAAACTGCAGTGTGCCCAATTAAGATGTTCAGTGAGCTTCACTTCAATAGGCTGCCACACTGATATGATGAAATGATGCTCTGAGCAGTGCTATCAGAGAGGACAGAGTGTTCCTCCTTAACCTCTACTTGGCTCATTTCATTACACAATGCACTCCTCTACTCTTGCTATACAGCAAATTCTCAAATGCCAGTGTGGCTTTAGTTCATATCCGAATTCTTCTGTTTCTTACTGAGCCTCAGGTCATGCTTATACGATGGTTTGATTCAGCATGCTACCTGCAAGACTTTTTTTTTGCATTAGACGTATTAGATGGTTCAAACAGACTGCATTATGTCTTATATATAGAGCAGTTTTCTCAATGACAGTCGGTTCATTCAATAACAAACACTGGGAGCTAGGAAGTTTTCCTTATGGGTTAATGGCTTGATGCACAAGATTAGGCTTATCGTTATGTTTACATGAACACATTCCTCCCTTCAGGCCATAGGTTTTGATTCAAGCTATTGAGATATGAAAACATCCAGAAGATTTATCTGAACTAAAAGCAATAAAATCCCACCTTATCTAAGCCTGCAGCCCCTCGCAGAAAAAAATTCCATTCTGACTCAGTGATTTCTCCTTTCTGTCGCATGGTCTCTATGCAGAGCATAAAGCTGTAAATAAGCTTGTGCTGTTCAAAAAGGCCTCGTGAAACATTGGTATAAGCTGAAAAAAGAGTTTGCTTGAGAAGGGTTGCTAGACGGGTGTCAAGATCATTACTCTTTTCAGCAGACTCAATTGTCATGTTGAATAACTGAAAAGAAAAAAAAATATGTCAGCAGAAAATGCGCACAAGCATACCTTCAAGGAGTTCCAAGTAATTGCAGAGCATACAAATAAATAGAAGAGACACAAAATAGTATTATTTGTCAGTTGTATTTTTAAGTACAGTTCACATTTTTCAAATATATTCATTGCAGTATTACAAAGAGCATTGATGGTGTGTGATGTGTGTAAACTGGCAGCAGACAAATTTCAGAATTATATAAAGAGATATCTTTTTTATTTGTAGCTATGTTTACACTATGGTAATCACTACGTTTCTTGATACTTCTTTATTATAGCTTAAGGAGAAATTCCAGGCAGGATATACCAGCTTGGTCTAGCTTGGACCAATGTAACTATGTATATGCCATACTTGGCTGATCACTGAAGATGGAAATCACTGAGACACCACTACTCAAATGATCTCCACTAGGTGGAGTCCCACGCCAAGTGGCTGCCTTGCTTCATTCTGAACACAGGAGGTCAACCATCCAGTATGAGCACTAGTCAGAGAATGGTTTGCATGCATTCAGAAAATGGAAACTGTTCTCTGAATGGCACCCATGCCAAGCGGCCAACTTCCTGTGTCTACAATGCAGCAGGGCAGAGGATTGGGAAGCTAGTGGAGATCACTGGAGAAGCGGTGTAGTAGCAGTGTCTGCGTCAGTGATTCCCAGCTTCCAGGGGCATTGGCCAAGTATAGTATATGCATAGTCCAAGCTGGACCAATAAACTACTGTATGTATAAAATATAGGTACCTGTAATTCCTTTTTAAAAGTGTCACATCCTTATAGAACACATATACTTAAAGTGGAGTTCCACCCAAAAGTGAAACTTCCGCTTATCTGCTTCACCCCTCCCACCCTGAAAGGTGCCACATTTGGCACCTTTCAGGTGGGATGGTGGAATGGGTATCTGTTTTTGACAAGTACCCTTCTCCACTTCCATGAGACTGCACCGCGCCGAGGTCCCTCGGAAATTTGGCCCCCTCCTCCTTCCTCCACCATCAGGCCAGTTAGAAAGCGCAGCCAAAAGGCTTCACTGCCGGTTTCCTTTACGATGAATGGCGGTGGCACCACCCGACAGCCGATCTTAAAATCGGCTGGGGTGCCGACATTGCAGGCTCCCTGGATAGGTAAGTTTCCATATGTTAAAAGTCAACAGCTACAGTATTTGTAGCTGCTCACTTTTAAAAAAAAAATCCCCAGGTGGAACTCCTCTTTAAGCAGCATAGAAGGCAGAAACCATACTTGGCTCTTTAAGTGATGAAGGTTTTAGAATATTTTGATATTTTGTGTCATGTTTAAAGCATACATGTATGTACAGTATTTTTTTTTATTTAAACACTCTCTCCCTTCAAATTATAAAAGCTCCTAAATCTCTACTCACTTTATTCACACCTCAGAGTTGCCTTCTAGGATCTTCTCCATCATCCAATACCAATGATGGTCATCTTCAAGGGTGAATGACAGCTAGCATTATTCAACTTCTTACCTATGAGCCCAACCTCCTCCCCAGATAGCAAGGATAACTTGCCATAAATTTGTGGCAGTGTTGAATTGTAAGTCTTGTTGACTTGCTGCACATTTTCACTGGCAAGTTGTACACTTGAAGCACAAGTTCAAGTTGACACTTTTCCAATTTGTAGCAAATTTGCGTATCAAGTCTCTAGCAAGAACAAAGTTGCAGTGGTGAGTCTACCGAAAGAGCTCTGCAAGTTTACAGCATGAAAATTCAGCCACAGTGACCCCTGTCATCGGAATGAGTATTGCACAACATAACTGAACCAGAACTTGTAGCAGACTTTCAGAATGTTTACAAAGAACGTTGATCTAGTGCCATGCAGTCATTGCACTTTGTGCAATAAACTTGTGAAGCCTGGCAAGTCTAGCAATAGCTTAGCAAGTCATTTTCAAACTAGCAACTCAATTGCTTGCTATGTGGGTCCCCCTGAGTGTACCTCATTAGCAGGCTTGCCTGCTGCCCATGCTAAAGAGGACAACAGGGGCCATGATTTGTCATGTGACCATGTGGAAGATTCCTGGAATTCATATCCTGGTACAGTTTTACTGCCTTAGTAATTACCACGGCCGTTTCATCTGAGAGAAATCCTTAAAACATGACCTGTTGGGCTGCCTTAAGGACTGGAGTTGAGAAACACTGTGCAATAGGGTACTGGAACATTGGTCATTCTGGGATTAAAAAATACATTAAGGTATGCTTTAAGTATTATCTACTCTTGTGAGACTTCATAATGTTCACATGTTACCATGGCGATGCATCCATTAAAAGATGTGAAAGTTAGGTATAACAAGTTGAATTGTCAACTAACATTCCATGACCTCAAAATCTAGCCTCTTTGTAAGAGGCCTATGCAAAATAGGATGTGTTTGTTTTTTATTTTTTTATTTAGTAAGGCCTTAATTCAATTCTGTTCTGGCGATGGTCAAATTTTGGATATCCTCTTCCTTTCTGTCACTGGGACTTGAAGCGAGGGTAAACCTTGACAACAGCAGGGGCACAAACAGCAATAAACACCTGACAGAAGTTCTATCCCTTTAGGAAATCTCTATTTAGGCTCTGATTGTCATTCTGTAGTGCTAGAATATGTAGACAAAAATCTGAACGGATGTTGTGAGAAAAATATAATCTCTATAAATATTTAACTTACTTGTTTGAAATACTTCAACGAGAATTGATACATCGGGTCTATTTCTGAGAGACTGGCAATGACAAAATACACAACGGACCCTTGGGTGGCCACTGTCCTGTACTTTTCTCGAGCTGCATTTATCTTTTGTTCCGTGGCTTCAGCTTCTTGCAGTCTAGTTTTGATAGCACCTGAAGTTATCTACAGTCCCAAACAAAAAAGTTAGATCACAAGATACAAGTAGAGAGTCCATAGTCAACAGGTTAATGAACAGCTGACCTTTGACTCTTGAAGGGTATTGATAAGTTCCTCATTGTCCAGGATATTCCCCTCTGAAGTAAAAAGTAGCTTTAGTATTCGGTCCTCGATCGCTTTTAACTGGTTCCTGTCAGAATTTATGCGGATAATAAGCTGGTTTCTCTGTTCCTCTAGATCTGGTCTTTCAATCCTTACAACATCACTGAAAATGTAATATCATAATTAGTACATTCGCACACATAGTTACACATGGCATATGATATATGTTTCCACAAATTAAATATACTGTAACTCAAGAAGATAAATGATGATATGCTCAGTGTGTCAAAAGGCTTTTCCAGATTGTGTAGTCCACTAAAACATACTACAACATAGCCTGAAAATCCCTCAAAAATTTAGAAAAAATGTTGTTTATTAATCTTCCTGCACATGTCAAATCACAGTTAACAACCATTTGGTCTAGGACAGAACATTTCAATGGCTTGCATACTAATTCTACAAGCTCCGTTTTTAATAATGCTTCTGGTTTCTGATAGCACGGGGAGATGTGCAGCTGGTAGCAGACTTGGTTCTGTACAGAAGAATATTGCATGATAGCAGTAAAAACTGTCCAAATCTCATGTTTGTGCTATAACACATCACAGCCCCCTTTTACAGCCCCCCCCCCGTATATTTGTGTCGTCAGCGCCCGCTTCACATCACAACCCCCATTAACATCACAGCTCCCTCTTTACAGCAGTATCCACAGTCCCCCTTTACATCACAGACCACCTAAACATTACAGTTCCCTCCTTTAAAGCAGTCTAACAGTCCTTAGTTAGCCTTTACATCACAGTGCCCCCTTTATACAGTGTTCCCTTTATACAGTGTCCCCTTTACACATCTCAATGCCCCTTTACACATCACAGTGCCTCCTCTACACATCACAGTGTACCATATATACAGTGTCCCCTTTACACACCACAGTGCCCCCTTTAGACATTGCACATCACAGTGCCCTCTGTACACATCACAGTGCCCCTTGCAGTCATAGCCCCCCTTTCCTCCTTTATATCACAGTTCCCTTTCCATCACTCTTCCTCCTCTGCACAGTCCTACTAGGGCAGAGGCACATAGCAGCTGGGTATTCTCTCTCCTTGGTCTCCTGCCTGGCCACTGCTATCATCCTCACAGCATGCATAGGTGGGAGGAGCTCCATATCAGGACAGAGGGCAGGAGCTGCCCAACTTATTACATTAACAAGCGGGTGATTACTGAATCCCACTCTCTGTCCCAATATGCAGCACCTCCCATCCCCACCTGCTGTGAGGATAATAGCCGTGGCGGGAGACAAGAGAGAGAAAATACCCAGGCTGATAAGTGGCACGGCCAAGGTCCAAACAGAACTGTCGCTCGGTCCGGGGCCGGACCCTGGTCCGCCATTTAGTGAACCCTGCTATACTGTAGAAAGTCCACTACTAAATTGCAGGGCAATGGGCAGTGAGGTTGATTTACTACAGGCAAATAGACTCTGCAATTTGCAAATGCAGTTGCACTTATTTTTCCCAGAGCTTAGAGAACGTAGAGAAGCTTCACTTTGTAAAGAATACCCAATCAGTTGCAAGAAAAATAAACAAAAAATTAGCATTTTTGCTTGCGTTTGATTGGATGATGGAAATCAGCAAACCTTCACCACATTCACTAAGCCCTGTGGAAAATTAGTGCAACTGCATTTGAAAAAGTGCACAGTCTATTTGCCTTTAGTAAATCAACCCCATTATCACTGATATTTTCATTTATAGAAATAGAAACAGTGAAAGGAATGCTGTGCAATGCACAATATTAAAACAGTTATACAGATTAATAATGTGCCAATTCAAGTACAAACCTTTCTTGACCACAGGGTAATCGAAGATGAGAAATATTTCAGCTTTTCAATTTGTTGTTTGTTTGTTTGTTTGTTTGCTTTCGTTTTTAGGTTGCAGATGTCTAGCGGTTAAGAATGGTTTAGGTGCCTTTTTATTACGCTACTTCAAATAAATACCCTTTACAGTGATGGTTTAAATTTAAATATGTTTTTTTTTACCTTCTTCTGGGTCAAATAGGGCAGTGGTTCTCAACTCCTGTCTTCAGGGCCCACTAACAGGCCAGATTTTAAGTATTACCTTGGAGAGATGCAGACTAGAATACTGCAATCACTGAGCAGCAAACAATATCACCTGTGATGTATTTCAGTTATCTTGCAAACCTGGCCTGTTAGTGGGTCCTGAGGACAGGAGTTGAAGAACCACTGAAATAGGGGATCAAGGGTTTTTAGAATGCAAAGCAAATTTTTTTTATATAGGGTTGGACTCAAGGTATATTTAAAACTAAGTTACCTTAGCAGCTGATCCTCAAGGCCAGATCTGGTCACAGTGAAATTGATTACAGTCACTTTAATGCACACCTAGAAAAAAAAAAAAGATACAAATTGGAAGGCAAAGGTATTATGAAATATCAGAAGACAAAGTGTCTATATTGGTAATACAGGAAACAACTGGTAAATATACCTGAAAATACATGTATAACCTTTGACAACATTGGAAGCAAGATCAATGGTGACCACTGATACATAGCAACCAATTGGGAATCAGATATTAACTTTCCACATCTTAGAGTATTCTTTCTAGAGTTGATTTTCAGTTGCTATGAATTGCTGCATACCATTATTATACATACTATGTTATTAAAAACCCGTTCATATACTCAGCCCTGACAAAATTTCTTTAAATTCAAGGCTCAGTGGTGCCGATCCACACTTCTGTCACATGTTTCTGCTCAGTGGTTCTGTTTTGCAGTACAGGATGTGGGGTGTCTGTGTTCTTTTTTAGGTGGTCAAGCCTGATTAAACCTGCCTTATGCTGCAACTAGAGGAAGCTGTCAGGACAGCCTTTCTTCAAGCTGCTGCATCCACGATACACAGGTTTTGGTGGGCTTTGGGCTGATTGATGACATCCACAAAAAAAGTAAATCTGTTTTTTACCCCAAACCAATAAGAATGTTTCAATTTATGGACAAAACCGAGTATAAGATATGGCCATTTTACCCAAATCTGATCAGATTTTCATAAAGAAGTCCAATAGTATGTGAGAGGTATAACATTATGTGTATTAGATGTAGTAGCCAGACTTTAGTTTAGTTTTTGTATTGAAAATGACAATAAAATGTATAATCTGTTGCTAAAGGCAACAGTCATTTCTGCATGTTTATAGATAACACAGAAGGTCAAGACTCTTGCGAAAAATGGTTTGGTTTGCATGTAATCTGCTATTTGCCACACCACTGTTACTTCATTTTCACTCTGGGCTCAGCTATACGGGTGATCTTTAGTTGTAAAATAATTACACAAAACCATTCACTCTAGTAATATTATTCACCCTAACATTGGGGTTGATTTACTGAAACTGTAGAGTACAAAATCTGGTGCAGCTGTGTATGGTAGCCAATCAGCTTCTAATTTCAGCTTTTTTAACCACTTCAATACAGGGCATTTTCACCCGCTTCCTGCCCAAGCTAATTTTCAGCTTTCAGCGCTCACACTTTGAATGATAATTGCGCAGTCATGCGACGTAACCAAATTAAATTGTGATTGTTTTTTTCCCCACAAATAGAGCTTTCTTTTTTTGGTGGTATTTTATCACCTCTGCGTTTTTTATTTTTTGCGCTGTGAACAAAAAAAGAACGTCAATTTTGAAAAAAATACAATATTTATTACTTTTTGATATAATAAATCCCATTTTTACAAAAAAAATAAAAATTTTCCTCAGTTTAGGCCGATATGTATTCTTCTGCATATTTTTGGGAAAAAAAAAATCCCAATAAGCGATATTGATTGGTTTGCGCAAAAGTTATAGCGTCTACAAAATAGGGGATAGATTTGTCATTTTTATTATTTATTTTAATTTTTTTTACTACTAATGGCGGTGATCTGCGATTTTTATCGTGATTGTGACATTGCGGCGGACAGATCGGACACTTTTGACACTATTTTGGGACCAAAATAGTGATCGGTGCTATAAAAAAATGCATTGAATACTGTATAAATGTGACTGGCAGGGAAGGGGTTAACACTAGGGGGCGCTGCAGGGGTTAAATGTGTGTCCTAGGGAGTGATTCTAACTGTGGGGGAGGGGACTGATGAATCAATGACATCGCAGCGGAGGAGACCGGTCAGTGTTCCTCTGTACAAGGAACATACGATCAGTTCTCCTCTTTCCTGACAGGACATGGATCTGTGTGTTTAAACACACAGATCCACATCCCTGCTCTGTGATGAGCAATCACGGGTGCCCAGCGGACATCGCGGCCGCCGAGCACGTGCGTCGGGTCCCCAGTGATGCGGCGAGTGCGTGCGCTCTCCACAATGCCGGGAAGCCGAGGACGTCATATGACATCCACTCGGAGGGAGGGAGGGTTCCTGCCACCGTCATTTTACAATACGGTGGTAGGGAACTGGTTAATTAAGCTTTGGCAAAAAAAACTGAAAGCCGATTGGTTTCTAGCAGAGCTGCACCAGATTTTGCACTCTCCAGTTTTAGTAAATCAATCCCACTGTCTGCTTGTGAATTGTGCATCTTGCTACAGGATAGCATATACATGCAAGTAACCAAGTAATGCATGCTAAGTCTTATATATAATAACCAATGTGTTTTATGATGAAACTCCTGTATTATGAGAGCTAGGGCCTTTGTCATTTTCATCAGTGCAAATTATTTTATGTGTTTAACTGCAGAGCAAATCTTTGAAAATCCCCCTAATAAAAATATAATCGCTTTACATAGCAGAACATTTAGCTGAAATCTATTGCAATTGCCATATACCAGAAGATATTTAATTTTTTTTTCGAAGGTTTTCAGCTACATTAAACTGTTATGAATATTTGTCTACCAGCATGTGTGACTCCACTAAAAAGGTCAGTGCATCTATTCGGGGAAAATATTCGTTTACAAATATAACAAACTGACAACTCAGTGAAGCAATGGCTGCTGCAGGCTGCTGTAAATACCTATAATCTTCCAAATCAATTATATTTAATAACACTGACTGGATTATTATACACAAAGCACAGCATTGACTTAACAAGCTAGGCTCAAAATGAATTTCAATTCAAGGTTTTTTTATACTTATTTTCACAAATGATATGTACACAGTGTAATGACGGCTGCCTTACGTTATCTGTCTCTTGTGGTAGATAGCCTGCTGGTAGACAGTTTAAGTTTCCAACTTTCCGCAACCAGTTGTATTGTGTTTCCAGCATTAAATAGACATAATGTATGCAGTATTGAGAGCAAACCTTGCACTAAAATGGAAGATTTGTCAATTACATTCCAGCCCTACCTAGCCCTGGTCCTTCTAGTGAGATTCTGGGATTGCTGAGTAACCAAAACCTTGTGATAAGATGCTTCTGGAATATGCAGAAGTGTTTTATCGTAGTAAGATGTGTAAGACATGGATGAACGAGTTTGGGGTGGAGGAAATTGATTGGCCTACACAGAGTCCCGGCCTCAACCTATTAGAACACCTTTGGGTTGAATTAGAGCGGAGACTATGAGCCAGGCCTTCTCGTCTACATCAGTGCCTGACCTCACAAATGCACTTCTGGAAGAATGGTCAAACATTCCCATAGACACACTCCTAAACCTTATGGACAGCCTTCCCAGAAGAGTTGAAGCTGTTATAGCGGCAATGGATGGGCCAACTCAATATTGAACGCTATGGACTAAGAATGGGATGCCAGTAAAGTTCACGTGCGTGTAAAGGCAGGCATCCCAATACTTTTGGTAATATAGTGTATATGACAGTTACCACAGCAGTTCTAGGTGATAATACTATGGCAACAATAAACCACTGGAGTAAGAAACAATAAACCGCTGGAGTAAGAAACAATAAACCACTGGAGTAAGAAACAAATGCTAATAACAGGTAGTGAGTTCAACACCCCACTTTTTGAATGCTTTAAATCTTTTCCCTGGCTAATGGCTGTGTTCGTCTCACTTCATACTCCTTAAGCCCCATACACACGCGCGGATTATCCGAGGACCAGGTCCGTCGGATCATGTCCGTCGTACTTTGTCCGATGTTGGTTTTGCGTACACACGGTCGGACAAAGTTGTCGGAAAATCCGATCATTCTGAACGTGGTGACGTTTGTTGCCTACGACGGGACTACGTAGAGGCTAGTAGCCAATAGCTTTGGTCTTGTAATGTGATCTGAGCATGCGTAGCACTTTGTCCGTCGGAATTCGCTACACACGATCGGATTTGGTGTGATCGGACTTTGTTGTCAAAAAATCTATCCAGCAGGAGATAGGACTTTGTCCGTCAGACAATCCGATGGAAACTGTCCGATGGTGCCTACACACGGTCAGAATTTCCGACAACATTGTCTGATAGGACAGAATCCATCGGAAAATCTGACCGTGTGTATGGGGCTTTAGTGTAGTCTAGAGCTGCAGAACTGGTAGCTGCCAAATTATATCTTCCCTTCTGAAAATGTAAGTTCCCTGGCAGTCATACTGATTCCCTTACCTCAATAGTTTAAATCACTGACCTGGAACGAGAATGTAGATAAGGATTACTGACCTTTCTCTGACTTTTCAAATCTGCTCACTGTTTCCTGGTCAGTGACATTATTAAAGTAAGTGAGTCAGCATAAAAAAGCCAGTCTACTAACCTTTTCACAAACAAGTCAACAATGGTAGCCCCATTCATTTCACGATAGCATTACTTTAATTTACTATTAACAATGCTAAAAACTGTCTTTTGTAAGCTTTGTTTAATCACCATGACCTTCCCTAACTTAATTTTGATAACATATTTTGGGGACTACCTGCAGGAGAGTGTTATGACCAACATAATTGCAGATTGTCTCGATTCAGCATCACAATGGTAAATGCGGAAAGGCTGTTTTTCCTTACCTCAGGAAGATAATGTGGATTTGGCATTTTAGTCGTCATATAGAACCTAAAGTTCTTGTCATAATCAATGTCAGAGTCTCCAAGGCGAATTAGCATTCTCCCGCCTGACACAAAGGTCTGCTTCAGAAGAATTGGCTCCAGAGCAGGATCTAAACTTTCCTTCAGCTTTAATTAAAAGACACAGAATCATACATAGCTCAGGTCACAATTATTGAACACTTTGTGAATTCATGTAGAATATAAATCTTTTAAATATGTACACATTCTAAGCTCAGTTTAGAAAAGTTCATTGTATTATGGAAATTGTCTTTCTAAAAAGTATACATTGTTATATGTTTTTTATGTTACCCATTTGAAATGGGTATATCAAAAGTCTCAATACTTATTTCCACATATATAGTGTTCCCTATATAGATGTGTTTTTTACATGAAAGCCCTCCGGTCATTAGTAAAAAATATGATATTTCAGTAAATCAATCAATTAATTTCAGAGTAATGAGTACTGGATTATGTATGTTAAGAGAGTAAACAATCCACAGAACCATATAGTGCAGCTTAGGGAAACTAATTTATGAAATGCTTTTATTAATACTTTTCTGAGAAGATAGCTAGGCTGACACCAACCAACAAGCCTCTATAATTTGCAGTCATCAGAAACACATTTAGCATTTTGTGGTATTTGTGGTATTTGTTTTGTGCCATATTAAGAGGGAACAATTTGGGCTGTTGCCAAGCAGATGTGATCAAGCTTGGAATGGACATTGGCACATAATAACTAACCAGGGCCATATCTCAGTCCCCTTGTGTCCTAGAAAGACAACAACGCTCTTTCACAGGATACTTCACTGATGGGTGTTAACTGAACTTTTATTCTGTGCTTTAGGCCTGAACTTCTTAAACAAGCCACACTGCAATGCTTTCCAAAGGTAACAGTGAGCTAATAACTCATTGTATTATGTTAAAGGCTCTAAAGTTGTTTTTAGTTAGTTTCTAACAGCTTGGAAACACCTTCTGGTTGTTTACTTTAAAATGCTGATAGCCTACCAAGATTCGGTGGAAAAAAAACACTGCCTGAGTTACACATTTTGAAAATTCAGTTCTCCACAATGCTTATAGATACAAAGATGAACATGGGCTTGATTTAAAGTGTTTTCACTGCTTGTTTAGAATCTGTAAATACTTTAGTGTGTATGATCTGGGCACAGGTTCACTTCAAGGTCCATAGTTTGAAATAGGCGCACTTGAAATTTTACTAGTTATGTAGTGTGATGCTGTATGTTGCTTGATATAAACTGATTGGACCGTTGCACTATATAGTTGTTGGTAAAGCTATGATTAATGAAGGCATAGAAGAGAGATGATTTAAACTTTAGATTCAGTTAGCTCTTTGGTTTTGCCATTAAAGTGTACTTGCTGCATTGTATCCCTTTACTCATCTGTAGGAATCTTAGTCTCACCCCCATTGTCAGCTTTTGTATTCATTTGTTTGAGTTAATAAATAAAAGTAAAGTTTTATGACCAAGTGGGTTTATTGTATAATGTTATTAGCGATGTAAATAAAGAATGTAGCGCTAAGCATGAGAAAAGATACACTAAATAGTGCCCAAGAATAAATGACTCAAATCACAAAGGTAAATAACAGAGTGACTGCCTGTGTGAGGTTGGCCACACCAAAACACAAGTGCATATAAACAGTGAACCAATATCACATATGATTATTCCCTGTGTAAAAATAAATAAATAGAAAAGTCCACAGTGCATGAACACACTCAAATAATACTGGAAATGTCCCAATGGAATCAAAAAGTGTAGATTTCAATGAAGGAAGACACAAAATGGCTTGAACTGGATCCTCTTTCAAAGTATTCAGATCGATATAAAGAACTTTTCTATTTATTTATTTTTACACAGGGAATAATCATATGTGATATTGGTTCACTGTTTATATGCACTTGTGTTTTGGTGTGGCCAACCTCACACAGGCAGTCACTCTGTTATTTACCTTTGTGATTTGAGTCATTTATTCTTGGGCACTATTTAGTGTATCTTTTCTCATGCTTAGCGCTACATTCTTTATTTACATCACTGATAGAATTTTTGTCACATTCATATGTAGCTGCTTGGGTCATACCCGTTTTTTCAGTTATTTACCAGAGTTCAGCGCGATATTGTTCTCCCTAATCACATGATGTTATTAGCGCATCGCTCTTTCAGTAGAGGTCCGTGTAAATTCCCACATAATGGTTCATTTGTATTGTTAGTTATTTGATATTTTCAGGCATTTTGTTATAGATTAGTAAGGAATACTGGTATATTGGCAGCCTAAAGTGAACCTGTTTTTTTAAATCTGAATTGAACAAGCTTTGAGGCTCTACCTCCCTCCACTGTCCCCTCCATATTACAAAAAATGCACTGACAGTATAAAATTCTTCAGGGCCTGGATCTTCCAAATGCCATTTCATATCTAAAATTACTTTAAGATTAGGCATATGCCAGAAAACATAATTGGACTGATTTACTAATAAAGCTTAGAATCTGCACTCACTATATTATGTAAATATCCAGTTCAGTGAAAAGCAGACTCCTGTTTAATCTGCACATGATTGTGGGTTCAAAGTAAACAGAATTGTCACATGATTGGTATCAATTTACTAAGTGAAGATTCGGAAATGCTTTGGCAAATCACCCTAAATCACCCTGTGCATACATGGAAGCAAAAACCTATTTGACTAACCCATCTCTGCATTCACAGTAACAGTATAGCAACCCTTGGTTAAAAAAAGAAAATAAATTTTCTCTCTTAAATGATGGAAAAAGTGACAATTCCACAGATGATATGATTTGATAACAAGGTACAATTTATTCTTGTAGTGGAATACTTATTTGCTCTTAACCACAACAGTAAAGTGGCTAGGATTTAACATATCAAAATGGTAAGTGAAAAATTAAATTTCGTCCCTCCCGTAACACAAAATGAAGCAATTTACAAAAGTAAACAATACACTAGCAAGTATAAATGCTAATTAGGAAAAGAATGTGCAAAGGCAAGTCTAAGCAGAGCATACTAATTACGCTCATAAGAAGAAAGATCTCTAGAGATTGTCTTCTCTTCTACCAATACTGTCCTGTACGATAGGCTTGTTATCCAGGGATTTTACGAGAACCAGCTCAGCAACACATTGGAAAATCAATGTGAAAGAGGAAGTTCTGTTTGTCCAAGAACTACCTTGTGAATGACAAGGGCATTGACTGAAAAGAGCCTTTGTACTATCCATTACAAACACACACCAAATTCTCCCTGAAAAAGCCTTTGTTTACTCCATTTATTACAAAAGTCTTCAATGGCAAAAAAATATAGAATAATTCCAACCAAGGGAGATTTGACAACGTATGACACTAGCTAAGCCATTCTAAATGTTATCTCTCTACTTTGCAGATAGGAATATGTCAAAGGCATTTTCCTATTACCTATAACTGTAATTGGCTTTTGTGTTAAACACAATAAAAAGATTACAGGATTCTTCTTATTGACAATGATTTTTTTTTCTTTGATGAGGTCATAATTGTCAATTGCCATGAGTATTGGTCACCAGTGGTAGAATGTTTTTATGAAACGTTTAGCAGTTCAGTGGTTTGCTTTTTAACCACCTTCCATTTTTGGAAAGAGACCTTGTCACCAGACTTGTGCTGCCAATTGGAGTAAGAATAAAATCATACATTTTAAAAACAATCTTCCCATAAGATTATATGCATTTGCAAAATTTTAAAGTGTTACTAAACTCATAATAGTAAAATCAGTCTGTATGTGCAGTAAATAATGCTTGTTATATTCACTATGAAACCTAAGGGGTTAATCCTGCCGATTGTGTATAAAGGCTGTTTGATCCTGTCTTCTCTAACCCCCCCCCCCCCTTCTTCCACAGCCACCAATCCATCTGCTGATAGTACAGAGCCCAGGGGGGGCAGTCTGCACATGCTCGTTTGGTGTGTATTGCTAGAGAGTTTTCTTTTCTTGCAAGGGTGCATGTATGTAATTAGCACAGGGCCAATCAGTACTGTCCAGATAGAGGATCAGGGGTCATGCAGCCTCATAGGACAGTCCGAGGAGAATGAAAACTCCTCCTATAAGCTTTAACCAGTGCTCGGCCAGACACTGATAGAAGTCACAAGACTGCTATATATTGCTGATGAGAAAAGGTATTTAGCAGTTTATATTTACTAAAATTAAATTTCCATGTTCTGTGTACTGTGGGAGAACAGATATAGTGAATGCAGGGTCCTGGGTTTAGTAACACTTTAAGTATGTCATTTACTAGTAAAATCTTCCTTTGTTTAGATGTCCAAAAGGCCTAAGATGCTGCTGCGCCCTGGCATCTTGGATGTAATGTCAGAAGACTAAGAGTCAAATTTGCTAGCAAGTTCAAAGGCACATTAGAATTGAATAAAAATTGTTTATGAAAGGGGAAAAATGCTGCCCCTATCGACTCTAAGCCTGAGAACTGAGCAATCACATGACTGCTGATTGCTCAATTCTCCTCTTTGACGCAGTGAGCAGTGACGGTAAGTCACTCCATTCTGGCCCTCCAGCACTTCTGGAGCACCAGGCTGGAGAACGGGTGGGTGCAACTGGCTTTAGCTCTCAGCTGCGTGCTCAGAGAAGAAGCCAACTGTCAATAAGGTTGCTGGTTGGATCCCAACAATATGGTCAGAATCTTTCCAGAGCCTGAAGCAGCTCTGTGACACCAGACAACAGCTGGCATTAGCCTAGAATCGGCAGATTTAGGGGCACAGGAAAGAACAGGCAAGTGCACCCCTGTGACCCACAGGAGAAGTATGGCCCAAAAAGCCTTGGCAATACTTCTTTTTTAAGATATTTGATTTTCTGTGCTTTTTCTTTCCTTTTTGCTAAGTTGGTGACAAGGACTCTTTAAGGTAACAGACATTAGTGTTAAACACCTGAATAGTAAATAATATTTTTACAGCAGTCACAAGAATATAGTGCTTATACTAGAGGCATGTGCCTGTTCATTTTTCCTGAGTGCCCTCACATCAACCATAGAAAAAAAATAAAAAAATCAAGACAATATAGCACATAAAATTAGATCAGCTTGTGCTTACCTCTTCTAACAAAACTGGTAGCCCAAGCCTAATAGCATTCTCCAACGTCCGGAGGAAGCCAGCATCCGTCAGTTTAATGACTTTTAAGCCATTTTTAGTTTCTCTGTTTCTAATCCAGCGATTAGCCTGAGGTAAGAAATTTAAAGCATTACAAAATGGTTGATAATAAGTGTTCATCCCACACTTTTGCTGTAAGAATATTTGTTGCAGTATCAAGCTGCTGGCAAAAAAAAAGCTACTAAAAAGTGAAACCAACTTAGGACCCAAATTACCAAGCAGCTCCTGCAGCGGTAGCTCTATATTTCTTGAAAAAGTCCCTCAGACAGTGTTAAAAAAAAGCCACAAGAATGCACTTCTGGAATAGACTGGAGCACATTCTCGCAGGATTTTGAGTACCCAGATATATCAGGAGACAGCAGTGAGGCGTGGTGATGTCACCAATGCTTCCTGGAAGCCAGGACTGAAGTAAGTATTTATCTTTTTTTACATCATTATTTGTAAAGATATTTTTGCAGCTAATTTTGTTTGGGTGGTGGGGGGCTGACAAGAAAGTGGACCTTCTATTTTTCATGGAAGGTCCACTTTAATCAATGATTTACCATGAAAAACAGAAGTGGCAGAGACACCAAAAATCTTCTCTCTTTACAGCTTCTAAAGGGTTCCCTGTACAGTTGTTTAAACAGAGAACCTTTGTCAATGAATATGTATTTATATATAATAATGTATTATGTATAGTTATAATGTCCAGAATACAAGACAGAGATTTGGTAATATTGCCTATTAACAATTAGTGCTATATTACAGGTGCTATACGAACAATGGTAACATCAACACTTAAAAAAATGTGTTCGGCAAATAGAAAATACAGCAAATAACGCTTGACAAAATCCACTATCTATTGATCCGAAAGTAGCTATATATTATATATCAGCAAACAATACCAGATATAGCTCTAATATACAGACAACTATATAAAAAACCTTTATGGGCTAAAATCACACAAAAAATCATGCACACTGAATTGTGTTGGATTTCAAGGTTTGTGGAGTAAAATTTACTTTTTTTACATATATTTATATGCATAGGATGTCATTACAGTATTTAAGTACATAGTGTTTTATATATATATATATGAATTGAGTGTATTTTTAGCACTGTATTGGCTTCCGTGTGAAGGTAAATAGTAAAACTGTATGCAAAGAAAAGCCTAATCTCATAACTTCAGACATATATCCTCCTAATGACTGTAAAGGAAAATAAATTATCATTCTTTTGTGGATTTCTGTTCATGTATTATTTGACATAGTATAGTACCTGATCTTGTGGGTCAATCATCAGGGGCCAGCGTCTCCCACGAGTAACCAATATGCCATTTTCAGTGGAAACAAGATCACGTGGTAATCCATCTGTATTCCATTGGCGAATTTCATAGGCATCACCCAGAATATTTATCAAGCTGAAGTTTGGACTGATAGGAATCTCTAGCTCTTGACACGTTTTAATCCAGCAATCAATTAGCTAGAATAAAGTAAAATATAGCACAAGCACACTATAAGTTTAGGTATCATCCAAAACATTTCATAGATAGCTGATTGTCTTGGCTATGAAAAAAATATATATTGTGCTTTTTTCCAGGGATAAACACAATGGTGGGTGTAACGGAATCCCCGTCACACTCTGCTTGAGTGCTTCCGTCAGTATACAGCCTTATCCAGTCTAAACATCGGCTATCAGATATTACAGCCACATATTGTAACTAAAAAAACAAACAAGACTAGCTCAGTTACACAGCTTGAACATGAAACTGTTTATTTGAACACAGGTACATAGAGATACACTCAGGGAACAAGCCCCTCTCCTTTGCATAATGAAACAGGGCGGGATAGACTTTACCTCCACCAGTAGCATGCGACAGGTGGTGTCAGGGCTTTGCTCGCACAGCGCGGACTAATCGGCATGTGCGCATGCGCACAGGCGCCGCTGGAATGCCCAGGCATCAGCGCGGGTGTGCGCGCCGGCAGGAGTCACAGGCGCGCACGCGGCAAGCGCGGGCGCGCGCATCGCGGGCGCACACGTGAGCGCGTTGGCGCCGTTTGGCGCCAGTGGCCCCTGACCCGGCTTCCCGACTCTGCTGCCTTCTCCAACCCTGATCCCGGCTTGTCTGACTCTGCTTATACTGATATCTGAACGCTGATCCCGGCTTGTTGACCCTGCTTCTGTCTGCTCCCTCTCACCTGCTTTCCCAGTGTACCAGACCCGGCCTGCCTGACGATTCTCTGCCTGATCCCACACATGCTGTGTGCTTCCAGAGCTGCTGCTGTCATCTGGGGACCACCCTGCATCCGGGTGCTGGGCACCTACCTACCAGGTCCCGCTGTTCCTGCTACCAGAGGACTTCTGCCTATCTCCAGCACCTGCTACAGCATCCAGTCCAGGCACTCCTACTCCGCTGCGCTCTCGGGTCCACTGTCCCCATTCCAGTGGCCCCTGAACCAGAGCCGTAAGAGAGGCCTCCTCCCAGCAAAGTCAGGCTCTCCACCCAGGTACCTAACAGTACGGACAGCCATGACTGAGCCTGCGGGAGAAGCCTCTCCCATGAAGGACATCTGCTCACACCTTGCAGCCCTCACCCAGGCGGTGCAATCCCTCCAAGATGGGTATACAAGATTGGAAGGACAAGTACAGCATCTGGGAGGGGCTGCTGGAGAAATCCCCCCCTCCCCTCTCACAGCTAATCCACAGAGACATATACATTCCATAATAGATTTCTCCCAAGGCAGACAGACACAGTAGAACAATGGAATACATCCACACCCCAAACAATCCAACAGATAGCACACCATAGTATGAGACAATATACAATAAATAAATATATATATATATATATATATATATATATATATAGTACACACACACACACACACAACATTCCAGTGTGGTTGTACAGTGAGTCTGATTAGTACAGATCGGACTGGGGTTCTCGGTCACCATGTGCCCCTAATAGACACAGGGTAACTTAGACATAGGAGTGGCCGGGGGAGCTGAAACAAGGGTTTCCCAACCTCTCCAAGGGATTCTGGGTTCCACGGGCACCCTGCCCAAAGTGACTCCCGTCACAGTGGGCATCTATGAAAAAAATTGCAGAGCTATTCATCCTGATAATGCATGCACATTTGTTCTGTGCGAATGTCGGCAAAATCAAATGTTATTAATCTATTTTCTCTCCAGGCTGGATGCTCTTCATTCATAAGAATAGCATGAATCAGGAAAATATTGTGTTATGGCCATTAGATGGAGCTGAAGATCATAGTAAATAAGTATTAATTTACTATGATCATCAGCTCAATCTAGTCCCAATAATGTGCAACCTCGAAAGAAAATAGCTTTAAGTGGTATTAAAGCTTTTTTTTTTTTTTAAACAAACATGTTATACTTACCTGCGCTGTGCAGTGGTTTTGCACAGCGCAGCTCTGATCCTCTTCTTCTTGAGTCCCCCACCATTGCTCCTGGCTGCTCTCCCTTGAGGAGTACCCCCAGAGAAAGTCGCTTGCCCTGGGGGCACTGCTGCAAGCTCAATCTCGAGCCACTGCTCTATGCATCTAGAAGGCACATAGAGCCATGCCTCAGCTCCATCCCCTGCTCTCTCCTCATTGGCTCACTGGCTGTGATTGACAGCAGTGGGAGCCAATGGGCTTCTGTTGCTGTCTCAGTCAATGAGGAGGACAGTCCAGGGACAGTCGAGTCTATCGTGAACATCGCTGGATCGGAGGGAGCTCAGGTAAGGATTGGGTGGGCTTGGGGGGGGGGGGGGGGGGGGGGTCCGCTGCACATAGAAAGTTTTTTACCTTCATGCATAGAATACATGAAGGTAAAAAACCTTCAGCCTTTAGAAACCACTTTAATATTGACCTAATAACATTTTATTTTACCAGCATTCGCATGGAACTAATGTACATGCAGTTTCAAGGGACAAATTTCTCTCCAAATTTCTCTTTAAAATACACCACAGTGGGAGCGGCTATTACCAACCTTTTTAAAGGCCTGTCTATAAGCACATTGGAACTACTCTTCTAATACAAATCAATGAGAATGCAAAAGTAGCTTAAAGCAGGTTGGTGCAGTTTATAAGGATGATAAATGCCAGTCAAAAGTAAGTAGCTGCAGGTTAAATACACCTCTTAAAGAAACCCTGAATGATTTTAGAAGCATCTCAAACTAATCTAAAATGCAAACTGAATGCACACTGCATTTGTCCATCAATGTTGTACAAGGTGCACATTCCAGGGCAATATTCCTGATCCTAGTTTCACTACTTTGCTAGCCATTATCCTGTAACATGCATGCAGCTAGTGAAGTCTTAACTTCTATCCTGCATATTTATTTGAGGTCAGTGACTCACTGGGTAGTCAGCACCCATATTTCTATCCTTGTGGATATAACGCTAGGTAAACAGGTTATACAGTTGAAAAAACATACAATTTGTAATTTTGGCCACCTATTCTTCAGATACACACACTCCTGCAAGACTGTTATGCCCCGTACACACGGTCGGACATTCGGACGTCAAAATCCGTCAGATTTTTTCCGACGGATTTTGGCCCAAACATGTCTTGCATACACACGGTCGCACAAAGTTGATGGAAAATCAGATCGTTCAGAACGAGGTGACGTACAACACGTACGACGGGACTATAAAGAGGCCAGTAGCCAACAGCTTTCGTCTCGTAATTTATTCTGAGCATGCGTGGCACTTTGTCTGTCGGAATTGTCTTCACACGATTGGAATTTAAACGATCGGATTTTGTTGTCGGAAAATTTTTGATCCAGCTCTCCAACTTTGTCAGAAAATTCCGACGGAAAAAGTCAGTCCGACCGTGTGTACGGGGCATTATATCACTCTGGTACTTTCCGATTTAGTATCATAGCATCCTATGTCAACTCGTTGCTTATTGGGAAGGGATGATTATGTTGATTCACAGAAGACTTAAGGTGAAGAGGTGATGTAAGTAGGTCCCTTTAACTGGGCTATTATGCCTGGAGGGCAGGAAGGTCTGCCTAATCATGTGATCACTTTGACTGACTGTCACACTGTGATCTTCTAGCTCATGATTATTACTAGAGACCAGAGTCTGTCTTTGTGCTGAGGGTATGCAGTGAGTGTGCTCTCAGCACAGAAACCTCTGCTGCCCATGGACGCACATGTGCAGTGTTTGGTGTTAAAGCACACCCTTTTTGCCAGCACACATAGGCATTACATGGGCGGAATAAGGTTACTGGTCTGGTGGAAAATGTGTGTAAATCACAAGATTGGCTGTACAGAATTACAAATCCATAGGCAATTATAACAGTAAACATACTGTATATGTACATTACTTATGTATATACCAGTTTAACCATAGTTTTGCCTTATTGAATCTGCTTAGATCTAGCCATAATTCTGAGGGCTGCTTTAAGAGATTAGTGAACTAGGAACAAATATCTAATTAATGTACCCCCTTTCCCTTTCCCCGTGATTTTCTTGGGAAAGACGCATCATTGATGGGCATTACACAGCTCCTGTAGAATTGCCATTATACATTTATGTACACCAAGGTCTGGCATTTACAATAAACATTTTAAGCCTCACACTTCATATTCACATTAGGCTACCCATTTCAATTTGATGACCTTGAACAAATACCTGCTATTCTTATATACTGTATGTGTTTATGTATTGCAGACCATCATTGTCAATGCAGGGTACATTGCTAAGTTGTCCTTATGCATGCTAAGTTTGGATCACTTGTGTGTATCTGTGTGTTTTCTGGATGATCACACATAAATTTACATATGTACATAAACTTGACAGATTTGGAAGTTATCTCCAATTTTCCATGAAAGTAATAAGTCATAGTTATGCTACTTCGGGCATGATATATTTTTTCCTTCTCAGCTTCCCATGGTGATGTTTAATGCTTCGTGAGCTCAGCCCCAAGAGTTACTGCCACATAGCATAACAACGGAACTAGCCTGGGGAGACTATCAGAGTAGGACTGATATATCTGGCTCACTGCATGCTTCACTTATCATACTGACAGCACAAGAGACTGTAACTTCTTCTTTATTGCAACAGTGATATTGTATATCAGAATAAGTACCCATATATGAAAGGATCAACTCTTAATTATTGATCAGTTAATTAAAGAGTAACTCCACTTTTGTTGAGAAAAAAACATTGCCCTCTGGGTGATCTATGTACATTGCAAGGATTATATCAACCTTTGTTTCAGATTCCTACCTTTTGGTATTCCGAAGAAATCCCTGTGTGTTCCTCTGAGCTGATGAGTGGGTCTAATGGGAGTGATTTCATAATTATCTATCAGGTGTGCACCTGCAGGGCTCTAATGAGGAAATCTGCTGGGCCTGCATCTCTTTAGATGTGTTCCTACTGGGAGTGTCTCACCAAAAATGAAATTTTTGTTGCAAGGGAAACCTGAAATCTGACTTGTATCTTAGGTAGACTTCTGAGAAAATTGGTGAGCCAATTACACATCAGGAAATGATGTTCTGGGGAGTAGTCAGTACACACTCTTTGTACAGAACAACTCCATGTAGCCATATTGCAATGCATTCTTAGAAAAGTACAGTGGCTGCAGATTGAAAAGTAAAGGTAATTTTTAATAACACTCAATTACAATATGACCTGTATCGCAATTGTATAAACTATATTATTTTTTCTTTATTTGCTATTTTTCTTTCCCCACGAAAGTGGAGCTACCCTTTAAGATCACTTATAGATTCAGACCTACTAATGCTATCTGGGAGATACAATATATATATGCTAAAATCCACTACATTTCACTTGGTTCGACAGCATCTGAATTGCCCAAGCTACATTTAGCAGACCTTTCCTCACAGTTCGCTCTGCTTTGGGCTGCAGCCTCTTGGAATGTGGTTCTGTGCAGAGCAACATCAATCAGAACTACAGTGAGCAGTATTCAGCCAGAATCAAGGAACTCTGTATTTAATAGGGTAAGATTCAGGACCAGAATCAGAAAAAAAAAAAATACTGAAATCTGTGGGGATTTGGTGAGCGGGATAGAAAGCTACATAAAATTCAGCTTTGGAAATTTGGGGATCTGCAAGCGTGCACTGGTGGGCCAGTTAGTAAAGCAATGATAGGTCCTGGCATCTGATAGCCATTGTTATCTTTTTTAATGTTATGTCTCCATGGGTTCATTTTAGGGGCCTCTTATCCACCAAAAATAATGCCAATAAATGCACATTAATCCATACGAGTGTACATTTACAGTACATGTGTTGGCACAGATTATGACTTGCAATGCAAAATTTCACTATGGAAAGGGACAACACGGTAAAAAAATTAAAGAAGCTTAGCAGTTCTGCCCAACTGCACATGGTTGTAACATCACTCAGCCAGGCAATACTGGAATATGTTGTGTAGAAAGAATATTAGTTGTACGACCTTGCAATATATATTTTATGTAAATATATATATATATATATATATATATATATATATATATATATATATATATACACAATATATACTTGATTATAAGCATTTATCATCAATAAGCATTCAAGCACATGAAAATGTAATTTACAGCACAATGACCTTTGCAAATACTTCATCAAGCATACTTAAGAATTAGATTGCTATTGCAGAATATAAATAAGATATATTAACATATCTGAAGGTGCCTATGGATCTGGACATTGATACTTGCATACCAATATGTGATCCTGTAGGTTAAATGTCAGATAGAATCATGTATACAACATGCATTGATTAGTATAAATTACTTTAAATGCATAACAAACATACACGAATCAATCAATAAATAAACACACAGATGCATACGTAAATGTGGAAAAAAAGGTTTAGTTTGGAAACACTAGATCCTAAAAATAAAGAAAAATTCAACTCACCAGTTGTCTATAAACAGCTGTAAATGCACCAAAATAGGCAACACATGCAGCAGCAATGAAGACATTTCCTATAACATTTGAGATCTCTTCTTCAAAGCTTTCAATACTCTCCTTCCACCGAACCTGTTCATCTCCCAGGGCTGCAGTTAATTTACCTGCCCGGTTGAGCCGTGCTTGTGTAAGAGCCATGGTTTTTGCTAGATAAAAAAGTATACATAAAAAGCACATAAGACAAAAACAGTACATTTCTGCATTTAATATAATTAAAGTGGTTGTAAAGTCAGAAGGTTTTTTTATCATAATGCATCCTATGCATTAAGATAAAAAAACCTTCTGTGTGCAGAAGCCCCCCTGAGCCCCCCTAATACTTTCCTGAGTACTATCTCGATCAAGCGATGTTGCAGGAGTGTCTCTGCTGCCAGGGAATCCCCTCCTCATTGGCTGAGACAGCAGCGTGGTGCCATTGGCTTCCGCTGCTGACAATTAAAATCAGTCAGCCAATGAGGAGAGAAAAGAGGCAGGGGTGGGCCACAGCTCCATGTCTGAATTGACAGTGGCTCGGGTCTCCCCATAACAAGCCACTTGCTGTGGGAGCACTCAACAGGAGGGAGGGGCCAGGAGCACTGAAGAGGGACCCGAGAAGAGGATCTGGGTTACTCTGTGCTAAACCATTACAGAGCAGGATTAAAAGTACTATGTAGTAGAATACAGTCCTTGCAAGAGGTCCTTAATTTGTGAAAGACATGTATGTGTCATATTCTAATGGGAGTAAAACTGATTAAATAGAGCAGGTGTCCCGTTTGATCTAGATTTGTACAGTAAATCAAATTTACAATCTCCACATAATAGGAGAAAAGGGCATAAAGAGAGATATCCCACAAACTATAAATTGGCATCATATATTGTACACATTTGGGTTGATCCAGTTAAAAGGCCATTCAAAATAGAATTGGTTTTGAATTAAAATGTAGTGGAAAGAAATTATTGTTTTTTGACATTTTGAATAAGTGTGCTATATTGGGGGTCAAAGAATGGTGGCTTGGATGTGTGGGAAAATGTTTTTTCCTGGAGGCACATTATATCTTGACAGTGATTATTATAGTCTAAAAAGGCTTGCCAATTTAAGTTAAAGTACCTAATAGTATATGAATATGGTCATTGAGTTAAAAAAAGCCAACAAATTGCTCATATCAAGGACAGTGTGAGGATTTTGTATTACATAGTGTAAGAGTAGAAAATTATATTTTATTATAAATTAAGTTATTGCACAGTATATTAATAAATACTGCCTAATGTAAACTGTTCATTTTTATTAAACAAGCCATACAATGTTGGAACTTGAAGACCCCAAACATTTGACAGCTACAAAATTGTAGCTCCTTTTCAATTTTATAGTTTATTAGCTGATTAACAAAGAAACCATAGGGTCTAACTAGTAGAGATCTTCATCATTAAAAAATTGATAAAGAGAACTGTAACAAAGAATAAGCCTAAAGGTGAAGGAATAGTAAAGATTGAGGCACCAGTGGAAGATTTTAAAAAGCATAGGAGGACAGTGTATTATGTATATATTCAAGCCCAGCTCGCGACAATTAAAGAAAGTGACAACTCAAAAAAGTTTATGGCACAATATAAATTCTTATATAAAAAATACTTAATCAGAACATTAAAATTAGAGGAAAATCCATTCACTGCAAATCCATGATATTATTTAAAGAAAGGCAACACTGTAAAACCCAACAGGGTGTTAGCACAATCCCTCTGGGTTCTGGGGACAGTTAAATACAATTTCCAGGTTCATATAAAAAAAATTCAAGTTCACTATTGGCCTGTGCAATATAATAATGCTTTCTTAAGCCCCATACACACGGTCGGACTTTTTCATGGATTCTGTCCGATCGGACAATGTTGGTGAAAAATCAGACCGTGTGTATGCACCATCGGACAGTGTACGTCGGATTGTCCGACGGACAAAGTCTTATCTCCTGCTGGATAGATTTGCAGACAACCCGGTCCGATCACACCAAATCCGATCGTGTGTACGGTTGTCCGACCGGACAAAGTGCTACGCATGCTCAGATCACATTACAAGACCAAAGCTATTGGCTACTAGCCTCTACGTAGTCCCGTCGTAGGCAACAAACGTCACCACGTTCAGAATGATCGGATTTTCCGACAACTTTGTCCGACCGTGTGTACGCAAAACCAACATCAGACAAAGTATGACGGACAGGATCCGACCGACCTGGTCCGCGGATTGTCCGACCGTGTGTATGGGGCTTTAAACGAGCCAACTTAAATTCTCATCATCTTCTCATCTTCTAATCTCATAAAGCATAAGATATTGAGGCTAAATTAATAAAGGATTTGAGAATGTTCACACAATAAAATGTGTGAAGTTTCACTTCAATTATACACTCATGTGAGAAGAAAATCTGTTAATTTATTTCATCTGCACATAATTGAATAATTGAATATTTACACAAACTATTGTAAACATTTTAAAATCCTTTAGTAAATAAGGCTAGTCACATTGATATCTAATAGAATTCAGTTGTTCGAGCTGTCATGAATAGGAATCTTGATCGTTGACAATTTACTAGAACACTGGGCAATATCATAAATAAAGTATCCACAATATCTGTGGCAGCAATCCATGACAAATACCCAAGTGTGCTACATATATTTGTTGGAAAGAAATCTGTCACTAGAAATCCAATTTTCTTCAATGTCTATAAGCATATAAATAAATTAGTTCTACCCTGTCCATTAATGTGACAGGAAGTTATCATGAAGGGACTGCTTACAGTAGAGTGAAGCATATGGGGTAATGTTACCTTATCCATGCTCCAAAAATAATCATCATGGGTACACAAATACTATTTCTGCAGCTATTATCTCAGTGCTACATAATCCTCGGTAGTCCACAAAACTTCTACATGCATTGGTGCTCCCAGGAACATGTCCTGCTCATAGGAGAATCCACCGACTGGCATCACTCCATTATTACATACATGACAGGGTAGGGCCCTTAGCTGACGCATTTCATCATGGAAACTGTGTTAATGCTGGACAATATCAAAGTGGTGTGTGGGTGAAATAAAAATTGGCCTAAGTTTAGGTAAATACTACAAGACATTTCCTTCTTTTCCATTAAAGGTAATTTTATTTCAATGTATGTTAGCAGCTCATAAATTCTCTGTCTTATCAGGGATCAGTGAATCCTATAAATTTTAAATAAGCTAAGGCCAGCTAGAGGCAGAGGTAATAATTAAATTGGAGGTTGTCACTTTAGGCGTGGTAAAGGCAGGCATACCTATAAGGCATGAGTTTAATCTGCAAGACATTTATTAGATGTTTAGATTCTAGGAATATAAGACTGATGGTCTGTTCTTTTACCTGGTGTCACTTTTTTTTCTGTAATGGAAGCACACCCAGCAGACTAAATGTTTTGTAGTTGAATATCACCAGCACATTGGAAGCTCAAAAAGAGACTCTTTTTGTCATTAAAAAATAAAATGTTTCATACATCAGCCTTCTCATTAGGCAAGTGACCTGTCTTCCTGAAGAAGGGGCTCATGTATGGCCAAAAACTCAGCATTTATTGTGATACAGAAGTTCTTTTTGAGCATTCGATGTGTCAGTAATGTTCTACTACTGAAGATTTATGCAGCTGTGTCATCTGCTTCTGTCACTGCAGAAGTCGCTTTGTCTGTCCTGTGAGACCATTTAGGGTGCACCTTACTTTTTTCTACAAGCAGACTAAACCCTGACACTTCAGTGAACTTGACCCTGGGCAGGCATGGTTTTACAGGAGCCAATGCACAAAGAAAGTGCAGAGCAATGCTCAAGAGCTGTAATTGGCATTGCAGAAATACCAGCATTAATCCAGCCCGCAGAGGCAGGCTTTCCCATCATGTATTCATTGTCCATTTTATATGTCTAGCAATCAGAAAAGAAAGTTCTGCTAGTACCTTTTAACACAATGTAATATCTATATTCAGCTAGGACATATCTAGTTTTTGTTTATAAAAGATGCTGTTTTGTCTTCTGATCAGGTATGGTTTTACAGTTAGCAACTCTAAAAATTCTTCTATGAAAAGGATAAAAAAGGAAATTGCCAATGCTTACCAAGACTTTCTTTCTCCCCAAGGCTTTTATCATATTTATCCTGCAGCTCTTTAATTTGTTCTTCCACTTCTTTTAATTTTCTTTGCTTCTCTTGCAGCGTGGCCATTGTAGCATCAAGCTCAGCCTGAAGACAGAGATACGCAATGCCAATATAATGAAATGCGGTGTAGAGAGGGACAACTCACAACACATTAAATATACAACTGTCAACAGACCATTAATACGTCTGAGTTGCTGGCAATACCAAGTGTTATAATGTTGTAAGGATGCACAAATAGAAATATCATTTTAGGCGGGCTTTACTGCAGTGAAACCATATGAACAACTGAGATTAACTATATTGAGATTAACCATTCTATGCATGAAGGCAAAAACCTTCAGTGTGCAGCTCCCCCCCCCCCCCAGCCCCCCAATACTCACCTGAGCTGATCTCAATCCAGCAATTTGCACAAAAGCAGCAGCTCTCCCGGGTCTTTGACTCCTCATTGGCTGAGACACAGCAGAGAGAGCCATTGGCTACCACTGCTGTCAATAACAGCCAGTGAGGAGAGAGCGGGGGACGTCCAAGCCGCACTCAGCTCACAATGGGGGCACTCAGCAGGGAGGGGCGGACAGCTAGGAGTGCTAATGGGGGACCCTAGAAGAGGAGGATCGGGGCTGCTCTGTGCAAAACTATTGCACAGGGCAAGTAAATATAAAAAAAAAAAAAAAAATCCTAAAGTTGAACCTTTACAAGTCCTTTAAAGTTACCCAATCAGTTTGTCAATTAATCCTAAATGGTAGTTCTATGCAACAGAATAGGCATAACACTTATATGTCTGGTGGCTCATATATCCTACCTTTGCTTGATCTCAGCACTGTAGCCTTAACCAGAATTTAGCATCCAACACCTTTGGGAGAGCCAGGTGCCTGTGTCCCCTGCTGCATGCTGTGGTTCCTTTTTTCCACACCTGCAAAACTACAGGACTCAGCAGTGATGCAGGGGTCAGAGGAAGTGATACTAAAGGATCTTTCTTAAATTTAAATAAAAAAAAAAAGCTGTTATACTTACCTGCTCTCCACAATGGTATTGCACAGAGCATTTCCTTACCTCCACTTCTGGAATCCCTCACTGCTGTCTCCCCTTTTTCTTCTTATGAGTGCCCTCTCAGCACCTGTGTGCCCATGCTCCTAAGCCAGGCTGTGTACGCCCATAGACCTACACTATGTGGCTCTGCCATGCCCCCCTACTCACAGGATTTGACTAACAGCAGCGACTTTTATCTTAATGCAAAGCATGCATTAAGGTAAAAATAAATGCTTAGGCTTTAGAAACACTTTAAAGCATCTAAATGTAGTGAAGGTAGAAGACTGAGGCTGGGTTCACATTGGAACATGCAGCGGCTCCCAGCAGGAGTCCAGCGCATCTCCATTCATCGTTTCAGGTCCGATTTCAGACAGGAATTTTGGGCTGAATTCGGACCAAAAGATGCGCAGGGCTCCTGTGTTGTTCGCACCGGAGCCGCTGCGGAGATGTGTGGACCAGCTTCATAGAGAGCTGGTCACAATCTCCTGCTATGTGAATTGGATGCGGGGAAACTGCATCCAATTCGCATAGGTGTGAACCCAGCCACAGTCTTCCAAAGGAGTGAGTATAATAGCTCATGTTGTTGCTAGGAGCTGCCATGTAGGATTTTCTGACATACTGACACCTGACATTAATTAACCAATAGAATAATTTGCCCATATATATATAGTAGTTATTTTCATTTAGTTAATAGATTATCCAGCATTATTGAACAGCAGGAGAATCTATGGGCTCTTCTATTTTCTAATTATGAGGGAAATATAAAGGGGAATTTTAATAAAGGATATTACCTGAGCAGTAGCAAGTTTTTGTTTTTTTGGCTCCACTTCTTTAAGCACTCTGGAATACAGATCCATTGCTCTCACCCACATGCACATGGATCGGCATGCTTTGGACACCCTTTCTACCTTTTCAGGTATGAAATTTGGATTAGCAATGTATTTTTGTAGTTTTAGCAGAATTTGGGGCTTTATATTTTCTTTGTCATACTCCATAAGCCGTTTGAGGAATGTGGAATCTCCAAGCAGCTGTTTAGCTGTTGTCCAATCAGGTCTGAAAAAAAAGAGTAGTAAGTTGTAAGCCTTAGTTTTCACGAGTACTTTTTGAGAAAATTACAGTTGTCACTTCTAGGATTATTCGGTAATGCAGTGAAAAGTGCAACAATTTTGTGCAAAGTTCAGCAAAACCCATAACAACCATTCTAGTTTCAAAAGCTAAGTCAAAGATTAACTCTAATAGACTATAAGTTACTTCATTTGGATTGATCTAAGAATGGAGGACATGTGGTTGATTGAAAGGCCCACCCCCTCCATTCATAGATTGTTTTTCATTTATAGAAACTGCAGTACTGACTTCAATGAATCATGGAGCTGTGAGGAAAGGGCGGGCATATTCAGGCTCTCTTAAATAGAACCTGTGACAGATTCCATGGTTTTATTGACCCCTGCCGCTCCAGAAGTTTATGGCGGGGGGATGGGGGCTTCAATGGTGAAGGATTTCACCAAGCAGAAGAGGAATCAGCAGAAGAGACACATCCTACTGACTCTTCAGTTTGTCTCTTGTGCTGATTTTTGTGTTTTTTTTTTATTCTGACTGCACTTAAACTTTAAGGAACACACTGTACTGGGAAAATCTAGATGCTCCCAAATTGGTTTTCAAATAAAAATGACACCCAGGGCCATCTATGATGTGATTTAAATGTTTATATTTGATACATAAATGTCAAAAGGGAGTAAAGTTGTTTTATGCATATTTTAAGCTCACAAACGCTCTTGGCCAATGCACTATGACTAAAACTAATTTTAAAATGAGTATAGGTATCTGAAGTTAAAGTGTTTGTAAACATGAAATTGTACTGGTTATACAGTAGATGTCTTGGAGACCTGGAATTTATGCTTTATGGTATCACATCCCAATCCTGGTGCCATGCATAACATGAGTGTTTGAGGAATGGAGGGGTTTGCTACTACTTTGTGATAGAACAACTGTCACAACAGAAGCTTACATACAATCTTTTTAAATGCTCAGAAGGTCAGACACATTTAGCAAATAAAGGCACATTTAAGATGAAGCTAGAATAGTATCTATTTATTTTCTTGGATATTAATATAACAATTTACAAAGCTAAACATTTTTACTAGTAATGTATATTTCTCATACTCCCAAAATTATAGGACCAAATGACTATTGCAAACTACTAAGGAATTATGCCCAGGCAGTGCTACTTGCTGAACTAAATGTTAATGGGATATTTGGAAGAATGATTAGCAGAAGCAAAGATAAGGGTTCCCGAGCTGTAACACCATACTATTTGATACAGTAACTGCATATGTTTGTTGAACTCTGCAGGGATGTAACTACAATTGGCAGTGTAACATAGCACAATTTTGTTACCTCGTTCCTTGTGTTCAGTGCCTCTCCTCTTTAGTGAAACTTTTGTAGTGTCTTTGCATTCCAAACTTTTGGGCCATTTTACCATTAATGGCAAACAACCCATATTGTACACCAATGTATACCTCCTACCTACTGGTTCCATGTAATGGTCTAGGCACACCTCCACACCTCCTATTTTCAGTGAATAAATTGTCCTTTACAATGGTGGCCAGTTAATATGTGTACATTTACGATAATTGGCAACTGTGTAGGATGCTTTGATGGTTAATGAATCTTCCAAACTATGTCAAACTAAGTCATACAATTTAACATTAAAATTTACATCAATCATCGTGTTTAAAAAAAAAAAAAAAAAACATCACTGTACGCCTTACTTTGCATTAAGTAGAATACATATGGCTTCCATTACTGTCATAACCAAATCTGGTGGGCTAGGAAACACTCTGACTTCAGATATGTCTGCTTTATCCAAAGAGTCAAGAGCTTTATTGGCTTCGTCTAGGGCAGGCAAAGCTTCATCAAGGTCTCTCTGGGCATCATCAGCAATTGCCTGGGTTTCTTCTGCTTTAACTTTTGCAATTGCCTCATCTTCTTTTACTATTCGTCTCACCTGAAAACATATATAGTACAGCAGTTTAAAAATATACTTTAGCATGGAATATATCTGTAAAGGTTTTCATTTGTTTCAGGTCACTTTACAGCTGTTAGTGGGACTTGTTCTGTAATGTTGACGATAATTTTTGCCACTCATCAAACTGAGCAAGTATCTGTACCTCATTTTAATTTTTTTTTGGTGAATTGACCCTGCACAAAATCATGTTGTTCCAATCCTACATGTTTTCCAATAGTGACAAGAAAATCAAATCAGATGAAAATCAGGATTTAACCCATATTAGGCCAATTTATGGTGATAAGACTGTCAATGAAGATCCCTTTATAAGTTAATTTCAATAGTGAGGGTTCTTCATTCTTACCTTGGGGAAGCAGTGAGAATGCTGTCTTTATTATGACAGACATGGAACACAGCATTATGTTGTGCCACATTATCATTACATCATCACCCTTATTATATTAATAAGCTTTTAATGCTCTTTAACCTGAGATCAGCAACTGATGTAAGGGGCTCATTCTGAAGAGCATATGAATAGTGAAAACTTCCTGAACTGATACATTACATCTATGGCCAACATTTAAAAAAATATATTCATTTCTGCAATAAATTTTATGTTCAATCTGTATTTATTGAGAAAAACTGTCTTTCAAAAAAGGCAAAAGGTATCAAAAATGTACAAAAGCAAAATACATTTAAACAAGCACCATCTCAGTGTAGCAGCCCATATATGGAGAATTGGAGACACAAGCAGGTCCATGGTGGAGGACACAAAGGCAGTATGCCATCACAGTAGGAAACAAAAAACATACTCCGTGTGGAAGGGCCCAATGCCAATTGGGGGGATTAACTTACGAGGGCCTATAGGCAAGCTGTCCAACATACACCATCCATGGAAATGTGCAAAAAAAAGGGTGGGGTAGAAAGGGGTAGCGGGAGAGGCAAGGGGAAAGGGAGGAGGGGAAGAATAGAGATAGATTGGAATAGTAGAAGTAGAGCCAAGTGTAGGCACCCAGAGAGCACTAGAGCACTTATCGGATAGTGTGACAGGGCCTATATTTGCCTGGTAATAAGGGCTTTAAGCTCAGAGGATTTCCTATACATCAACCAAGAGAGCCATGTTCTATGATATTGTTCATAGGTATCCATTTCCTGGGCCAGCAGCGACTCCATTCTATCAATATTCTCCATTTCAGTGATCCATTCTACAAGGGATGGGACATAAGCAGTGTTGTAAGTAACGCGATTAAAGTAAACGGCGTTACGTAACGCCGTTACTTTAAAGGGTAACGAGTAATCTAACTGATTACTCTTCCCCTCGCGGTAACGCCGTTCCCATTACTGGGGTGGCGTTACCGCAATTACTCGCCGCGATCCGCGGAGCCGTCCGCGGCCTCGGCCTTAGGAAAGGCCGCGGCTTCGGCCTAGCTCCGGAGCGGCTGCCATCTTGGTGTACCAAGATGGCCGCGGCTCCGGTCTAGCTCCGGAGCGGCGGCCATCTTGGTGCACCCGTCGGCCGTTTACAATGTGATTGCTCCGTCAAATGACGGAGCGATCACTTGTAAACAAACCGGCGTCAAGATGACGCCGGTTCCTCTCTCCCCTCTGTGTACAGATCTGTACAGTGGAGGGGAGAGATCGGATGCCAGCACATACCCTGCCAATACTCTGCAATACCAGCCAATACCCTGACAACACCCTGCAATACCCAGGTAATACTCTGCAATACTCTGCCAATACTCTGCCAATACTCTGCCAATACTCTGCAACACTCTGCCAATACTCTGCGACACTCTGCCAATACTCTGCAACACCCTGCCAATACTCTGCAACACCCTGCCATACCCAGCCATACTCTGCCATACTCTGCAATACCCCACAATACCCCGTAATACCCATCCATACTCTGCCATACCCAGCCATACTCTGCAATACCCCGTAATACCTAGCTATACTCTGCAATACTCTGCCATACCCAGCCATACTCTGCAATACCCCGTAATACCCAGCCATACTCTGCAATACTCTGTAGTACCCAGCCATACTCTGCAGTACTCTGCAATACTCGGTAATACCCAGCCATACTCTGCAATACTCGGTAATACCCAGCCATACTCTGCAATACTCTGCAATACTCTGTAATACTCGGTAATACCCAGCCATACTCTGCAATACTCTGCAATACTCGGTAATACCCAGCCATACTCTGCAATACTCGGTAATACCCAGCCATACTCTGCAATACTCTGTAATACCCAGCCATACTCTGCAATACTCTGCAATACTCGGTAATACCCAGCCATACTCTGCAATACTCGGTAATACCCAGCCATACTCTGCAATACTCTGCAATACTCGGTAATACCCAGCCATACTCTGCAATACTCGGCAATACTCGGTAATACCCAGCCATACTCTGCAATACTCTGTAATACCCAGCCAATACTCTGCAACACCCTGCCAATACTCTGCGACACCCTGCCAATACTCTGTGACACCCTGCCAATACTCTGCGATACCCAGCCAATACTCTGCAACACCCTGCCAATACTCTGCAACACCCTGCCAATACTCTGCAACACCCTGCCAATACTCTGCCATACTCGGTAATACCCAGCCATACTCGGCAATACCCAGCCATGCTCAGCCGTACCCAGCCATACTCAGCCAATATTACAGTTGAGGAGATGACGTGGATATTACAGTGGGGGAGATTGTGGATATTACAGTGGGGGCTTTATGGTGGTGGAATTTTTACAGGTTTTTGCAAATTCAATTATTATTTGCTGATCCGAAAAATGATCCGATCCGTGACTCTGATCCAAGCAACGATCCGATCCGTGAGTTTGGGGGGGACAGATGTACAGAGGGGGAACAGATATACGTGTGTGGGGGGGACAGACGTGTAGTGGGGTACAGAGGGGAAACCGATATATGTGTTGGGGGGGAACAGACGTGCAGGGGGGTACAGAGGGGAAATAGACGTGCAGGGGGAACGCACCCCTTGCTTACAGTAATACTAGACCCGCCCCTAAGAATATAAAAAAAAAAAAAATCTCAGTTACTTTTCTGAGTAACTAATTACTTTTCCAATGTAGTAACTGAGTTACTAACTCAATTACTTTTTTGGGAGAAGTAATTTGTAATGTAACTAATTACTTTTTTAAAGTAAGATGACCAACACTGGACATAAGTCAGAAGCCAATGGGGCAGAATGACCAATCTAGCGGGAGTCAATGTCTAAGAAGGCCTCTCTTTATGCGTTTGAAAGATCCATGTAAGATGGAGAGTAGAGTCACCTGGGGTGTACTGGAGACTATTGTGAAGCCATAGTACTTGATCCCAAAAATAATTTATTAAAGGGCATTCCCACCAAACGTGCAGTAGGGAACCCCTACTGCTATGGCAGCACCAACATAGATCTGTTACTGTAGGTCTGCATTGAATTTAGTTATTTCAAGCCTTCTCCTATTAATATGAATGATCTTGAAGACTGGAAACGTACTTTTAAGAATCCCGCATATTTACTTCCTTGAATTCTGTGATAAATACTCACTATGCCCTGTAAATATGCTATGTGTGTCACACATTTCACAAAGCCTGCTGTCTGAACCACAGGAGGCACAGTCAGTAGAGGTAACACACTACATCATAAATGTTTGCAGGCAGAAAGGTACCTTGGAATATATAGTCCTTAGAAAATGAAAGTAAACCAAATGAGCAAAGGAGAAGCTGTAAAGCATGCAGGGAATCCAGGAAGTTGTGGAAAGTGATGGCCAGCAGACAGGCAGCACTAGCAACATGAAAGGAGATTTTTCAACTAATCCTATATTGGACTGTCAAAATAGATATAGTTTGTATTGCAATTACAATTCTGATGGTATAAAATGAAAAGTGTATGCTGTGATCATAGAACTCCTTTAAGAAAACCAAATCCAATTTAGGCAATCAGTCTATTATTAATATTATTATTGTTACATTATTATACAGCATTGGTAGAAAGTATGGACTTAATGTTGACTACAAGCAATCCTTACCTGATCTGCATTTTCTTGGTCTACTGACAGTTTTTCCATTAGAGCTTCGACATCAATAGATTTCTGTTTAAGCACTGGTTCTAAGGCTGACAGATCTACCTTCATTTTGTCAACAAGCTTGTTTGTCTCCCATAGCTTACTTAATCCATTTTTTACACGGTCACGTGCCTACAACAGATAAAATAAAAAAACGACTACAAATATATACCAAAACATCTCAACACTGATATTATAAGTACAACAGTATGTTTCCAATTTAAAACATATTACTTTCTAGATAAATGTAGATCTATACCTGAAAACGGAATAGGGAAAAAAGTACTAGATGACCAGTTCTGGAAACACTATATGAAAATTCAACATCTCAAGCAATGTTATATTATTAGAATTATTTTTATTAGTGGAAGTAAAAGAAGAATTTTTACGATCGCATGATTACTAACGTTAAAGTAAACTATGGTTTAGCAACCTTTTAATGCTTCTTTTGTCTAGGCAAAACAGTATACTGTAACTATAATTTATTGTTCCTCATTCACCTGGCAGCTGACGCACTTCTCCACTCTCCAACACTGCAGAGTGTCAAGTCCTCACCATCCTCATGAACAATACAGGACAGTTTTTTTTTCTTTGTTAAGGAATGTACATTTATATAGCCAGTAAGACATCACCCATAAATCCACTGAGCCCCTTTTCAAAAGTTGCTGGGTCAATGCATGCGCTAGGCATTCATTCTCCATTCAATCTTAGGTCTGTACTGTACTGGACATGGAGTGTGAACTCTCTACAGGGTTGAAAGGAGAGTTACTGAACATGCATGAGCCCAGTTTAGAAAGCTTTGAAAAGCAGCTTGGCGGCTTCAAAGGTAATGTCTTGCAGGATACATAGTGATAAAACAAGTGGTTGTAAAGGCTGAAGGTAGAAAACCTTCTGTGTGCTACTCTATCCAATTTATGTTTGAGTGGTATAAAGCAGTCAACATTTTTTGTAGTTTTAAAGCCTGGTTGAGTTTAGGTCAACAACACCTGAGTGTCATGTATAAAATGCATAATGCATAGGCTTCAGTAAAGGTACTCTTCTTCATATTTGCAGATAAAATAACAAATAACAAAAATGAGTGTAAAATAAAATGGTATGCATTCACACAAATGTGTGTATTCTTGTCCTACTTATTGAGATTTTATACTGTGTTTCAGTTACACATACACAGATCAGTTAGAAGAAACAGATGGGCCAGAATTACTCTTGGGTATAAATGGTTAGTCAACTGGAAAAAAAACAACATTTTATATACTACCTATAAATAAAAGATGCCAGACAGATAAATTAGTGAAATGCATAATTAAAAACCCTAAAAATGTGTATTATGATTTTTTATTCAAAAAGATTATGCTAACCCACAATTTGTTATGATAATGATTAAAGGGGAAGTCCAGCTCAAAACCAGAAAACTGTAAGTAACAGATTGCTGTGGACCATTGAATTGCAAGTGAGAATTTTTCAATTAAAAACAAATGTGCCATATGTACACCCATGTGTTATAACTTGGCTACATGAGTAATGTTTAATCACCCTACTATCAAATAATCACCTATAATAAACCACAAATTTTAAGGCAGAGAAAAAACTTTGATGAATATATGCAGCAAAACATAAGGATGGCCAGAGATGATTTGTTTTGTCATTCAGCCATCAGGCTGAATGAAATAACAAACAAACAGATTTCCATCCACACAAACAAGATGGAAGGAGGAATCCCCCCCCCCCCCCCGGATATTGTATTCTGACAGCTGGACTTGGCACTGTTAGAATACACTGATAGCGGCGGCCGCTGCTGATTGCCAAAAGTTTTCCAGCCTGTTCATTTGTCAGAAGTTGATCTAACAGCCTACTTCTGTCACACAGGGACCGCCACACACTGAATGAAATTTGTCCGAATTGCGATTGCGGATCAGTGATCACCCGAGTCTCGGTGACTCAGTGATCACAGCGCGTGATAGGGCGCGCGCAGGGAGCGTGCACAGGGGAGGCCGTTATATGATGGCCTCCCGGGAATTCAGATCCGCGCTGTGGCCATCATTCGGCCATAGCGTGGATGTCAAGTGGTTAAACTCCAAAACAAAAATGTATTATATTGCAGATTACCAATTCTTAGATGTGATGACTGCATTTGTTTTTGTTTTTAGTCTTGTTTTCATTCTTTTCACCTGCTAATCTAGTCAGTGAGTTACTTCTCAACTTGTTTTAAAGTGGTTGTAAACCCTTCCATATATCCAGTGAAAAAACTATCCTCAGGTGATACACAGAGATGAAACAAATCCTCCTACATAAATTGTATCTATTTATCTGCAATATTCTCTGCTTTACATCAGTTCAAATTTATAAGCTTGGCTAAAAGTTCAGAAAAAAGGGGGCTGAGAGCTGAAGTTACACTCTGCTGAGCTCAGTGAGGAGAGGTCTGAGAGATGATTGGAGGGAAGAGACATGCCCCCCTTCACACAGCTCACATGAACAGAGCTGAGGCTGTCAATCAGCTGGTGGTCCCTCCCCTGTCACCATTTTTCTCTTGGCGTCAGGAAAACATGTCAGAAGTGACTCATGCTGATAGCAGGGGAAGGAAGCAGCAGACAGAAGTGACACTTAATGCTTTTAATTGAGACAAGTACGCACTATAGAGGGATATGCTTTGTTCATATTTCATGTCTGAGGTTTACATCCACTTTAACCACTTCAGGTTCGGAAGATTTTACCCCCTTCCTGACCAGAGCACTTTTTACAATTTGGCACTGGGTCCCTTTAACTGACAATTGCGCAGTCATGCAATGCTGTACCCAAACAAAATTTGCGTCCTTTTTATCCCACAAATAGAGCTTTCTTTTGGTGGTATTTGATTACCTCTGTGTTTTTTATTTTTTTTGTGTTATAAACAAAAAAAGACTGACAATTTTGAAAAAAAAAACTATATTTTTTACTTTTTGCCATAATAAATATCCCCAATTTTTCAAAAAAATAAACACATTTCTTCATCAGTTTAGGCTGATATATATTCTTCTACATATTTTTTGGGGGAAAAAAATGCAATAAGCGTATATTGATTGGTTTGCACAAAAGTTATCGTGTCTACAAACTATGGGAATGATTTATGGCATTTTTTTTTTTTTTTTTTTAGTAATGGTGGTGATCTGCGATTTTTAGCGGTACTGTGACATTGCGATGGACAGATCGGACACATGACACATTTTTGGGACCATTGACATTTTACAGCGATCAGTGCTATAAAAATGCACTGATTACTGTGTAAATGGCCCTGGTAGTGAAGGGGTTAACACTAGGGGCGATCAAGGGGTTAAATGTGTGTTCCCTCAGGGTGTTCTAACTGTATAGGGATGGGACTGAGTAGGAGAGGAGACATATTGCTGTTCCTACTTAGTTGGAACAAATGACATGTCTCTCCTCTGACAGCACAGGGATTTGTGTGTTTACACACACAGATCCCTGCGCTGGCGCTCGTGCACGTGATCGCATGTGGCCGGGGGCGATCGTGCTAAATTACCTCTAGTGCTGGGTGTCCTACTTGCGTAAATGCTACTGTGATATGAAAAACTATTCGTTTATTACATTTCAAAATGGGGTGCCTTGAGATGTGTGCCTAATTTAAAGAGTGCTTTGACTGAGAAAAAGAAACACTGATCCAAATCTGCTAGTACATATAACACTACCCTTTCCATAGACTCACAATTCTGCTGTCAAAAGGTGTCTTCATTGCTCTTTTATCTAAAGTGGAGGCACCCACAATAAGACAGGCAGTGTGTTAGGAGCCTTTTTTTTAGAAAGAAGACACTAATGCACTACTCCGCCACACCATAGAGTCTATTTGGCAGGGCGGGACTGTTTTCTCTCTGCCGCAGTTAGGTAACATTTACAGGTCACATCCCTCCTCCGTCTGTAACTGGAGTGAGTGATAGAATAAGTAGATTCAAGAGCTCATCACTCACTCAGATTCTGCTCTCCCCTTCTATCAGCAAACCCATTGTTAGCACATAAGCACTGTAGCACAACTACTTGGCTCCATGTGTTTCTTTTCCCTTTCCTAGTCTAAGATAGATCATACATGATTAATTTTCTTTTTCGCTCAACCAGTGGGTTGAATGAAAGAAAATTAATCGATTCCCCTATCCACACATTCAAGGTGGATTGGGGAATCCCTCCTGAAGAGTTATTGTATTCTGACAGCGGGGGAGGCTTCTCCGCCATCAGAATACACTCCACAACCAGCTTGCCCAAAAATGGATCAAAATTTGAAATAGCCACTTCAGCTCTGGAAAATTTTACCCCCCTTCCTGACCAGAACATTTTTGGCTATTCAGCACTCCGTAACTTTAACTGGTGATTGCGTGGTCATGCAACACTCTATGTAAATGAAATGTATAGGCTTGCTTTGCCTACAGCAGACACACACCCGCAGTACATTGTGGGCAGGCGGGCGCTAAGTGGTTAAAAGAAGCGGATGTCAAGTAAAATATAAGTTGGCCAAAAATGGGTAGAATTTTGAACAAAAATTATTAAGAAAATAATGCTATAAGAAAGTCAGGTTATTTTTCTGATCATTAATGGATCAAATCAATGTTCCTTTTTAACTGCAGTGACAAGAAAATTCAAAGGAACAGGATGGAAATTTTTTCTCAAATGAATGGATTTCTACCAGTGTATATCATTTTCATTCATTAAAGTCTATTCATTTTAAAATTAAATGCCAAAGAAATCTTTTAAACACATTCAAAAGTTCTGAGAATTTTACGTACAAATTCTGTACAAAATTTTGTACGAAAATTCAAAGACTTTTACTAAGAATTTTAGTTTGATTTTATCTATCTCTGGCTGGCTGAAAGGTACTTCAACTGCTTGTATTCCAAAAAATACACTCTGAAATTAATAATGACTCAATTAATATAGAGCTGCATCTGAGTTATCAGGGAGGGAGGTTCTAGGCGCGTGCCATCACACTAGGGAGACCTCTAAATGTTCTCTCCTTTCTTCATCGTATGATTAGCTCTAATCACATGTAATTATAGTTTAAACACATTAATAAAACATTGTTACTAAGACCTTACCGAAACCAGCTGCTTCCTTTTGTCACCTAACATTGACAAATAAAGGTTAATTAACTCTAAATAAGAGGTGGGAGTGGTGTAGTATCTTCTTCTCAGCTCTGCATAGTAGCGTTCAGCCATTTCGGTGACACTCATGTGGATCTCCACGCACATTTCAGAGAGTCTGTCCTTTACCTCCTCACTGTCAAGGTCGATGTTGGTGAAGAAGGTTTGTGATACAGAGAGAAGGGCTTCTCTGGGCCACTGCAAGTCAAACCAAGGAAGAAAGAACAATAAAAATCCTTTGTAATAAACTTTTTCTTTTCTTTTTTTTTCAATTACATTAAAAAATCTTTCTCTGGGCCATTTTCTAATAACCATATAAAAGCAACTTAAATCAAACATATTCTTTCATCTCTTTGACTAGAGATTCTTTCTCAGAATCACAATTGAGATATTGAAATACGTGATATTTTTTCAGAACAAATTGTACCAAACACCCTGGAGTAATATAGATTTAAAGGTTACTTCCATGTAGTGCTATTCAGGGAGTCTAATGCTTTACTGATAACGTTAATTAGTGCCTCCGTTTTACAGATTAGAAGAGTTTACGGGAAAATTAGAACTATCAAAGAAATACGGTATTTGCATAAAAGTTATTGTAGCATGAGATTATTCTAAAAACTTGGGTAAACTTGCAAAAGATATACAATATATTTTTAATTAATCTTCCACAATAATGGACATACTAACATAATTACCTTGCATCCATAAAAAAGCAGTTTAGAGCAAATTGGGTCTGACCCAGATATAAATGTGTTACCAAGCAAATTGGTTAACTTCAAGTCCGCTCAAGCTTAAAAAAAATGTTTTTCACTTGGAATTGGGTAAGGAAGAATTGCAACTACAATCAGGTATTTACCGCTGCCTGTGGAACCACTGGTGATAAAGTCCCCTCCCTCCCCACAGGTTGGACAAAGGCACCAATGACGAGCGTGCAGACAATGTAACCATTTCCTATGTAAACCAAAAAAATCTCAGCCTTAAACCCACTTTTTGGACTTATACCTATAGGTAAGCCTAGAATAAGGCTTACCTATAGGTAGTGGAAATATCTCATTAGTATCAGTATTTCACTTGTAGTCCGCCGAAAATTCCAACGGCGCATGCATGGGGAAGAAACAAAACTAACTGCCATTTCTTCCCTAGCCTGTGCCGTTAATCACGGCTCCCGTGCGCATGCGTGGGAGTGACGTAACACGGCTCTGGCGAATCACAGTGCCGGAGTCCGTGGTCCGGAAGGAAGAGGGGCCAGAAGATGGACGCTGCCTACACAGGGGACATTGCTGGATTCTTTTGCAGGTAAGTGGCACATAATGGGCTAGTATGCGATACTAGCATACTAGCATACTAGCCCATTATGCTTTGTATTTGCAGGCTTTGCAGCGAGCAAAAGAGTTAGTAAAAAGTAATCGGGTTTAATTCCTCTTTAAGCCCGTACACACGATCAGAAAGCTGTATGAAAAATACTACTTTCGAAGTGATCGTACGATAATCAGGTCGTTAGTACAGAGCTTTTGAGAGCCGATCATGGCAGTTCATCTGATATTATTCTATTGGACATACACAAAAAAAAAATTCATAAGATGCCAGATCGTACGATTTTCATTTAATCAGTACAGCTGACTTTCGAAAATGCAATACAAATGCATTACAACACATGACATCACTTCCAAATTTTTATTCTGTTGTACAAGAATGTTTGAGATTTAAGTAAACTCTTCAGATTCGATCTAAGATTAGCATGCAAAAGAAAACAGACAATCATTTGTCTGACCAGCTCATCATGTGTACCGGGCATTATTTTACTTTAAAGCGTGTGTAGGCAGGGCTGCCATTAGAAATCACGGGGCTGCAGCCTGCCTGGCAGGACCCCCCTCCTCCCCGAAAATATCAAAATTATATTTTCATTAAAAATACACGAAAATCATTATTAACGGACACAAACATAACTTCCAAAATTCCTGCTAAATCTAAAAGATAAAACTGCACTAAGTTAATAAATAAAGTTCTGTGTGTAAATTAGGTCTTGGGGCTCATTCACATGGGTGCTGTGGCCTGTACAGTGTGAATCAGTGTTTTTTTTTTTTAAATGTGTGCAGGCAGCCCATGTTACGCTATGGGGAAACAGCAACTGTACGAACACAGCAGCAGGTCCTAATCTAAAAAGTGTGTGGATGCAGGTGTATGGCCCCGAACACAGAGAGTGTACATTCAGAGACATTCACCCACACCTGCACACCTATCAAATTAGGACCTGTGGCTATGTTCCTACAGCCACTGCATTCTCATAGAATAACAAGCAGCTCTGGCCGCACAAAGCGCAAATCGCTAATTCACACTGTATGAGCCAGAGAACCTGTGTGAATGAGCCCTTCATTTTTAAATTTGTAATTTGCAATTTGTTATTTTTTTAATTATTCTGTACAATTTTTTTTTTACAGTGCTGTTGTGGAGCTTGGGTGAGATATCATGGGGTCTAAACAGACCACTGACATCTCTCCTTTGAGACAGAGAAAGGAATTGAGGACATAGATTCTTTAGTTCCTTTCTCTGTAGCCTCAGTTGCACTGCAGATGAATGAACAGGACATAGAGGTTCCTGTCCACTCATAAACACAGTTTACTCTTCTACAGTTTTGAAATTACACAAGAGAGATGGGTACCAATCGCTCCATGTGTCCAATTCAGGAAAAGAATGGGCTGGTAAATTACATATTTATCGGCCCCTTTCCCCCTGCTGTCCAGGCCCCCCTATGTGCCCGGGCCCCCTGTGAGTAGGGATATGCTGCCCTCTACTGTCTTTAAGTGGCTGTGCTGCTTAATGTTCCCAGAGTTCTTTCTTCACATTACTTCCTGTCTGTGTACTGTATCTGGGAGAGAAACCTCAGAGGGAGGAAGTAAATAGAGAGAATCGAATACCACATGTTCTGCTATGGAGGAGCTGCTACTAATCCAGGCTAGAACCAGGGATTATAGGCAAGTGTTCAAATATTTAATAGTTCATTATTGTGCTCATAAATTCTGAGTGTATACATATATGTATATATTAAAAGACTGCTGACAGAGTTTATTTGCCCCCCTTATCTAACATGCACTATACCAGATAGCTTAATCTGTGATACGGTGTGCATGTGTAGTGGTCATAGAATGCATTAAGATAAAAAAAAAAACTTCTGCCTTTACAACCACTTTAATCCTGTCCCTTCTGGTCTGGAATTCTATAGCTAGTTTTAGCTTAGGGCTTAAAAAACAGTATAGACTATAGCCAGGTTAGGCACCCGACAGCCACTTCCAGTAGTTAGAGGTCATCCGACGGCCACTTTTGGTACTTAAAGGTCTGGTTGCATGACAGATTAGAAACTACTAGGGATTAAAATGCAGAGTAGATAGGCTGACTTTGAATTCCAGTGCCACCCTACGCTTTCTGCTGGTGAGAATATGCATTCCAGGCTGGTTGGACTATGATTGGAGGATCTCCCCACCTACAGATCTTATCTTCAGGTCTCTGACACAAAGACAATGTTACATTGCATTTATTTTGAGGGGCCCGACAACCAAAATTTGATGGTAATTCTGGAGGTAATTCAATTAATAACTATATATACACAGGTATATGTGCACAATTCCACCAGGACTCTTGTTGGGTAATTTTCTGCTAATATCCGCTTGTAAATTGGATGTATGTACATGTTGTACTATTATTCATCTTTTTCTTATATAAAGTCCATATTATTTCCATACTGGTAATATTTATAGTTAATATTATCTGCTGGTTGCAGTAGTTTCCTCTGCTCTCAATTACTTTGATTAGATTACTGTTCAATTTCCCAGGAAGGGAACCCCCTCTGTTCACAGATGACCTGCCCTGGGTGGAGGCACTGACAACTTTGTTATCAAACCCACTCTTCCACTTAGCAGAGATTCTAGGTCTCTTATTTAACTACAGGTTTAGTGCACTATCCAGTTTATGGAAGGTATTTTCTCATAACCCCCTGGAATCCTAACTTTCTGGCTGGCTGAGAGCGCACTGTCTTAGCTGATGTAAAAACCCAACCAGCATTGTCAGCCCTGCATGCTGGACTGCAGAACTCATTATGTCCCACCACCGTCTCTGTCTCTCTCCACATGTATGTTTTCAAATTTTTCCAATTGCTGCTGTTTAACTACCAATAGCCTTCCAACACACTGTGCATACGAAAAAGGCTCTCCGGAGATGCAGTTCTAGAGGCACATCTGCATCAACAGGGACTGAGCTCTCAGAAGCTGCTACCGCAAAAATGTTAGAAACCTTTTGATAATGTCACAGTGAATATAAGCTGTTTCTTGCTACAAGATTACATTACAAAACATTTTTGAGAAGGAAAAAGGCAAATCATACTTTTCTATCATAAGGTACTTCATGGGGTTTAATCTACTAACCTGTACAAACCAGTCTATTGTGCAGCAGTTAACTAGTGAGGGGAACATGCGACATCTTGCTCTGAAGGCCTCTCCAACAGGACTCATGCACAAAACAATGTGCAATCTCTGTCGTACTCGATTGATAAAATACTGAAACACCTAGTATACAAAACAGAACAGTAAGCAAACAGCAAGTACACTGTTATATAAAATGACTTTCATCTTTATTCCTTAAAAAGAAAAAAAAACAACTTCATAAGTGTATAGCGATTAAGCACAATCAGTCATTTACTGGTCTGAATTCAGCTAAATTAATTGTAACTGGTCCGAGAGGCCTACCTGTACAGATATGTCAATATAATATTATTTTTTTCCTTTATTTTTCTTGCTGTGTCACATTATGAATCAGTGTTGCTACACATGAAAATCAATGTCCTCATTTTGTTCTTTGCTATTAGGTTTTATGTCAATGTATATTATGCTACTTATATTTATATCTTGCATTTTGTACAAAACTTAATAAAGCTTGGTTGTTGATAAAAAATGTATTGTAACTGGTTCTGCACACCTGTTACTGCCCATTCAAAACAAACTAATAGGTTCCATTAATTAAGTTTCTGCTGATACCAAACTCAACGTATGCCTACTGAAGCCCTTAACAGTTGATTCTGTGCATGGGGGAGTGTGTGTCCTTATTCCCACAATCCAACTGGCCAATCGACAGGCCATTAGCACTGTCACATGGGGAAAGTAAAAGGTCATTAGCCCTGTGTTAATTCTGGCACAAACTGGCATGGAGCTTAAACTTTAAACTTAAAGGGGTTGTGGGCAAGAGAACAGATAAACTTTGAGATTTATGAACAGTCTACTTAATAAAGACCATTGTACCTACCTGATGGACTATGCCTGTACTATTATACTTCTCAGTATTCTTTTTTGCTCAGGCAAAATACTTCTGTCTCTCCAGTGCTTCATGCTGGGACCTGACAGGGTAGCAGCCACCCCCTGTATCATACCTATCCTTGTGTTAGACCGATGCTGTTACTGGGCATTGCTTAATACAGGAAGTCCCTGAGTTACGAACATTTGAGTTATGAAAGACTCATATTTACAAATGGAGGGAGACAACAGAAAATGAGAGGAAATCTACCCCTAGGAAGGGAAATTCACTCCTGTAAGAGTTATCATGGCAAAAAGGTGTCTCCACTGAAGGTTATTACCAATTCTTGTTTCCAAGACAACCCAAAATTTTCAAAATCCAATTGTCACAGAAAGTGAGGTGAAATCTTCTGAACAGGAGCACAGACAGCAAAACAAGTATTACAGGGGTGTTAACCCTTCCCTATGCTATCCAAAAAAACTTAAACATTTTTTTTTTGGCTGGAGTTAAACTTAAAAAACGTACCTATACAAATTCAACTTGAGAACAAACCTACAGACCCTATCTCATGCGTAACCCAGGGACTGCTTGTAGCAGGTTTTTACTTTGGTGCCTATTGGAGTGCACAGTCATATTTAGACACCCTGCACCCTCCATAGTGTAACTGGAAAATGGAGGTAAAAGAGATGTTAGTATATTTTCTATTCGACTGCGTAATCTGTTTCTGTGATTTCATTTGGGCTTTAACCCCTTTCCGACCGGCCCACGACGTCGACAGAATGGCACGTACTGGCAGGATGGCTTATATTTAAGTCCCTCCTTTAGCCTGTCCGTGCCATCGGGAGCGCGCCGGAGCGGCGCGCTCCCGCGCCGGTCGGGACCCCCGTGAGTCCGGTCGCGGTCCCCGCGGACTCAATCGCCGCGGGGACCCCCGCAATCGTCTCACGGGAAGGCTGAACGGGGAGATGCCGAGAAAAACAGCATCTCCCCGTTCTGCCTAGCAACTAGTGACGCCGATCTCTGCTCCCTGTGATTGGAGCAGAGATCAGCATTCACTAGCTGACAGCCACGCCCCCCCTCAGTAAGAAATACACCCCTAGGCATACTTAACCCTTACACTGCCCCCTTGTGGTTAACCCCTTCACTGCCAGTGTCATTTATACAGGAATTAATGCATTTAAATAGCGTTAATTGCTGTAAAAATGACAATGGTCCCAAAAATGTGTCAAAAATGTCCGATGTTTCCGCCATAGTGTCGCAGTCACAAAAAAAATCGCAGATCTCCGCCATTACTAATAAAAAAAAAATTATTAATAGAAATGCTATAAAACTATCCCCTATCTTGAAAACGCTATAACTTCTGCGCAAACCGATCAATAATCGCTTATTGCGATTTTTTTTACCAAAAATATGTAGAAGAATACTATCGGCCTAAACTGAGGAAAAAAACATTTTTTTTTATATATTTTTTGGGGAATTTATTATAGCAAAAAGTAAAAAATATGCATTTTTTTCAAAATTGTCGCTCTATTTTTGTTTATAGCGCAAAAAATAAAAACCGCAGGGGTGATCAAATACCACCAAAAGAAAGCTCTATTTGTGAAAAAAAAGGACGTCAATTTTGTTTGGGAGCCACGTCGCACGACCGCGCAATTGTCAGTTAAAGCGACGCAGTGCCGAATCGCAGGGGCCTGGTCCTTTGGCTGCAAATTGGTCCGGTCTGAAAGTGGTTAAGATCCACCCGAATTGACTACACTTTCAATCTCATAAAAACTGCATTCACACATTGCTATAACATTTATTTATGAGCAATTACACTGGTTACCTCATCTCTGTTTCCTTCAGGTATTCCTGCCTCCTTTGCTTTTGGTCTAGTTGCAGCCAATACAAACTCCAACTCATCTTTCTCAAACAAGTTTGGCACCTCCCCAGAATTAAGCATGTTATTTATGTCTTCAAGGAACTCTTCAACGACAATCTATGGGTTTCAGAGAATTTTGTTGAGAAACACAAAGCAGCAATTTTCAAAATGTTTACAGAATCCCACACCAATATGTAACCGTTTCATGTTTTGAGCATTTACGTATATTGTACAAAGATTGCCAGCTAAGTAGATTAGCTCTAAAGGGCTTATGTAGAGGTGCATTTGTTAGCAACTTGAAACCACTCAAATTCAAGTTGTATCCCCCCTAAAGGTATACTGCATTTTATTAGTGGACTGCTTTAGGGCTGGGTTCACACTATCTTCACATGCGGCTCCCAGCAAGAGTCCAGTACATCTGCATTCACCGTTTCAGGTCCGATTTCAGCCCGAATTTTGGCCCGAATTCAGACCTGAAACGGACCTAAAGACGCACAGGGCTTTTCTTGTTAAAAAAAAAAGACGCACAGGGCTCTGGTGCAATTTGCACCGGAGCCGCTGCGGAGATGTGTGAACCGGCTCCATAGAGAGCCGATCTCAATCTCCTGCTATGTGAATTGGATGCAGGGAAACTGGCATCCAATTCACATAGGTGTGAACCCAGCCTAAAGCAAACATATATTTTGGCAGCATTTACAGAATCATCCACCACTTTTATGAACAACTGACACAATAAGTGAAGAAAATCTATGTTCCAGTAGGCTCTCTCCAGAGACCCATCTATTTCTCCACTAGGCGCTGTCATTTTGGCCCACTATAGAGAATGTGAAGTCAGGCTGTCAAATACAATAAAACTTCACCGCTTCCTGTGACAGTCTTGCATCACTGCTTTCTGCATACCTCAGCTGCCAAGATGAATGAGTTAGAAATGAGAACTTAGCTATTGACATGTTACAAAAAATTAAAAACTATTAATTAATTAATTAGTAATTAATTAATAGTTATTAATTAATTACTATTTAAACAGCCGATGAAGCAGGATATAGGGGGTACCACTAGGTTTAGATTCTAGGGGGTTTAAACCACCTGCTTATTAATTTTTCACACAAATTAAAATAATAATTTGTTGCTAGAAAATTACTAAGAACCCCTAAACATTATATATTTTCTGAAAGAAAAGACCCTGGAAAAAAAAATGGTGGCTGTTGAAATTGTTTTGTTGAAATTGTTTTGTTGAAATTTTATGTAGCACGAAATTTACCAAAGACAGATTTTCAGGAAAAAATACTCCAAAATGAATTTCAGTGCACACAAGCACAATATATTAATATAACAACACTCAAAATTGCATGCACCCAAGAAATGGCTATAAACTACAGTACTGCAACTTTTTCATAGGATGCCTTTATAGGTTATCAGTTTAGAGTTAATCATGAATGATGGCCCTAAAATGAATGCTCCCACTCTGAGGTTTGTGATGATACCTCAGTGCAATTACTGTTTACAGTACATACCTGTGCAGGATCTACGCATGTGTCTGCATGTCCATGTATGTATGGGTGGGGGGGGGGGGGGGTGGAGGTGCTTTTGAAAATGTTTTCAATTATTGTTTGTTTTTTTATTAAACATTTTTTTTACCATTTAATTTTATTGCTTTGGTCAGTGACAGATCCTCCTTATGGAGAAATCAGGGGTTTATTAGACCCTAATGTCTCCCCTATCCTCCAAAATAGCTAGCCAAGCACTGATTGTGCATGATTAACTGCTTCTCTGGCTGCAACAGCCAGGAAATGACAGCTCTGAAACCAACAATGACAAAATTCTCATTACTTCCAGCTCCATTCATCACAAAGAATCATCATGGGGAATGGCCCCCCATCTCCTTTGTGTGAAAAGATTCCTGGCTGTGTACCACAGTCTAACTTGGACAGCTGCGGGAGGGGAAGGTAACCTTTTTGGTACCTAAAAAGTGATCAGGTGGCTGTAGAGCGGCTCAAATCATTTTTACTAGACAGCTGATCGCTGATTATACAAAATTATATCAAGATCATGGCTGCACATACCATACCATACACATACACTATATTACCAAACATATTGAGATGCCTGCCTTTACATTCACATGAACTTTAATGGCATCCCAGTCTTAGTCCGTAAGGTTCAATATTGAGTTGGCCCATCCTTTGCAGCTATAACAGCTTCAACTCCTCTGGGAAGGCTGTCCACAAGGTTTAGGAGTGTGTCAATGGGAATGTTTGACCATTCTTCCAGACAGGCATGCACTGGCCATCAGGACTACCGGGAGTTTTCCGGTGGGCCGATGGCTCAGTGGACGGGTTTCAGAGACAGCGAAGGTAGAGCGGGCGGGGACTCCCAAATCCTGTCCACCAATAAGCTAATCTCCCGCTGTGCAGCTGTGTAGAAAAAAAACTTCTCCGAGCCCCCTGTGTTCAGTGGGGGCCAGGGGACAGAAAGCGGACTATTTCATCACTTTCGGCTTTGGGCGAATTAATCCGCAGCAGTGCACTACACAGTTGAAGGCCGGCCTGTGCTATAGCAGTACACTGGAGCCGAACACTTTTTCTAACCAGCTACGCAGCGGGAGTCGGGAGATTAGCTGATTGGTGAAAGTCCCCACCCGCTCACCTCACCCCCCCCCCCCCAGTTTCCTCCAGCCCTAGTTACCAAGCTCTGTGGTGCCCAGGAGGAAGGGAGAGGACCAGATTTACCAGCAGTGCACAGCTCCAGAGGAACCACCTGCAGCACAAGCACTGCATTCATGGGCACTGGTGTGGCTGCGCTGATGGGCACTGATCAGGCTGCATTAATGGGCACTGGTGGGCACTGATCAGGCTGCATTAATGGGCACTGGTGTGGCTGAGCTGATGGGCACTGATTAGACTGCATTAATGGGCACTGGTGAGGCTGCATAAATGGGCACTGGTGTGGCTGCATTAATGTGCACTGGTGCGGCTGCCCTAATGGGCACTGATCAGGCTGTATTAATGGGCACTGGTATGGCTGCGCTGATGGGCACTGATCAGGCTGCATTGATGGACACTGGTGTGGCTGCATTAATGGGCACTGGTGCGGCTGCGCTGATGGGCACTGATCAGGCTGCATTAATGGGCACCGGTGTGGATGCACCGATGGGCATTGATTATACTGCATTTATGAGCACTGGTGAGGCTGCATTAATAGGCACTGGAGAGGCTGCATTAATGGGCACTGGTGTGGCTGCATTATTGGTCACTGGTGTGGCTGCGCTGATGAGGCTCTGCTGATGGGCACTGGTGAGGCTGCATTGATGGGCATTGGTGAGGCTTCATTGATGGGCACTGATGAGGCTGCAGTCGTTGCCATAGAAACATTTGTAAAGGGGAGTAGATTACCACACCCATGTTGGGGCACCAGAAATATTTCTGCACCCAGGTGCCTGTGACCCTAGGATCGGCCCTGTGAGGGGCATTGCTGTCGATTAGGGTACACTAGCCAGTGAAGGGTGGCCAACGGGGTTGGACCTGGGAGATACCTGTTATCCGCAATGCCTATCACCTCACTTCATAGTGTGCAACCCGGCTCAGCCTCAGCACGGCTGCATTGCAATGGCTGTGCAGCAATGCCGGTTTCTGAAATTACAGCCAATGAGGCTGAAGCAATTTTCCTGCATGACGCTAGCCCTCCCACTTCACACAGTGATTTAAGAAGTAGGCGAAAAATACAGAGGAGAATAGGTGAAATAATAAAAGAGGTGAGTGAGGAGTAAGAGTATATTTTCAGTTAACACATTTTCATACAGAAAAATAAATGTTGTAAAACTTGGAGGACAGATATATGTTCCGTCCTATGCCCAATAGTGGAATGTTTTTACTTATGTTCTTTTGTGCAGTTGCGTATAGTTTATATACTGTTTTTGTGCGTGTTTGCAAAATTAAAGTGGGCCGGTCTGGATGAAGACCAGGGCCAAATTTTTGTCCCAGTCCAGCCCTGCTTCCAAAAGGCGCATTTGTGAGGTCAAGCACTGATGTGGACAAGAAGACCTGGCTCGCAGTCTCCACTCTAATTCATCCCAAATGTGTTCTACCGGATTGAGGTCAGGACTCTATGCAGGTAAGTCAAGTTCCTCCACCCCAAACTCGCTCATCCATGTCTTTGTGGACCTTGTTTGCGCGCTGGTGTGCAGTCATGTTGGAACAGGAAGGGGCCATCCCCAAACTGTTCCCACACAGTGGGGAGCATGAGATTGTCCAAAATATCTTGGTATGCTGACGCCTTAAGAGTTCCCTTCACTGGAACTAAGGGGCCAAGCCCAACCCCTGAAAAACAACCCTACACCATAATCCCCCCTCCATCAAATGATTTAGACCAGTGCACAAATCAAGATCCATAAAGACATGGATGAGCGAGTTTGAGGTGGAGGAACTTGACTGGCCTGCACACCTTTGGGGTGAATTAGAGCGGAGATTTTGAGCCAGGTCTTCTCGTCCAACATCAATGCCTGACCTCATAAATGTGCTTATGGAAGAATGGTCAAATATTCCCATAGACACACTCCGAAACCTTGTGGACAGCCTTCCCAGAAGAGTTGAAGCTGTTATAGCTGCAAAGGGAGGACCAACTCAATATTGAACCCTACGGACTAAGACTGGGATGCCATTAAAGTAGAAGTAAACCCATCGATCTAACAGTTTGAAAAAACAGTTACATTCCCGGCATGCCGGAAATGCTAACTGTCACATTGGTTGTACTCTCAACCAAACTGTCAAACCATCCAATGGCTGGTGTCATAACTGATCACATGTGCAGCTTCATGGCAGTTAAAGGTTAAACGGAGGCCAAGATGGCAGCTTCCTTAGCTGAAAACGATAGGAGGGTTTACTTCCACTTTAAAGTTCATGTGTGTGTAAAGGCAGGCATTCCAATACTTTTGGTAATATAGTGTACCATACCATTTTGCACTCTCCAGTTTTAGTAAATCAATCCCATAGTGTATTCTAAAAAAATAAATACTTTCAAACCACATTAATGATTTTTATATATGAAAAGGCTACAACCTGTAACGTTTTAGCCCTCATAAAGGTGCAATAAATGTTTTTCTAAGCTATTCAACCACTATTTGAGTGTAAGCACAGTCTTAGTAACATACAGGCCTCTGTGGCTTTGTTCAACTCAAATACTAAAGGACCACAAAGCAGGGGTAAGAAGTCTGCATGCAGCCTACGACAGGTTCACAGGTCTTAGTACGCTCCTATAAATATATGATAAGCTAAGAAAGACAAGAGATATACTTTTCAACACTAAAATGTTACCTCATATGCTCTCTTCGTACAGTCTTATAAATATACAGTATTTTAACAAAAAATGCAGCAATATAGATGAATAATACAACAGATTAAAGAGCATCCTTTCACTTCATAAAATTCATCTAGAAACTGGATAATATACCAGCCAAAAGCAAAGTATACGTAGATTTAGTTCTGGGGAAAACAGCCAGGCTTATTTAAAATGAAGTACGGAGAGTAATAAAAATATGAAACCAGAGTCATAGCATGCAATCGGATTTTGGTTTATAGCGGTCATCAGTGAAAGGTTAATTCTCACTGGTTGCTTTACATTACTTTGAACATTTTTTAAAATGTATTTTTAATAAGCCCACCAGTGTCATGTGATTATGCACATCATTGATGTTAATGTTTAACCTGTAGACCGCATCTAGGGATGACACTGTCTGCTAAATGGTTTGATCATTCTTTCATTTATATGGCATTTATAACAAAGTATGTGACACAATTCTTTAATGAGAAAAGGATTTTTGGGAATGCCTTCATTTTTTTCATGTGTAATTGCACATGTACTTATTTTAGCCCAAACGTTCTCTTTTTTTTATTTTTTTTTCGTTTTTTAAAATGTTTTTTAAAATTATTTAAAAAAATGAAAATGTTTATGTCAGCTTTGAAAAGTGGGAAACAAACCCTATAGTATATAGTATTTCCACTTTTGCAGACAAATTGGGATAATACCTACTTTGCATTTTTTTAAAGCGGATCTTCGCTTCACAAAAAATAAAGCCAGCAGTTACAAATACTTTAGCTGCTTATGTTTAATAAACAGACATTCACCAGTCTAGGGATCCAGGACTATCCTCACCTGGGCTGGTTTTTCGCCAGTCTTCGGGTCCCCAGTGCCACCATCTTTGATGTGGGAAGCCGGATATGACTTCATGGTGTTACACAGCTGTCTTCCTGTCAAAAATAGGTACCTGCTCCCTAAAAAAAAAAACTCCAATACAGATGTGGGGGGGGGCATGGATGAGCAGAACTTTCCTTTTTAGGTAAGGTTCTGCTTTAATTTTCATATAGCATACCTTAAAATATTTATTAATTGATGCTCACCTTTTTACCTGCTTTTTACTTGCTGAAAAATCTAAGTTTGCTTTTCCCTTCTATGTATTGTTAGGGGGACTGGGAGTTATGTTTACCATAATTAATAGACATGCACTGACAAATTGTTTGTTTTCATTTCATTTGTTTTTTTGCTATTTTCGGAAATTCGAAAATTTGGAAATTTGGAAATTCAGAAATCCAAAAATTCGGAGATTCGGAAATCCAAAAATTCTGATTTTCACATTTTCAAATTTCTAAATTTTTGAATTTAGAATTTTCAAATTTTCAAATTTAGAATTTTCAAATTTTCAATTTTCAAATTTTCAAATTTAGAATTTTCAAATTTAGAATTTTCAAATTTTCAAATTTAGAATTTTCAAATTTTCAAATTTAGAATTTTCAAATTTTCAAATTTAGAATTTTCAAATTTTCAAATTTAGAATTTTCAAATTTTCAAATTTAGAATTTTCAAATTTAGAATTTTCAAATTTTCAAATTTAGAATTTTCAAATTTTCAAATTTAGAATTTTCAAATTTTCAAATTTAGAATTTTCAAATTTAGAATTTTCAAATTTTCAAATTTAGAATTTTCAAATTTTCAAATTTAGAATTTTCAAATTTTCAAATTTAGAATTTTCAAATTTTCAAATTTAGAATTTTCAAATTTTCAAATTTAGAATTTTCAAATTTTCAAATTTAGAATTTTCAAATTTTCAAATTTAGAATTTTCAAATTTAGAATTTTCAAATTTAGAATTTTCAAATTTAGAATTTTCAAATTTTCAAATTTAGAATTTTCACATTTTCAAATTTAGAATTTTTAAATTTTCAAATTTAGAATTTTTAAATTTTCAAATTTAGAATTTTTAAATTTTCAAATTTAGAATTTTTAAATTTTCAGATTTAGAATTTTCACATTTTTGAATTTAAAATTTTCAAATTTTCGAATTTAGAATTTTCAAATTTTCGAATTTAGAATTTTCACATTTTCGAATTCTGAATTTCCGAATTTTCGAATTCTGAATTTCCGAATTTTCGAATTCTGAATTTCCGAATTTTCGAAATTCAAAAATCCAAAAATTTAAAAATCTGAAGAAAAGAAAAAAAAAATCTGTAAAATTCGAAATAATAACTAACTAATAATAACTATTAAATTATAGGTATTGGAATTTATTTTTAAAGTTGGCTGTTTGTGAACGTAACAAATACAAATTTATCTGAAGTTACGAATTATCCGAAATAACGAATGCCGCAAATGGAATGGTACAAATTAATAATAAATAATAATAATAAAAAGGTTTTATTATTTTTATTGTTATTTATTATTATTAGATCATTACGTTCCATTCGTTTAGATACGGCATTAGTTATATCAGATAATACATAACTTCGGATAAATTTGTACTCGTTACATTCACTAACAGCTAAATTTTAAAGGAAATTCCAATACCCCAAATTGTAATAGTTATTATTAGTTAGTTATTATTTCAGATTTTCAGGTTTTCAAATTTTTGGATTTTAATTCTTTGGAATTTTCTGAATTTCATTCTTATTTTCGGATTTTCAAATCTCCAAATTTCCAAATTTGTAAATTTCTGAAATTTCGAATTTCCGTGTTTCCTAATTTCAAATTTTCAAATTTTTAAATTTCCGAAATTTAGAATTTCCAAATTTCCGAATTTAGGATTTCCGAAATTTAGAATTTCCGAAATTTAGAATTCTCGAATTGCAGAAATTTCAAATTCCCCAAATTACCGAAATGTAGAATTTCCGAATTCTAAAGTTGCGAATTTCTGAAATTCCGAAATTTAGAATTTCCAAATTTCCAGAATTTTGAATTTCAGAAATTTTGAATTTCAGAAATTCTGAATTTCAGAAATTCTGAATTTCAAAAATTCTGAATTTCAGAAATTCTGAATTTCAGAAATTTCTGAAATTCTGAATTTACGAAATTTCAATAATTCAGAATTTATGAAATTTACCAAATTCGAAAATTCAGAAATTCAAAATTTCGGAAATTGAAAAATTTGGAAACTTGGAGATTTCGGAATTAACAAATTTGTCAAAATTCATTGAAAAAAGAATTTAGAGCTAAACTAATTGCACACGTCTAATAATTAACCCTTTCTGCACTGTTCTGGGAGATCTTCATTATCAGTTCTGAACTAGCTGTGTACACACTGTCCTAACAAAAAAAGTTAAATATCACAAGGCTTGAGTAGTATTTTTTTTGTTAATGTACTTTTAAAAAAAAAAAACATTCCTCATTCTACATTCTAAGTGCACTTTACAAGCTATTTAGAAGTTGCCTATAGAGGCCTATGTATACACCTGCCCCAAAGAAAAAAAAATGAGAAAGGTAAAAAAAATAAAGTAAAAATAGTTTGGGATATTCTGTGTGAATGGGATCACACAACAAACACAGTGGGGTTTTTCAAATTTGACTGCAAAGGCTGAAACATACAATACTTCAATATCTGAACTAACTTTGGCATGTGTTAGGAAATCTGTACGAATCTGTACAAATCTTTGGAACTAGTTTGTGTATCTAGGTGAATTATACATTTTTTAGAACATATTGTGCCTTTGTTTAGTTGTAAATGTTATGAGGTATCATCAGATTGTGTTTTATTATCAAGGATTACTGGCCCACAATTGAAAGGAATTCAAATTAAATATTTTTTTCAATTTAGCTGTATTTTTTAAGCAATTATCATGACCCACTACCCAAAAAACAACCCCAAAAATGTCTCCTACTCCTGATGTACATGGGGATACCACATATACTGTACACAGCACTACTAAATAGGAAACAGAACCTGCAAATTTAACTAGTCTGCCCCCATGTATATATCAAATTACAAACAAAACAAATAAATATCTTTTATGCAGGGGTATTCATTTCATATATCAGCCCTCCAGCAGTGGTGTAGTCCAAATCACATTATGGTGTGATCTTCTTAAATTGGTCCATATGGCTATTCACTACGATATTGCTAAATTCATTTTTACAGGGCCCCATTTCACTGTGATTGCTTGTCACAGTGATCACGTGTTCAGAGGTCCATCCTACTGGCTTCCCATTGCCACTCTATGAGCGGGAGCTGTCAGTGAGAGAGTGGTTACTGTGCTGGGGGAGTTCAACTGAGCGAGCTCCTCACACAAAACAGTAAAGCATTTACTGTATATGGTAGCTTGAAATAAGGGCCACATCATATACAGTATGCGTACAGACGCCAGGAAAGTAATAAAGAATATGTAAAACTGTGGCATGGGATTCAATATCAGAGCATAAAAGAAAAGCTCAAAATAATCCCAGTTTATACAATTATTTAAATAATAAATGCAGTGTAATACCAGATTGTGGTAAATGCAATTCTTACTTTGTTGTCACAATACAGGATTTTACAACTATTTTTAAAACTGTCCTAGATGTACACAACATTTGACTTCTTTTACCTGAGTGTCGGTAAAGAGAAAAACCATGTCCTTGTCCTCCAGTCCAGCCATTTTATAAAGTTTCCTGAGATCTTCGTGGAAAGAGTCATAATTGTATCCCCGGTTTAGCTCTATCTGAAAGCATTTATATCCACACATGTGAGCAGCAAGCCTGGTCAGAGACTGTTTACCGGTTCCACCAACACCAACCAGAAGAGCATTCCCTCTTTCCTGTCGAATCATGCGTGCAATCCTATGTGTGAAGAGAAAAAAAACAAGCTTTTTCTAAATGGTTTGAGCATTTTATTAAGTAAACAGCCTAGAGGGCTCCCACCCAGGTTATTCAAGGATCCACAGTTTGTAGAAGTCCTTAAAGAAGAGACAGAATACACAATGAAGAGATTAAAGTGGTTCTAAAGACTAATGCCCCGTACAAACGATCTGACTTTCCGCCAACAAAACCATGGATTTTTGTTCGAAGGATGTAGGCTCAAACTTGTCTTGCATACACAAGGTCACACAAATGTTGACCAACAATTATGAACGTGGGAATGCGGTGACATACAAGACGTGCGACGAGCCGAGAAAAAGGAAGTTCAATAGCCAGTGCGGCTCCTTCTGCTTGATTCTGAGCATGCGTGAACTTTTGTGCGACGGACTTGTGTACATGCGATCATAAATTCTGACAACAAGGTTTTGTTGGTGGAAAATTTGAGAACCTGCTATCAAACATTTGTTGGCGGAAAGTCCAACAGCAAATGTTTCGATGGAGCATACACACGGTCGGACTTTCAGCCAACAATCTCACATCCAACATTTGTGTGTACAGGGCATACATTTTTTTTACATTAATGATTTCCTAATCCTTGCTTTGGTAGGCATTTGGCCTGCAATTGACCTCCTTCTGACCTGCAGTTGACCTCCTTCAAGCTGCCTTCGCATTCCCTTAGATTTGTATTGGAAAATATACAGTCCTGAAACTAACAAAAACCCATCAGCATAGGGATCTATATCTTCTATCTGGCATGTAATGGCCCTGGAAGAACTGCAAAACAGTCTGCCATATATATAAGGACAACTGCAGACACCCCCTTGGCCAATTAGTCACTTGGGAATAGACTGATTAGACAGGTTTAAAACCCTGTCTAATTATTATTCCCAATTAGTATTATCCCATGCCGAGCATACACATTTAAGGAACTGCCAACTGATTTATACTTTTCTGGGTGGTTAGATGTCAAATACATTTTGAAACATTCTAATCCACCTAAAAAATAGAAGGAATTGATCCTAAAATATAGGACTCTTAATATTGACAGCTAAAGATAAGAAAAATGTGACCAAATTTGCTCTATTAAATTGGCACCAACATGCTCATATTCATAATCTGTTTTGCACAAAGTAAAATCATAAAGGGACCTGCTGAACTCCTTACTAGTTCATTCAACCAGCCTGGGTTCATTCTCTTGTTAGATACATTCCATCATTGGGACAATAAATTCTGCTTTATAATCCCCTGCTTCCTTTAAACAGTATCTCACAAAAGTGAGTACACCCCTCACATTTTTGTAAATATTTTATATCTTTTCATGTGACAACACTGAAGAAATTACACTTTGCTACAATGTAAAGTAGCGAGTGTACAGCTTGTATAACAGTGTAAATTTGCTGTCCCGTCAAAGTAACTCAAAACACAGCCATTCATGTCTAAACCGCTGGAACAAAAGTGAGTACACCCCTAAGTGAAAATGTCCAAATTTGGCCCAAAGTTTCAATAATTTATGTAACCACTATTATTTTCCAGCACTGCCTTAACCCTCTTGAGCATGGAGTTCACTAGAGCTGCACAGTTTGCCACTGGAGTCCTCTTCCACTCCTCCATGGCGATACCACGGAGCTGGTGGATGTTAGAGACCTTGCACCCCTCCACCTTCCATTTGAGGATGCCCCACAGATGCACAATAGGGTTTAGGTTTGGAGACATGCTTGGCCAGTCCATTACCTTTACCCTCAGCTTCTTTAGCAAGGCATTGGTCGTCTTGGTGGTGTGTTTGGGGTTGTTATCATGTTGGAATAGTGCCCTGCGGCCCAGTCTCTGAAGGGAGGGGATCCTGCTCGTCTTCAGTGTGTACATGCGTGTCACAGTCAGCAAGAGCTAACCGGAAAAAACATTGCGGATGTGTAATCGACACAGGCTGTTTTCTGCTCAGCGGACCGGTGACTATGCTAACATTTATGCCTATGTTTATTGACTGCTTGTAAGTGTAATCTGTAGGAGGTTGGGGTGTGAAAATAAAAATGTATATACAGGATCACGCTATGTGGAATTTTTTCTTTCATGATTTTATGTCTATGGAGTGACCTGCAACCCTAACCAATCTTACTGTGGATGATATTTCACTTAATGTTTATAAGACGTATGATTTTAAGTTATCTGGTGAGTGTAAACCCCCTCGGGGAGAGTGATACATGTGGTGTATGCCTGGTAGATTGGTGCACGGCTAAAGGAATATCTACTAGGACCACCTTCTATACTCTGAACTGTATTTACCATTATCATCCTACTATATCGTATAGAATTAATCATACAAACCTTGGACAAGTTGTAATGGACTGACAAGAGAGCTGCTATAGCATTTCATGTGAACTGTTCAGGATTGTGTTATTTGCTATTTTTCTATGTCACAGTACATGTTGGCATTCATAGTTCCCTCAATGAACTGTAGCTCCCCAGTGCCAGCAGCACTCATTCAGCCCCAGATCATGACACTCCCACCACCATGCTTGACTGTAGGCAAGACACACTTGTCTTTGTATTCCTCACCTGGTTGCCGCCACACACGCTTGACACCATCTGAACCAAATAAGTTATCTTGGGCTAATCAGACCACAGGACATGGTTCCAGTAATCCCTGTCCTTAGTCGGCTTGTCTTCAGCAAAGTGTGGGCTTTTTTGTGCATCATCTTTAGAAGAGGCTTTCTTCTGGGACGACAGCCATGCAGACCAACTTGATGCAGTGTGCAGCGTATGGTATGAGCACTGACAGGCTGATCCCCCACCACTTCAACCTCTGCAGCAATGCTGGCAGCACTCATACGACTATTTCCCAAAGACAACCTCTGGATATGATGCTGAGCACGTGCAATCAACTTCTTTGGTCGACCATGGCGAGGCCTGTTCTGAGTGGAACCTATCCTGTTAAACTGCTGTATGGTCTTGGCCACTGTGCTGCAGCTCAGTTTGAGGCTCTTGGCAATCTTTTTATAGCCATGAGGTGCCATGTTGAACTTCCAGTGACCAGTATGAGAGAGTGAGAATGATAACACCAAATTTAACACACTTGCTCCCCATTCACACCTGAGACCTTGTAACACGAGTCACATGACACCGGGGAGGAGAAATGGCTAATTGGGCCCAATTAGGACATTTTCACTTGAGGGGGTTTCTCTTTTATTGCCAGCAGTTTCAACATTAATGGTTATTTGTTGAGTTATTTTGAGGGGACAGTAAATTTACACTGTTATACAAGCTGTACACTCACTACTTTACATTGTAGCAAAGTGTAATTTCTTCAGTGTTGTCACATGAAAAGATATAATAAAATATTTCCAAAAATGTGAGGGGTGTACTCACTTTTATCAGATGCTGTAAGTAAATAAAAGGGGAATTAAAGGTGTATGCCAATCACACGGCTCCCTAGAAGTCAGCCTTGTGGGTAAGAAGATGAATTGCAGGCTTTTAGTACATGATAATCCCACATGAGCTTGTAAGAGGTCCAAAGGGCCGCTTTGCCATTTTCAGAAAGTGGACTCGTTCACCTGGTGATAAACTAGGAAAACTGATTCGGACAAACCAATTTGCTCATTGCTATTGAAAGTAAGATTAAAATAAAAATGCTAAATAAGGATGGTAGATGTGGAGGATACATGTGAAGGGAACAAAACACCATCTTTTATTTTATGGGCTGTACCTGGACACATGCTCTACTGCATCCTGGAAAAACACCAGTTTGACATCTTTAGCATTGGTCATGTTGTAGTCATCTAGATAATCCTGCAAAACTGATCGAATCTTCTCCATGTCAGTCAGATCTTCATAAACTCGTTCAGCCTTGTCAACCCCAACCTAAAACCAGAGTTTGCATGACAATAATTTAAGATTCAAGTAGAAGAGCTCAAGAGCTTTAAACAGTGGAATCATCAGCATCAGACAAAAATAGTTCAAGAGAATGCCATGCTTTGCCATTATGTATATGCTCAGCTGGGTAACATGTGTGGCACGTTTGTTCTTAAAGTGTTACTAAACCCACAACAGTAAAATCAGTTTGTATATGTAGCAGAGCATGCGTTTTATACTAACTGTGGAACCTAAAGGTTTAACCCTCTGTATTGTGTAAAAAGGCTGCTTGGTCCTGTCTTCTCTGATCCTCCCCTACTTTTACTGTCCCCAATTCATCTGCTGATAGAACAAAGCCCTAGGAGGCACTCTGCACATGCTCATTTTGGTCTGTATTGCTATAGAGGGGGGGGGGTGCATGTGATCAGCACAGGGCCAATAACCACTGTCCAGACAGAGGGTCAGGTCAGGGGTAATGCAGCCTCAAAGGACATATACTACTGATAAGATGAGGTATTTAGCAGTTTATATTTACTAAAATAATTGCATTTCCATGTTCTTTGTACTGTGGGAGACCAGATATAATGAATGCTGGGTCCTGGGATTAGTAACACTTTAATAACAGTGTTCTAAACACTTATACAGTACGTGTTTTACCATAAAAGAAGACACGTGATGCAGCATTTTGACAGATTTTAAAAAACCCAAAGTAAAAATTTCTAGCTTGATTTACAGATAGTGAGCTCTAGTGATTCCAAATCTGCTTTGAAAATGTTAATAGCCACCGCAAATGAAATGTTCCCCTTACCAGTATCCTTTAATATCCTGAACTGTATTCCAGGGCACAGTTCCACCATCCGCTGGCCATACTGAGGAATGCAGTTCCCCCATCTATTCTCAGTGAATTGGATTTACATTAAAATGTAGCACATAGCCTTATTGTTGTGGTATGTCACAGTAACACTGATGCCATTAATTGGGATTCTGAGATCCTGTTAGGTTCTTGCACCATATCATCAGTATGAGTCATGCTCACTTCCTCACTAGGGCTGTCTTTAACACAGGACAAAAGGGGCAGCTGCCCCTGTCCCAGTCATTGTTGTGGGGCCCAAAGAAGCTGCCCCTTGAGCCTGCACTGCCTCAAATAGTTGATAAGTGGATTTGGGAGGGCCCAAGAAAATGTTTGCCCATGGTCCAATCAATATTAAAGACGGCTCTGCTCCTCACCCATTGACCAAAGGGAATAGATGGGGACCCATGCTTTGGATGGAAGAGCAGGTGGGTATGAGGGGGCTGCTGTATGCTCTGCATGTAGTAATGAGCTGGTTCACTGGATGAACTAGTCTGACCACCAGACCACATCAGCAAAACAGTTAACATCCGATTGCTCCATATTAGTCAAATTTTCTGATAATTCAAGTCCAGGAAAACTGATTTATTAGGGCAATACACACAGATATGTGTCATAATGTTTAGCAATGCCTATGCGTATTGAAACATAAGTTTTCCTTCATCAATTTACAGCCTATATGAATACCTAATATATCACATACAAGCCATTGTAGGAGAGGGCATTTACTGTATAAGCATTACAAGAACATCTAGTAACTTTGCTCTGCTAAAACACTCAAGGGATGAACTAGTTATCGTGTTATAGTTTAATTAAATGAGGGGCGCTAGTACCAACATGAGATACTAAATTAATTAATAGGTTAATTAATTGTATATTCTGAACTGTATAGTAGAGACGCCACCCTGAAGACGTGACAAACACGAAACGTACGTCGGTAGGCGGTACCTGATCACTTTGTATCTTTGGATGCACTATTGCTGGACTTCCTGTGATATTGGCTCTGGTTGTCTGGTGAGTGGAACGCATGCTAGAGACGCACGCCACGAGGGAAGGATCCGCTGCTCCATCGAATCTTTTAACATATCGCAAGTAGCCTCAGTGCCGGGTAGGCACTGGAAAATGTAAGTGAGCAATTGGCTGCTGTGTTTTTTTTATGCTATTTTTTAAATAAAAACGTTATTACGCTATGAGGTGCGCCTCTCTTTATATTCCCATATATGTTTCCAATCCATTCCATCTGAGCTGGTCTGATAGAGGGAAGAGAGCCCTTGAGTGAGGGTGTGTCACTCAGTGTACAGGCACAATCCTGTGAAAGCGCATTTGATTGCTTCTAAACAAAGTAATCAACTCCATTTGGTAAGAGGCCATTTAATACTGCTGGTTCTCACATTGGGTGGATCGAGAATTTGTCTGGTGATGGTGCACAAGCTATATCTACAGGAGTGATTGTGGCGTTTTACAGCAAGGACTACTATATGAACTTTGCGTTATATCAATTAACACTGTCTAATTTATATAATATTTTTCACGTTTTTTGGATGTACCCAAGATATTGGGATTATTTGCCAATTTTGTTGGTTTGCACTTTTTATATATTAGATTGGGCACAAGTGCTTGATCATTAACTTTCGTTGTACACATTGTGATACAAGGTACAGGGTTTGTTATATTTATATTATATAATTTAAATAGAGCTCGGTTAGCTCTATTTTGTGTGCTAATTATCTCTGGGGTAACAATTAATTTATACCTCACTGAGTCACGCTAGGTGTCTGGTGTTATTATTGTTTGTATAAACACACTTTAACCAATTTTTAATTTTAATTATTCACATTATAATGGTTGTAATGTATGAGTAACCAAATGTGGTTCACTATTGTCACTTTAAATAGTTATTAATTAGCTTAGTTCATGGTAGATCTATATTGTGTCTGCACACCTTTTTTCAATAAGCTCTTAGTCTCTACTATACAGTTCAGAATATACAATTAATTAACCTATTAATTAATTTAGTATCTCATGTTGGTACTAGCGCCCCTCATTTAATTAAACTATCAATTAAATCATCTAGATTTCATAGGGAGCAGCTGTACTGGGTTTATAGTAATTAATATTAGTATAGACCTTTTTGAATTATCCTAAGCGCGGAGCTAGACAAGCCAATGTGATTGGCCGTCTACAATTTTTCATTCTTAGTTATCGTGTTATACCTAAACTAGTCTATAGGAAAACTTGCAGCCACACAAGCTGATAAGTATAAGATTGTAATTTTTTTATTGACAGAGGGTGAAAATGCCATTTTATACATGTGCCCCTAAGGACCCAATTTATATTAAGATTATAGCTGTTGGTTAAAACTTCAGTTCAAAATTTTGACAAATGAGTCCCAAACTGCCTACATTTGGATAGTTATATTATTTTAGTTAACTAACATCCAATTTTCATCCAATTTAGACTAATGTCGGGTACACATGATCAGAATTCTCGTCGGAAAAGCCTTGGATGGTTTTTCTGACGGAACTCCGCTCAAGCTTGTGTTGCCTACACACGGCCACACCAAATTCCGACCGTCAAGAACGTGGTGACGTACAACACTACGACGAGCCACGAAAATTAAGTTTAATGCTTCTGAGCATGCGTCGATTTGTTTCCGTGCATGCGTCAGAATTTTGCGCATCGGAATTGCCACAGACGATCGGAATACCGTCAGAAAAATAGAGAACATGCTCTCAATCTTTTGCTGGCCAAAATTACGCCAGCAAAAGTCCAATGGAGCCTACACACGGTTGCATTTTCTGATGAAAAGCTCTCATCGGTCTTTTGCTGGCCGAAATTACAACCGTGTGTACGCAGCATAAGTATTTTATATTTATTGCCTTTATAGAAAATAGGTACACATTCATGTTTTACTGAACATTGCCCAAAAAAGGGCAACATTTCAGTAAGATACCTTGATCTTGCATTTTTTAACTTGATGCGCTTAGTTTAACATAGTTTCAGTCTGTGAGCATAAGAAGAAAAAAAATTGCTGTTATATTTGACATACGTTTCTGGGTGATTCGGTCCCGCTAGACATATGTGATTAATAGCTTGCCATAGATGACATTTGTGTCATGGTATGAAAATCACATGACCTAAAAGCCTGTCATTCTGTCACTGTAGGGCCTCTCTGTAAACATATGCACTGTCGAGATAGATGTTTTTCTGTGGCTGCAGTACATTTTGTTTGGCTGGGAAATGTTTAAAAAAGTGATTGCTCTTTATAGTTACCTTAATAAAATCACCAAAAATGATGGGTTTTGTAACAAAGTATTCTGGCTCAATCTGAACTCCAAAGTGTTTACCTGGAAAAAGTAAATGACAAAGCAATGATAGGTAGATCTATTAGACAACATTGTTTTTGCATATCTTTAGTCTTAGTTAAAGTACCCAACCAAAGAACTGTCTGTGTATTCTACAGCAGTGGTTCTCAAGCTTATTGAAACCAAGGGCTGCTAAATTCTTTCAAAAAACTTCTTTGCCCCAACATTACCATAAAAAAAAAAAAAAAAAAAATTATATTCACACAATAATAGTTTGGGAATATAAAATATGCTTTGAAATGCTGGATAGCCCTGGATGGGGCTGGGGTCACACTGGAGGGATTGGGTTTCTAGAGGGAGTTAGTATACTTAGAGGCTTTGTACGGGATGACATTTCTGGAGGGAGTTGGTGGCAATTGTGGTGGCTGGGATCTCTGTAGGAGGCTGGGGGTCACTCCAGAAGGCTGGGTGCTTTGCAGGTTCAATGTGGGAGACTGGAGGGCACTGCAAGGCTTGGGTGCACTGTGGGACACTGTTGGAGGTTGTGAACACTATTGAAAACTGGAGGTTCTGCAGCAAGCTAGGGGGCACTGTGGAGGCTGAGGGCTCTCAGATGACCTAAGGGCACTGTACGAGGTTGAGGGACACTGCAGACCACTATAGGAGGTTGGGTAGCACAGCCCGGTGGTTGAGAACCACTGCTACAGCAACCAAATAAATTCCCAATCAACAGAAATTTTTGAATTCAGATATGAAAAAGGAGAGCTGAAAAGGAATCAGAGACATTAGGTTATTGTATATTCAACTCTCACTGGGTGTCATGAAATAAAAATAATGGTTGTAGCAAACAGTGATTGTTATAGTTTAGCCATTTGAGCCTTTTATAATAAACAAGACTCCATGAAAGGAATGCATAATGTGTTAAGAAAACTGCTTCTGTCCACATTTTGTTATATCTGTTTTAAAGTACAAATGTGTTCTGATAACCTCATGTGCACTCTGCCTATACTCACTGTTATCAGTTGGCATTTTCCCAGGTCTCTGTGTGGTCTACAGAGCCTACAGAGATAATGCCTCTTCTGCATTGATACAGTACAGTGCGTGAGTCCTTTCACCCTAGGACAGGTGAGAACAAGTGTCTTAAGGGCAGGATCACTAGGTAAAAATAAAGAAAAAAAACGTCTAAAAAAATAAATAAAATAATGCATCCACCATATCTAAGGACTTGTAATCTGAATTACATTTGAGTCCTCAGGCTTAAGCCTGGTACACACAGTTTTCGTACACCGGGCTGAACAAAATTAAAACTGAAGAGCTCAGGAGGAGCCACTGTACTAACAATCTAATGTTAGTACAGCGATCTCCTCCACTGAGCTATTGTGTTCTGATATTTGGCCTGTGTGTACGGCCCTTTAGATACACTTTAATGGTTCAAATGCTGTTCAGCACCCAGGACACTGTAATCTCCCAGCTTTTAAATCACCTATCTGCATATTTTAGATTTACTGTCACACAATGGTAACTAGTAAGCACAAAACTCACTGGCCATCTCAGACATCATTGTATGGAAATACTGCTTATCTTCACTGTTGATTAGACGATCATGAAATACTCTTTGGCACTCATGGCAAAACAGTCTGAATATCTGCATCTGATCTCGTACAGTTCCTGGGTCGCATTGGAGAATACCTGCAAAGAAAATGTTGCAGTTTAACTGTAACTATAGTATATGTACAACAGAAATGCAAAAATAAAACACAAAAAATTATCTCAAACATAGAAGCTTCAGATCCCTGGTGCCCAACCTGTGACTTGGCATGCAGTCCTTTGGCACTTGTTGTGCGGCCCCTATAGGGGGTTCTTCTTCAGGGTAGTGATTGAAAAATGTAAATTTGGCCTGCTGAATCAGTCAAAATCTGAGCCATATGTAGCCCTGTCTGCACCAGTTGGCTTGACAGAAGTCAATTATAAAATCAAATGAGCCTGGTGGAAAATTGTCTACTGAACAATAACTGCATCCATTCAGATGCAGTCACTGTTCAGGCATTCAGGCAACCTGGTGCCGCGGCTGTCTGAATTTAATATCTGACAGAGGAGATACCTCCATCCTTGCCCATCCCTTTCCTCTTTTTATTTTATTTTTTTACCTCTAATTTTATAATCTCCTTTTATAATGGATCTTGCTTGTGAAATATCAACAGGTGACACTAATTTTTAAGGGGACTGTATGAAGCACAAATGTGGAAATAGTGATTTGTAAGGGGGCTGAAACAGCAGTGATCTCCAGCAGTCTCATACGATGTGACTTCAGCCTATGACTGTCTGCTGAAGCATGTCTCCAGCCTTCAATAGCTTCCTTTTGCTTTGCATTCACCAAATATAACATGTGGTCCTTCAGTGATTGAGGCCACATTGATTGAGCTATATTAAGAAAGTTGTTTAAATAATCTTATAGTACAAAGGTAAAATGCATAGTAATCCATAGTAACAGGTCACAAATCAATTTTTACTATAGTCTGAGTACATAAAAAATTATCCAATATGAAGCACATCAACAAAATCATACTTAAAGTGGTTGTAAACCTCAGACACGAAATATAAACAAAGCATATCCCTTTATAGCATTTGCTTGTCTCAATTAAGAGCACTAAGTGTAATTTCTGTCTGCTGTTTCGTTCCTCTGCTATCAGCATGAATCACTTCTGACAAGTTTTCCTGACACCAAGAGAAAAAAAGTGACAGTGGAGGGATCTCCAGCCAATGGCCTGTGATTGACAGCTTCAGCTCTGTTCTGTGTGCTGTGTGAATGGGGTGTGTCCCATTCTTTCAATCAGCTCTAGGAGCTCTCATCATTGAGCTCTGCAGTGTGTAATTCCAACTCTCCACCTTCTGTTTTATGAAATCTCAGACAGGCTGTATAAATCCTGTACTTTGAACAGATGTCGAGGAGAGAGGGCTGCAGATAAACAGTTACAAGTTACGTAGGAGTATTTGTTTACTCTCCGTGTATCACCTGAGGCCAGTCACATCACTGGGTATATGTAAGGGTTTACAACCACCTTAACGGAACAGCAAAAAGAAAAAAACTGCTAAATAATCGTCACACTGGCTGAGTAATACTGTATATTTTGAACTTTAAATGGGGTATACTTAGCCATGTTCTAGTTCTATAGTTAGTACAGCTGTGATTCTGATATAGCACATGCATACCTCATTTATATCAAGCAGCTGTTCACAGCTAAGTTCAATATATAGCAGGCTGCTTTGCAATTTCAGGACTCACATGGCATACTAATAATTTTAAATTTGCTACAGAGAAAGCAAGCAATCAATTTTAATAATTCAGACAGTGGAAATGCTATTTATTCATAACTGCTAGAAATAATTAAGTCATAATAACATGCCTGTAGCAGGAATATGTGAATAGCATTAAAAGAGAAAATAATACAAACAAATAACAGCCATTTTGTTCACTATGGCTTCCCTTGGTTCATTAATGCATGTCTTAGACTACTGCTGGAAAATCTGCTAAACTTTAGAAACCTCACAATGAATTCCTGTTTCTTAAGCTGGTAGATGGATTCAAATTCAGCAGGGACTGGCAGAATTTAAATGTATCTATGGCCATTCCCGCTTGACAAAAGTCAATTTAACAAACAACTTCTGTTAAACGGGACTGTGGAAAATGCAATCAGCAGCTGCAGCGCTGATTAGTGTATTCTGACAGCGGAGGAGCCCCAACTGTCATAATACAATCGCACAGTGGGGAGGATTCCTCCATCCACCTTTACTTGTGCAGATGGGGAAACACTTTTTTTTTTTCAATTTGATAAAAAAAAAAAAAATTGAACAATCTATGGCCAGCCTTAAAAGGCTATAGCTAGAAGAGTAAAAAACAGCCACTTGTACCATGCATGACTGATTTAATGCTTGAAATAAATCAATGTTAACGAGAGATTCTCAATTTACTCTATTATCCACCAATTAGTAAAGGGAGAAATATAAGAAGCAAGCGATAATAAAAGATAAACAGCCTTAAGGCAGGAATATGGAAAAAGAGGATCGTAAGGTGTGAGATATAATGATGAAGAAGAGGAATGGTTCAAGAACAAGGTCTTGTGGTACACCAACAGATGGAGGGTGAAAAAGGGAGAATAGTCAGTAATAAAGTCTTGCAATAAGAGACTATGGGGTTGATTTACTAAAACTGGAGAGTGCAAAATTCGGTGCAGCTCTGCATAGAAACCAATCAGCTTCCATTTTTTTTTGGTCAAAGCCTAGTTGAACAAGCTGAAGTTACAAGCTGATTGGCTACCATGCACAACTGCACCCGATTTTTCACTATATAGTTTTAGTAAATCAACCCCCTATATGTTCATTCAGAAAGGTAAGAGGAAAACCAAAATAGCAGAAGTCTTTTATTATTTAAAGAGAAAAGAGTGTGGAATAGCAATTAAGTGTACAGTGGGGTCAGAAAAAATGGGCATGAAGTAGCACCCTTTCAATTTTCCTCTTAGAAGATCACTGACATTTTTAGTGAGTGAATTTTGTGGAATAAGAAGGGCAGGTTTCAGACCAGGATGAAACAAGGTGTTCAAGGTGTTGATTCAGGGGTAATAAGCCAATTGGGTTGTTAAGGAAGTTTGGATCCAAAAAAGTGGAATAGGGTAGTAAAAGAGTGTAAAGGGGGGGTCACATATTGTTCATGCTGAATCGGCAGAAATTTGAGATGTGGGTGGTCCTGTCGGCATCCCTCCACACCACAAAGCAACTTACGTCAAAGAAGCCATTCAGAAAAATTTTCAGCCAAAATGTGCATGCATCCGATCAGATGCAGGCACTCTCTGGATGATCAAAAGCTGCTGGAGCAGAGGCTGCTAAATACGAAAAACATTCACAGGGATTCCCCTATCCACACTGTTCAGAAATCTACGCAACACCAAAACAAATAAGCACTTTAAATACACATTTAACCAAGGAATAGTTTGAATACTGTGCAAGGTGAAAGATCAGTAAACGTTGGACAAATTTCAGAAATTCTCCACTTATTAGGTGATAAATGAATAGCAAAGAGAAGCACTTTACCATTATAGAACAAATGTTGGGTGAATTTTGTTTGAAAATAGGCAAAAGCCAATTTGATGAATAGAATGAATGAGGAAATGAAAGATTTGGTAAAAAAAAATGGGTGAATTTGATGTCAAATTATTGATAAATACACCACACAGAATGGAATAACTGTGATCAACCACACTTAAAAATAAATTTTAGGTTAAACACTGAAAATGTAGCTCACTCAGTTCCATTATATCTTGACAGTAAAAATTTAAAGGTATACTTTGTTGTGGAAAACAATGTACCTTGAACACACTTCGACAAGTCACGTAAATTAAATACATAATGGGATTTTGCAGGAGTTGGAAGAAGATCAATGCTCATTTGATGGTAGATTTCCACTGCAGCATCCACTATATTGCTTGCACTCTGCTTTACTGCCACAGGAAAATCTGTCAAAAAGCCATTAAGGATTGCCTACATAAAGGAAGGACACACAGATATAATTATTTTTTTATTTAAAAAAAAGAATTGTAAGTATTTTTTATCCCAGGAAAAGTAACCAGAACATGAAAGTCTAAACAAAAAGGAGGTGCAAGTTACAAAGCAGTTCATACAAGCATATAACATGTTATAGCAAATACAAACTCAAAGAATTGAAACTATTTTGACATCACAACATAAGATCATAAACATGTAAAATTCCTCCAATTTATGTTGTGGACATATTTATGACTACTAGATGTTCCTCATATACATTTCAGATAAGAATGTCAATTAATACAAGGAAAAAAAAGCAAACCCTGAAAAAAGGATAATTTAATACAAAACAATTCTTCCTTAGTGGGTGCTAAAATGATGTCACCCACCAGCTGTTGATATCTCTTGGAGACTCTGGTAATAAGTTTATCTCAATGTAAATCCTGTCCTTGTCTTCCCCCTAAATGAAAACTGCCATAAAGAGAGTGAGGTTCCTTTGAAAATATTATGACAAGCGGCCTAGCACTGAAACTCTCACATAAAGGCTACCAGTATAGTATTTGTTGACTAATTTCATCACGTGAAATGTACTTGTCTTGAATGTAAAGAAGAGGCACACAACTCTGAAATTGGACCTGAAACAGTAAATGGAGAAACACCGAACTTCTGCTGTGAGCCACTGTGATCTCAAGTGTGAACCCAGCCTTATTTGCGATTCCAACCAAGAACTACAAGTGATTTTTGAGGAACCTGGATTAGAAGATTTGACACTGACTATGACAAATTATATTGGATGTCACATTTTTGGGGCTGCCCAAGAAAGGCAAACAAATGACAGGCATCCAATATCAAAAAGGCTGAATATTTCTGGCCTTATGTAGAGTAAGGACATGGCTAAATAAGATAGATAACAGATAAATAGGAGTATGCTGCTATAAAGACATGGATAAGTGAGTTTGCGGTAGAGGAACTTGACTGGCCACCACAGAGTTCTGACCTCAACCCAATAGAACAATTTTGGGATGAATAAGATTGGAGACTGCCAGCCAGGCCTCTCGCCCAACATCAGTGCCTGACCTCACAAATGTGCTTCTGGAAGAATAGTCAAACATTCCCATAGACACACTCTTAAACGTTGTGGACAGCCTTCCCAAAAGAGTTGAAGCTGTTATAGCTGCAAAGGGTGGACTCAATATTGAACTCTACGGACTAAGATGCTATTAAAGTTCATGTGCATGTGTAAAGGCAGGTGTACCAATACTTTTGACAATATAGTGTATGTTCGACTCTATCTATACTAAAAAATAGCACTTTCGTGTTAGATATATTGTATTATTAAACAACTAATACTGACCTAAATTAAGCTTTAAGTACACATTGTATCCTCTTTACATCTAACACTATGAGAAGCATCATAAAATGCTACACAATTATACTTGCACAAAAAACACAAAAATGGCCTTGTGCATTAAAAAGTTACTTCTAGAGTTATAGAAATATATTTAAATTGTTCAACTACAGCAATTGTTTTTTTCTGTCTCATAATTTATTATCTTTAATTTTTTACCCCCTTGCCAACCTTAGAAATGATAACATAGATATGACATCTGCAACTACAGATCCAGAAACAGGATGCTTGCTGCTCCATCTGTCTGGCTATTAACAGTACAATGTGTAAGGATAAACTGTACACAACTCAAGAATGGCCATCTGGTTCCAGGTAGACATGGATAGAAAGAGACAGTTGACAAATTATGTCTTCTTCCTAATCAACTGTAAAGAGTGAAACAGAAAAGTCAGTCATTCTGTACAATTGGTGCTTCATCTAATGACCACTGCTCAGTTTCCACCGGCTTATTTTCTATTGCATGTCACGCTATCTCAATAATAGTAAAATAATCTCAAATTCATTTAAGGGTATTATTAAAAAAATACAATATACTGTATATTTAAGATCTTTATAACATGGGTTGTTTTAACCCAGAATAAATTGTTAATTGCAGTTAATTTTTTTATTTTTTTTTACACACTTTGTACTTGGTTTAATTAAAGAAGGTCTTTATTATGGATTACTTAGCTTAGTAAACTAGCTTAGTAAATTTAGAAAAAACTAATACTAAACCTAAAACTAAACCTAAAAAAAAAATGTATAAAGTGGCTACTTGAAACCAAATGGCTAGTCTTGAGCTAGATATATATTTTTATCCTGTATTTTTATGTCTGTAGGCACCTAAGAGAATAATCAGATGCACCTAAGAGAATAATCAGATGACCCTGACACTCCTATTTTCACTGTCTTGTGGTCAGCAGTAGGCTAAAATAGAAGTCATTAATCTTAGTTTGTTCCCACAGAAAACATTGTGAAATGTAACTCCTAGGGGCTGATTTACTAAAGGAATACAGACGTTCACTTTCCAATGTGAATGTTCACTTAGCCTGGGCAAATGAAAGTTAGCCCAGGTTCACACTGCTGCGGGTTAGAAATCGTGAGTTCAGCTGAAAAGTTGAACAGAAACGATGCCATTGCCGGCAATAGCTGCCGATTTGGCACGCAATTTGACATGTCAAATCATGTGCCAAATCGGCCCAATGTGAACGTGGGCCGAACCTGTGTTCACTTTGAATGCCCAATCATGTTCAAAGCGTAAACGGAAGTAATGAGAAAACCTGTCTGGTGGTGAAAGGGGTTTCCTGAAAACTTGCCTAGTTACGACTAATTCTGGTAAGGGTTTGGCTGTCCTATTTACTGAAAGCTAGTTGTTTACACAGTGGTGTTCATTTACTATAGATTAAAAAGCATATATATGGGCCTGAGATAATTTAATATGAGAAAAGGAGTAAGGGACATTTAAAGTACCAGAAATAGTCATAAAGTGCATATAGTATAACAAAAACTGGTAGTTTTTATTTAGAAAGTCAACAAATAGTACATAATCAAACCTGATACAGCAAGACTCGCACATAGTAAAATACTAGTCCACCATGCTCATGTTCCCCAAGTTGCCTTTCTATTATTCTAAGTCACGAGAACAATGTGTTCCAAAATTCTATTTATAGCATAATCACATTATTGGAGAAAGATGAGCAAGCGACTATACACGTTTCTTTGATTTCCAACTTTGTGATTATGCTATAAAAGAACCTTTAGAAGACAGTGTTTTTTTTACTTAGAATAATAGAAAGGCAACATGGGGAACATGAGCATGGTGGTGTAGTGTAGTGTAGTAATTTACTAATAGCCATATAGGCTGTTGGCTTTGCAAGGATATTTACCCTTTGCAAGGCATTTTGTTTGCACATGATTGGATGATGAACGTTGGCAGAGCTTCACCTCATTCACTAAGCTCTGGGGCGAATTTCCTAGCAAAGGGAAACTTCTCTTGCTAAATGAACAGTACATTTGCCTTTACTAAATTGACCCCTTTGATGATTAAACCTTACGGAAACCAGATTATGTTGGCCCGCAGGGAAACACTGTGTGATGGCAGCCTTTTATATATTAGTATTTTTTTGTGTAGCAATTAATGGACTGGCTACGATTTCTTTAGTTTGAATTGTTTTTCGCTTTGGAAAGACAACTAAGTTGTATGATGCTTGAAATGCTATCTATGTTTATATGATGCTGAAAATAATTGTGGTTTTGGCAAGTTTCAAACATGAATTAATCTTTGGACATGTAAGGAAAAAACAGGGGTGCAGGATCAGAGTGTATTATACATATTATAAAATGTATTATACAATCTAGAAAACCTGAAGTGCAGCGTGAGGATAGAAGGGGAGATACTGGGTCACAAATCGTGTGCACTGGTCCAAAGGGAATAAGCTTGCCAGTTATATCGAAACAAGAGCTGTCCCAGCTGCCACTCATGCACCTTGCTTCAGACCCGTAAGCGTGAGATTGAAGGGGAGGATCTCTACGCGTTTCTAGGGCCCTGCCCCCTTTCTTAAAGACTCCTGTACTAAATTAAAATGACACTAAATTTCTTGTTTAAAAAAAAAATGTGTTGCTGTAATGCGACTTCTTGATATATGGTGGCTTCATCCATTGTCCATGGTCCCCCTGCATTTAAGAGCATAGCCAATCTCTCTTGTTCACTCCAGAGGTAAACTAGGGACCATGGAATTTGTAAAATGCAAGGAAGGAGAAAAATACAATTATATGAAAAATAGATTACATGGCCATCAAGTAGTAGATGTGTATGGATTGACAATAAGGACATCATTTAGTTTCTGTTTAACCTGAGAATATTTGCACTGAAATGCTGAGAACTTACTCTGTGTGTGACTAATCTACACATCTCTGTATTTAGTAGAATAACAAAAACTTGGAATAAAATCTTGTAGAGACTTTGAAGTCACATAAACAATGACATTAGGGATATGTTGAAATAATTATGCAGATGGAAATTCAACATTTGTGCTGATGAAAAATACACTATAGTTCTTCCAAAATGTGTCTTTCAGTAAAAACCTACCATTAATCAATTTACCAATGCTACCTGCACTGTTAAAATGCAGATTAATCTTTTGTTCTAAAAGAAAAAAAACCTTATTGAAGGATCGTGGTGTAAAGGCGGATTTCATTTTCCTGGGAGAAAGGCACTGACCTGAAAAATCTGTTTAAGACTGTGCTCCGAGGGTGTTGGCAGGCATAACATGCTGAAGTGTCTTATAAAGCGAGGAGTTACTGGATTGCGACCTCCACCTGGAGGAGCACAAGCAGCTGCAATAGTCACGTCCTACGGGAAAAGATGATAACATCATGCACAATCTGTGTCAAATTTAACTGTGAGATGCAAGAACATACAGCCAACTCCCTGTAATAATACCCATAATAGAAGAGAGCCCTGAAATGACCTCTTTAGCGAAAGTCTGACTGATTTTATTATATCATGTGAAATCTACTCACCAGAAAAGGTAAAGGTACACAGAAATATGCTAAAAAAAACAAATATACAAAGAAAATAAGAGGGCTAGCCAACTAATTCTGGGCTAGCCCAAAAAAATGAAATGTGGGTGCCTCCATATATTGAGGATATACCGTAATGCTTGTTAAGTCTAAGGGGGCTGTAATAAAGCTAAATAGAAGAACTGCACCTCTTCTCTAGTCACGTTTTCTCCCCTCTTGCCAACATCCTCTCATACAATGCAGTATAAGCAGTTGCCACTGGTCCCGCATTGTACATGATGACGTTGAGGACCTGCCAACATCCAGGAGAGGAGAGAAGAAGACCACATTGGCTGCCGTTGGACAAAATAAAAAGTACTCCTTTTCTATTAGAGCTTCCCAAGACTAATACACTGTACAAGGTGAGGGGCACCCACATTTCATTGTTTAGGTAGTCCAAAGTTAAACTTTAAAGTTAACCTGTCATTAAAGAAATACAGGGCTGCCATTACTAACCTTCTTGTGAGAATTCTAGTTGACTGGCTGGCATGCCTTTTGGTGTCACTGACATGTAGCAAACATACAGATCAGAAAAGTCAGAGTAAAGTCAAAACCATACTGCATTAGTGTTTGAAGTCAATGACTCATGATTAAACAAAGTGGTCAGCATGGCAGGTATGCCATAGAATGCCATAGAGGAATTGTGCCCCATTGTTTTATTCGTAGGAATTGTGCCCCACCATTGGTGTCATTGGGCCCCATTGTTGGTGTCATGTGGAGGAACTGTGCCCCTTCACTGGTTGTCATTGAATGTAATAGTGACCCAGAGGTCAGATAAAAGCAAGCAAAAGGGTCACATCCGGCCCCCGGACCACAGTTTGGAGACTACTGCCCTAAACCAAGCCTTTGTACTCATATATAGCACTTAGGTGTCTATTTAGAAAAAATGTCAAAAAAAAAACTTACATTTTGTCCTAGACCATTGGTCTAAAGTACCCAACCCTGTGAAGTTTTTTGCTACAGAAAAAAGATGTAAAACAGACAGGTTGTGACTGATTATCTTAAAATCAGTTTTTATTTTTTTTTGTTTTGTTTTTTGGGTAACCTAATTGTTTGTTAAAATAAAGCCGTGGTGTGGAAATGTCATATATATTCTGAGGTTAAATTACTAAACATGGAGCATGCAAAATATGTTGCAGCTCTACATAGAAATCAATCAGCTTCCAGGATGTATTGTCAAAGCTTAATTGAACAAGCTGAACTTAGCGGCACCAGATTATGAGTGCTCCAATTTTAGTAAATCTCCTCCTATATATATGTTTTCTTAACCTCCTTGGCGGTAACCCCGAGCATGACTCGGGGCTGACTTTTTTTGTCAGGAGCGGTAACCCCGAGTCACGCTCGGGGTAGCTGTGCAGAGCATACAGCGGAGCCCTTACCTTGTCCTGGGCTCCAGCGATGCTCTCCGCTGTCTTCGGCTGTCCTCGGCTGTGTTCGCCAGCGCGATCACGGCGTCTCACTTCCTAGTTCCGTTCCCTGCGAGCAGCAGCGGCGCACGGGAGCGGAACTGGGCGGGAGATTCAAAAGTTCAAAAGTTCAGCACAACACACACACATATAAATAGAGGTGATACAGTGTAATCTGAGAGGATTACACTGTATTATCTCTGATCTTACAGATACAGTGCCCCTTGCCTTGCCCTAGTGCCCCTAATAAAAAAAATTAAAATGGAATCCAAAAAGCGCCATCTCGCTACAAAATCCCCTTTGGAGCAGTTGGATGACAGCGACAGCGGCAGCGACACGGAGTTGCTCCCAGAAGTGAGCGATAGCGAGTCGTGGGGAGATTTGTCATCTGACACGGATGTGACAAGTGACAGCGGTGACAGCGGTGATGATCCTGCACCTGACATCAACGATGTGCGCACTTGGTGCCCTATTGAGTGCGATACGGACCAGGTAGCGCCCCCAAGGTTCCCCTTCACTGGATCACCTGGGATGAAGGTCGAAGTTGAGCGTGGCAACCCTCTGGCATACCTGGAATTATTTCTTACAGAGGAGGTAATTCAAAAAATTGTCACAGAGACAAATCGCTACCAAGTGCAGCAATCCGCTACGCCGCATGCCAGGTTTTCCCGAAGCAGAAGGTGGGAACCGGTAACTAAAGAGGACATCTGGCTGTTTCTCGGACTCATCATTCTCCAGGGAGTGGTGGGGAAACCGCGCCAGAAATGGTACTGGACCACCAACAAATTACTGGCCACCCCGTTTTTTGGTACCGTGATGTCGGAATACCGTTTTTCCCTCATTATGAAGTATTTTCACTTCACCAATAATGAAGAGTTTGATGAGGCCACGCATCCTGCGCCCAAGCTCAAAAAAATCTGGGAGGTATGTCAAATGATTGGGAACAATTTCCAGCGGGCCTACGTGCCAGAAAGGGACGTCAGTGTGGATGAGAGCTTGATGGCCTATAAGGGACGCCTAAGCTGGATCCAGTATATCGCATCGAAAAGAGCGCGGTTTGGCATCAAATCCTACATGCTCTGTGAGTCATCCACTGGGTACATATGGAACTCTGTCATTTACACCGGTAAAGGCACGAAATTTAACCCCAGGTACAGCGGCTATGGGATGGCCACATCATCTGTCCTAACACTACTGGAGCCATTACTGAACCAGGGATATTGCGTCACCATGGATAATTTTTATACGTCGCCAGAGCTGTTGGAGGTTTTGATCCAAAACAAAACTGATGCTTATGGTACGGTTAGGCCTAACCGACGTGACATGCCATCTAGGTTTGCCAAAAAAAAACTGAAAACCGGTGAAAGTGTTGCCTGGCAGAAGGGGAAGATGATGGCAATACGTTGGCGAGACAAGAAAGACGTGTGTCTCATGAGCACTGTGCACAGTACCTCCACTGCCATGGTCCACACAAAAGGTGGGAGAGATGTGCTGAAGCCGCAAGTCGTGATCGACTACAATTGCACCATGGGAGGTGTCGACCGAGCTGATCAGGCAATGACCTTTTACCCGACCATGCGGAAACAGCAGAAGAAATACTACAAAAAGATTTTCAGGCATCTGCTGGAACAATGCCTTTGGAACGCGTACATCTTGTACCGAGCAGGAAGTGACAGGCCTCTTATTCATTCGGATTTTATCTGGAAGGTGGCTGAGCAAATTTTCCTCAAACACCAGAGGCCATCAGTAGCTGCAAACAGAGATGGACGACGTGCTGCTGGTGTTGTCAACCCAGAACGCCTAACAGGTCGTCATTTTATGGACTTTATACCACCAACCGCAAGAAAGGCAGCACCTACCAGGATGTGCGTGGTTTGCTGTTCCAAAAAAGATGACAGGCGGAAGAAAATCAGAAAAGAAACCCGGTTCTATTGTCCGGATTGTGACGTCGGACTGTGTGCTGTACCCTGTTTTAAAATTTACCACACTCAGGATGTTTATTAAATTTTCTTTGTCTGACAAATTTCTTTAGTTTGTATTATATTCTTGAATAAAATGATATTATTTAAAAATGTAAAATCGTGATTTTGTGTTTTAAACTTTATCACATCTGGGATGTGTACTAGAGTCTTGTTTGGTCAGGTTTAAGTAAGTGTACCGCTTTCAGCACAAAATTCCACAGAATCATACCGCCAGGGAGGTTAAGGACAAAAAATATAGCATGACATTCAACACACATAAAAAAACACACATGCCATTTTAATAATTTATTTTGATATGTTCACCAAAGATTTCAGTTACGTGAACTGAAAATAGGTTGTATGTTTCATGTGTTTTTTTGCAAAAACATGAAAGGGAACATTTCCATTGCCTATAAAATGTATTGTAGCTAATGAAGTCTATGGAATTGACAGCTCTAAAAATGTATATAACTAAGTATAATAATAAAGGAACAAAATAAAATCACAGATGAGGAAATGCATAGACAGGCAATCTAAGAAATAAAAAATGAAGTTTTGACAACTAAATAATTTCTGTGCTGAAGAGTTAAAGTCACCTTTTTACCTCCATGTGCCATCAAGGAGTCACTGATTCATGGATTTAGCTATCAACCACATTCTCTCTGGCACTTATTTATCTCAAAACCTACTATTTAGTGAAAGGTACATTTCAAATCTAACAAGTACACTAGAAAGGCATCACTGCACAAGAAAGGCTTTTGTCTGACAGAACCAGAAAATCCTAAGCCATAAAAATTATTTAAATGACTATATATATATATATACAACGTACATACTCGAGAATAAGCCGAGTTTTTCAGCACTTTTTTTGTGCTGAAAATGCCCCCCTCAGTTTATACTGGAGTTTCTGCGGTAGAGAATGACATTTCCCGACTCTAATTTATGGCCCCGTATCTCAGGGCCACTTGATACTAGGAACCCCAAATTTGGTGTGCAAACCCAGTGAAACCCAGATGGGGTCCATATCACCAAGTGGCCCCGAGATACAGGGCCCCATAGTCGGTTTGGAAAATGTAATTCTTTGCTGCAGAAAAGTGCTTGACATTTTTCAACTGTGTCCATCTGCAGCAAATTTGGGGTTCCTAGCACCAAGTGGCCCCGAGATACAGGGCCCCAAAGTCGGTCAACTGTGTCCATCTGCAGCAATGTCATTTCAGGACCTTTGGGTCCAGAGACCCCAAATTTTGGCTGCAGCTAGGGGGCATCTAGGAACCCTTAACTACCAAGTTTCAGGCATGCAAATGGACACAGTGAGGCTGCAAATGGGCATTGTTGACCCTCTTTTCCACTTACAGTAGCTGCGCATTTCTCACCCTAGGCTTATACTCGAGTCAATAGGTTTTCCCAGTTTTTTTTGGTAAAATTAGGTGCCTCGCCTTATATTCTGGTCGACTTATACTCGAGTATATACGGTATATATATATATGTAAATGAGATAAAATAAGTATTGAACACGTCACCATATATATATATATATATATCTATATATAAACTGTATATATACAGAGGGTAAAATAAGTATTTTACTAAGTAAATCTATTTCTAAAGGTGTTATTAACATGAAATTTTCACCACATGTCAGTAACAATCCATGCAATCCATACATACAAAGAAACCAAAACAAATAATTTCAGAAATTAAGTTATGTGTAATTAAATGCAATGACACAGGGAAAAAGTGTTGAACACATGAAAAAAGGGAGGTGCTAAAAGGCATGGGCACCAGCTGAAATCTATCAGTGATTAGAAAGCAATCCTGCCCCTTGTCCGTGCAAATTATTTTCAGCTGGTCTAATCTAAACTGATGGCCTATAAAAAGGTGTCTCGTTACCAAGGTGTCACACAAGAAACATCTCATGGGTAAAAGCAAAAATCTCTCTCAAGACCTTCGTAACCTTATTGTTGCAAAACATACTGATGGCATTGGTTACAGAAGGATTTCTAAACTTCTGAATGTTCCAGTGAGCACTGTTGGGGCCATGATCCAGAAGTGGAACAAACATAATTTCACAATAAACCAGCCATGGCCAGGTACTCCTCACAATATTTCTGACAAAGGAGTGAAAAGAATTATCATAAGAGTTGTCCAAGAGCCAAGGGCCACTTGTGGAGAGCTTCAGAAAGACCTGGAATTAGCAGGTACAATTGTTTCAAAAAAAAAACAAACAAATAATGCACTCAACAGCCATGGCATGTATGCATGCCCACCACACAATGCACCCTTGCTGAAGAAAAAGCATGTTGAAGCTTGTTTAAAGTTTGCTGCACAACATTTAGAGAAGTCTGTAAAATACTGGGAGAATATAGTCTGGTCAATTGAGACCAAAATTTTACTCTTTGGATGCCATATTACACACCATGCTTGGAGATCAAATGGTACTGCACATCACCCCAAAAACACCATACCAACAGTGAATTTTGGAGGTGGGAACATCATGGTGTGTGGCTGTTTTTCAGCATACGGTACTGGCAAACTTGATGTCGTTGCTGCCATCTACCAGGATGATGAAGATGAAACGAGGGTGGACATTTCACAATGATCCCAAATACAAAGCCAAGGAAACTATCAATTGGTTCAAAGAAAGAAAATAAAGCTGCAAGAACGGCCCAGCCAATCACCTGACTCGAATGCAATAGAAAATCTATGGAAAGAACTAAAGGTCAGAGTTCATAGAAGAGGAACACGGAACCTTCAAGATTTAAAGACTGTTTGTGTGGAAGAATGAGCCAAAATCACACCTGGGCAATGCAGATGGCTAGTTTCTCTATACAGGTGGCATCTTGAAGCTGTCATTACTAACAAAGGAATTGTGCGAAGTATTAAATACATTTTCAATTAGCGTGTTCAATACTTTTTCCCTGTGTCATTCCATTTTATTACAAATAACTTAATTTCTGAACTTCTTTGTTTTTGTTTCTTTGTATGTATGGATTGCATGGGTTGTTATGGACAAGTGGTGAAAATTTCATGTCAATAGCACCTTTAGAAATAAGCGCTGTGCGAACTGTTGGCACTATACAAATCCTGTATAATAATAATAATAGAAATATATGTACCCAACAAAAATGGTGAGGTGCTCAATACGTATTTTACCAGCTATATATATATATATATATATATATATATATATATATATATATATATATATATATATATATATTATATTTATATTTGATATATTTGTTGGTTTGATTAGTTATGACATATAGAGAGATATACATTTGCCAAGCCATGTCAGATATATTTGTTTCATGTTTACCTGTAGTGGTGAAATATATGGAATCTGACAGTTTCCATAATTCTGATCAATAAAGCACAGTACACAGTATACACAAACATCTCATGATCAGTGCATACAATAACATCAGATGACCACAATGTAATGAAGAGACAAATTACATAACCACAGAGATCCACAAAGCAACAAGTAAACAGTGAAGAGCTTATCTGATGATAAAATGCTCAGTGTACAGACACCTGATAAAAGTCACATTATCAAAGGAATATAATATAGAGTCCTTTCTTTTGCTATGTGCTGACAACAATAGCAAGAACAAACTTTCTATCAAATATTTGTGACAGAGATCAGAAACATAAATGCAGTGAATTCCACAAGCTTATGTTAAAACTGAACCCAGGCAAACAGCTGAAATACATATATGAAAGCTATTTTACCTGCCAAAGGATTTCTATTTTTGTCCATGCAATCCTGGGATTTTACACAGTGCTGCCTGGTAGGGAAAGAAACTGTGGGATCTATGTATAAAATAATTTCTGTGCAAATGTGTCAATCTTTTGCACAGGCACCACAATGCTTAAAGTGGTGTTGCCACAAAAAAAAAAAAAAATTTGCTTAAAAATCCAAAAAAAAAATTAAAAAAAAATAATTGGAAAAATATTATTTTTTTACTCACCTCTAAATGCCTGTTGCTAGGGGGTCCCTCGTAGTCTGCCACCTTCAGTGCTCGGGCACTGACATCACTTCCCCTCGGCGCCGCAGTCCCAGGTGACTGAGCATCGTATAATGGCGCAGTGGGTGCCTGGCTGTGAAGCCACAGCCGGGTGCCCACAGTAAGGATTTCCGGCGCTACGAGCGGAGCGGGGAACGAGGGGGGGCTTCGTTTCCCCCGCATCGCTGGACCCTGGGACAGGTAAGTGTCCGATTATTAAAAGTCAGCAGCTGCAGTATTTGTAGCTGCTGACTTTTAAATTTTTTTTTTAGTGGGCACTCCTCTTTAACCGCTTCCCGACCACCTCGCGCTGATATACGTCGGCAGAATGGCACGGCTAGGCAAAAGCACATATATATACGTCCCCTTTAATTGCCTAGCCGTAGGGTCGCTCGCGACCCAGTCAGGAGCTCCGTGACCGCGGGACCAGCGGACCCGATCGCCGCTGTTGTCCCGCGATCGGGTCACAGAGCTGAAGAACGGGGAGAGGTTCCCTGTCATCGGGAACGCCGATCAGTGACGTCAGACGTCAGCCACGCCCCCTACTGTAAAAAAAAACACAACACGTCACACTAACTCCTCCCCGCCCCCTAGTGGTTAACTCCTTCACTGCCACTGTCATTTACATAGGAATAGTACATTTAAATAGCACTAATTTCTGTATAAATGACAATGGTCCCAAAAATGTGTCAAAAATGTCCGATGTGTCCGCCATAATGTCGCAGTCACAATAAAAATCGCTGATCGCCGCCATTACTAGTAAAAAAAAAAAATATTAATAAAAATGCTATAAAACTATCCCCTATTTTGTAAACGCTATAACTTTTGCGCAAGCCAATCAATAATCGCTAATTGCGATTTTTTTTACCAAAAATATGTAGAAGAATATGTATCGACCTAAACTGAGGGAAAAAAAGTTTTTTTATATATTTTTTTGGGATATTTATTATAGCAAAAAGTAAAAAATATTGCATTTTTTTCAAAATTGTCGCTCTATTTTTGTTTATAGCGCAAAAAATAAAAACCGCAGGGGCGATCAAATACCACCAAAAGTAAGCTCTATTTGTGGGAAAAAAAAGGACGCCAATTTTGTTTGGGAGACACGTCGCATGACCGAGCAATTGTCAGTTAAAGCGACGCAGTGCCGAATTGCAAAAAGGGGCCTGGTCCTTTGGCTGCAAATTGGTCCGGGGCTGAAGTGGTTAATATATTTATTCCCTAGAATTGTCAGTGCCCTCTAGTGGAAATAATGTGATATTTTTCCTGATTGAGGTATTTCAGGAAAAATACTGCATTATTGCCACTAGATGACACTAGGAAATAGAAGTATAAGGCAAATTATGGTGAAGATTTGTTGCACCTGTGCAAATGGTTGACACATTTGCATAGTGAATGTTTTTTATACATAGAGCCTTTAATCTCTCTGTGCTGTAGTTTCTAATTTACTTGCAGATGTCCTCCTTATCCCCCACTCTGATACTGGACAGTGAAAGGAGAAGCAGCACAGTGATGAGCTTTTCTCCCTGTCAGACTGCTCTCTCTTCATAAGCATGTCCCTCGTACTACAACACAACTAGGCTATGAATAGAGGATGGGCAGATGATTGATAGCTCTGCCCTCCCCCCTCCTTTCATAGATTACATTTAATTCATAGAAGCTGTAGTATTGGCTTCTGTGAATGGAGGAGCTGGGTGGAAAGGAAAGGCATAGTTGGACTCTCTTGATGAAAGCCTGTGACAGCCCTTTAACTGCATTAACCCCTGCCACAACGTAGGATTACAGATTATGGATAGAGAAGAATTTCTACTGCCAGAAGAGGCATCAGCATAAGGGATACACCCTGCTTACTATACATTATATCTCTTGTGTTTTTTATTTTAGCTACACTTAGGCTTTAAGGCTACCATTGCAGTGCTTTCCTTATTGAAAAATATTATTATACAGGATTTATATAGTGCCAATAGTTTGTGCAGCAATTTACAACATTACGGCAGACAGTAAAGTTACAATACAATTCAATTCAATACAGGAGGAATCAGAGGGCCCTGCTCGTTAGAGCTTACAATGTAAGAGGGAGGGTCAAGTGATACAAAAGGTAATAACTGTGGGGGATGAGCTGATGAAGAAAATAAAAGAACCTTTGTTAGGTGAGAGCAGGATAGGCTTCTCTGAAGAGAAAAGGATGGGAGAGGCTTGGGAGAAGTCCAGGAGGTGAGTATGGGAGGAAGGTGACGAGGGAGCTAGAGAGCAGGAGGTCTTGGCAGGAACTGAAAGGACGATTTGGTTAGTATTTTGAGACTAGGTTAGCGATGTAGCTGGGGGCAGAGTTGTGGATGACTTTGTAAGTTATTGTAAGTACCGTATTTATCGGCGTATAACACGCACCTTAAAGTGGTTGTAAACCCTCCTCTACTACTTTAGCTCATCTTAATCTATAAAGCACAGGCAGCTGATCGCTGCCTGTGAAAGTGCACTCGCAGTTTTGGTTTTGATATAAATCATCCTTTTATGTTGTGTGACGTGTCCCGCGCTTGCGCACTGTGTATATCCTTAAACGGCATACAGTATGTGCCATTTCTATCTCTGCTGGCCAGGTCATTAGCTAACAATGAGAACGGCACAGAGCGAAGTCTCGCGATGCTAGTGATTTCCCCTCCTCATTGTGTTCGCTCTGTTGCCGTAGTAACGGCAGTTGAGATAGAGGCTTGTTCTAAAGCTATGGCGCATGCACAAGGTTTCAACAGGGAAAAGAACTAAGGGCGGAAGTTACGTACACAAACGCTTCAGCATACCGGAGGAAGACTGGCGCGGGCGATACCCGGAAGAGGCATAATAATAAAACGTATGAAAAAGGTATTTAGAAAGCTCGTTTTTTACAAATTTATATATCTATCGCTTACCAACGTTAAACAGCATGTATATATTAGAAAAAACAGCAATAAGTTAAGGGGTTTACTTCCTCTTTAAAGTCAGGGGGAAATCGTGGGTGCGTGTTATGCGCTAATCCCCGCAAATCTCCGCTGATTGTGAGCGGAGTGGAGCAAGCGCTGCCGATATACACATAGCCAAGTATACTCGGCTAGGCTCGGCTCCTCTCGGCTCTACTCACAGTCACGCCCAGTCCCGCCCTATGATGGACATAACACAGGGACTGGGCATGACTTTGAGCAGAGCCGAGAGGAGCCGAGCCTAGCCGAGTACACTCGGCTATGTGTATCTCGGCGGCGCTCGGCTCCTCTCTGCTCCGCTCACAGTCACACCCAGTCCATTGGACCTGTGTTATGTCCATCATAGGACGGGACTGCGAGAGAAGCCGTGAGGAGCTGAGAGGAGCCAAGCGCTGCCGAGATACACAAGACATCCGTCTCTGTGTATCTCGGTGGCGCCATATTTAAACTGGAAGGCTGCAATGACAAGGCTGCAATGACACTGGGGCAAGGCTGCAATGACAAGGCTGCAATGACAAGGCTGCAATGACACTGGGACAAGGCTGCAATGACAATGCTGGAATGACACTGGGGCAAGGCTGCAATGACACTGACAAGGCTGCAAATTACACTGGACAATGATGCAATGACACTGGGGCAAGGCTGTAATGACACTGGACAAGGCTGCAAATGACACTGACAAGGCTGCAAATGACACTGACAAGGCTGCAAATGACACTGACAAGGCTGCAGATGGACACTGATAAGGCTGCATTCATGGGAATTTAAATGTAAGTTTGTTTTCCTTAAACTTCCCTCCTAAAAGTTTTTTTCCTTAAAATTCCCTCCTAAACTTGGGGTGCGTGTTGTACGCAGGCGCGTGTTATACGCCGATAAATGCAGTATTTTGAATTTAATTTGTTGGGCAAGTTGAAGCCAATGGAGGGATTGGCAGAAAGAGGTAGCAGAGGCTGAGCGGTTTGTAAGGTGGAGGATTCTGGCAGCAGTATTATGGTGGATCAAAGGGGGGATAGCCTATTTAAAGGTAAGCCAATGAGGAGTGAGTTGCAGTAGACAAGGCGAGAGATAACCAGGGAGTGAATCAGGAGATTTGTGGTCTCATTGGTTAGGAAGGGACGTATTTTAGAGATGTTGCTGAGGTTTAGGCGGAAAGCCTTGGAAAGTGATTGGATATGGGTCTGAAAGGAGAGTTCAGAGTCCAGTATAACACCTTGCACGTGGCATGTGGGGATGGGTGGTTGGTTGTGCCATTGCTCTTGCATGTGGAGGAGGAAATATTATGAGCTCGGTTTTGGACAAGTTGAGATTGCGAAAGTGGTGTGACATCCAGACATATGTGTCTGTTAGTAAGTTAGTGATGCGTTAGGAGACTGATGAAGTGAGCTGAGGGGTGGAGAGATAGATTTGGGTGTAGTCACCATGGAAATTAGGTGTAGATTAAAAATAGGAGAGGTCCAAGAACGAAAGCTTGGGGGACCCCGACAGAGAAAGGATGAGGAGTGGAGGAAGTAGAATTGTAAAAGTGACACAGAAAGTGCAGTGGGATAGCACAGTCACGGAAACCAAAGGAGTAACATTTTTTGTAAATGAGGGAGTGGTCAACCGTATAAAAGGCAGCTGAAAGTTTCAGAAGCAGGAGTACAGAATAGTGTCCATTGCTTTTTAGTGTTAGTAAGTCATTTGTGAGTATAGTTTCCATACTGTTATATTGACCCTAATGCTTCAGTACTAGAGTAATTAACATAGGACAAGTGTGCAAATCAGGAGCTTTGGCTTTTCTTTTCACTTTAATAGTGGTTACATAGTTACATAGTTAGTAAGGTTGAATAAAGACACCAGTCCATCCAGTTCAACCTGAGTGAGTGTCCACAATTGTCCCTATGCCTGTACATTGCACACTCACATCGGTCCCTACCCTCAAGGGGCCAACAATCCAAGGTCCCCATGCATATACTAGGGCCAATTTATGGACAGAAGCCAATTAACCTACCTGCATGTTTTTGGAGTGTGGGAGGAAAACTGAGTACCCGGAGGAAACCCACGCAGGCACAGGGAGAACATGCAAACTCCAGGCAGGTAGTGTCATGGTTGGGATTTGAACCAGCAACCCTTCTTACTGCTAGGTGAGAGTGCTAACCACTACACCACTTTGCCGCCCGAGTGGTATGCTTCTTCTAGCTCAGTAACACAAAGTATTGAGACCATGTCCAACTATACCAAGCCAGTTTGATCGTGATCTGCAGATTTTAACTTAGAAACTTTTTATTCATATGTTGCACTTTATTGGACGTGTGGAAACTGTCAGCAACACTTTTTAATAAAACCGCCACGGTTTTACACTATGTGGCGATTGTCTCTTTTCTTTATATAATATCCATGAGAGAGAGTAAAAAATCAGCACGGTAGGCCATGACGTTATCCTCTTTCATACCCAGTGGATAGATCCTTCATGATGTGTGAATCTATGTTAGACTAGACTCCTAGAACGTGGAATCTAGATATCCGCTTAGGGCACAGCTTGTATTATCACGGTGAAAGGTGCACTTGGGTGTATGGTCGTCTATCATCCTTTGGACACGATTGCAAAGATTTCATCATATATACACTTTTTATGGACACTTTCATGGATTGATCGTTGTCACTTATATTTTGTTTGCACTTTATTATCATTCACACATTGCATGGCAATTGTTGGGTTTTTACACAAAAAATATATACATGATTTCAATTTTATTTGTAAAAGTATTTGGGTACACCTGGACAATTTGTGTCCTGCTCATCTGAGTATCGGGAGTTGGTACATTCCTCTGATGTGGGGTGGTCACCACCCCATGACTCCTCATAACTGGCTATGACATGGATAGCATTTGACAATTATCTGGTCAGTGCCTTGACATGGTTCCCTAAGACCTTTAGTTTGTTGCTTTCCCCCTACCACCCTCAATCCTTTGTTAAAATAGTTTTCTTCTCTTTCCCTTTCTGTTTGTTGTCTTGTTGTCTTCTCTTTTCACATTATTATACCATTTTACAAAACTCTGGTAGGCATTAGCAGGTCTTTGAGGTTCATGTACCCTCTAATTTTGTAACTTACTCATTTGTCTATGAGATTTTCTACTCAGCATTGGTGAGCTGAGCTTCCTGCATGAGGTCTCTGACCTCTAGGACAGTAATGTACTTATTGGTATGTTTGTCTGGTTGTTGTGCTCAGTTGTGCCTGAGATGCTTTGATCTGTAACACTGTTTATCTTGGTCTATCCTCAATTAAACAATTAAAAAAACACTTGGGAAAAATGTAATAATATTCAGAAGAAATAAACGTCTAAATATTCCTTTTTAAAATTTATAATAATTTAGCAGACCAAATATAAGTAATTTATGATAGCAATATTGAAAAGCCAGTTACCTGAATGTCTTTCCAAAACATTTTCTCTCTGTCATAAAATCCTTTGAAATCTTGATATTGGCGAAGTAATTCAATAGGGGGTTGGGATCCATATCGATCTAATTTTGGCATGTTTAAGTCATCCACAAAGATGATGACCCGCTTGTTGCCGGGTGCCCCTGAAAGCAGGATACAAAATAAGGAGATATTAATTTTACCTACAGGTAAGTCTTATTATACGCTTAAAGTCACAAAGCAGACTTTATTACTGGTTTAAATTGGCGGGTTAATGTGTTTATATGTTCATATGTAATGTAATTATTTAAAGCAAAAAAAGTTATTTTATTCAGTTGGCAGTACCAGAAACATAAAAAAATAAAAATAAAACAGGTTTCATGAAGAAATTTCCATCAAGGTCAGGTTTTACAGTTTTGGCTGGCGCTATCTTTTCTGTATAATGAGAGACATAGGCCTATTATTCATAGGGTAAACTGCTTCACACTAGGGTTAAAGCCCAACTGAAGACTCATATTGTTCCCTCTATAGCCCTGTGTTTCATGTTTGCTTGGAAATTCCTTAAAATAACCTGTCCTCCAGCAGGGGTCTCAAACTGGGGCCCTCCAGCTGTTGCGAAACTACAATTCCCATCATGCCTCTGCTCTGTGGGAGTCATGCTTGTAACTGTCAGCCTTACAATGCCTCATGGGACTTGTATTTTCGCAACAGCTGGAGGGCCACCAGTTTGAGACCCCTGTCCTAGAGAAAATGCTGCTTCTTGTTCTCCTACTCCAGTACCCTATACTGACATAGCTGAGTAACAGCCATACCCCTCAGCATAAGTAAAGAGGAAGAGGAGAAGGTTTGCTAATCACTGAGAGCGCTGGGTCTAACTCTGGCATCTATTGGACTGAATAGTCATATTTAGAGACACTATACAACTGCTAACAGGCAAGTCAAGGTAAGAATATGAAAACACATCTGTTTGTGTGACTTTATTGGGGCCGGCCCACTAGCCCAATTTTCATGGGGATCTTATCAATTTTTGGACACTTCCCAAGGCAAAAAAGTCAACCGTGCCACATGAATCTTCTTAGTGCACTTTAGTACATTTACTTTTCAAGCTCTATGTTCCTAATTGCACGTTTCAAAAGTTAAAAACACTTAAAATCCACTGACAACAGTTTTGCGTATTAAACACACTTAAGTATGGAAACCGATGTTGCAGTGGACTGTCAAACATCAACAAGATGGCAAAAAAAAATCGAAGTGGGGAATCGAGTCTACTTTTATGTGTTTATTATTTTACATATATATATATATATATATATATATATATATATATATATATATATATATATATATATATATATATATATATATATATATATATATATATGTTTATTTATTTATTTTATTATGAAGTTGAAGTATAGATCTACGTTTGGCTTCACTCACTGTTGACTGACTCACTACCTCTGCTGGAAGATTAGTTCTGAACTTTCCTTTTGTTAGTTTGAGGTCATGTCCCCCTGCTCTTGGCAGCTAGAAGATGATGAAGAAGAATTTTATGCATGTATACGCTATAGGCCAAGACTTTTTACGGAATATAAAATGCGTTTTACGATTTTTCTGCCTGCCTCTGCTGGCAAGATCCTGCATATAAACATCAGGAAATTATTACATCCATGTGCAAGAGGCCTTACATTGCTGCATCACTGTTTGGAGTTGATTTACTAAAACTGCAACGTGCGAAATCTGGTGCAGCTCTACATAGAAAACAATCGGATTTCAAGTTTTTTGTCAAAGCTTAATTGAACAAGATGAAGTTAGAAGCTGATTGGCTACCATGCACAGCTGCATCAGATTTTGCACTCCCCAGTTTTAAATGATCTCTTTTTATTATAGTTCTCTGTTGCCTTTACTGTATATGGTAATAATAATGTACTACTTAGCATGATCCTAACAATTTAACCAGTTGCTGACTGGCTCACGCCGATATATACGTTGGCAGAATGGCATTCCTGTGCAAACTAACGTACCCAAATGTCAGTCCGCAAAAGCAGGATAGCGGGCGCTCGCAGGAGTGTGCCCGCGGGTTCCGCGGACTCGATGTCTGCTGGCGGCCTGCGATTGCGACGAGGAGAGGCAGAACGGGGAAGTGCCTATGTAAACAAGGCATTTTTCTGTTCTGCCTAGTGACATGACAGTGATCTACTGCTCCCTGTCATCGGGAGCAGCGATCTCTGTCATGTCAGTGGTAGCCCACCCCCCCTACAGTTAGAACACACTCAGGGCACACATTTAACCCCTTGATCGCTCACTAGTGTTCAACCCCTTCCCTGCCAGTGACATTTACACAGTAATCAGTTGCTATTTTTAGCTCTGATCGCTGTATAAATGTCAATTGTCTCAAAATAGTGTCAAAAGTGTCTGCTCTGTCCGCAAACAATGTTGCAGTACCGAAAAAAATCGCAGATCACCTCCATTACTAATAAAAAAAATTGAATAATAAAAATGCCATAAATCTATCCCCTATTTTGTAGACGCTATAACTTTCGCGCAAACCAAATATATGCTTATTGCGCTTTTTTTTACCAAAAATATGTAGAAGAATACATATCGGCCTAAACTGAGGAAGATATTTTTTTTTTTATATATATATTTGGGGGATATTTATTATTGCAAAAAGTAAAAAATTCATTTTTTTTCAAAATTGACAGTCTTTTTTTGCTTTTAGCGCAAAAAAAAAAAAAAAAAAACGCAGAGGTGATCAAATACCACCAAAAGAAAGCTCTATTTGTGGGAAAAAATGGACGTCAATTTTGTTTGGGTACAACGTCGCACGATCGCGCAATTGTCAGTTAAAGCGGCGCAGTGCCGTATCGCAAAAAATGCTCTGGTCATTAAGGGGGTAAAATCTTCCGTGGCTGAATCAATTAAAAGTGGTTTTACATTTTTTAGCTACCTCCTTGCCTTACATAAAGAAAAGAAACATTTTTTATTTTTTTTAATAGACAATTTTTCAGATTAATTCATACTGAATTTTGTTGAGGGCACTTGTGTATGAATGTAAATTCCATATAAAACAAAGCTTCTCAATAAAAGATTGACCAGCAATGCCCTCAAGTGTCTAAACAAGGTGTACTACTCATGAACCGTTTCATCGTGTTACAAAACGTATTGTGTGTAACGCTGACTTCCCTTATGCAGTATGCTGTCAAAGATAAAGGAGACACGGAGATTTAAAAAAATCACAATACTTTGAGGTTGACCTTCAATGCAACGAACACAAAAACACAAGAGAACCTCAACTGGAGTGATTCCACACTATATTACACAGTATATCAGCTTCATTATTTAAAATGTACATTTTATATCTGCCTGGAGTTCAGCTTGAAACCATTTAATTGATTGCATTTCCATTTTTCATATATGATTGATAGATGACAGGATAAATATAGTACCTGCTATGGCTTCTGTATAATAGCATATGGGCATAATCCCAATGGACAAGCCAAGGTTTGTAATACAGGGTCAGGTTTTTACCATTGTCTGTGTTCCCACTGGCCTTCCTGTCTGTCTGATGAGTTAAAGTGACACTAAACTCTGGTTTTCAAAAAAAATATATATTCAAGCTTATATTCCTTACTCAAAGAGTACATTGTATTGCTCTCAGCTTCCTCCAAATTCTTTTTTTTTTGGACTCCTGTTAAAGGGTGGCTATGTTTGTTCTCCATGGTCCCACTGTATGCAGTATTGTAACCATCCTCTCTTGCTCACTTCTGAGATGGACCAGGGACTATGAACTATGGGATCTGTAGTGTGTATAGGGTGTTACTAAACACAGAACAGGATTTTAAAATAAATATTCTCAAGGAGAACACAAACAGCAATAAAAAAAAGTATTTTTTGTATTATTTTTTGTAGAGAGAGGAAGGGTAGATCCTTTGTCAGGATTTATTGCTGTCTGCAGCCCCATTGGAGGCAGGTGCCAGGTCCCAGACAGAACTGGAAGTGAGAAAAATCTACTCAAAGGGGACATATGGAGAGTATGTCGCTTTTGGATCAGCGTGACAACCAAGCAAGCAATATTTTAAGAAGGACAGATTAACAATGGCAACCTACGTATTTCCTTTAGTGCAGGTTTCCTTTAACCATGCTGCTATGCACATTTAGACAAAAGTTTATCCCCATCATGCTCTGTATAATATGGTCAGGAGTACCAGATTTCACCACCTGGTAGCACTGTGTATGAACTCATTCATCAGCATTATGAGCTATAATATCAGACCTTCCAGTTCCTGGAAACTCTATTCATAATGAGTTACAAACCTGTTAGCTCATAAATGAAATCCTTACCCAAGATAGTTTTTCTCTTCTTCTCTAGCTTTGACTCTATTATCTCCTGTGTCCGCACAGAGGACGTCTGGGCAGAAAAGTTTATGTACACAGGAACGTATCCTGCTTCCTCTTGAATTCTGTTCAGTAATCCTCGGGCTACTACAGACTGCAAGGTACAAGCACACAAATGCATAAAAATAAGTGGCTGTTGCATGCAATTAAAAAGAAAAGTAGTACATTGCTTTTGCAGAAAATTGTATTATATCACATTGAATTAAAAAAAAAAAAAAAAAAAGTTTTATGGTTATTTTGTAGATTTTTATCCTACTTTAAAGGGATGCTATAATGTCAAGAATTGTATGTTAGTCCAGGCAATTGCCACAACTGGATGACACATTTAACAAAATAAAGGGGTGTTTGTTTTTATTTCACTACTTTACAATACATGGTAAAATATCCCCATCCAAAGAGAACTGTAAATTTGAGAGAATTTGTAAATTAAAATAGATAAAACCCAACTACTAAACTGTTATATAAGATTTAACGTGATTATAAAGCTTCCTTAAAAAAATAAGAATAAAAAAAATAACAAACATGTCTATACTCACCTGCTCTCTGCAATGGTTTTGAACAGAGCACCCCCGATCCTCTTCTTATGGGATCCCCCACCTGCGCTCCTGCTCTTCATCGGGTGCCCTCACTAAAAGCCACATTCCCTGGGGGCACCTGAGAGGGCTTGCTTCCGAGTCCCGCTGCTGCGTACATTGACACAGACAGCGGAACCCGCTCCAGTTTTACAGTTTTTGATTGACAGCAGCGAGAGCCAATGGCTCCTGCTGCTATTAATCTGTCCAATGAGGAGAGCGACAGCAGCTGGAGTCCCTGCGCTTGTGCACATCACTGGATCGATTCGAGCTCAGGTAAGAAAAAGGGGGGGGGGTCTGGGGGGGAGATGCTGCACAGAAAGTTTTTTTACCTTAAGGCTTTACAACCACTTTAACTTGAGAATGTCATCTCAGGAGTCATTTTAATATGTATTTATAAATCTGCAACCTACATGAAATTAATCCCTGGTGAAATTATAACAAAAAGTCCATGGCCTATCATGAAGGTCCTTTTTTAGCCACTTCCTATTGTATAGTGACAACGCTCTAGCCTTGTCTCTCAATTGTGCTCCTGCATTGTCACCCACGATTTCTGATGGAGACTACAAGTTGCCATTTCACAACACGTTACACCGGCATGGTCCACTGCTGGCACTATCAAGAAACCCTCAGCACAAAGCTCAGAAGCACTGATGCAAAGAATAAAAAAAGTGAAAACGATATATTATTAAAAACTAGAAAAAAATGGAGCAGAACGGGGTATAATTCACCTTTTGCCACCAACAATTAACGAACTTCATTAGCACATCAGGAGACACATACCTAAAATTCTCTAAAAAAGACTAAAAAGACAGTATCCCCAAAAAGTCTACAATCACATATTAATATCCAATACCGGATTGGAAAGCAAAACACCTATAGTACATGTATTGTACAAATAGTCAATAAGTGGTGTTAGGATAGGCTTGCCCAAATCCAGATGTCAACGCGTTTTACGATGGAATAGCTTTATCAGGACCAATGGAGACACAAGGGCACATTTTATTCATTTTATTTTATCTGCCCACTATTATCCATGTTAATTTTGCACCACTGGGATTGGTGTTCCTTGTGCAGCCAGAACATGATGTGAGCATAATCACTATTCACATAGTCACCTAGACTTTTTGGGGAGACTCCTGGTATTTTATGTGTATTGTTTAACTGTATTGTTTATTTTTTTAATGGAAATTGTAACAATAATGGTTTATACACTGTTCTGCTTCATTTTTTCTAGTTGATAATGGAATGTGGCACTTTGAAAGTCTCTAGTGGTTTAATAATATTAAAAACAAAAATGTACATTGTTTATAACAGAAGACAAAATGTTTCTTCTAGATGACTTCCTGTGCATAGTCACAGGCTAATTTATGGTCCTTTACGGGCACCTAGGAAAGGTTCACGTGCTCATGCATGCGCATGCGCACACACGTGCATCTGCCACCTACATTGGCACCAAGCGGGGGGAATTGAAACTAAACCTGTACTATGATCCAGTGCTGTCTTGTCTACAATGTTCTCGTGCATACCTGCAACCTGTTACTCGGCATCTCACTCCAGTTACTGACCTAACTTGTCTTTACTACTCCTAAGCTCCTGTGCCTATTGCTGCTGCTCCGCTGATCTGTGACTGAAGTGGCCTGTACCCTGCCTTCGCTCCTGCCTCCACATCTGTACCTGACCCATCTGCAATGATCCATCTGCCTGTGTATGACCTTGGTCGTCTGATTCTGTCTCTGATCCAGTTAATGCTGGATTGCCAGCTGCAAGCATCTGTCTGCTATCCACAAGCGCCTGCTCTTCACCTGTCTGCTACCAGCCTGTGGTTTGCCCTTCTGCTGTCACCAGTGCAAGCCTGCATCATATCAGACTCTTCTACCAGGTACATGACATAAACATCTCTTATGTTCAACCTCTTTCCCCCCTGCTACCCCAACCGCTATTATTGACAATTACCAGCTGTCAAAATGACAGCTGGGAATTGCTTTTTATAACACAACAGGAGCAGCTGTCAAGGTGTCACTTCTGTAAAAAATGGGATAGTCTGCAAGAGTTATTAAATAAATACAATATACCAACATATTGTTTTATTGTATTTTCTATTTCAATTATATATATATGCCCTTTGGTCTGCATATGACATAAATTAGAGAAACCTGACAAGTAAAAACAAATATAAAAAAAATACAAATAAATTGTATTTCTATTTATTTCTTTTTAACCTTTAGTTAACCATAATTACCCCTAGTTAACTACCCCCCTTTGCTATTTCTGTTTTTAATTTCTTTTCTTTTTTCTTTTCTTTTTTACCATTACTATCTAATTTTTGTTTGTTATTCATTTCAGTGTAGCATAAAAATAAAATGTGCAAAATTGATAGAAAAAGGCTTTTGTAGATAACGTTGCCATGCATTGTACTAGAAAAAAACATATGCGCCATTTTAAACAGGACACGTTAATCTAATTTCATATGTCATTTGTTTATATTTTTTTAACCTGAAGTTTTCATTAAAATTATCCCTGCCATAAAGGTCCTTGTTCAGACACTTCCGGTTACAGGGTGAAAACACTGTCCCTGTCTTCTAGTTTCCCTCCTGCATTGTCACCCTGTAACAAGACCTTTTGATGGAGCCCATAAGTGGCCATTTAAACACAAATTATGCAAGTATGATCTGCTGTCATTATCATCAGTAAACTAGCCTTGGGCAATAAAATGTTGCCATAGCTGCAGTGCATGCATGTAGACAAAGAGCAACTGCAGGAGATCCGCCACCCTGATATGCAACAAAGGATAATGAAAGCTGAAAACAAGTGCTTTAACAAACGTAAAAAGTTACTAAACCCAGTAATATGAACGCAGTTCAGACCTCTATCAGCGTCCAGCTGAGCACTGGTTAAAGCTGGTAAGAGGAGTTTTCATTCTCCTCTGACTGTCCTATGAGGCTGCATGTCTCCTGACTCTGTCTGGCCATGTGCTGATCACATGCACCCTCCCAAAAAAAAAAAATGCTCTAACAATACACACCAAACTGAGCATGTGCAGAATGCCTCCAAGGCTCTGTACTATCAGCATATGGATTGGGGACATTAAAAGAAGGGGTGGATCAGAGAAGACAGAATCAAACATCCTTTTTACATGATGTGGAGGAATAACCCCTTAGGTCCCACAGTGAGTATAACAAGCATGATATGCTTCATATACAGACTGATTTTACTGTTGTGGGTTTAGTAACACTTTACAACAGAGTGATAAAAAATGGGTAACCAGAGGTTACCATCAATGAAACCCTATGTCAAAATGGTCAGTGGTATCTGACATAGACAACTGAATTTATAAGTAGAGCTTGACATTTTCCCACCCCCCTCCAGTCTCTCAAGCATATTGAGCAAAGAAGTTGCATACTGTATAAATGACCATTAGTTTCAGACTGGAGGGATGACATTATGCTTTTCACCATTTAAATATTAGTCACAGATTACTGAATTATTCTTATGCTCCCTTAGTACATACATCATCAAGGAACTGCAGATTTTCCCAACAGTTTTCCATTGTAACCTACCTTTCCTACACCAGTGGTTCCAGTGAAAAGTACAGAGTGTCCTACAGCCAGCAGCTTTTCCATTAAGTAACCATACCGGACAGTATCAGTAGTAGGAACAAGCATCTCAAAAAATGGCACATCACTGTTATACTTGAATGAGGGGATAATTCTCTCCCATGGATCTAGACGCTTGGTGTCATAATCCATGTAGACACTCCATAGGTCACCAGAGGCAGGAAGCTGAAAAACATTAATATGGACAACACAGGTAGAAGAATAATATTATATTTACTGAAATTAATTAAATAACCTTCATTTGTCCACAAATAATTTGGGAGCTTCCACAATTTTCTTAGGTTGCTTTTGCCTCTTAGAGACGTAACTGTGCTGTGTTTTGTACCACATTTTTTGGCACGTTTATCGTGCGACAGCATAATGCAGCCCATTCACTTAAATAGGCTGCCCTACACTAGTCAAACTCACCAAAGTAGCTCATGTACCTTTTTTTTGCAGTGACCCAGGCGCATTTTGTGATGCGTGTTTTTTACGTGTTTGGGGTGCCATTAAGAAATAATGGCACTGCAAGCATGATGTGCATTTGAGCACATATTTTGTACGTTTCCATTCCTGTGCGTGTTCCCAGAATACGAAGGTGTGAATGCGGTCGGATACAGTTTGACAAGTCAATTGTAGAGAGGTTATTGATTACCTAATCTATTACAGAAACTTTTTTATCATGATTCACATCGGTAAATACAAACTAGATTCTATCCTTGTAGTATTAAGCCCACATAGAGAAAAAAATCACATATATATATATATATATATATATAGATAGATAGATATAGATATATATAGATATATATCTGGATATCTATATATATATATATATATATATATAGATATATATATATATATGTATATATATATATATATATATATATATATATATATATATATATATATATATATATATATGTGTATATATATATATATATATATATATATATATATATATATATATATATATATATATATGTGTATGTATAGATAGATAGATAGATAGATATAGATATATATAGATAGATATATCTATAGATAGCTATATATACAGTATATATGTATATATCTATATATATATATATATATATATATATATATATATATATATATAGATACACATATATGCAACCTTAAATTATGAATCTAGGTAACAGTGCTTGTTTTACATTTCACAGTCCCTTGGCATCAGCATAAAAAATTCAAATTTTGCTGTTTACCTGTCACAATACGGGAGTGGATTTTTAATAACATGCAGGTAAAAAAGCAATATATTTTAAATATAGATTTTATATAAATATCTATTTAACATACTGTAGGTGTTTATCACATTTTCTATGCATGCTCATTAGTATGTATTGTTTTATTCAAACAGCTTTGTGTTCTTTTGTCTTGTGTTTTTTTTTAAATAAATATTATTAGAGACTTCTAACTTATTTGAGCTCGGAGTTTAAGAAATGCAGCATTTAAAAAATAAATAAATGGACAGTGACACCAAGTGGCCATATTTGTTATTGCATGAGCTAGTGCTTTACCCTCTAAAATTTAAAATGTACAAGAAAGCACATATTTATCTGGGAAGGAAAGGAAAGTACAGGCAAAGATGCTGATTTAGAAGAATAGGTAACCTATTTTTATTATCACAGAAACAAATGTTCCAGTGCTTACCTTAGCTTCAGGGTTGTCTTCAAACTGCTGTCTGATAAATGTATCAAAAGCATCCCAGTAATTTTCTGTTAGGTTTCCTCCCACGGACCAGACATAGCAGAAGACAAATGTTTGACAAACAATGCTGTTAAGTCGTGTTTGGTCCTAAAAACAATAATCATTTGTTAATAGAACGTGTTTACAAAATTAGGTTTTTATTTTATTATACCATCATAACTCTGTAAGTGGTGGTTTAATTATTTTAAATAAAGCATAATAGGCTTGACATACATTACAATTTTTGCACATCTATCCCCACCAGAGTTTAAAAAAATATAACTTTATTTTTGTCAAATAAAATCCTTTTTCCAACATTAGCTTTTGTGTTATTATTGTGTACATTTTCTTATTTAAATGATGCCACTATATAGAGATGCCATATTAGAATCTTTATTTCACCCATATTCTCCTTTATGGAGCATCTTCTATATGTTACTCTCCCATGAACATACTATTATAATTTTTGTCTAAAAATCTTCTCTAAGATTCTTACTTTTGCAGTCCAATCGTCTTATATCATTCCCTTCAAGATATCTCTTAATGGTTGTGTCCTCTTTCTTTGCCTTCAACATGTCCTATTCTCATTTTCTTGTTCTCTGTCTCAGCTCATCTAAAATTTCCCCGCTTAGGCTCCAAATTTCACTTATTTTTATTTTTTCTCTTTTTTCCTTTCTTATGACATTTCTTAGCATCCTCCCCTAAATAAAACATTTCGTCCTACATGTTTCACTGCTTACTTGCCATGAGATAGGCAGTTTTTATGTCCTTATTTATTATTGGTGTAACTACTCTTTTTCTAATGTTGGTTAATAAACCATAAACCAAAAGTCAAACTTTTCTTATATCTATTTATTTACTTTCCTATTTGCTTCTCTTATTCTTCAGTATCATGAATTGCATATATTTTATTGCTCTTACGTACAATTATCTGAAATTTTACTTTTTTATCAATTATTTACAATTTCTTATATTTACACAAAGTCAGAAACCTAGCTGAGGCATGGGCAATAGTCACTGGGAGATCTGTGGGAGATGTGGAAATCTTATTCTAATGCCCCATACACACGGTCGGACATTCCGCCCACAAAATCCGTCTGATTTTTTCAGACGGATTTTGTCCGAAACTTGTGTTGCACACACACGGTCGGACAAAGTTGTCGGAAAATCCGATCGTTCCGAACGAGGTGACGTATGAAATGTATGACGGGACCATGTAGAGGCCAGTAGCCAATAGCTTTCGTCTCCAAATTTCTTCTGAGCATGCGTGGCACTTTGTGCGTCGGAATTCTATACACATGATCAGAAAAAGTCAGATCGGATTTTGTTGTCGGAAAATTTTAGATCCTCCTCTCAAATTTTTTTCGTCAGAAATTCCGATGGAAAAAGCCCGCTAGAGCCCACACACGATCGGATTTTCCGACAACATAATCCGATCTGGCTTTTTCCATCGGAATATCCTACCGTGTACGGGGCATTAGATGAGTTGAGTTGAGTGAATATGGAATATGCCATGACCAAGGGAAGGACACTGAGGGTCAACCTGGTGTTCAAGATCTGGACAGGTAGTCAATACTAGGGGGAAACCTGTTATCTGAAAGAATGATGGACCTCAACTAATAATGTGCAAGACAACCAATCATCCAATATTAAGAAAACAGGGTCAACAAAACAGAATGTTTAATAAGGCCAAAACCTAGAACATCTGACCAGTGACCTCAGGGAAGGGAAGGTTGAACAAACAAGGTATGCCCAGACCAAAAGACTAACCAGTTAAGCGGGATGCTTAAGTAGAACACCCTTAAACCCTTGACTTCAGGGAGAGGGAGATCCTTTTATGAGGATGTTACCTGATAAATATGTATGCATGGATATGACTGCCTGCTTTGCAGCACATCTAAATAGAGAGATGTAAGAAACCCCTTAAGCTGGAAAAAAAGGAGAGTAGTATCCTAAATCCCTTCGAAAACGAAAGGGTGAAGGATGAACAACACCTATAAAAATGGGTAGCCAGGGCGAGGGTATATTGTAATGCAAACTGGTGTACAAGGACATCAGGCCAAAAAGAATGTGAAGGAGTCTTTCAAATCACACCCAAAGTTGTTTCAGGGGTGTGGTAGCCACATTTCAACCTGTCTGATCAAATATTAATTTGATACAAAAGGAAAAGAATATATCTTCCAGCACTGTGGACTTACCCTAACCCACAACAGTGTTGGGTAACTCTACCTCCAAATAACAGTTTCCGGTCTTCTGACCTTCCAGGGAAGTACAGGAGTTATTGGGATGGATATTTTCTCAAAATGTTTTGGAGGTTAAAATCCTACAGCCTCAAAAAAAAAAAAAAAGACGTGGCTATACTCGAGAAGTATAGATCATATGACAGTTGGTTTAACAGGAACTTTTAAACCAACTGTTGGACTCTGTACAGTGAAGGTGTTTTGAACATTTCTCATAAGGGTGAATATGAGAGCCAGTGAAGGGCCAGGCTCTCACAAGGCAAAGGAGTAGTAGTAACCAATCTTAAATTAATCTTGCAGGTCACAAAATATCTTAAGAGAGGGTTAGGGCTTGAAGAGCGTCAAGCATGACAAGAAGTGCCACCAACCTTGATGAAAAAGGTCTCCACTGTGGAGAAGAGTGTAGGATTAAATTGGATTTCCACTAGGATAGGGGTCAGAGATCCTAGGTTGCAGGTAACTTAAACAATTCTTAAAAGATGAACACAGGAGTGCAGTAATACCATAAGGGTAAGCTATAAAAGATGCCTCATTCAAAGGTTTTAAGTGGAAGCTACAAGGAGCTGTCTGAACATCCGAATTGCAAGGAGAAGGAAATAACTCAATAAGGGACCCAGCAGGACAACCAAAGAGCCTATAACCTGGTGGAGGTGTACCTTTTATGCAGAGGGCTGAGAATATTAAACAGATGTTTGTCTCCTAAAACAGCCTCCCTCTGAATCTTATTCTGATTATTTAATGCAATGCCCCACACTGGAGTGGTCTGAATAGTTACAAGTACCCATGATCCCAACTTACTATTTGGAAATTGTAGAACCAGCTGTGTTCATGGATTGAAGAAGGAATCAACGCAGGTCGAAATCAAGCGCCTCAGGGCGATTCAGTTCGCAGTTGCATCGCTATACAAATCATTCATTCATTCGTTCATTCATTGCTACATACTAAATAGTGTTAGGAAAACATTCTAAAGTCAGCAATGCATTCAGAAGATACAACTGTGACTTTGGGTATATTACTACAACCAACTATAGTTTATGATTTGTTTGTACTAGGCAAATAAACACATTAAAAGTTCACAGAGGCATAACACAAGACTGGTAAAAAAGATTATTTTACAGAGGTAAAAATCACTTAGCTGTATATTCAAATGCCAGATCATAAACTCAGACAATGTTAAGCAGCATTTTCACTTTGTATTTAATAGGTGCAAATTAGTTTACCATCTTTAAGTCTGGTCCTCCTTTTCCAAGCAGGAGGGATTCAAGCAGGCAGCACAGTGTGGTTACTTTACTGATATCCACTTGTGGAATAGCTTGTGTGCATTTTCTAGTGACAAACTTAAGGCCATCTTCTATGTAACGTTCAAACAGATCCAAAATATGCTTCTTTGTATCATCGTTTATCTATAATGACACATATGAGATTATTAGGTACAAAAAATGTACACTGTTTTTTATTTATCAATTACAAATCTGGTGCACTTAGGCGACGTATGCCTGGTACACAGGATAAGAGAACAGGCTATCAGACAAATTATCGTCCGGGTTTTTTTGCATGCTAATCTCAGATCGAATCTGAAGAGTTTACTAAAGTCACAACAATTCTCTTACGACAGAATACAAATTCGGAAGTGATGTCATGTGTTGCATTTTTATTGCATCTTCGAATGACAGATGTACTGATTAAACGAAAATCGTACGATCTGGTATCATCCGAAAAAAAATTTGTGCATGTCCGATTGGATAATATCAGATGAGCTGTCATGTTCGGCTCTCGAAAACTCTGTACTAGTGATCAGATTATTGTACGGTCGCTTCGAAAGTGGTATTTTTCGTACGATTTTCTGATCGTGTGTAAAGGCTTAACTTGCTAAATTCTACATATTATACACACTTTATTTTAAGCTATTACAATAAACATTTTCCTTAAGCTCACAAAAAGTATAATATCTGTTATGCAAGACAAAATATTTTGTTTTGATTTTTCTATTATCTTACTTACTCCTTTGTGATAATGATTGAATGAGAAGGACTTTCAGGTTACAAAATGACTTATGCAACTGTATCTGTCATGCCTTAATTGAAAAGTCTATTTTCACTAATGATATATTGTATACTTAGACTTTTATTATATTTAAAATATTAACATTTAAAATTATTTTAAAAAATACCTTTCTATTTCATTATATATCCAAAGTGCTTTTCTGAAATGGCAACTTGTAGCTTTAATATGCTAGAGGCATTCTCTACACTGCTTATGTAAAAAACACCCACAGAAATCCAAGCTGGAAGTCAAATTAGAGACATTCCCGAAAAATAAGTTACCGTATATACTCGAGTATAGGCCGACCCGAATATAAGCCGAGGCACCTAATTTTACCACAAACAACTGGGAAAACTTATTGACTCGAATATAAGCCTAGGGTGAGAAATGCGCAGCTACTGTAAGTGGAAAAGAGGGTCAACGATGCCCATTTGCAGCCTCACTGTGCCCATGCAGATGGACACAGTTGACAGATTTGGGGCCCTGTATCTCAGGGTCACTTAGTGCTAGGAACCCCATCTTTAGATATGTTGTAGTGCTAATTCCACTGGGTTGGAATACAACATTTGGGGTTCCTAGCACCAAGTGTCCCCGAGATACGGGGCCCCAAATTCGGGTCAGAAAATGTCAAGAACTTTTCTGCAGCAGAGAATGACATTTTCCGAACCGACTTTGGGGCCCCGTATCTCGGGGCCACTTAGTGGCCCCGAGATACTTGGATATATTTGGATATGTTATAGTGCTAGGACCACTGGGTTGGCACACCAAATTTGGGACTCCTAGACCCAAGTGGCCCCGAGATACGGGGCCCCAAAGTCGGGTCTGAATTTTTTTTTTTTGCTGCAGAAAAGTGCTTGACTCGAGTATAAGCCGAGGGGGGCACTTTCAGCACAAAAAAATGTGCTGAAAAACTCGGCTTATACTCGAGTATATACGGTACATTTTGACCTTTCACAGCTACAGTGATGAAGGGAATAATCTTTTTTCTTTTTGTAGCATCGGTATTGTTCTGGTAATGAAGGCACACATTCTTGAAGTCAATTTGGCATATGATAGTGCTATGATAATGCTATTATTTTTTCAGGCCAGAAATAGGCAATAAAGAATATTAAAGTCCACATGAACATTGATAAATATGCAATGTTACATCTATGGAGGCAATTGTGCCTTTTCTCAACTAAATTGAAGTTTAAAGCTGATCTTCACTGCATCTGAGCACCACAAACACTGTTTAATTCATTTTTAATATTCAAAACAAACTCCCCCATCCATCCATGTCGCTATGTTTTATTTGTTGAGATATCACTTTGAAAACCACCCCCTAGAATTTCTGTCCGTGGCCATCTTGAGTAAACTGTAGCATTTACTTCCTGAAATCCATCTACCCCTAACTCCTGGGATGTATGACATAATTTGCCTAGGCCAGAAATCAGAAAGTAAAATAATCAATGTTGATTTGGGAGAGTGAAGTTCCACTTTAACTTTGAAAAGGAAAATTGTATTTGGTTAACACATTGTAAAACTTAAAATAATTTTTCCTTTTTTTTTTACAAAGGAAGCACTTACTGATTTGATAACATTTCCTTTGGTCCCTGAGAAATACATTTCAGTCTAAAGGTACAACTCTGTAACATTTCATGGGTTTGTTAACCCACTAGGTTAAAATTACATAATCCTCTCTATGTATTAATGTAATGTGCCCTGTATCTATGCCTTAATGCTGCAATATACCTGTTTCAGAGCGCTGATCGGCAGTCAGGTGATCCGCCGTCTCTCTCTCTCCTCTCTTGGAATGACAGCTGCAGTGGGCGGGGCCAAGGATCCCCCGCGGATGTCAGCCAGGAGGGGAGGAGGGGAGAAGGAGAGGAGGAGCGAGGCGGCCCTGCCCGCTGCCGCAGTCATGCGAGAGAAGAAAGAGATTGCGGAAACCGCCAATCAGGGCTCTGAAACAGGTATGTTGCAGCATTATTTTTATAAGGCATAGACATAGGGCACAATACTTTAATACATAGAGAGGATTTTGTACTTTTAACCATAGTTTGAGCAGCAGGAGGGGAGAGGGGGTTGGGAGCAGAGCATTATGAACACGGAGCTGACAGGCAGGGAGGGGAGGGGGGAGAGAGCACAGAGGAGACAGAGCAGGGCTGCGGATGACAGAGGCAGGTAAACTGACCACAGTGTCAAGGCTCAGCAGCCATGATAAACCATGGTCAGTTTACCAGGCAGGATCAGCCAGGTATTGCAGGGGATAGAGGGGTCCAAATGACACAGCACAAGCACTGTGCAGCATAACATGCTTTAGGGAACAGGATTTATTTTATTTTTTTGAGTTAACAAACACTTTAAAGATGAACTCCAGGTAAACATAAAATACAAAAACGAATGCAGCAATGTATTCATTATACATTTTTAAATGTATATTTTAAAAACATACAAATATATAAAAACGAATGAAAGTGCCCAAATTTCACGATCAACCTCTTGCAATCCACTGTACAGCAGCACTCAGAATTGGAGAGGGAGGGGCAGTCAATCAGGTGTGGTGCATGCTAACAAGCAACATACTGATTGGTGGAGAGAACAAAGTGAGCAGATATGTGACTTCATCAGTCACTAGCTGCTTTTTTTTACTGTCTAGTCAGCAGGCTGGGGGTTGAGACAGTAGTTCCCAGTATTTATTTTGCAGTCCATAACTGTAACAAAGAAAGTAGTGTCATCCATCTGTCTGTGTTTTATGGTAAGGCTGTGTAAATTTTAGAACTGGGTGGACAGAAAAACATTTGTTTTGGGAGGTAAAACAGCTCCCTGTATTTAATATGCTTATTGTGCTGGAGTTCAGCTTTAAAGACAAATTCCAATCTATTTAAGAAAAACACGAAAAAGAATAATTATGTAGCAATGAGGATGATTTCATAATTCAAAATACAACAGAACAGTAATCCACGGCAACTAATCAAAAATGCGTTATTTTTACTACACTAAGCTCTAAATTGGTTTGGTTTTTAACTTATCAAAGCTCTTTTCCCTAGGTATTAAAATTTTAAATTTAAATAGATAGTTTTTTTTTATATATGTAATATTAATATTTAATATTTAATACTAATATTAATATTTAATAGATAGATTTATTTAAATAGATAATAATTAGTGCTGATCTTCCATATAATTTTGTGTGCATATAGTAGTTAGTAGAACCCAGTTCCTAATTTGGTAGAATGAGAACTGTTAATATCATGGGAAAATGATGTCAGCAGAGATAAATATGTAAGAACAGGAGGGGGGGGATATGATCATAACTGAGCAATTGGTAATGCAAGAGGCAAGCAAGGAGGAAAGTCACAAGAAGCTTGCTTGCATATTTTGTTTCCCTTAGGAACTAGTACAGAGTACACAATAATTTGTCCTAGCTTTCCACATGCATCTTTCTGCTGTGGCTTCTCATTCTGACAAATAAAATCATGGCTCACTGCCAGGTAGAAGAAAGAGTTATGGCAGGTCGAGCAAATCAGGACAGTGGAATTAACAAGATGTGAAAGGGGAATGTAATGATGATACATGAGATGTAACAGCTTATTCGGACATTATTAGGCAAACTGTAATGCTAGCCTGCATTTTGTAAGGCTTGCATGTATTTGTAATCAATCACATGTGGAAAGTGCTGATCAAGCACCTACTTTGCTTTGCAAGCCAGCTATCCAAGTCTGCACATAGGGCATCCACTTCAGTTCGTCTGGATCAATGTAAACCATGCCACACCGGCTTACCGTGGCAGGAGATGCCACTTTTAGATCTTGTACCTGCAAGTAAAAAAATTCCCGTAAGAGAATATATGCAATATTGAACATCACATTACTTTATACTGCTATACTAATAGCCCGCCTCACTATATCATAATTGGAAGGAGCGAAACAGAGCCTTTTCTCCAAAATGGCAAAATTGGTTGGAGACAACGGGGAGGAGAAATTAAAGTGGTTTTAATGGTTTTTAAGAGTGCAATGGTTTTAAAAGGCTCCTGAGGGTTACGGATGCTGCTATCCTGAAACTGTTATGCCGCGTACACACGATCGGAATTCTTGTCGGAAAAAACTCTGACGGTTTTTCCGTCGGAATTCCGACGGAATTCCGCTCAAGCTGTGTTGCCTACACACGATCACACCAAATTCCGTCGGTCAATAACACAGCGGCATAAAATACGTTCGACAGCACTATAAAAGGGAAGTTTAATGCTTCCGAGCATGCGTCGAATTGTTTCCGAGCATGCGTCGGAATTTTGCGTGTCGGAATTGCATACACACGATCGGAAAATCCGATAGAAAGGTTTTCCGTCGGAAAAATTGAGAACAGGTTCTCAATTCAAAGTCCGTCGGAAATTCTGACAGAAAAAGACCGTTGGGCATACACACGGTCGGAAAATCCGATGAAGAGCTCCCATCGGACTGTTTCTATCGGAAATTCTAGAGCCAAAAAACAGACTCATTTAGTCTCACTGTTTTATGCTTTTTTTCTTACAGAATGAAAATAAATAAAAAATGTAAGTCTACAGTACCCAAAAAATGATAAAAAACCCAAATACAGAGAACACTAAAAAATCTTCTAAATAAAATTTACAGAGAAAAAAGGAGAAAATTTTTCCTAATGAGAATTTCGACAAAGCAATTTAAAGAGCAAAAATTAGCAATTCTGTGGAAAAATCAGTCTGTTCATGCCTAGTTAAACTGACAGAGGTACATTGGTAGTGCTCTTTATTAGCTCACTTAAACTATTTGATTTACCAAAAGATCACAAGCCAGATGGTGGTTACAGTAGAAATGTTGTATGTTTACTTAGTTATACAGCTATTTAGATTAATGCTACTTAGCCTCACATTCCAGTATAAGGAAATAAAAATAACTCTTACACAAACACCATGTGAAAAAAGCAACCGCGGTTTCATTGAGACAGGAAATGATTCTTAGATGAATGCCATTTTTGCCATTATGCAAAATTAGAAAAATATGAGCATGGGATGGGGTCAGTTATAATATTTGAAAAAGTTATGTTTTGTCAGAATAAGCATTTAGTGAGGACTAATTCTTAGAGTTTTGAATCAAAACTCTACCATAACCCTTAAATGTTTCCACACACAGGACAACTCTGATGGCCACTTAGGCTTAAACATACATTTTTTTAAAGGTTTACCTCAAAGACCATATGAATCTGTGGTGTAAATTTTATCCTTTCGCTGTTTGCCAAACAGAGCATCTTGTTGTCATCGAGAACAGTGTTCATGTTTTCAATCCACAAAGCATCCACCGGGCCATCACAAACAATCCATTTGTGGTCCTTTGATGTGTCATTCACAGCTGTTCGAACGCTCAGTGCCATTAACCCATCCTTCCATTCCAAAGTTAAGTTGTTGACCTCTCCGTATAGTTCACCCATTGTGATCGATTTGGGATTAAGCACATATGTTTTAACAGGTTGGTAAAAATGATGTGTTTCACCAGCCTTAAATAAGGCGGTCAGTGCATCTGCCAGGATTTGGTAAACTGTAGTTTTTCCTCCACCGGTTGGACCAACCAGCATGACTCCATGCCTCACAATCATGGTTTCAAAGAACTGGATAACTTTGTGTACCATTCTGGCTACAGGTTGTAGACCCCGGGCAAGCATTACATCTATGATGGTAGACTGTAAAGAACCATAGTCGTGTTCAGGAATAATAACTCCAGGAAAGAGGTCAGATATGATGCCACTGAGAAAAAAATATATCATTTTTATTTGGATAAAAACTGGGACTGAATAGTACTATATTAATAATGTTGCACTACAAACACAAGAAAGATGTAATTCAATGGTATCAAAAACACTTTACTCAACTAGTACAGTATTGTCCATAGAGTCAGAAAATGCTGACTGTCCTTCTGTTTAATTTTTTAATTTTACCTGTCTCTAAATAATTTTATTTTGAACTGCCCGTCACAGTAGATACTTGTTTCCATACTTGCAATAAAGCACCTCTTAACCTATGAATTATCTTAGAAACAATATTTTACTGAACCACATATAATTCCTTTACATACTTGTAGAATTCAGCTTTACTAGCTATTCCCCAACTGTACATACTAAACTTCAGAACATAGAAACCTTGTACCATTTTTGTTGTCTTTATATTATTCATATCTTTCAGTAATTCAGGGTCACAGAAATACATAATATTTCAAGTGAGACCCAACTAAAGTTCTGTGGAATCAGTGCCTTTCTTCTACAAGTAATGCCTCTAATGATATACTAATCACAAAACCATAGCTAGCATAATTGGGCCTCATGGGTACTAATAATAATACATAAGGTGATAATTTTATCAAGCATGAAATGATCGTGTTGAGATTGGCAGCATATTTAAATATACAGAGATGCCTCCACAAATCTCCCCCTGTGTCACCTATGGCTCTAACAAGAGACAACATTCTGATGCAAATATTTTTGGGTTGAAACTATACAAGCGTGGAAGGGGGATAAGCCACTGCTTTGACTTATGTTCAGTGCCTTGAAAAAGTTTTCATACCCCTTGAAATTTTCCATATTTCATCAGGTTACCACTAAAAACGTAAATGTGTTTTATTGGGATTTTATGTGATAGACCCACACAAAGTAGCACATAATTGTGAAGTGGAAGGAAAATGATAACTGGTTTTCAACATTTTTTACAAATAAATATGTGAAAAGTGTGGCGTGCATTTGTATTCAGCCCCCTTTACTCTGATACCCCTAACTAAAATCTAGTGGAACCGATTGCATTCAGAAGTCACCTAATTAGTAAATAGAGTCCACCTTTGTGTAATTTAATCTCAGCATAAATACAGCTGTTCTGTGAAGCTCTCAGAGGTTTGTTAGAGAACCTTAGTGAGCAAACAGCATCATGCAGACCTAGGGACACACCAGACAGGTCAGGGATAAAGTTGTGGAGACATTTTAAAGCAGGGGGGCTGAATACAAATGCACGCCACACTTTTCACATATTTATTTGTAAAAAAATTTGAAAACCATTAATCATTTCCCTTCCACTTCACAATTATGTGCCACTTTCTGTTGGTCTATCACATAAAATCCCAATAAAATACATTTACGTTTTTGGTTATAACATGACAAAATGTGGAAAATGGGGTATGAATACTTTTTCAAGGCACCATATCTGGGAATGTATTTCAGCTTGAACTACTGAGTTCTATAAACGTCATGGTTTTTCTGTAATTGAGCAAAGGGTAGCTCTTAAAATATATGAAAAGGAGCCCAGAACTCCAAGTACTGAATGGAAATGGAAATACAGAATGTTCATATGCAATATTTCATATTTATCTGACTAGAGAATATATTGGATTTTTTGTAATGGCCATAATGAAGAAAATAAATCACACAAATTCCGTCTGTCGATCCACAGATAATAAATCAACATAGAAAAATATATTGTCTTTATGCATATGTGGCTCACCTGAAGAGATCAGCATCATCAGTTAAGAACTTTGGTAGATTTGAGTCCCGCAAAGCACGAATTAGGACAACCTCCTCATTTAATTGTGGGTTTTCTCTTTTGAGCGAGCTTCAAATGTAAAAGAAAAAGAACAAATAAAGGTATAAGCATATTAAAAATATAAATAATTTTGTCATTTGTTTCTTATATTTTCTTATATTTTCTGGGTTTCAATGGACTAGTCAATATTTTAAACCATGTAATTACATCATAACTTACATTTTCTTGGCCAGAGATCAAACAAATAGGTACATTTTCTGCATAATGTTTATTTAAAATAAATAAATAAAAAAAGTCATACACCAAATATGTTGAAAAAGCAAACGCCTGTTTTAAAGATAGTGAAATTATTTGCATCTCATTCGTAGACAAACTACATGGCTAGGAATTCATCAATGGCTATATAGTAGCAGTGACAAGCACTGGAACTTCATAGATCCATAGCTTTTTTTTCACTTATACTGTATATTAAAATACTGAGGTTGGTTTAATAAAGGAGTACAGAATTTTAACTTTGTAAACATCTAGTTTAGGTTATTGAATAATGTGATGTTCCATTATTTTCAACCACCTGTCAGTGCTGGGCTCAGCCCTTCCTTCTCAAAGCTGGCCGCTCAGCTGTCAGCTAATTGCCAGCTCCTATCTCTCCACAGTGACTCACGTGTTGATGATATCCTGCTCGTCAGTCTGCCTACTTAAGCCGTCCAGTCCAGATGATCTCTGCCTTCCCCTTGGTCACATCTCTATAGACGCTCTCTTGTGTTCCTGTTAAAGACTTGCTTGGCTGACATTCCTTCTGGCTCCAGATGCTGCTTGCTTTTCTACTACGCTCATCTCTGGCTCCCTGATGTTTTGGCTTGTCTGACTATCCGTTCCGGTTCCTGAACTCTGGCTATGTTTTGACTTTTATGTTTGTGTACAGTGGTGTGAAAAAGTGTTTGCCCCCTTCCTCATTTCCTGTTCCTTTGCATGTTTGTCACACTTAAGTGTTTCGGAACATCAAACCAATTTAAACAATAGTCAAGGACAACACAAGTAAACACAAAATGCAATTTGTAATGAAGGTGTTTATTATTAAAGGTGAAAAAAAATCCAAACCATCATGGCCCTGTGTGAAAAAGTGATTGCCCCCTAAACCTAATAACTGGTTGGGCCACCCTTAGCAGCAACAACTGCAACCAAGCGTTTGCGATAACGTGCAATGAGGCTTTTACAGCGTCCTGGAGGAATTTTGGCCCACTCATCTTTGCAGAATTGTCCTAATTCAGTTACATTAGAGGGTTTTCGAGCATGAACGGCCTTTTTAAGGTCATACCACAACATCTCAATAGGATTCAGGTCAGGACTTTGGCTAGGCCACTCCAAAGTCTTAATTTTGTTTTTCTTCAGCCATTCGGTGGTGGACTTGCTGGTGTGTTTAGAATCATTGTCCTGCTGCAGAACCCAAGTTCGTTTCAGCTTGAGTACACGAACAGATGGTCGGACATTCTCCTTCAGGATCTCTTGGTAGACAGCAGAATTCATAGTTCCTTTTATCACGGCAAGTCTTCCAGGTCCTGAAGCAGCAAAACAGCCCCAGACCATCACACTACCACCACCATATTTTACTGTTGGTATAATGTTCTTTTTCTGAAATGCAGTGTTCCTTCTACGCCAGATATACTTGGACACACACCTTCCAAAGAGTTCCACTTTTGTCTCATCGGTCCACAGAATGTTGTCCCAAAAGTCTTGGGGATCATCAAGATGTGTTGTGGAGAAATTGAGACGAGCTTTGATGTTCTTTTTGCTCAGCAGTGGTTTTCTCCTTGGAACTCTGCCATGCAGGCCATTTTTGCCCAGTCTTTTCCTGATGGTGGAGGCATGAACGCTGACCTTAACTGAGGCAAGTGAGGCCTGCAGTTCCTTGGACATTGTTGTGGGGTCTTTTGTGACCTCTTGGATGAGTCGTCGCTGCGCTCTTGGGGTAATTTTGGGCGGCCGGCCACTCCTGGGAAGGTTCACCACTGTTCCATGTCTTCGCCATTTGTGGATAATGGCTCTCACTGTGGTTCGCTGGATTCCCAAAGCTTTGGAAATGGCTTTATAACCCTTTCCAGACTGATAGATCTCAATTACTTTCTTTCTCAATTGTTCCTGAATTTCTTTGGGTCTCGGCATGATGTGTAGCTTTTAAGGATCTTCTGGTGGACCTTACTGTGTCAAGCAGCTCCTATTTAAGTGATGCCTTGATTGTGAACAGGTGTGGCAATAATCAGGCCTGGGTGTGGCTAGAGAAATTGAACTCAGGTGTGGACAACCACAGTTATAGTATGTTTTAACAAGGGGGGCAATCACTTTTTCACACAGGGCCATGATGGTTTGGATTTTTTTTCACCTTTAATAATAAACACCTTCATTTACAAATTGCATTTTGTGTTTACTTGTGTTGTCCTTGACTATTGTTTAAATTGGTTTGATGTTCCGAAACACTTAAGTGTGACAAACATGCAAAGGAACAGGAAATGAGGAAGGGGGCAAACACTTTTTCACACCACTGTATGTTTGCTTTTTTTTATCATTATTAAACAAGTGTGATTTAACTGTACTTCTGTCTCAGTCTGATTCATGGTCTCTGACACCACCCTAACCTAAGCCAGAAAATTATGTTTTGTGTGTTGTACCCTGTGCTTGATTTTCCTCATTCTAGGATTCTGCCAAAGCCATTTATTTAAAGTATAGATACAGTCTAATACTATACAGGAATTTATTCCATCTGGATACAGCTGTTTTCGACTTTATTGGTCATCATCAGTAAAGTGCATGTAAACTAAGGCTTCTGTGAAGTGGGTTTCAGGAATGACAAGACATGATTGGATAGTCATAGTTAACACAACTTTACAATATTTACTAAGCTAAGTGAACATTATTGAAAAATTTTTTTCATGTGTGCCAACAGTCTAGAACCTAGAATAAGAAAGCATACATTTGTGATATATCCATTCCTTTCTATAATAAACATTTAAATATAAAATACACAGAAAAATAAAGCATTTTTCTTCTAGATGTTTTTTTGTGGGGGAAAACAACAGAAGATTCTAGATACACTCCAGCATGCATTTGTGATATATCCATTTCTTTCTATAAATAAAATAATATTTTGAGACACAGATATTTTATTTTATTTTAATACATGCAGGATCTAAACAGTATGCATATACATTTTTGCGCAGACAATACAGCCTAAAAATAAGTGGACGATGGGGTTAATAACTCTGATTGACCGCTGAGAATGTCTGTCAAAACATCTGAAAGCGGCATTGGCCAAAGCAGCAGTCTGACACAAATATAAGCTGACTTCCGGTAGGTAGGTCACGCCCTCAGACGAAGTCAGGATATGACGAAACACGTCAGCCCGTGACCTACCGGAAGTGACGCTTGCGCCTCAACGTGCGCTCCAGCCGACGAGAACATCCAGGAAGTGAACCGGCTGTTCTATACAGCGGACGGGCAACTCGTGTTCCGGCGGAGGATTACACACAGGCACAGTGCACTTCTATTTTTAATGCTCAATTGAATTTACTTTGTGGTACGCATTTATGTACTAAGGGGGGAGTGGGCCTAGTTATCGAAAATAAACATATCAAACGGTACTATGCTATATGGATGTTATTTTTGCATGTATGCTGGGAACCATGACCTGACACTCTGACACCTAGTGGTAGATGGGAGAAGAGCAGTGGAGAAGTGGATCTGTCTTTGGAATTTTAAGGCTCTTATTTATCTCAGTTCTGGTGAGTGCATCCCCAAAGGGGAGATTTTACCACACGTGGTGAATTGGTTTGGTGGAAGCTTGACCGTACAGAACACACAAAGTCTCTCTGTGATTCTGATCGTTTCATGTTATTGAACTTATTTTGGTAGATGTCCAAAGTTGATGAAGGACATTAAGCGCTGCTGCAATTTTTTAACGGACTTTTTAAAGAAAGTGTTTATAAGATTGCCATATATTTATGTGTGAGATTGTATGTGAATTACATTGTTTATCCCTGTATGTTGCCGCTCTTACAGTAAAGAACCCTCTATGCAGTTTAAGGTTAAACCTCTTTTCTTCTAATTTAAATGAGTGGCCACGTGTCTTATTAAACTCCCTTCCGTGGAAAAGTTTTATCCCTAGTAGGGTCACCAATACGGTATTTGTAAATTGAAATCATATCCCCTCTCAAGCGTCTCTTCTCCAGAGAGAATAAGTTCAGTGCTCGCAGCTTTTCTTCATAACTAATATCCTCCAGTCCCTTTATTGGTTTTGTTGCCCTTCACTGTACTCGCTCCATTTTCAGCACATCCTTCCTGAGGACTGGTGCCCAGAACTGGACAGCATACTCCAGGTGAGGCTGGACCAGAGTCTTGTAGAGTGGAGAGTGGGAGAATTATCGCTTTAATAATAATAATAATAATCCCCTTTTTAATGCATGGTAATATTCTGTTTTCTTTGTTAGCAGCAGCTTGGCATTGCATTGCCATTGCTGAGCCTATCATCTACTAGGACCCCCAGGTCCTTTTCTATCTTAGATTCCCCCAGAGGTTCACCCCCTAGTGAGTAGATTGCATTCATATTTTTGCCACCCAAATGCATTATTTTAAATTTTTTCCACATTAAACCTCATTTGCCATGTAGTTGCCCACCCCATTCATTTGTTCAGATATACTTGCAATGTTTCCACATCCTGCGGAGAAGTTATTGCCCTATTTGGCTTAGTATTGTCCACAAATACAGAGATTGAACTGTTTACCCCATCCTCCAGGTCGTTTATGAACAAATTAAATAGGATTGGTCCCAGGACAAAACCCTGGGGGACCCCACTTTCCACCCCTGACCATTCCAAGTACTCCCCATTTATCACTACCCTCTGAACTCGCCCTTGTAGCCAGTTTTCAATCCATGTACTCACCCTATGGTCCATGCCAATGGACCTTACTTTGTACAGTAAACGTTTATGGGGAACTGTATCAAAAGTTTTAGGGAACCTTTAGGGAACTTAGGGAACTCAGTGAAGTAATTTCCAGACCATTGCTCCTAATTTTTACTCACAGTCTAATGACTGGAATGGTAACAGCTGATTGGAGAAAAGCCAATATAGCACCAATATTTAGAAAAAGGGCCAAAATACATCCCTGGGAATTACAGACCAGTTAGCCTAACATCAATAGTATGCAAGCTCTTGGAGGAGATGATAAGGGACTATATACAAGATTTTAGTAATAAAAATTGTATCATTAGCAGTAATAATCATGGATTCATGTCAATCTATTAACCTTCTATGAGGAGGTGAGCTGCCATCTAGATAAAGGGTGGCCCGTAGACGTGGTGTATCTGGATTTTGCAAAAGCTGTTTGATTGTTGGCGCAAATCCACAGAACAGCGTGGTGTCTGGAAGGAAGGAAGTGTGTCAGAGTGTGTGCTGCGGACCGGATCAAACCCCCCCTTGTGACCGGGAGAAGCGCCAGCGGGTGCGAACCAGATCAAACACCCCCTTGTGAAGCCGTGGCGGGTGACCCGAGGGGACTATGAGAGGCAGTGGGTGGGGGTGACGGAGGACAGAGGAGGTGGTTTGACCGGGAGAGAGACTGAGGGGACCATGCGGTGACAGGTCTGACCGAAAGAAGGGGCAGGTAAGTGTGCCGTGGATCGGAGGGGGAGAGTGACAGGCAGACAGGGGAGCGGTGAGAACAGTAACAGTCAGGCTGACCAGGGGAGACCATAGGCACTGACAAGCCCTGCAAGTGTCAGATTGCATAGGCGAATGAGCAGAGCAGTTATGACCAGTTAACATAAAAAAAACTGACTAACTGTGTCTAGCGTGGATACTGTGTATTGTGGAGTAACTGTTTTTGTTGAGTATTGGGAGTACCTGAGTATTGTGGGTATATTGTGAGTACCTGTGTATAGTGAGTACCTGTGTATTGTGAGCACCTGGGTATAGTGAGTACCCCGTTTATAGTGAGTACCTGGTTATAGTGAGTACCTGGGTATAGTGAGTACCTGGGTATAGTGAGTACCTAGTTGCAAGTCCTAGTTGCAATCTCAGAACACCCAATAAGAGGATAATATGCGACCGGTCTAAACTACGTGGCATGTTCAACAATGCCAGGAGCCTGGCAGACAAGATGGGTGAACTAGATATACTGCTGTACGAGGAGGATTTGGATTTTGTGGGAATTTCAGAGACCTGGTTCAACAGCTCTCATGATTGTCTCGCAAACATTCAAGGGTATACCCTTTATCGCAAGGATAGAGAGGGTAAAAAAGGGGGGGTATGCCTATATATCAAGAATAATGTACAAGTGAATGTGAGAGATGACATCACTAAAGGAGCTAGGGAGGAGGTGGAATCCTTATGGGTAGAGCTCCAAAGGGATGAAGCTACGGGGAAAATAATACTGGGAGGATGCTATAGGCCCCCTAACCTGAGGGAGGAAGGGGAGACAGATCTCCTATCACAATTTGGATTAGTAGCAAGGATGGGAAGTGTTATCATAATGGGGGATTTTAACTATCCAGGCATAAACTGGGCGGAGGGAACCGCGCATTCATCTAAGGCTCGCCAGTTACTAAATGTCTCGCTGGACAATTTTATGGGTCAGATGGTAGACGCACCCACTAGAAATAAAACGTTACTGGATCTACTGATTACCAACAATACAGACCTGATCACGGATGTGGAAATACGGGCAATTTAGGTAACAGCGATCACAGGTCAATTGGCTTCAGTATAAATCACACAAATAGGAAACATAAGGGGAATACAAAGACACTGAATTTCAAAAGAGCAAACTTCCCTAAACTATGAACATGCTAGAAGGCATAAATTGGGATAAAATCTTAGCAACAAAGAACACAGAGGAGGGATGGGTTTGCTTTAAGAGCATATTAAATAAGGGCATTAGCCAATGTATCCCATTTTATCCCATTTAAAAGAGCGAACAAAAGTCCTGGATGGCTTAACTGCAGTGTAAAAATGCATATAAAAGCAAAGGAGAAGGCCTTAAAAAAATACAAGGTTGAGGAATCATCATCAGCATTCAGACTTTATAAAGAATGCAACAAGAAATGTAAGGGTGCAATAAGGACGGCTAAGATAGAACATGAAAGACACATAGTGGAGGAGAGCAAAAAAAATCCCAAGAAATTCTTTAAGTATGTAAACAGTAAAAAAGGGAGGACAGACCATATTGGCCCTTATAAAGAATGAGGAAGGATATCTGGTTACAAAGGATGGGGAGATGGCGAAGGTATCTCCTCAGTCTTCACGAGGGAATCGGGGGGCTTCAGTAACCAAAACTGCAGTGTTTATCCTCATGACACATCACAGGAAACACCTCCATGGTTAACAGAGGACAGAATTATAATTTGACTTGGGAAACTTAACATTAATAAATCACCGGGACCAGATGGCTTGCACCCAAGGGTACTTAGGGAACTCAGTCAAGTAATTGCCAGACCATTGTTCCTAATTTTTACTGACAGTCTACTGACTGGAATAGTTCCAGCTGATTAGAGAAAAGCCAATGTAGAGCCAATATTTAAAAAGGGCCCAAAATACATCCCTGGGAATTACAGACCAGTTAGCCTAACATCAATAGTATGTACACTCTTGGAGGGGATGATAAGGGACTATATACAAGATTTTAGTAATGAGAACGGTATCATTAGCAGTAATCAGCATGGATTCATGAAGAATCGTTCTTGCTAAACCAATCTATTAACCTTCTATGAGAAGGTGAGTTGCCATCTAGATAAAGGAAGGCCCATAGATGTGGTGTATCTGGATTTTGCAAAAGCATTTGACACGGTTCCCCATAAACGTTTACTGTACAAAATAAGGTCCATTGGCATGGACCATAGGGTGAGTACATGGATTGAAAACTGGCTACAAGGGCGAGTTCAGAGGGTGGTGATAAATGGGGAGTACTCGGAATGGTCAGGGGTGGGTAGTGGGGTCCTCCAGGGTTCTGTACTGGGACCAATCCTGTTTAATTTGTTCATAAACGACCTGGAGAATGGGGTAAACAGTTCAATCTCTGTATTTGTGGAAGATACTAAGCTAAGCAGGGCGATAACTTCTCCGCAAGATGTGGAAACCTTGCAAAATGATCTAAACAAATTAATGGGGTGGGCAACTACATGGCAAATGAGGTTCAATGTAGAAAAATGTAAAATAATGCATTTGGGTAGCAAAAATATGAATGCAATCTATACACTGGGGGAAGAACCTCTGGGGGAATCTAGCATGGAAAGATACCTGGGGGTCCTAGTAGATGATAGGCTGAGCAGTGGCATGCAATGCCAAGCTGCTGCTAACCAAGCAAACAGAATATTGGCATGCATTAAAAAGGGGATTATTTCCAGAGATAAAACGATAATTCTCCCGCTCTACAAGACTCTGGTCCGGCCGCACTTAGAGTATGCTGTCCAGTTCTGGGCACCAGTCCTCAGGAAGGATGTACTGGAAATGGAGCAAGTACAAAGAAGGGCAACAAAGCTAAAAAAAAGGGTCTGGAGGATATTAGTTATGAGGAAAGGTTGCGAGCACTGAACCTATTCTCTCTGGAGAAGAGACGCTTGAGAGGGGATATAATTTCAATATAAAAATACCATACTGGTGACCCCACAACAGGGATAAAACTTTTTTGCAGAAGAGAGTTTAACAAGACTCGTGGCCAATCATTAAAATTAGAAGAAATTAGGTTTATCCTCAAACTATGTAGAGGGTTCTTTACGGTAAGAGCGACAAGGATGTGGAATTCCCTTCCACCGGTGGTGGTCTCAGTCGGGAGCATTGATAGTTTCAAGAAACTATTAGATAAGCACCTGAACGACCGCAACATACATGGATATACAATGTAATACTAAAATATAATCACACACATAGGTTGGACTTGATGGACTTGTGTCTTTTTTCAACCTCACCTACTATGTAACTATGTAACCTGTGTATTGTGAGTGCACGTGGGTGGGTGAGCTGGTGTAGTAAGAAGGGGTTTGGGTTCCTGGAGAACTGGGCCGACTTCTCAGTAGGTCACCAGTTGCTTGTAACGGACAGACTGCATGTAAATGAGGAGGGTGCAGATCTGCTGGGAGTGAAGATGGCCTGAAAAGTTAGAGGGGCTTTAAAACTAGGCTACGGGGGAGGGTTCAGAGGTAGAGATAGTCAGCGCAAAACATATTCCAAAGGGTGGTATTGGGGGCATTAATAGTAGGTTGACTAAAGCACATAAACCCGAGATAAGTATAGTAACAAGTCCTATTTGCAACCTCGGAACACCCAATAAGAAGACAGTATGCGACCGGTCTAAACTACGTTGGCATGTTCACCAATGCCAGCAGCCTGGCGGACAAGATGGGAGAACTAGAGATACTGGACCAGAGCTCCACCCTAGGTGCCATTTCGTCCAATAGAACATCATTCCGGGGCATAGTCAGAGCTCGTCGTAGCTTCTTTATATAGGAGGGAGGACGGAATAGAAACGCCCATTCCCTCTGCACTCCAAGCCTCTCTCCCTCTCTCCAAATGGATCCACACCCAAACCGGATGTTTACATCAAGGCTTAGATGTACATGGCTAAACACATCCACGGCGGCCATGTTTAGGGAGACCAGATAGGGGAGACCAGATAGGAAAACATTATACAGTATGTCCATCTGGTCTCTTAGAGAGGGAAAGAGAGAAAACCGGGCCAAATTGGAAACAAAAATAGTAGATATGTAAAAATGAGCGTGCTTAAGACATCCAAAAATGGAAATAAAAGTAACATTAGGATACTAATAAAATGTACAGCTTAATCAAAAGCTGACTATATAATAAACATAATGCCGCCATCTAGTGGTTGAAAACAGGTAATACAGAAAATCTAAATATATAAGAACAACATAGAGAAAAAACGTTTTTTGCAGGACCCGGGTCCCCAAACACTTTTTATGGCAATAACATGCATATAAGCCTTTAAAATTAGCACTTTTGATTTTTCATGTTCGTGTTCCATAGACTTTTACGGTGTTTGCACAAATTTTTTGCCTAGTCACATGTTCTCCTGCGAACTGAACCGGGGTGTGTTCGGCTCAGCCCTAGTTTTGGGGATGTGTGAGATACAAAGGCACAGGAAATCTGGTCAAAATTGATGGCAAGATGAATGCAGTATGTTATCAAAAAATACTGGAGGAACATTTGCATTCAGACAGGAAGCTGCGCATGGGATGTACTTGGACATTCCAACATGACAATGATCCAAAACACAAGGCCAAGTCGACCTGTCATTTGTTACTGCAGAGTAAAGTGAAGGTTCTGGAGTGGCCATCTCAGTCTCCTGACCTCAATATCATTGAGCCACTTTGGGGAGATCTCAAACGTGCAGTTCATGCAAGACAGCCCAAGAATTTACAGGAATTGGAGGCTTTTTGCCAAGAGGAATGGGCAGCTTTACCATCCAAGAAGATAAAGAGCCTCATCCATACATAACACTAACAATGAGTGAAAGAAAAGTTTTTGTGTTATCATTCATAGTCTCTGAAAAATGGGCAAGAAATCATAAATTCTGCCAGGGTATGGAAACTTATGAGCACCACTGTATATATAGTCTTCTCTTGGCATTTACAATATGTACATTGTATTCCTAACTATAAATCCCTACAGCTACAAACAATTACACACATATTAGGACCAGAGCCTCTCCCCCTCAGGAGAAATCCTCTATCCGCAGGATCCGTTGCTCCAGTCAGAGATAGATAGACAGCCGTATCATCCTAAAGAGTCCTGCAAAACATACAAACATCCTATCCTGTCACTACCTGTACACTTTACAACATTTCTGCCAGAAGGGGGTTATAAATCCTGCTGACAGGAGGAATAGCTGTTCTTCCTGGAATTCCTGATGGGAGGGGCCCCTCCTCGGGCAAACAGGTTCCTTAAAGAGTTAGTTTAAAGAACAGACCTCACCCTTAGTGTCCTTACAATGGGATATGTCTAATCCATTGGGCACCCAGGGTGGCAGGCCAGTCTGTTCCTGCAAAATCAGGGAGAAAATGAAGGACACATTCACTCTGCGACTCCTCAGCAGTCCATGTGGCACTTTATAGCGGCTGTACTCCAAAAGTCCTTCTCACACATAAAAGTGCGGGTCAGGCAACCTCTTCCTGCTACCCCCTTCCTCCCTGATAGAGACAGGGTGACTCTTTGTAGGCCATCCTATCCTTGTAACCATCACTCTGTCCCTGTAGATGGACCTCTCCAGCCGCCATTCCTTTTGAATGTCCACAAAGCGGGCTCAGGTTTCCTCACACTCTGGCACCCACTGCGGCTTAGGAACGTGCAGAAACTCCCAAAACTCTCCCCGGGAGTACTCAATGATGTTCATGACTTTGGGAGGGACATACGGGAAGTCCAGACCCCACTTCAAAGCAACTCTCCTTTGAACCTCCCGTTGAAACCTAGAAAACCTGGGCAGCTCCCTAGGTTTTCCTTTCCCAGGCAGGACACAGGCATTAGGAGACCTCTTCATCCACTGCCTGTAAGTGGCGCTCTGGTCTGAGTGGTGGAGGGTCTTCGGACAAATAGTTGTCTGCTGCAGATAGGGGTTCCTGTAGCTCCTTCAGGCTCCCCAGCAAAACCTGGCTCCTCTCTTCCCTCAGACATCACCTCTAGGACCTGGGAACCTCCTGTCTCCCATTCCTTCTCTGAGCAGCTTTCAGGAGATGACCACTTTGCTAGCTTTTCTAGGGACCCAAATTCCGCTATCAGTCTGGGGGATCCCCAATCTACTGTATGGCTTTGCCCCTGCACTCCCATTCCAGCTCACCCGAGGACAAACTCCCTTCCAAGGCTAGCTCCTTCCAATCAGAAATAGCAAGGGGAATAGATGCAGCAGGAATTTCAGGGACATCTGGCTCTTGAAGAGCAGTACTCACAGTTACCAGGTCCCCAACCAGGCCGCAAGCCATAGCAGACTCCTCTCCTATGTCGCTTTTCTTTGCACCAGGCTTAGTCTCGACCCCACCTTTCTGAGATGAATTTCAGGCCTGCTCTGGCCTTCCGGGATGTCCGCGGCTGCAATGTGCAGAGTCCTGAATGCAGGTCCACTTGATAGTATTGCGGATCTTGCTGGCTGGATGCAAGCCGAGTAAGCAGTTCGTCACAATGGCCACACCGGATACAGGCACCGACTACCGCAGTCGGTACCCGGCACTCTGGGCACAGCAGGCACAGCCGCTCCATCCCCTCAATCATTCCCAGGGCAAATCCCCAGTGATGCTCCAACCAGACACCAGTATTGACCAGCATCCACTCCTGCATTTCAGGAAACCATCAGTGCGGGTAGCATACGTCCACTCTCTGTCATCTTGCTCCTTTGCTTTGTAGTGTCTGCTGCTACCAGGGAATGCTGGGCCTCCTCTAGTGCATGGCACCGCCCCCTCGCTTCCAGACAAGCTGACATCTGAAGAACTGATAGGCAGGCCCCTCCCTGAGCAAGCTGTTGTAACCCCTTCATTACAAACTGAAGGTTGCAGGCATATTGTAACTAGCAGGACTTGTCAAGGAGTCAGACTGTGCCCAAGCAACTAAAAGCAGATGTCCACTGACCTCCCCAATGGTTTTCGGTAGCAACAATAAAGTTTGTACCCCATGCCTCACTGAAGGGAACACATTTAGCACAGTCCCACCCGCAGGCTTACCCCACGGGCAACAGTAGACAGTTCCAGGCACACTTTTCTGTTCAAAGCAGGAATTTGGAGCAAAGGTTCAGAATGTCCAGCAATAGCAGATCGTTGGACATATTTGTAATCTTAATATTAAATAATCTGAGCCCCCAAACAATTTGCCTGCACTAAACCATGATTGCAATAATTAAAAAATGTTACGCCATTTCTTACCCAGCCATGACCAAGACAGATTTAACAGCTCTCATTCCAAAATCATAGTGATCTTGCTGTGATAACTGCTCACTGCACAGTTTATACATTTGTGTCATCTTCCTGGCCAAAACTTTACTGGACTCAAATCCTTCAGAATACAAAATAACCTGAAATAAATGAATAGCGTTAGTTTACATTCAACTACATCTTCATTGTCATTTTTAAAGGTAAACTATAACCACTTAATGTTTTTTTTAGATATTCTGGAAGAATTTTTGAATCAATGTGTATTTTTTTAGACATTTGCTACTACTACTAGCACTACCAATTCCAAAAAAATTTACAGCAATTTCTACAAACTGATTATACCGAAACAGTAAGAACATCTACCCATATGTGTTTTAAAGTAAACCAGATAACTTTACCAAATAGTAACATGTTTATTTCACTCATGTTCTTAAAAATAGTTCATCTGCAGTTGTCGCAAAAAACATCCTACTGTAAAAAAATATTGAACTGTTAGGAAAAAAGCAAAGCATGAAAAACAGACCCAAAAATGTTAAGATTTTATTTACAAAGTTTTTTTCTCCTCTTTTTGCTGTTTGTTGTACAGAAAGTAAAAATGGTGCTCCAATGTCGAATAGGTAGCCATTGACAATCATGACTCACCAATCACACCCTCAACTTGTTAACCCTTAAGAACCTCAACATAATAGTAAAAGCATTGACCCAGTTTAGCTGAACATTTTGAATATATATATATATATATATATATATATATATATATATACATATCTTTTTGAGACTGAACTATAAACCATGATGTAAGCTTCCAGTAGGGTTTATTGGCTGTAGGAATGTCACAGTAACGACTCTTTGGCTCTTTTTGGGTGTTCAGGGATAGGGCTTGGTTTTCATTGTTACAATTTGTAGCCTGTTTTTCAATATTCCACGAATGGAGCCAGTTCAATCAATACTGTATAATCCAATAAAGTCCTTTTTTCCCGAATTACTTTAGTCTTCCTCCTCATCACCCTCATCGTCTGTGTCCCTCTTTCTCTTCTCTCCTTTTCCAATTTCTTCTTCTTCATCCTCCTCCTCATCGTCGTCATCCTCTTCCTCATCTTCTACTTCATGTCCAAGCACTTCCTCATCATCATCTTCGCTTGCATCTTCATCGTCATCCTCTCCCACTTCTTCCTCCTCTTCATCCTCATCTTCTTCCTCATCTATGTCTTCTTCCTCTTCATCATCGTCCTCTTCTTCGCCCTCTTCATCTTCTTCCTCCTCATCAACACCATCCCCATCAGCTTCTGCATCTGAATCTGGGGCTTCTTTATCATCTTTGTCATAACCATCCAGATAAGTCAGCTGAGGAAGGAGTTTGAATACACTTTCTCTGTAGTCATTAAGATTTGTTACTTCACAGTTGAATAGGTCAAGACTCTTTAGATGCTCCAATTTTTTCAAAGGTTCCAAGGTGCTAATATCTTTTAATTTATTTCCACTGAGATTTAGATGTGTGAGGTTTGGGAGCTTCTCTGCTAGTACATCTAGACCTCCACAAATCCTGTTGTCGCTTAGTTCAAGCTTTTTTAACTTAACTTAATTTTGAAAGATTTGAAACGGACATCAACATAACATTTATAAGGCTGAGGAACTCTAGATTGACAAACTCTGCCGTTAGACCCTCGATTTTGCCTTCTTTTGCCCTGCAGTTGTCCAAAACTAGTTCCCGTACATCAGACGGCGTCCTGTTCCTCAGCTCCAGGTGAATTCTCTTTTTCATGTCCATGTCGTTGCTCCTCACTAGTCGCTGCGTCTACAGATCTGGGATAGAGCTCGCTCTCTCTTTTTTTCCCCTCTAGGTGATCTAAGCGAGAAATAAAAGTTTGGCAGGGTGGGGGTGGGAGGGCTGCACACTGCTCCGCTTGTAAAAAAAAAAAAAAAAAAAGAGCAGCAGCCCGAGGTGTGGAGGGAGAGAAGAGTGTGAGCGCTCTGTTGTATAGGAAACGTGTGAAACCAGATAACTTTATGACTAGTAACATCATATCACTTTTCTTCGTAAGGACTCAGTCCACTATAGCAATCATTTTTAAAAGAAAAATAATATGTTTAGCTACTACTGTAAAAGGGAAATGCTATAGGTTGGAAAAAATAAGTAGACCTGTAGATAATTTTATATATACCCAAGATGAAGCCTTTAAGATGTGGGTTGTGGCTTCCAACAGTTACAATTAAACTAATTTTAACTAAAATACAGACTCAAAGCATAAACATTATACATGGTAAATATATGTCGCTTTTCAATCTGTCCTATGCAAAAGCACCTAAAGGTAATGTACATTTTTGGTCATGTCTTTTTTATTTGTTTTGTTAATATTTGATATTTATGATTTCCATCCAGCAGGTGGAGTGTTTGGGCTACTTTTCACATGCTTAAGCCTGGTACATACTATAAGTTATTTTTTTTGTTCAACCCAGCGGGCTGAGCCACTGTATTAACTATGCAATGTTAGTATAGCAATCTGCCCCGCTAAGCTATTGTGCCCTGACCAGGGGGCAACTCCCCTGCCAGAACACACCGGTCTGCGCTCACAGCCATTGGCTCAAAGCGCTGATCGGATGCCGATTGGCATAGATTTTTCGGTCATACCAGCCATTTAGCCGTCAGGCCAGCTGCCGTACACACAGGCCGAATGTCGGCCAGTTTCTATTGAACCAGCCAATGCCGCCCAATATTCAGGCCAATGTGTATGCCTATCTTAATTGCTGAAAAAGCCTTTTGTGTATAGTGGTCAATAACTGAAGCTCAAATTACACACACAGATGAATTTGGAGCTACTCATCCCCCTCCTTGCTCTATATGACTACGTAAAAAGTTCCTAAAATAAAGAAACAGCGTGAAAAAGATCTCAGACCTAAAATATATCACTTATGTGAAAACTCACCACAACTACCAGCCACATGCATAAGAGTCCCAAAATTATATTATGTAAGGCTGTGTGTTTTGAGTAAGATGATGAGTCAACAAATCACTGGATAAGGCCTTTATTTAAAGTGGTTGTAAACCATCATATGAAATATGAACAAAGCATATCCCTCTACAGTGTGTACTTGTCTCAGTTAAGAGTACTAAGTATCATTTCTGTCTGCTGCTACTTTACCTTGCTATCAGCATGAGTCACTTCTGACAAGTTTTCCTGACACCAAGAGAAAAAGGTGACAGGGGAGGGAGCTCCAGGCTCAGCTCTGTTCCTATGTGCTGTGTGAAGGGGGTGTGTCCCTTCCCCCAATCAGATGTCAGAGCTTTCTCCATTGAGCTTTTCAGAGTGTGACTTCAGCTTTCCGCTTCTGATAGCTCAGACAAATCCTGGACTTTGAATGGACGTAGAGGAGAGAAAACTGCAGATAGCCAGGTACAACTGGCCAGGTATGTAGGAGGATTTGTTTCATCCCTGTGTATCATCTAATATAATTTTGGGACTCTACGCCAGGCACTTGACTGCGTATATGTAAGGGTTTACAACCACTTTACAGATCTGTCATATAAACATGGCAAGTAATACCCAGAGGTCTCTTCTCCTTTTTGGAGAGACTTATTTTCTAGTACATATAAGTATAACTATAGCAATACATATTCAATACAGAATTTAAAAAATTAAGATCTTCATACCAGTGTGTGTATATAGACACATAGATTATTATATTATATTATTAGCATGCATCCATTTACCTCTGCAATCAAGGCATAATTTGGTACCATCATAGAGAATGGTCTAAAGAGAGCCTTGAGGTTGTCAGGCAGCTCAGTCCTTCCAGCATAACCAGGATTCATTGTGATAAATGCTGCACATGTCATAACCAGCTTAATCTCACGACCTTCAAACATGAATCTGGATAGCTAGAAAACACAGCAGAGGAGAGCATGTCATTTATTGTAAATAAATAGATAGTATTATACATTTATGTATTTTAGAAAACATGTAAATTACTAGTAGCTTTATTAAAATGAAAAAACAGAAGGACACATCATTAAAGAAGAGCTCCAAACACTGGGCTCCATTTTATCAATAAAAACTCAACAGCTAGTGCTAGTTTCACTAGTCTGAGATCTTCAACTTCCATTTTGAAGACAAACAAGGGATAGACAGGATAAGGACTCACAGAACAGAGTCACAGAATCAGCACCTTTGCAGGGTGACTGCATAAATGGCACCAAGATTTATTTATACTTTATTCAGGATACTATATTACCAAAAGTATTGGGACACCTGCCTTTACACACACATGAAATTTAATGGCATCCCAGTCTAAGTCTGTTGGGTTCAATATTGAGTTGGCCCACCCTTTGCAGCTAAAACAGCTTCAACTCTTCTGGGAAAGCTGTCCACAAGGTTTAGGAGTGTGTCTATGGGAATGTTTGACCATGGTTTGACCATTTGACCATTCTTCCAGAAGGGCATTTGTGAGGTCCGGCACTGATATTGGACGAGAAGGCCTGGCTCGCAGTCTCCGCTCTAATTCATCCCAAAGGTGTTCTATTGGATTGAGGTCAGGACTCTGTTTAGGCCAGTCAAGTTCCTCCACAAGATCCATAAAGAGACAGATGAGATAGTCTGGGGTGGAGAAACTTGACTAGCCACAAATGAACTTCTGGTAGATAGATAGATAGATAGATAGATAGATAGATAGATAGATAGATAGATAGATAGATAGATCGATAGATATTCATCTCTGCCCACAGTTCCAGACCATGACCTGCTGGCTTCAATTAAATGTGATTTCTTGTGTTTTTTTGTAGCTACTCTTCATATAGAGTTTAGTGAAAACCAGTTCACTTTGTCTCCAGACCTCCATTAATTTAAAGTGGTTGGATGGAAAGTGGTTGTGTTATCCTGACCGGACTTCATATGACATGATCAGGATAACAAGCCACTGCCCCCTGGGGGGGTGCTCTCTCTGGTGGAGACTCTTTACCACGTGATCAGCTGTGTTCAATCACGGCTGATCACGATGTAAAGCCGTTAGTCGGCTTTTCCTCACTGCCGCAGATGCCCACCAAGGACCACCAGGGATGCCACCAGGACCACCAGGGATGGCCACCACTGATGACCACCAGGCATGGCATCCCTTGTGGCCATGGGTTGCAATGTGTGCCCATGCATGATGCCAATGTGTGTTCACACATGATGCCAATCAGTGCCCACCAGCAATACCTGCCAGTGCCTCCTAATTAGTGATGCCCATCAGTGCCATCTATCAGTGTCAATCAGTGCCACTCAGTGTCCATCAGTGCCACCTATCAGTGCCCATCCATGCCCATCAATGCCCACCTATCAGTGCCACCCCTAAGTACCCATCAGTGCAGCCTTTCCATGCCCATCAGTGTCGCCTATCAGTGCCCATCTGTGTCACCTATGAGTGCCCATCTGTGCCGCCTATGAGTGCCCATCAGTGCTGCATATCAGTGCCACCCATCAGTGCCCATCAGTGCCGCCTATCAGTGCCCATCATTGTCGCATATCAGTGCCCATCATCAGTGCCCATTAGTGCCACATCATCAGTGCCACCTCATTGGTGCCACCTCATTGGTGCCACCTCATCCGTGCTCATCAGTGCCACCTTATCAGTGCCCGTCAGTGCAGCCTCATCAGTGCCCATCAGTGACGGAGACTATATACTTATTTACAAAATTTTATAAGAGAAACAAAGAAAAACTATTTTTCATTTTTTATTTGTTTAGCAAAAAATTAAAACCGCAGAGGTGGTCAAATACCACCAAAAGAAAGCTCTATTTGTGGGAACAAAATTATAAAAATTGTGTTTGGGTACAGCATAGCATGACCGTGCAATTGTCATTTAAAGAGGAAGTAAAGCCTCCTCCAAAAAAAACAAAAAAACGGAACCTGCAAGGCATAGGCATAATGAGCTAGTATGCATAGCATACTAGCTCATTATGAATAACTTACCTGAGAACGAAGCCCCCGAAGCGGTCCTCATCCACGACCTTCTCCGCCGCCATCAAGCCCGGAGTGACTTCCGGGTCTGGCCGCTCCATCGATGTCATTCGCTGGATCGGCGATGACGTCACTCCCGCGCATGCGCACGAAAGCGGCATATCGCCGTGATCTCGGCATGCGCAGTGCGCCTTCGCGCCGCATTCTACGGCTTAATCTAGGCTTACCTGTAGGCCAAAGTGGTTTGTAAGGGTTTACAACCACTTTAAACACTGACAGCGCTGAAAGCTGTAAATTGGCTTGGGCAGGAAGGGGGGAAGTGCCTGGTATTGAAGTGGTTAAGCTGCAATATATATTTTTTTTTCTTTGGAGGGGGGGTGGGGGGTTGGTTAGCTATGTGAGAGGAGAGATAATGGTCACTAAGACAAATAGAAAGGTATAAACTCTTGATGGGGAACATAGACAGCAATAATAACCTGACAAGGGATTCTAATCCTTCCCCACTCGACCCAAAATTAAAAAGATACTGGTTTTCTATACACTTTAGACAAATACAGTTAATGTTTTCTAAATATTTATAAAACAGAACACTCATTTTACACAGCTAGGCTAGAGGAAGAAAACTTGCTTGATCAACAGTTCTTAACCAGAAAATCACAAACAGTGAACACCTTTGCAACAGATTCACAGTGTCCTAAACTCTTGAATAGGTGGTACAAGTTGACCCATGAACAGTGGCGTCGATAGGGGGTGGCTTTTAGGGCTATAGCCCTGAATCTGGGGCCCATAGCCCAGAGTCTCTGCAGGGGTCCCCAAGGGAAGGGGAGGCTTTCTGGGGACCATGATGTAAGTGGGGAGCTCTCTCTGGACCCTGATTTAAGGGGGAGGCTCTCTGAAGACCCTGATTTAAGGGAGAGGCTCTCTGGGGACTCTAATTTAAGGGGGAGGCTCTCTGGGAACCCTGATGCAAGGGGGAGGCTCTTTGGGAACCCTGATGTAAGGGGGAGGCTCTTTGGGGATCCTAATGTAAGGGATATACACGCACACACGTATATTATATACATTGTATACGTGTATGACTTTCTTTACTACGTTACTATGGGCTCTAGCCCCAGATCTTTTGTAGACCTAGCAACACCCCTGCCCATGAGCCTTTAATTTTTTACTTGTGTCACTGCTTTAAAATAAATAGTACCACTTCGCCATATGAGCTTGCATCTAAGACACTGCTGACCCATCTGCAACTTTACCAAGACCAAAAGATGGCAGTTTGAAAGGTTTCCTATTCATGCAGGTCATCCATTTTTTTAATTTCCAGGACTCAAAGATAACCATTCAAAATATGTCCTTTCCACACATCACCCTCTTACACATATATTTAAAATTAAAATATAGTTAAGTATGGTTTGTAGAGGGTGAATTGAGAGGTAGACTATATGTCTGAAAATTCCACAACAAAGAACAACAATCACTGCCCAATGCATAAATGCTACATCCTTGTTCAAATTTTGCAGACATACAAAAAGGAAAATGAGTTTAATACATTAGTCTAAGCTTTCTTAGATAGTGATTCAGAAGGAACGATTGATTAGAAATGAATATTATAGTTAGTTATTGTAAGTCACATGCATAAATTGATCAATTTATGTCATTAAACACAAAATAAACAGTAAAATTATTGCACTGTTAATACTTCAGTGTACCGGTAACCAGTTACCTTTGCTGCTTTTGCATTTCTAATTGTAATAAGCTGCTGAGCTATTACAGAAAGGACTTCAATGTCAATTCGGTTAAATTCATCAAAACAGCACCAGGCCCCAGACTGAGCCAAACCACTGAAGAAACGACCCATCATCTACAAAATACAGAAAAAAATATTAGTATTTATCAATTTGCTGTGTTGTTTAATTATTACATATTGTAGTATTTTGTGAACTACACTAAATAGCATGTAAGGTGTGGGCCCCCACGCCTGTGCACTCGGGGGTACCTCTGCTCTCATGCACACGTTGACCAATGCCCAAGTTGATCAGTTTTAAGCAGACCCCAGCTTAGAAATGAGCTGTGCACTGTGTGCAGAAGTGCAATGTTCAGAGTCCCTCTTTAAATGTTCTGACCCATATTACTCCACACCATTGCTCATTAAATGTTGCATTAGGAGGGACACCACTGAGCTTATGTCCCCTTCACCATTTAAGCATATCTCTGCCACATCACTCCCTGTCGCAGAATGGGGTTCCGCCAAGCATTAGCGTGGACCTCATGCGTGCACATAATAAACTCCTTCTTTCTCCTGTACCATGCAGCTGGATACATGGGGTCTCCGTACTGCGAATGTGATCCCAGTTACTTCTTGGGGGAAACGATTGCCAGGGAGGGAGCCAGTATACTACCCCCCCCCCCCCCCCCCCCCACTGCCACAGGACATGTAACCCAAGCCTGATAGTGCTCCTGGCTATCTGGCTGCTATTAATTCTCACCAGTTCATGGTTACCTGTGGCAACTATTCTCCTGTTCCGACTCTCCTGCCGAGTTAACCCTTTATGGTGGCCTTCCTCCTGTACCCAGTGTGTGCTTTACAGGTCAGGTTCAGGCCAGTCTCCTTACAAATAGTTAATGTAACTTTACTTGAAGGCAGCAACAGTACAGTCCATGAACAAATCTTTAACTAGCTATTCCTAGGCCGCCCAGGCATACCTCTGTAGGTAGAAATCCATTAGTGACAAAGCCCTTGGCAGGTACTGTAGGTTCCCTTATAGCATTGGTGATCGTAGGTTTTTCCGGATTACATCTTTCTGGTTTGACCTTCTTCTCTTTTCCCATGCCACCCCTCTCGCTCTTTGAGCCCAGCCTTCCCCCTAATTTATATGCTGAACAGGGTGAAAGGCAGAGCCCAAAAAGCCTGGGACACAGCACAGCACACCCAGCATTACCCTTCCCCACCTGGGCAGCCCAGACTCACTATCTAACATTGACCCAACTTGTAGACACCTGCCTGCAAGCACATTTGCAAAGAATGAAAAATAGATGCTAGCAATGGACTAGAAGTATTTCCAAGATATTCTAGTTTCAACCTTTCCTAGAGCATAAATTATGCATATTAAAGGTTGCAAGCACAACATACCTTGTAATCAAGCCCATCAGAACAGTTGAACACTACACACTGTATAGCAAGAGCCTTGGCAAGGTCCTTGGTGGTCTCAGTTTTTCCTGTGCCTGCAGGTCCAGCAGGGGCTCCACCTAGATCCAGCTGAAGTGCACCCATGAGACACAGGTAGCATCGGTCCTTAGGTAAGCAAAAAATAAATAAAAAATCCCACTCCATTAACCAACTGTGAATATTAAATGTAAGCACTATTTAAAACTATTATCATGTATACCATCATTCTAAATAAACAGTAAAATAAAAACTATGCAAAATTAAAAGTGCTATATGTATAGCCTTAGTGCACTACTGACCACAAGAGCAACACTAGTTATTGTTGCTTCCAATATTTTCACATCTTAAAGTTGAAGCCTTCCCTATGCTGCTAACATTATTAAATCGATGGTATATTATATTTACTTGTTTTAACCTTTTTTTTTACATTCTTTAAGCTACTTCCTGGTTTGTGGCCTAGTTCATATTATGTCATACTCCCAGGAGTCTTCATGGGCATGTTTTTCTTTAATCTGGAGCAGAGGTTTCTTAGCTAAGCATACCCTCCCTCCTGCCTGCATGCCCGCAAGCATAAAGACATGGATGGATGGGTGAGTTTGCATGGAACATTACAAATTAATTAAATAGTGTGTTCAGTTTGTGGTGCTTAGATACAGTTTAGTTCGGTCTTAGTCGCGGTTCACACTGGTGCAATGCGGGAATCCCTGTGATTCCTGTACGGGGTTCCCACATCGCACCTGAATTGCAGGTGGTTCAGTCTGACATCTATGAACAGCTGGGGGTATCAATTTAAAGTTAATGACACCCCCAAATCGGTTCGCAGATCGCAGTGCTAACTGTAAAATGGTACAGGAATCAAATCACATGAGTGTGCAGACCCATGCAATCAAATTCCAGTGCAGACCAAAAAAAGGGTCCTGCATCTTTTTGGTGCAAATGCAATGCAATTTCAGCCATACAGTTGGCTTAATTCGCATCGCACAGACACTGCATGTGATGTGCACACATAGGTGTGCGCAGCCCATTGCATTAGGGTGTGCACCTCAAAGCTCAAACACACATGCGTGTATATTTTAGTGGAGCAGTGGACGATGTCAGTAGGGCAAAGGTTGGTGTCAGGAGGGCAGTGGATGGTTTCAGTCTTTTATGTTTATAACCTTGTACAATTGTATTATTTTTTTACAATAATTTATTTCTATTTTTATTACATATTTTAGGAGCTCCATTGGGAGGCTTTGGAGAAATATCAGAGGTATAAACCCCTGGTGTCTCCATTTTGAGACAGAGAAAGGGACTGAGAACAGAGATTCCCCAGTCCCTTTCTCTGCAGCCAAGCATTGGGGGAATCTGCATAGGAAGGCATCATTTGGGTATGCCCAGGCACACCTGGCACACCCTGTGTGCACGCCTATGTGTGCACAGCAATGCGGTGTGAATCACATGCGATGTCTGGCATCGCACTAGTGTGAACACAGCCTTGAGGAGTGGACATTCCGAGGCAGATGCCATCTGCATGCAGACTGCCCTAGGTAATTCCCACCTGTGATTTTGAGTCCCCATGATTGAAAAAAATGAATTGCAAAGAAGGAAAGGGGTGAGACAGTAAGACTGGGCAGGAAAGTGCTAAATGATACTGCATGTCTTTCAGCCCGGAAATGAGGCAGGCTCTCTCTGAGAAGCTTACAGTGTGTGGTAAAATCAGACTAAGCATTTTCAGTAAATGAGAGGAGCCCATAGAGTTGTACACTTTAAAGTGAACCTATCAATAAAATTCACAGCGCACGAGTCTACTAGGCAAACGTCTGCAATACGCAATCTTGTCATCCTATTTGAGTGAAAGAAGTATTTCTTTCTTGGTATGAATAAAATAATGTTATTCAGCTTAAACATGTTACCTACGGCCTAAACAAAGATCCACTGGTATCTGACTTCCAGAACCATTAAGACACACACATTTCACAATTTGCCTTAAATTCCAAAACTGGACAGACAAAAATAATCCTTTGACATTGATAAGACCCCCATATATATATATATATATATATATATATATATATATATATATATAAATCTGTGCATTTAGTTATTTGCCTGGAGTTTAGCCTAAAACGATTTGTTTAAAAGTACACAGGCACTTTTAATCAGTGGCCCTTTTAAATTACATCTTTGAAATGTAAAACTCATGAAAATATTCTCACAGTTAGGGGTGTGATCACCAGGCGAGGAGAAGCACCAAGATATTCATAAGCATAGGTGTACTGAGACAAAGCCATCCGGGCCACACAGTTATCCAGATCAAGGTCCCAATAATAGCGCAACTGCCTCTGCCACTCGAAGCTGTCGATGCTGTTAACCTAAATAAAAAAAACAAAAACAAAATTATAATATAAGAGAAAAAAATAAATCCTTTTACTTTAAAGGAAATATTTGGTCAGCTATGTATTAGCAATTATGTAAGTAGATGTCACCATAATGCAGTTTGTTTCATATTGGTTTTATCTCCATATGGTGCCTTGAAAAAGTATTCATATCCCTTCGAAATTTTCCACATTTTTGTTGTGTTACAACCAAAAACATAAATGTATTTTATTGGGATTTTATGTGATAGACCAACACAATGTGGCACATAATTGTGAAATGAAAGCAAAATGATAAATGATTTTCAACATTTTCTACAAATAAATATCTGAAAAGTGTGGTGTGCATTTGTATTCAGCCCCCTTTACTCTGATACACCTAACTAAAATCCAGTGGAAACAATTGCCTTCAGAAGTCACCTAATTAGTAAATAGAGTCCACATGTGTGTAATTTAATCTTAGTATAAATGCAGCTGTTCTGTGAAGCCCTCAGAGGTTTGTTAGAGAACCTTAGTGAACAAACAGAATCATGAAGGCCAAGGAACACACCAGACAGGTCAGGGATAAAGTTGTGGAGAAGTTTAAAGCAGGTTTAGATTATAAAAAAATATCCCAGCTTTGAACATCTGTACAATCCATCATCCGACAATGAAAATAAAAAGAGTATGGCACAACTGCAAACCTACCAAGACATGGCGATCCACCTAAACTGACAGGCTGGGCAAGGATAGCATTGATCAGAGAAGCAGCCAAGAGGCCCATGGTAACTCTGGAGGAGCTGCAGAGATCCACAGCTCAGTGGTAGAATCTGTCCACAGGAAAACTATTAGTCATCACAAATCTGGACATTATGGAAGAGTGGCAAGAAGAAAGCCATTGTTGAAAGAAAACCATATGAAGTCCGTTTGCAGTTTGTGAGAAGCCATGTGGGGCACACAGCAAACATGTGGAAGACGGTGCTCTGGTCAGATGAGACCAAAATTTAACCTTTTGGGCTAAAAGCAAAACACTATGTGTGGCACAAAAGTAACACTGCACAAAACCCTGAACACACCATCTCCACTGTAAAACATGGTGGTGGCAGCATCATGTTGTGGGGATGCTTTTCTTTAGCAGGGACAGGAAAGCTGGTCAGAGTTGATGAGAAGATGGATGGAGTCAAATACAAGGCAATCTTAGAAGAAAACCTGTTATGCCCCGTACACACAAGTGGATTTTCCGTCGGAAAAAACTTGGATGTTTTTTCCGACGGAACTCCGCTCAAGCTTGGCTTGCATACACACGGTCACACAAAAGTTCTCGAAACATTTGACTGTCAAGAACGCAATGGCGTACAACACTAGGACGAGCTGAGAAAAAAAGTGCAATGCCTCCGAGCATGCGTCAAATTGTTTCCGAGCATGCGTAGGAATTTTGTGTGTCGGAATTTGTACAGACGATTAGAATTTCTGACCGAAAAATTGAGCACATGCTCTCAGTCTTTTGCTGGCCGAAATTCCGCCAGCAAAAGTCCGATGGAGCATACACACGATCGCATTTTCTGACCAAAAGCTCTCATCGGACTTTTGCTGGCGGAATTTCCGATCGCGTGTATGGGGCATAAGAGTCTGCAAAAGACTTGAGACTGGTTTAGATCAAAGCATTTTCATGTGTTAGAATGGCCCAGTCAAAGTCCAGACCTAAATCTAATTGGGAAACTGTGGTAAGACTTGTAAATTGCTGTTCACAGACGCTCTCCATCCAATCTGACAGAGCTTGAGCTATTTTGCAAAGAAGAATGGGCAAAAATGTCACTCTCTAGATGTGCAAAGCTGGTAGAGACATCCCCAAAAAGACTTGCAGCTATAATTGCAGTGAAAGGTGGTTCTACAAAGTATTGACTCAGGGGGGGCTGAATACAAATGCACGCCACACTTTTCACATATTTATTTGTAAAAAATTTGGAAAACCATTTATCATTTTCCTTACACTTCACAACTATGTGCCACTTTGTGTTGGCCTAGCACATAAAATCCCAATAAAATACATTTACATTTTTGGTTGTAACATGACAAAATGTGGAAAATGTCAAGGGGTGTGAATACTTTTTCAAGGCACTGTATATACCCTGTTTTGAAAATAGTGCATCCATCACAAATGCAATTTTATTTATTTTGTTAGTTCATTTAACTCTTTCGTATTAGTTATTCTGCTTACTGGGCAAACTGTGTTTTAGCTAATGCATCTTTGCCCAGGAGTATGACTGAAAAACTGAAATCTTACGATGTGCTGTCTATGCAATTTGACGTCATTGTCTTGCCTTTTTGACTGTCATATCCATCACATAAAACTTGCTCAGTGACTTCCTGTACTACTATGAAGGTCCCACGTCTCAAGTCATTGACTCGGATCAATAAAAAACTGTTTTGTCAGCAATGAAACACAAAATGCATTTAAGTCCCTCATGCCTCATTTGTTCACATAAAATGATTTATATCAATCAAGAATAAAAAAATATGTACAGATTTTACTCTTTCCAGATAAATACAGCACATGGTCCACTTTTTTCAGGCACATTATTGTGGCAGTTACAATGGACATAAATTAAAAGGGTAAATCTGTTGTACAATACATTAAAGATATTATACAGTAAGGAACCTTTCAGAATGATCAGTTATATATCCGGAAGCAAAAGGCATGACAATTAAATCTTATGAAACTCTTCACCCCAGTCAAATGCATTTATAAAAACACTTGCCGACCGCAATACGTATATATACAGTGTGGTTTGCAAGTGGTTTACTGGGATTATGGCTGAATTATCAGCCATAACCCTGGTACCGTTTATTTTTCTGCAGGCGGCCGGCTTTCTCATAAAACCAGTCCGAGCGACTCATGAGCCTCTGGAATGGTTTCCAAAGTGGTAGGACGGGACCTCTCGGGCTTGCCATTTCCGCCTGTTTGCCCGAGACACTATCCAGCGGTGCGGCCGACTGCTCCCATAGGCGATGAAAGGGTTAACACTCCTATGGCCTTGGAGGACCGGAGTGACGTCATGACCTCACTTCTGGTCCAGACTGGAAAAAGTTTTTTGTTTTTTTTAAAAGCGCAAGTGCAATGTTTTTTTTTATCTTTTGCTTTTAAAGGTAAAGAAGAGATTTGGGATCTTTTTGACCCCAGATCTCTCCATAAAGAGGATCTGCTATCCTTATTTATATTACAAGGGATGTTTACATTACTTGTAATAGGAATAAAAGTAATAAAAAAAATTAAAGGGACAGCTTAATAATAAAAAATAAAAAGTAAAATAAACAATGATTTAAAAAAAATGTAAAGTGCCCCCATCCCTCCATGCTCACGCGCAGAAGCGGACGCATACGTAATTCGAACCCCACGTGTGAAGTATCGCCCTGAACATTAGAGCGATACCCATAATTCTAGCACTACAACTCTACCTGTAAAGGCGTTTTACAGCGTTGCCTATGGAAATTTTTAAGTACCATAGTTTGTTGCAATTTCCCAGAGCATGCGCAATTTAAAGCATGACATGTTAGGTATCTATTTACTCGGCTTAACATCATCTTTCACATTATATAAAATTGTGGTTACTACTGTGTTTAGTTTTTTTTCTTAATTCATTAAAGTGTATTTTTTTTCAAACAAAATTGCATTTGCAAAACCACTGCGCAAATACCGTGTGACATAAAAAATTGCAACAATCACCATTTTATTCCCTATGGTCTCTGCTAAAAAAAAAAAATGTTATTATAATGTTTGGGGGTTATAAGTAATTTTCTAGCAAAAAATACTGATTGAGCCTAGGATCAAATTGGAGCAGGTTAGAAATCATGCGAGTTCAGCTGAACTCGCACAATTTCAACCCGGCAATGCAGTCCAACTTCAGGAGCGATTTGACAGGCATCTGTGCGGGTTCCTACGCAGATGTCTATACAAATCGCCCCCTGTAGTCACCAAAAGTAGTAAAGGAACTACTTTTGGGAATCGGTGAGGCGCCGCACCGATTCGAGCGGTGCCATTGCCAGCAATAGCCGCTGATTTGGCATGTGATTTGACATGTCTAATCGCATGCCAAATCGCTTCAATGTGAACCTGGGCTTAAACTTGTAAACAAAAAGCACCAAAAAAAAAGCCTGGTCTTCAAGTGGTTAAAAGTCCTGCATGCTGCGTTTTTGGTGCATGTTTGGTGCGGTAAAAAAAAATGCCACAAAAATTGAACCTTCCCATTTTTTTCACAAGTGAAAGCTGATATCAGGCAACCGCAAAACGCAACAGGAAAAATGCAGCAAAAACGCACTTGCAGTTTTACTGTGTTTTTGCAACAAAGCAGTGTGAAAGCAGCCTATAGACACTTATTTATTCAGTTTGCTTATTATTGTGAGCTAGATTTGCTACAGGTATTAGTTTTGAAAAACATACACATATTCATATAAAAAAAAGATAATAATTCATTGATTAATGCATTTATGACAAAGGGTGGAATTACCTGTTCCTTTACAAGGTCACTGACAATGTCCCTTGCATGTACATCAATTGTTATCAGTGCAGTTATGATATTTCTGTGCAAAGCAGGAAGCTGGCCTCGGACAAGCCCAGCTAAAGCATTTAATCTCTAAAGTAAAAAGAGGGAAAAACAATTGGAATTTTATAAGGGTAAAACATCTGTGCATTTACCTAATAGCTACAGTATTTAACATGGATGCACCCTGGGTCATTTTATTATAAGGGCTGTAGCACTAGGCCATAATTTACAGCATAAAGCTGTACAAAGTAAAATACAGCTGTAGTTGTGGAGCCCAGGAGCCACAGCTACAGCATATTTTTGCCTATTAGAATACATTACAGAAAATGCTGTGCATCTATACACGCATAACCACCGGCACAATCATTAATTTGTACATGCACACAGGCGTATTCTTCAAAGCGCACAGTATAAATATTAATCTAGATACTGACAGATATGGACTAAGCAAGGTACTTAATCTAACAAGTGACTTGCTGCATATGCACAAGTGTTCCTTTCTCAGAGACAGATTCCATTTAATTCTATAAAAGGTACGTGCAATAAACATGACAAGAAACAACTTGCAAAGTTTCAAGAGACAGATGAAGTCTTTCCTATTTCCAATGTACACAAAACTGTGCCCAGGCAATGAAAAATATCTATTATCATATTCTTAATAAGCAGTAAATTAGCCTTAAAGTTGGTTGTGAACCTCAGACATGAAATATGAACAAAATATATCCCTCTATAGCAGGGATATGCAATTAGCGGACCTCCAGCTGTTGCAGAACTACAAGTCCCATGAGGCAGAGCAAGACTCTGACAGCCACAAGCATGACACCCAGAGGCAGAGGCATGATGGGACTTGTAGTTTTGCAACAGCTGGAGGTCCGCTAGTTGCATATCCCTGCTTTATAGTGTATACTTGTCTCAATTATGAGCACTTAGTGTCATTTCTCTCTGCTGCATCATTTCTCTGTTATCAGCATTAAAGTAATATTAAAGTCTTGTTTATTTTTGTATAAAAATAACAATCATGTTATACTTACCTGCTCTATTGCAGTGGTTTTGCACAGAGCAGCCCGGATCCTCCTCTTCTTGGGTCCCTCACTCCAGGCCCCTCCCTCCTGCCGAGTGCCCCTACAGAAAACAAGCTGGGGGCACCAGATCCGAGCCTCTGATCTGTGTGTCTATTCATACACAGAGCTGCAGCTTGGCCCCGCCCCCTCTCTATCCTCATTGGCTCACTGACTTTTGTTGACAGCCAATGGTGCCCGCTGCTGCGCCTCAGTCAATCAAAAAAGAATGTCCCAGGCAGCAGAGATTCACATGCAACATCGCTTGATGGCTCAGATAAGTATTAGGGGGGGGGGGGGGCTGTTGCACATTAAAGGTTTTTTTATCTTAATGCATAGATTGCACCAAGTTAAAAACAAAACCTTCTGCCATTAGAACCACTTTAATCACTTCTTAGAAGTTTTCCTGACACCAAGAGAAAAATGGTGACAAAGGAGGGATCTCCAGCTGATTGACAGTCTCAGCTCTGTTTCTGTTTGCAGGGGGGGTGTCCCTTCACTCCAATAGGCTCTCAGAGCTCTTCTCACTGAGTATAACTTCAGCTCTCTCCGTAACAGATCAGACAAGCTTTATAAATTCTGGACTTTAAACAGATGTAGAGAAGAGATGGTTGATATACAGGTACAACTTATATAGAAGTATTTGTTTCATCTCTGTGTATCACCTAAGGCTGTTCATTTCTCTGGGTATATGTAAGGGTTTACAACCACTTTAAGGCTCCTTTCAGATGGTCAATTCGATGAGATCCACCTGAAAAACAGGCAGACCTGATTGGAAGGTCCATGCAGCACTATGGACAGGCGGGTGTAAACAAACTTGTGCCCATTTACACACGCCTACCTCCAGATCCAATCAGGTCCACTAAAACAAAACAGAAGAGGGCATTTTGGCAGACTGGATCGGCGGTAGCCAGATGTAAAGGAGCAGAAGAGTCCATTTACACCTGACTGCCCATAGAGCACAGTGAGGTCTGTCAATGTCTGCGTCAGCCCTGTGTGAAAGGGGCCTTAAACTGACAATCCCTGACCTCTCTAGCTGTATGAGAAGTAATTCACAGGTCCTCAGCATCACAAAGATTAAGTTGGTTTTGATTGGTTTCTGAAGGCTGGTGATATATGGATATTTTTTTTGCAGAGATTAATTGCTGGTAAAAACTGCTAATGCCAGCAATTAGCAGCGATTTGTAGCTAGTGTTTTAATCATAGAGTAACTGGCTGTTTGCTACAACATTTGATTGTGCTGTGCTATAAATCACTCTTCTGCAGTGATTTGCAGTTAAACAAAGCAACTGCTGCAACATTTCACAAGACAGTATTAAGAACAATTGTCACTATCAGTTTTGCTGCCGAGCCAAAACGCTGATGAATCTCGATCCCTTAGCAACCAAGCAACAAATCACTCTCACTGTTTGCATCGCCATAAAAAATCATTGCAATTTTCTTACCTACAAATACCTGTAAAAAAAGGGTGGGGGGACTAATTGCTGCAAGTAATTGAACCATGTGTCATCAGCTTAGTAACATAGGCTGTTTGTTTACATTAATTGGTAGCCTGTCTTCTGCTTTACAAAGAAAATAGCTCAGATTTCTGATGTCTTTCTTGTAAAAAATGATGATGCTCTACAAAACTCCACAATTCCTATAGCTACAGAGGTGAATCAGGGCTTGTTTTTTAAAACGCTTTTACTGCTTGTTCAGATAATGTAAACATTTTAGTGTGCATAGTCTGGGCCCAAGTTCACTTTAAGAATATATCTGAATAAAACAATAAACATTATTGAATATTGACATTACACTTGTAGCGCCCACCACATTCAGGTTGGTGCTAAATAGGTTTAGACAGGTAAGTGTTAGGTAAATTTAACCAGGGCCTTGCACTTTTTAGGCCTGGTTGTTTGTTTTGGGAGAGGGGAGTGACAGAATAGAGGGGGGTGTGGCCACCTACACCCTGACCCAGAAAGATGCCCCTTTACCTTCCATTGGAAATGTTCTGGAAGGGTGGCAGACATGGGACTGGAGTGCAGGCAGCTTGTATAGAGAGCTCTGGACCAATCATTAATTTGTGTTGGCAGGGGCAGGACTCACATATAAGCTGGGGGTCACATGCTTCCTGGAGGAGATGGGAGGAGTTGGAGGCAGAGAAGCAGCAGAAATGTAGCGAACAGGAACAGGCTTGAAGGCCTGGGGGTTCAGAGACCCCAGCGCTGGATAGCAGGAGTGTGCTTGAAGGCCTGAGGGTTCAGAGACCTCAGTGCTGGATAGTCCAAACAACAGCCACAATTTAATCTGGAGAAGCGGATCTGGCATCCCAGCCTGGGATGTATCCTACCCTGCGGAACGGGAAGTAGCTGAAAAGAGGACGGAGGAAACTGGGATCGACCTTCTGTGGCAATAATGGACTGTCGATGGGAGAGAGCAAAGCGAATGCAACCCAGCAGTGCTTATCCGTCAAGGATACTTTCCTGAACTGACGCCGGGAGGACTGCAGGAGTCAAGATAGGCAGGTGAGGCCTGGGGCTTCCAGCATCCACAACCCACAGTGTCTTTCAGAGGGGCATTGGTCAGTTCACAAAATGAAAGGACATGGGGAAAGAATCAGGAACCAGATTGTTAGAGGCAACTCATATTCTCTAACTATAATGTAATAGACATCAAGCAATCAATAAAACGTTTTCTAAAGTTCATGGACTGTCTGCTGACAGTGAAATCATGCAGGGGTGGAGGAACGGAAACCAGTTAACAGAAAGGCATGAACACACCCAGCAGCTCCCAAGGGAGTAGTGCGCTACACACAGATTACTGATAGTAAACAAAAATATACATTTCTATAATATCTAGTTATGTAAGAAAATCTACTAAAATGCATCTTTGGGATAGCATGTAATTTGTAGTGTACAATAACTTACCTCAAAATTATCCTTTTCAAACTCAGCCACTGAACTCAAATTTTCCTCGCCATCCCCTTCGAGGCAGTGGGTGAGATCTCTGCACCACATGAGCTGAGAAATTGTCAGCACCACCTATAAAGCAAATAATAACGTGCCAAAACAGTGCTATTAGTGAATTATTGTCTTGTGAACTTGAATTGAACTGCTCATAAAAAAATGTCTATTGAATATTTGAGCTGCAATGGTCTATGCTAATTTGATTTATAGCTGATATATTACCTGAGAGGGATGTCCAGCAACTACCCACTCCACTCTGCTTTTATTCTGATAATCAGCTATAGCGGCTTTACTTAGACGTCTCAGAGAACTGAACATAGCCTCCTCCACCTTGCCCAACCAGTCTTCAACATTTCCTCTGGCTTTGAGCCCTTTGCCCAAGCTCACCTAGTAAAAAACAGCTACATAATTTACTGTCAGCAGAAATATACTATAAAAATTATAAGAACCAACAAAGGACCATCAACCTTAAAAGGTAAGAAGGCAAAAATAAATCAAAAGAAATATATACCTAAATCATCCCTCAAAGTTTCCACTCGCCTGCTCGCATTTGGCGAGTGGAATTTAGTGAGGAGCAAGGGCGGACTGGGCTGACAGTTCCTGGCTGATCGCTTCTGGCAAAAGTGGTGCGGCCATCAGAGCGGCCTGGAGGGAGGACTCCCTGCCCCCCAGACCGCTCTGATGTGCTGTAAAAAAGGCTGCACCGCTTTCTCCAGAAGCAGTTGGCCAGGAAACTGTCAAGAGGATCTGGCGGCTGGATCGCGCAGAGCGGGAATCTCCCACTGAGACACATCTTGTGTATGAATAGCCATGCTGTCAAAGTCCCGCCTCCTGGACTGGCAATGGACCAGTGTGCTGTCCATTAGATTGTCCGGTCCAGGAGGCGGGACTTTGTTTTGACAGTGTGGCTATTTATATACAAGATGTGTCTTAGAGGGAGATTCGGCCGCCAGATCCTCCTGATTCCTCCCTGCTGCACATTTGGGCAATGATAGGCTGCACTGATGGGCAAAGTTAGGCTGCATTGATGGGCAATAATATACTGCATTGATGGGCAATGATACGCTGCACTGATGGGCAATGATAGGCTGCACTGATGGACAATGATAGGCTGCACTGATGGACAATGATATGCTGCACTGATAAGGCAGCATTGGTATGCTGCACTGATGGCCACTGATTAAGTTTCACTGATAGGGCAGCATTGGTATGCTGCACTGATGGGCACTGATGAGGATGCACTGATGGGCACTGATGGGCACTGATAGGCTGCACTGATGAGGCTGATGAGGCTGCACTAATGAGGCTGCACTAATGAGGCTGCACTGATGTGCACTGATGAGGCTGCACTGATGGGTACTGATATGCTTTATGTTAATATTGTTAAAGTTGTTTTTAATATTTCTTTTTGTAACAAAATTCTGTATAAAACATTTAACAGTGTAATTTCATGAGATAATTTATGAGGACATGTTTAGGGTTGGACTTAGGGGCGGGACAGCTTAGAGGTTGGGTGGGGTAACTGGTGGCGAGTAACTTTTAAGGCCTGGTTAGTGGCTCAGGACTTGAAATTTTGGGCCCTGCCTAAATGGTATCTTCACATGACACTTTTTAGTGTTGAGTAAATGAGCAGCTGCCTGCATTACTTCTTAAAGTAAATTTTCAGACAAAAACGCTTCAATTTAAATATATCCCTCAATAGCCACAAAGGATATAAACTCAATTTATCACATACATATGATATAAATGTATGCTCTTGTCAAATTATACAATTTTGTATGTATTTTGTCTAAATTTTGTTATTCTCAATTTATAGTGATTGCAGTGCCTGATAAAAGTTCTGCTGAAGAAGCCATTGTTTGACGAAACATGTAGAGGTTAGAATCAGCTGCATCTGTTCCATGTATGTATGGTAATTTATGATGACAACTTGTTGATTTTTAGATGTTTCTAAATAAAACTCTGATATATTTTTATATATTACAAGTCGCTGTTGTGTATTGGCACCTTAAAATCACATATTTTTTTCTTCTGTTATGTACATAAATTAGTTATCAGTTTCCGAGAATTGGTTGTTTACCAAGGATTTACAATACCTTCATAACAGATATGCGTAAATATTTTCCTTAAGGTTTGAAATCATTCTTTGTAAGTGCTACAAAGAGATCTTTCATTAAGCAGCCCCATGTTTTCAGCTCAGCAAAAGGTCAAAAAGAAAAAAACAAGCCTTACTCTCTCTCCTTCAGGTGACAACATGGCCAGTATATCATTGGTGAAAACTTTCTCCTGGTCCCCATCTGATGGTGCAGTGGCAAATTCAAGCCTGGCAATTGCATCAAAGCACTTCCTTAAGTGAGGCTGGACAGCCTGGGGATTGCGAGTCTGGGCTAGTATTTCCAATAATTCATCATTAGACAGGAAGTAAAACCTGTATAAAAATACAATACAGATACCAAAATCAACACCTGAATTCACAAAATGTGTGACAGCATCTAATGCAAGTGTCCTTAATCATCTTAGTTCAACAACCCCTTTCAGGTTGAATATAAATGTTATAAATGCTACTTTAACTAACAATCACTGCCCTGAATGGGCAAACCATACATTTGCTTTAGGTTCATAACAGATTTCCTTTACAAAATCAAAACAGTTACTCAGTGCTCTCACTAATTCTGAGCATTTCCATTGAGTTCAGCCTGTTTTTTGTTTTTTTGTCAATCAGTTGCAATTTAAAGCAGTAAACCAAATAATGCACAGTGCAATGGGGACAATCTGCTTAATTAACAAAGAAGTTTGTTAGTGACCTTGGGAACACAGCGCGTTTGGATTCCAAATAAGCCTCCAGGCATTTCTGAATCTGATCAAGGAGTGTGTTGTTATTCTGAAATGTCTCCAGAAGACCTGAGCAGGAAGGAACATTATATTAATTAAAGCATTTCCAGTAGCCTTACGCATTATGCATTATAAAAAAACCTCACACAAGAATTATTTTAATAACAAGCTGTGTGGATAACATGCATGTATTGTGTAATATTATATCTAATAGAAAACAATTCTATTCTAATGAAGTTCTAGTACACAAATGATACATTGTTACATTTAGTACTGAAATTGTTGTTCAGATAAGGATTTTGCTGATTCTCATTCTCTGATAGCCAGAGAGTACTCTTTGCTGCTTTTCTTCATAAACATCATACTCAAGGGAATAGGAAGTTTTTGGGGGTAGTAAACAACAAGCTCTTGGTTTGTTTCAAACAAATCAAACATAAAACAGGGAAAAAAACATCACGTCAAGCAAAATAGGTCTTGTGTTTCCATTCTTTTTATTTATTTTTTTGTGTTTCCTTTTTCTATATAATCATCTAAACATTTGCATTGCTAAGGTGGCCTTTAAAGGAAAGCTATCATTTTCTAGACATGTGCATTCGTTTTCGTCCGAATGCATTTTCGTCCGAATTTCAGGTATTTTCGTTATCGTTTTAACAAACGATAGCGAAAGTGCAGAATCCGAAAAACGAAAGATCCGACATAAACAAATGCTTTATTTTCGCTGTAACAACAGTTCGATATAGATAGGAGATTCGACGCTGACAATAACAATCTGTGTCCATTGAACCTGTGGTTGAATGTGCCTAAACTTAACTCTATTAGTCCAAGATTATTCTACATAGAGAGAAAAGATTTGACGTAGAAAGGAAAGATTCGACGTAGAAAGGAAAAATTTGACGTAGAGAGGAAAGATTGTTGCTGGAATTGGGTGGAATTGCAGCTAAACTATACAGAGTCATACAGTTTAGCTGCTCCGTCGAATCTTCTTTGAACATTCGACAGACACCATAAGCCTTCAATGACAGATTCGACCTTAATTCATTAGAATTTTCGGACGAATGCAATTTTTAACGAAAAACAAAATAAATAAAAACTAATTTCGGGAGTAACTAAATAAATTTATTTTTCGGACGAAAACGAAATTCCGAAACGAAATATTTCAGTGTGCACATGTCTATCATTTTCCTTAAAGTGGTTGTAAAGTCTTAAGGTTTTTCACCTTAATGCATTCTATGCACTATGCAATTCTATGCCAATGCAGCAGGGCAGCCATCAGGGCCGACCCTCGGTGGGTGCACTGGGTGCCCCGCACCCAGGCGCCGCAAGCTCAGGAAGAGGAGGGGCGCCAAAGCTCAGGTGCAGCGGATCCACATCCCGTGTGCTCTCCCCACCGGCAAATGATAGATGCGGCGAGCGGAAAATAAACTGTGCCCCCTCGAGCCGCCGCTGTAAGGAGACGGCTTTCTGTTTTCTACTCATTTCCCCTCCTTCCTTTCGGTCAGCAGCTGGGGGAGTGGCTGTGTTTCTGTGTGGGGAGAGCAGCTTCAGGCTCTTCTTTCCCCCTCCCTCTCTTCCTCATCCTGCTGTACTCGGGAGTGGGGAGCGGTGCCCTCTCCTTCCTACTGGGCAGAGGAAAAATAGGCAGCACAAAAGAGGATATTGGGATATGTAGTCCCAAGGACTGGCAAGCCCCAGCAATACTAAAAGGGAAACTGCAACCCCCGGCATGTCCAGCTGAAGGAGAGGGAGCCAGGATATAGGTGGCAAGTAAACACAAAACAAATTCTCCTGCGCTCTGGTGTCTAGTCTCTCAATACGTGATGCAATCAGCTTCACAAGGTAATGCCTGGTGTCTTGCCGTCCTCCTCAGAATAATGGGTATTCATAAACTATAGAAAAAAGAAAAACAGGAGGGCACACCGACCTTGTGCATTACCACTACAAAAGCTTTATTTGAATATAAAACAGCAGAATTTATACTCACAAACGAATATTGATAGAAGGCATAAACAGTAAAGTGCGTCCACTGCTCGGAACTTCAACAAGCCTGTGCTTGATGTTGAGTGAATCTGACAATTCATCAAAAAATGGCTGACGCGTTTTTGAGGCGAACCCCTTTCTTTAGAGCCTAAAACGGGCAATGGTCTTTCCCCCAGAGACTCTTCTATATGTGTGTGTGTGTATGTGTGGCAATGCACCCCCGGCTCCTCCCCAACACGCCCTCAGGTTCCACCCACCACCGCTGTCTCCTGTCAGTAAATATGGACATGATCGTTCAGGAACAGAGCTATAGGGTACATGCATATCTATAGTGCACATCCATACAAGTGTCTATAATAGCCCACAAGTGATCTTACTGTTGGTGGCATCAGAGGATGATGGGGTGTTGCTCCACCTGCTTAATAGAATCACTCCCGTGGGAACCCTATCCCTTTACGAGCGGAACGCACATTGCTATCTCGACCAGGAAGTGCGAGTGTATTTGCGATCCACTCGCAACTTCCGGCCGCCTCTAGCGTCACAACCGCCTCTCGCCGCATGCGCATACACAACTGTGTGCATCAACGGCCGGACCCGGAAGCACTGGTGTGTGTGCGTTCCACCCAATGCTTCCGGTCACCGCCCGGGACCAATACGCCATGCTGGATGCTGATGTCTCACATAATGCTCACTGCCAAAAGGGCAAACAAAGGAGGCAGGGATGGTGCAGGGATGCATTCTCCTTCATAGAATGCATTAAGGTTAAAAAAAAACTATTGCCTTTAGAACCACTTTAAGTTGTGGGTAAGAGTAATGCCCTGTACACACGATCGGACTTTCCGACAACAAAACCGTGGATTTGTGTTCGATGGTTTTTGACTCCAACTTGTCTTGCATACACACGGTCACACAAATGTTGGCCAACAATTACGAACGTAGTGACGTACAATACGTACGTGATGTCTCCATTACGAACGCTAGTTTTACAAGACCGAGCGCTTCCAGCTCGTACTTGATTCCGAGCATGCGTGGACTTTTGTGCGATGGACTTGTGTACACATGATCAGAAAGTCCAATAACAAGAATTTGTTGCTGGAAAATTTGAGAACCTGCTAGCCAACATTTGTTGGCGGAAAGTCCGACAACAAATGTTCGACGGAGCATACACACGGTCGGACTTTCCGCCAACAAGCTCACATCCAACATGTGTGTACGGGGCATAATACTTACAGGTATTTATTCACTCTTACACAGAACTCTCCTTGACAATGCCTTTGATTGATTTATCTTTGCTTAGGTATCATTCAGGGTCAGCATCTACATCCTGGACTGAGATACTGGCTCAGAGATGACCAATCTTGTAAATCCTGATACTTGAGCAGTAAATGGGTGTCCCAAATGTGACAGTTCAGCTCCCAGCTACAGCCTCCCACCTGTTGACTTATTAAAAAGTTACAGTGTCGTAGTCTGATCACAAATGGTGGGGAAGGTGGGGTGCTTGGGAGAGGAAAGGTTTTCTCCTGGCTGCAGCAGGCTGATGATATTATCTCAGATTATTCTATTTGATCCCAAAGACAGCTTTTTGATAATATAAGGTACATTTGTTTTGAACTACTGTATTTTGTTGCTGTGTATCAGGACATTGAGAACAAAACAGTAATTTGGGACTTTATATGAGACAAGGACCGATAGGTCCTATATCTCCATCCCTATCTAGTGAAAATCAAAAAGGGAAAGGACAGGTGGGAATAAGTGGGACTTTATATGAAGCATGCAGTCTAGGGGACCACCAAATAATAATAGTATAATTGCTAGAGTAGGTTACATTAGGCACATAATTAGCAAGATCAGGACATGTCAGGAATTTATTTATGCAGACTTAAGTTACAAACAGGTCCAATTTAACATGTTCTCTCTGCCCCTCATCAATTATGGATTTTCCAAAACAGACCTCAGATCAGAACATCACCCTCTCTTAGATACCACAGTCTATGCCAAGCTTGATGGAGCTTCAGTTTCAGCTGGCTGATGGTAATGTAAGTATACAGATTTCTGTATGTTGGGGATGCCAGCTGTTTTCAGGCGTCTGTCTCTTTGTTTATTACAACTGCACTCACTCTATTTAAAAAAAAATTAAACTGATAACAATCAAATTATTTCATTCATGAACCTAAATCCAATCTGCAAAGCAATTAATACCTGGTTGAGTAGCTGCTCTTAGAGCATTAGGTAAACGGTTCACTTTCCGCATTATTTCTTTCCAGGATTTATCCACTTGTATAAACATCTTGGCTTCAGCTGGTAGTTGCCTTTGGATATCAGGAGCGCTAAAAATACTTTCTAAGTACAGCCAGTTCCTTTGACAAGTCAGCCACTCATCCTAAAAAAGGATAAAGAGTAAAGTGCATGCTAATAACTATTAAATCAATAAGTGCAAAGCACATCAACCGATATTAGCCAACCTGTTTTTTGTCCACAAATATTAGATAAGTAAAAGATAAAAAAAATATATTCAGAACATCTCTGCAATACATTTACCATGTTTTGCCTCTTTAAAAACACTGCAAAAAGTATATAAAAATGTTTGCTTTTACAGAAAATCCAGTGAGCTGCTAACTTCCTATAAGAAGCTGACAACATGGATTCTTTAAAAAAAAAAAAAAAAAAGGAGGGTAGCATTTTGCATTGAATTTTTTATAAAATTATATAATATAAAACAAACATTACCAAAACATATTAATCGTAATAAAAACAGCGTTTTTCTAACAAAAATACCATAAAAATCATAAAAAATAAATAATCTCAATGAATAATTATGGTACAATTCAGTGAAGAGTTGCATTCAAATATTTACAGTGTTCTAAAGTGCCAGTGCTCAATCATACAGTAGTAGGAACATCCACACTTGGTCATTGATATCATTGGATATCTTGTACAGCAGCTTTTAATTTGTAACTTTTTTGAGTGATAGGGGTGGTGACTTTTAGCACAACAATTCTGTTACATTTTGGTTTTCAATCAAAAACCAGTGCTTAAAAAAGTTAAATTAACATTAATAATTTATTGTAAGCTATTCTAACTTAACAGTCTGTGTTTTTCCAATTAAAGATATTTAGTTAGAGAAACTTAAATTTAAAGTGGTTCTAAAGGCAATTTTTTTTTACCTTAATGCATACTCCCCCCCCCCCCCCCCCATATCACCCTCCTAAATTCTTTTACTGTGCCCGATCTCAATCCAGCGATGCCCGAGAGCAGTGGCTCTCTCCACTCTCTCACTGGCCATGGTGGCAGCAGAGGGAGCCATTGGCCCTTGCTGCTGTCAATCACAGCCTGTGAGGAGAGAGCAGAAAGGCCCGGCCGTGCCACGCTCTATGTGTCAATAGTGTGGCTCAGTAACAAGCCTGTATGAGTGCCCCCATAGCAAGTGGCTTGCTATGGGAGCACTTGGCGGGGGGGGAATAGCAAGGAGCATCGGTGGGAGACCAGAGAAGAGATGGATTAGGGCTGCTCTATGCAGTCACAACTATGGGAAAGAGCAGGTAAGTATAACATTATATAACAATTAAAAAAAAAATTAGGTTTACACTCACTGTAAGTGAATCATACGAATTTACAATTTTATTTTGTGTTAACAAAACATTGCTATATATACAGTGTGTGTGTATATATATATATATATATATATATATATATATATATATATAGATATATATATATATATATATATATATCTATATCTATATATATATATATCTATATATATCTATATATATATATATCTGAATATATATATATATATATATATATATATATATATATTTATATATATCACTGAAAATTTTACACAGCACCTTAAATACTTTCACATTATCTAAGGTCCCTATTTCACATACAGTACATACGCCAATTACTACCAGCAGAGTCTTTGGAGTATTGAGTATTGAAGGAAATCCATGCAAGCAAGCACAAGGAGAACCATATATATTACCATATATGACCAAATTTAATGAATGTATTGTCAAAGAACAATAGAACTTCTGGTACTTATGTACCATGCGATTGGGTGCCGGCAAACACATTGTATTTGCGACCTACCTATGGGGTGTCATTAGCATTGCACTGACACTCACTGCAAATCACAAGTGCAGTGCATTTTGAACACAGTGTGGGAAGTGCGCAGGGGACGCAGGTTTCCTGCACAGCGTTCTGGTGTAAACTGGCGCTAAGTCAAGCTGAAAAATGGTAACTATATTTATATACATTATCACAAACACTATTATGCTAATGGTTCTTACAAGTGTTTGATTAAACAATCCCAAGTTTCTTTGCCATTCATCAACACGTGGCTTGATAGGTCCAACATAACGAGAGGATGCAATAGTCGATATGTTTATAGTGCTGTCATCCAGCAGAACCTGAAGAAAAAGAAATATGCCTTGTTAGGTTTCTTTCTCTGCATTCAATTAACATTTAGTATTTGCAGTATGGCTGCTTTTAATATTAACATATAGACTCTCCCAAACACAGCGGGCACATTTTTGAAACTCACAAAGGTGTTCAGTGTCTGAACCCTGCATATTTGTTAAATGCGTTTATACAATATGCATATTCCAAATCCATATTTTTTTTCTGTTTCAACTAGTTTACAAAGTGTGCCAACGATCGTACACAAATTTTAAAAACATTTCTCAAAATGTACATTTAATTTATGAAGGCACTTAATTTATGAAGAAAAACATTATTTAAATGTTATGTATATCCAACGCTTTTTTCTTAATTTTTGGATAGAGTAGAGAAGGGTTTAAAACCTCTTTCATTTTTTGTTTTTGTTTTTGTCCCATTGGGTAAATTTACCTTCACCATCTGCCCAAAAACACAACAATAAAGTTAGAGAAAATCTCCCAATGTGAGTTGAATTCCACCCTTTGCCCCCCTTTAGTACAAATAGCAAGGCAAATCTCTCCAATGGGGACACAGGCAGCAATAACAATTTTACAGAGGGTCTAATTTTATCAATTATATTTGCTTAGTAAAATCATCATAGAAGTAGGCTGAACAGGCCTGGCTAAACTTCCCTTGTTTATCTGAGGATCCTAGATCTTCTGGTAAAAAATATAAATCTGCCAGCATACTCTGGATTTTCCTAGAAGAGCCTTTCTTAAGTAGGGTTGCTTCAGAAATGTTTTAGAGGTTCCTTGAACAGTGAGTATAGCAGACTGATATCCTGCCTGACAGAACGCCTGCATTCAGTGCTGGGAAAAGGTCATCCAGTGCCCAGGGCAAAGATACCAAACTGTGCCTCCCTCCCCCCACAATGTGTGAGCTTAGGGGATCCCACTCCCAGCAGCCACACACTTTTTTCAGCATCACTGCACAGATCTGGATTTACCAATCCAGTTTCGTAAGTGCACAGTGATGTTAACAAACTTTCCAACTGTATGCTCTCTCCGCCTCTCCTGGTCTCCTTGCGCTAATTATAAATAATACTAAACTGCCAGAGGCAAAAACGAAAGGCCTAGCATGCATACCAGTCACAGGTAAGTATATAGTTGCACAGGTTAGGTCGAAATAATAGGTTAGTTATATAAGATCACCTAGCTATGAATTAAAGTTATTCTAAAGGAAAGATATTTTTTTTTTAAATCACAACACTTTCCTGCTCTGTGGTTTTGCACAGAGCAGCCCTGATCCTCTTCTTTTTGGGTCCCTGTTGGAGGGCCAGACTCCTCTCCCCTGCCCAGTGCCCCCAATAGCAAGCCTCTTGCCGTGGGGGCACTCAAGCAGGCTCACTCCCGAGCTGCGCTCTGTGTGTCTATTCAAACACAAATCGTGGCTCATCCAAGCCCCCACTCTCTCTTTATTGGCTCACTGGCTGTGATTGACAGAAACAGGAGTCAATGGCTCCCACTGCTGTGTGAGCCAATGAGGAGAGAGAGACTTTTTTTATTTTTTGTCTAAAATAGCTGGTGGTTCACTTTTGCAGAAAAAAATGTAAAGATGAACTAACACCATACACCCTCACCGCTTCCCTCTTCCTTGAGGTACTTACCTCCGGGGCTGCTAAGCTGTCTGTGCCCACGGAGCTGCTCCAGCAGTCCAGGGATTTGAAATCTCTGCTCTTTTTTCTCTTTCTATATTCTCCACAGATAATGATTTGGCACCAATCATTACAACAGGCTGTCGATTTTCAAGCCATCGTGCCAAAACATTAGGTAATATTCTGTCTCCCAGTGTCTGGCAGACACAATAAAACCTGGCTTAGCACTGTGAGGTCGTACATTTGTGGTAATAACACATGTCGCTTTTGCAGTAGACACTCAGCTTAGGACAGTTGTTTCGTGTGCCACTCAGTGATTATATAAATTGTGGCATGGACAACGTGGTCTATGTTGTAGAGTGCAGCAAATGCAATACATAATATGTAGGCTGTACTTCTAGACCATTATGAGTAGGGATGGGCCCGGTGTTCGATTCAAACCCATGTTCGAATCGAACATCGGCCGTTCGTCCGCTTGTCGAGCCCAGAACTATGTGGGCCGTCCGCATCAAATTCGTGTGATGCGAACGGTCCACAATGCACTGCGCCAGTCGCAGTGCATTGCTGGCTGATGATTGGCTAAGCATGCACTGTGACCCCAGCATGCTTGGCCAATCATAGAGCCAGCGGCGAGGAGAGCAATAATTGGCCACAGGCAGGATGCCTGTAGCCAATTATAGCTCAGGGGGTTTAGTACAGGCCCCACACTGGTGACCCCGCCCCCCTCTGATGTCATGGGGAAAGCCATAGGGAAGTCTGCACTCTGACGTTTATTTTTTTATCAATGTATTTCTCTTCACTATTACATATATATCAACATGGGACTATTCTGTTTTATTTCCCCAGGTGTTGTATTAGGTATTACCTCCTACCCTCCTTCTGTCAGCATTACACCTGCTGACATTTTGTGATTAATCACTGATTGGTGTGATTAATCACTGATTGGTCAATCAAATGTGTTAGTAATTGAAGGAGGGGGCTGAAACCATTCTTGATGTTTTTGTATACACATATATATATATATATATATATATATATATATATATATATATATATGTTCATTTTATTATTCACATGTGTGCTGTGAACAAGGCTTATTGCCGAAACGCATCTGCCACTGTCTGTATACTCACTGGTATGGCAAAATAAAATACTTGAGGACTATGGAGTTCCCAGCTGTCTTTTCTCGATGACTGTCTACTATTACTGACAATAACATTAACAAATGTGATTCACCTGAGTTGTTTCTCACCTGAATATCATCTGTTCCACCAAGGATGAACACGTCTTTGGAGTCCCGATGTGGAACAGCAGTAAATTCAGTGGTTTTCCAGGAATCCTCTACCTGCACAGAAATCATTTTTTTTTCTTAAAACAGAACACACTTCTTAAAAAAAGTATTTGTAAACACTAATGATTGTATTTAAGTCTAGGAAAAAATAGCTATATTGTTTTTAAACATAAGCGCAAAAAAAAAAAATCTTTACATTAATACAACATGTATTGGCATACATTATGTTAAAATGCACATGTCTAGGTTAAAGGTACATTTATTTTTAAATAATTGCAGTACTTTTTCTTTAAAGCTGAAGCCCAAGCAAACACCTGATTACGCAATTAACCACTTGCCATTCAGCATATGTACCGGTATATATGTGTCCTGGACAGAAAGTGGTTATACCAGGATCATGGTACTGTTTTTAAAGCCAGCGATGTGTTTTCATGTAAAAGTGATCCAGGTGGCTATACTGATATTGTGTGACATAAAAAAATTGCAACAGCCACCATTTTATTCTCTGGAGCTTCTGGTTTCAAAAATATATAATGTGTGTGGGTTCTAAGTAATTTTATAGCAAAATAATGTTGATTTTAACATGTATATGAAAAATGCCATAATTGACCCGGACGGCAAGCGGTTAAAATACATTTATGGGGCTGAATAACTTCCAGAGGATATTTATTTCTCTCCATCCAGTCCTGAGATTTACATAGCCCTGTTAGACAGCAAATTTTCTATTGCAGTTAAGTAACACTTAGGCCCCTTTCACACTGGGGCGGGGAGCCGCGGTGACGGTAAAGCAGCGCTATATTTAGCGCTGCTTTACCGTCGTTTTCACTGCGGTTTTCGGCCGCTCGCGGTGCGGTTTTACCCCCCGCGAGCGGCCGAAAAAGGGTTTACAGACCCCCCGCACAGCGCCGCCGTAGCGGCGCTTTGCTGCGGTATTGCCGCGGTTTCACCGCGGTGTCCCATTCTAATCAATGGGAAGGAGCGGTATAGGAGCGGTGAACACACCGCTCCTATACCGCTCCAAAGATGCTGCTAGCAGGACTTTTTTTGTCATCCTGCTAGCGCACCGCTCCAGTGTGAAAGCCCACCGGCTTTCACACTGGAGTTAAAGGGGCCGGATTTTTTCATGCGGTGAACAGGCGCTATTTTTAGCGCTGTAACGCATGAAAAATGCCCCGGTGTGAAAGGGGCCTTACGGGTTTTTGTACTACCACAATCATGTTACTGGACACAGATAGGAGAACGAGCAGACTGGTGAGACAGTATAACAGGTTTAAGTGGGAAGGGACTAAAATAATTTAAAAACGCCCAACCAAATCAGTGCATGACACAGTAAAGCATTCTTAAAACTAGGGGTAGATTTACTGAAGCTGGTGCACTCAGAATCTGGTGCAGCTGTGCATGGTAGCCAATCAGCTTCTAACCTCAGCTTGTTCAATTAAGCTTTGGCAATAAAACCCAGAAACTGATTGGTTTCTATGCAGAACGGGGCCTGATTTTGCACTTTCCAGCTTTAGTAAATAAACCCCAACGTCCCATTCCATGACATACCCAAAAAGAAATAAATAATACAAACCCATAATTTGTATGGGTATTTTGTCTGGTTGGTATCCAAGCCCTGCTCCATATAAGGTAAGGTTTCCATACATGGCTCTTACAATGGCCACAAAGATGGAAATCACTGTATTCAGTTTGGAATAAATGCCACTATAATATTAGGCTAGGTTTGCACTATACACCAATAGTTCTGGATGTACATTTGGCTTTTAGAGCAAAAATAATAATTTGCATGGCTACATCCCCAGTCCTGAAATTAGAAAAAATCCTCTTAGTTTTGGGCTATGTTATAGAATTATTACCAAGTTAAAAATATTCACTGTAGGAATAAGAGAACACTGCTAAAAGGGAAATAAAAAAAAAACTAGCATATTTTCTAAATGAGCGTATCAAAACATCCAGTGTGCATGAGAGCTAAATGATAGCTGGCGCAGGTGCAATACAATATAATGTAATAAGCTAATGTTGTGTGATTATTTATTTGACTATTATTAAAGGGATTGCAATGATCTATGACATTCACAAAACATTTGCAGTAAATTTTGAAAGGCAATTAAGAAAAACGTGTAGCTGTCGATAGGGGTAGTGATACTGTACTAGTGACAGAAGACTTCCTATCCAGTAAGTCCACTGAATCACACTACAGTCATTTCTCCTTGGCCTATCCACACCCTCACACAACTTTAATGCACTAAAATAAGCTTTCAGTAGTGAAACAGGAACTCTGCTCATTCCTACCCAACTTCCCCATCCCAAACTTAGACTGGTTTAGTTGCAAGGCTCATTTCCTACATAATTACCTTTTAACCACCAACCAAAATAATTCCAATTTCCAACAGTTGCACTTAGACAGTAGACTAAGAATGTAACTAGCAGCAACAATGTGATGCCTGCAGTAAGCCATATCAGAAATGATCTAAGTGATTCCAGCCATAATGTGGTAATCAGGCTGTTTCTGGCCCCCGCTCCTCCCTTTCTCCCCTAGTCGGCTAGTGCTCTGCTATCCTCTCCTCCTGGCTCTATCCTCTGCCTAAGTGCTCCGCTGCTCGCCCTGGCTTGCTCTTTAGTATGGCAGGCTCTTACCATCTCCCCCCCGTCGCTCCGCCTCCCTTCACTGCCCTCTTGCTCCTCCTAGGCCTGGCTTCTTCTACCTCCTCTTCGCTGCCCCCTACGCCCCCTCAGTCTCGCCCCTACAGTGCCCCCTCCCGCCTACCTCTACCCACTCTCCCTCCCGCTGGCTAGTCCGCCCACCTCTCCATAGCCTTCCATAGTCGCTTACCTGCCCTAGGCCTTACCTTCACCTCCCGCTTGCTTGCTAGCCTCTGCTATATCGGCAACCTTAGATATTGGCCCCCCTTTTACCTGAAGCCGCAACTGGCTCCTTTCTAGCCTAGATCGACCCGATAGATCCAGCTAGAGTACGCCTCTATGCTCGCTTCCCTATGCTCCTCACCCGATGAACCCTCTTCCCCGCTACTTGTGCCTCGCTAGAGAACGCGCCTTGCCTAGAAAGAGCATTACGCCCTCTACCCGACCTCTCTCTCTAGACCCTCGCCCTAGTCCTCCACGCCCCTCTAACCGGCCTCTGCCCTGATCGTCGCTTCACCCCTAGGCCTAGACAGCCGGCTACTTCTCTAGTGGCTACCCCCCCCTCACGCTATGCCTCCCACCTCCTGCCTCTTCTCGCTTGGCTCTCGCCGAGTCCCTTCCTAGACCTAGCTACGCTAGAGAGCTTTAGGTTCTGCTCCGAGACTCTCCCTACCTTCTCTGACCACCATTATACTTCTCTCAGACGCCCTCCTCTAGCCTACTACTCTAGAGATCCCCGCGCTCTCCTCTCCCCTCTCTAGTCTCCCCCGTTTTCCTAGCTGCTAGTCTGGCCGCTAGACCTCTCCTAGCTTCCTTTGGCCGCAGGCCCCATATACAGCTAGAATGATCTAAGTGATCTCCAGCCTATAATGTGCCCTTTTTTTTTTTGTAATCCAGGCAGTTGCACTTAGACAGTAGACTAAGAATGTAACTAGCAGCAACAATGTGATGCCTGCAGTAAGCCATATCAGAAATGATCTAAGTGATTCCAGCCATAATGTGGTAATCAGGCTGTTTCTGATATACATGTAGGCAGGTTGCCTACTGTATTGCAAGTTTTAGTTAGCTACCTGGCTGGTCAGGGGGAAGGTGTTAATGTTTCATATTGCTTTCTCTGATCATGTCCGCTGGCTTTTTCTGGGCTCCAGATAATTTCCCATGGGATATAAAAGGGAAGAGGTTCAGAGGTTCATGTCCCAGGGGGGCTAGAGAGCAGGCACGTGGAAGGGAACCTTGCAGAAGCTTGCTGGGACCTGTGTGGACCTCAGGAATGCTGACTCTTTGGTACACCCATGAATATGGTCGTCTCTACTCAAGTTCTTCCAAAAACTTTCCCAAAAGATTTTAACCTTTGCAGGTACATGTTATACATGTTCTGCTGAATTCTCAGCAAAAATTGTTTCAACCGCTTTGGGCCTGGTCCAAAGTCGTTCAAGGTGTGCATATTGGGTCACGTTAGGGGTGTATTCCTATAGAACCCGGGTCTGTTAAAGCATTATGGGTTATGTGTAACACCACTACGAATGGGTAACTTGCAAGAGGAGAGGAGTTAGTTGCCATGGGTAACTGAAATGAAAATTAGCTACAGCAACCCGTCATTTGGCGTGGTACCTGGTTAGGTGACAGGTCCTCCAATAGCAAAGGGTCAGTGTTCTGACTCCCTCCCTAGCTGTCTGTCTCCTCCGATCACCAGGAGAAGACTTGCATTACAGGGATATAAGGCCTGATCACTAGGTACAGGGAAGGACAGAGTTAACTTAGGACACGTATGAGATTCAGGCTATGTGTCAGGTGGGGTTTCATTCCATTACTGGGAGTGAGGAATGGAGGTACGCTGGACTGGTGGAGTGGACAATGGCTCTGCATGCCCCTTCGAATGCAACACATACATCAGTACAGGTGTGTAGTTACTTGGACAAAACATCATGTGGAGGGACTCTGTACATTACTGCTGCACACAAGTGGCTCATCTCTGAGTAAAGGACTGCCTTCATGTTTGATTCTTCACATCACAGCAGCCTCCACCTGGCCCCAGGCATTGGTGAGCACAACCGCCCACATACAGTACGGGTGACAGTGAGGTCAATGACTTGTTGCAAACACTAGTTATTGCTCAGTGTAACTTTGTGTAGAAAAATCCCATTGGGAGCAGAGTTTAGAACTAAAGCTGCCCTTATGCTTTGCTGTCACTGTTGTAGTGAGTATCGTTCATTGGGAAGATATAGCAGTTTCTCATCTATGGCCAGCTTGACACTTCCCTTTTTCATCATGGAAAATAACAAAGTAGATGCTTTCCATGCACTTATGAATTGCAATAACTAATATGCTTCTGTATCTGAGGTTTTCTGAAAATTACAGTGTACTGCAGCTGAAATTAGCATTACAAATATCTTTCAGTCTTTTTAGATTGAACTTTTCTCCCCTGAGGCTACTAAGATAATGATGTTGTACTTGCAGCAGAAATTCCATTAGAAAGCCTCCAGAAGACCTTGTTTCTATTCAGATAGGTGCAGCATGTATTCAGATGAGCCACTAGTATTATCGGACCATAATACTAACTGCACATATCTTTGACAGTGAATGAATAAGCTTTCTGACAACAAACCATCAAATGAGTAAACCAATAATATAATAGTCTCCTTCCCTATTTGTACAAGTTTACATGTAGTAACTATTTGCTGTCATTCTTTATCCTTACCTTGATCACTATACAGACTTTAGCCCACTGTCAGCTGAAAACGGGTCCCAGGAGTGCAGAACTGACTGCACTTCTGTGACCCACAGAAGTATAGCCAAAAAAACTTTGGCTGTACCTCTCCTTTAAGCAGCTTAAACCAATTTGATTCTCTGAGTAGTTTGTGGATGGGTGCAGCGTGGTGTGGAGCCAGAAAACACTCCCAGTGCAGAGAAACAGAAGTCTATTGTAACTGAAGTTTGGCAATACAGAACAGGCCTGGCAAAAAGGAAACCTGACCAGGAGAACACACAGCATATAACAACCATTTGTCAGTAGAAGTAGGCCTTAGGTGTGCCGACAGCAACTGTCTCGAGGAGTGGAATGCGGTCTGGCCAGTCCGAACCCAAGTGGGGAGGCTTCTAGATAGGATGGCATGTCCCTGTGCTTTCCCTACTCCTCCGGAACCTCTCCCTGACGATAAGCACTTTCCCTGCCATCGGTAACCTGTCCCTACTCTAGCCACACACAACAAAATCGACAAGCCAGGAAGCCAGGGTCTTAAAGTAATATTAAGTAACTTTCTTTTGTTTTAAAATAACATGTTATACTTACCTGCTCTGTTTAATTGTTTTGCACAGAGAAGCCCAGATCCTCTTCTTCTTGGGTCCCCCACCAATGCTATGGGTTCCCCCCCCCCCCACGAGTGCCCCATAGCAAGCAGCTTGCTATGGGGAAACCCTTGTATGCTCGTTCCCGAGGCCTGCTCTATGTGTCCATAAGACAGCATACAGCCCTGTCCCCCCTCTCCCTCATCACTGGCTCTGATTGGACTTTCCGCCAACACATGTTGGCTAGTAGGTTCTCAAATTTTCCGCCAACAAAACTTTGTTGTCGGAATTTTAGATTGTGTTCACACAAGTCCGACACACAAAAGTTCACGAATGCTCGGAATCAAGCAGAAGGAGTCGTACTGGCTATTGAACTTCCTTTTTCTCAGGCTCATCGTACGTTTTGTACGTCACCACGTTCCCACGTTCGTAACTGTTGGCCAACATTTGTGTGACCGTGTATATGCAAGACAAGTTTGAGCCAACATCCTTCGAACAAAAATCCACGTTTTTGTTGGCTGAAAGTCTGATCGTGTGTACAGGGCATAAGAGAAAAAGAGGCTGATTTACTAAAGGAGTTAAGAATCATCACAAATTTTTTTAAGTGAATAATCCTGAATCCTTTTGGTAAATTAGCCACATAGTAGCTGTTGCATTCTAGTGATCCTGCTGCTGGCAAGGTGTCACCTGCAGCCAATTCATCAGTATGACAAGTCCTTTACACACAATCACTGGACCTAATAAAGGTAGTAACCAAGTATGGGCTAATAGAAAACAATTTCTACAGAACTCTATTAAAAATTATTTTTAATAGATCAGAAGTTTAAACCAGAAAACATAAATCCAACATTAACATAATATAAAAGTAAAGTGTACCTTTTTAATTATAGTCTCCAGTGATGCTTCTCCAGAAGCCTGTCCTGATATGTCCTGAATTGTCTGGGAACACTTAAATGCACCTATCTCAATAAGTCTTTCTAAAGACAGTGGGTTCTCAGGGTCTATCAGTGTAGCATCGATCTCCTGCTCTAGGGTTGCCCAATGCCGTGGTTTCAAACATGGATTTCTTAGGTCACTTATCACTGGTACCTGTAGAATACAAAGTCATTCATGCATTTGTTTATTAAACTGTATTAACTGCAACTATACTTACATTTATAATTTAACTGCCCAAAATCTTTTGTTGCATTATTATAATGACCATGCTACCATGCTATGAGGAAAATGTATTAAGCAATCTAAGGACAAACTTAGATACAAATAGGGATGGATGTGTGTATGTGACTACTGCTCCAGTATACTTGGGCAGGTAACTGAGACAGTTTTGCGCAAGTCTGCAACCAAATTACCACTGGTGATGAGACAGATTTTCAATAACATGTGACAGATGAACAATTGAAATGTGGTCAGGGGCAGATTTTATTTTACTGCAGGGCCATTTTAGAGCATTGCCTTGTGGTGTATCAGAATTTTCTAAAAGTCTCAAAACATGTTTTTATAAAAAATACTTTTGACCTAAATGGAATAAAAGTGCATTGTATTCAGTGGCATATCATCCATGTTTGCAGGGTGTTCACTGCACACGGGCCCCTGGGGGGGGCACTGTGACCCACACTGCACAGATGGATGGTCCCCTGGTTCACAATTGGGGTTGATCGGCACGGTGGGAGGGACAGCTGCTAGCACTGATCTCCCTGTATAGCCTTCAGTGAAGCAGCTGACAGCCACTTCTCCTCCTCTCCCTCCCATGGCTGTTAGCTGAAAAGCTATACAGGGAGATCGGTGCTTGCAACTGTCCCTCCTGCATCGATCATCTCCACTGTCCTCCATGTCCTCTTCAGTATTCAATGCTGCGGCTGCTGAGAAAGGGACTGGGGAATCTGTGTGATCAAGTCCCTTTCTTTGTCTCAAAGGGGAGATGTCAGGGGTCTGTTTAGACCCGTGATATCTCACCAAAGCCCACCAACAGGGCTGATTAAAAAAACATGCAATAAATATTAAAAAAGAAAATTGTTAAAAAAATTTAAAAAAAACTCTAAAAGATAAAATTGTAAAAAAATTATATAAAATAAAAAAGTACTAAATACTGGCCTAGGTGGGGCTGCAGTGTGCTTGGTGTGGCTTTAATAAAGTTGGATGTGATTTGACATCATTGGTGTGTGACTTCCCTTTCATCCTGAGTTTATGGAGCAAGGTTGGGCTCCATTTAGTTAGCACCCAGAGATCAAGAGGCAAACTATTTTTATACAGGCTTGGAATGGCAACATCTCGCTACATGTATACATGAATGGCTAGTGCATATCCTTTCAGCAAAGTCTAATAAACCTTATGGCACATGTATGGTATGTGGTAAGGTACATTCATAACAAGCTTTACTACATGCCTTCTACATGAACTCAAAGCAGAACTACACCCTCCTATGCTTTACAGCCTAGGAAACTGCTATCTTAGCCTCGGTTTGATCTGCAGTTTGCAATTGTCATGGTGTTGCACATGTGATCAGTTATGATCCAGCCATTGGATGGTTAGACAGTTTTGTAAAGAACAGAAGCATCTGTGTATCATTCAAAGCATGCCTTAAATGTAAATGTTATGGGGAAAAAAGGGTTTCTAAAGCCCATTGTTTACCCTAATGCAGGTAGCATTATGCCCCCTCAACTCCTGCTCACAAAGCCTGCCCCCCCCGAGTCCTCGCTCCAGCGATGTGCCTGTCTGTAGCGGTTCTCCCCGCTCTCACAGGCTTTGCTCAGGCTGCAGGAGCCAATGGCAATGTTGTTAGTCAAATCCTGTGCTGTGGAAGCAGGGAGCAGGACCAAGCCACTCTGTCTGTGTCTATATGGACTCAGGCAGAATGGCTTGGGAGCACGTCTGCAGGTGTGCCCTCATAGCAAGGAGCTTGCTATGGGGGCACACCAAGAAGAGGAAGAGCCAGGAGCACCAGTGGAGGACCCAAGAAGAGGATGTTTGGGGCAGTTCTGTGTAATTCCATTGCACAGAGCATGTAAGCATAAACCTGTTATTAAAAACAAAAAAGACTGTGGCCACACCCCATGGAGATTCTAATGGTAAGTTTATTGTGTATAGCTGGTTGTAGACACAGTCCCCATCCTTAGGCCACACCTCCCTGAGATGTTTCACCCCTCCTTTGGCTTAATCATAGAGGTCACCTAGAGCAGTAAACTTCCTAAGAGGCTGTTTTAGGAGTTTGGAGTGGTATATATTTTCTTTTGGCATTTCACAGTGTTTGAGATGCAGTTAAAATTGATGGGTCTAGTTCTAGATTAAAGAGGAAATGAACTCAAAAAGTGGAGATTTGCTATGTTAGAGAAAATTTTGAAATTTTTATGACTTACGCTTAATCAGTACCAGCTGAAATTAGCGTTGCTGCTACAGGGGACGAGATAGTACTGGGGGAGAGTGTTGGGTGCCTGCCATGTCCTGGAAATAAGCCAGGACATAGGAATGTAAACATTTGAGTTTGTGAGCAAGCCTTCATGGGTGACAGGAAAGACTTAAACGTTTGGCATTTGTATCAAACAATATTTTTACAAACAGCACAGTATAATTTAGAATACTGGGACCACTTGTCTGCATGGACCATTTTATGTGAAACCTTTAAACCTTTAAATCTTTAACCCAGTGCAATGCACAACTTATATTACACATAAGCATTCTAGGTGTGGACCGTTGCCTAAAATGAACCTGTGCTTTTTCCATGCAATGCACAGTAACAGGTTTGTTTTAATGCTAACCCCTGCAGCAGTTTTTATTCACCCACAGCCCTGTTTACCACCATGTAAGAAGAGAAATACCCATAACTGCAAGAAAGTGTTGCTGCTGGAGTTCATATGTCTATACTAAAGGAGATGTGGGAATGTACCCAGCAGGTGACAGCAGAGGCCAGCACAGAGGCGGGTGGAGACAAAGAGGTGCAGGCACTAGAAATGAGTAGATGGGTGACAGTCAGGAAGGATAGAGGGGGAAGTGCCAGGGAGGCCGATCCTGGGCTGGAGCATCCCAATAAGTACGCTCCATTAGGTGACATTGGTGAAACCGGTCAGGGACCAGCACTGCTGGAGCTGAGGGACTCTCCTAGCTGCCAGGGGAAGAACTCCTCCAGTGAGAGTGGGGGGGGGGGGAAGTGAAGGGAAACGATTTAGACAGATTCTGGTGGTAGGGGACTCAATTCTTAGAAGGACATAGAGGGCAATCTGTGACAAAGACCTGAAGCGCCAAACTGTATGCTGTCTACCGGGCGCTCAGATTCGGCACATCACGGATCTGGTGGACAGATTGCTGGGAGGGGCTGGGGAAGACCCAGCTGTCATGGTGCATGTTGGCACCAATGACAAAGTCAGAGGCAGATGGAGTGTCCTAAAGAACGATTTTAGGGACTTAGGAGCTAAGTTAAGGAAAAGAACCTCCAAGGTAGTATTCTCAGGAATACTGTCAGAAAGATCCTGCCAGTACCAGTCAATCCAGACCCACTGATGCGCACATTAATAAATCACCGGGACCAGATGGCTTGCACCCGAGGGTACTTAGGGAACTCAGTCAAGTAATTGCCAGACTATTGTTCCTAATTTTTACTGACAGTCTACTGACTAGAATGGTACAAGCTGATTGGAGAAAAGCCAATGTAGCACCAATATTTGAAAAAGGGCCAAAATACATCCCTGGGAATTACAGACCAGTTAGCCTAACATCAATAGTATGCAAGCTCTTGGAGGGGATGATAAGGGACTAGATACAAGATTTTAGTAATGGAAATGGCATCACTAGCAGTAAGCAGCATGGATTCATGAAGAAATCGTTCTTGCCAAACCAATCTACACTGAGCAAAATTATAAACACAACACTTTTGTGTTTGCTGCTATTTATCATGAGCTGAACTGAAAGATCTACGACTTTTTCACAACACAAAAGGCCTATTTCTCTCAAATATTGTTCACAAATCTGTCTTAATCTGTGTTAGTGAGCACTTATCCTTTGCCGAGATAATCCATCCACCTCACAGGTGTGGCATATCCAGATGCTGATTAGGCAGCATTATTATTGCACAAGTGTGCCTTAGGCTGGCCACAATAAAAGGACACTCTAAAATGTGCAGTTTTACTGTATTGGGGGGGTCCGAAAACCAGTCAGTATCTGGTGTGACCACCATTTGCCTCACACAGTGCAGCACATCTCCTTTGTATAGAGTTGATCAGGTTGTTGATTATGGCCTGTGGAATGTTGGTCCATTCCTCTTCAATGACTGTGCGAAGTTGGTGGATATTGTCAGGAACTGGAACACGCTGTCGTATACGGCGATCCAGAGCATCCCAAACATGCTTAATGGGTGACATGTCCGGTGAGTATGCTGGCCATGCAAGAACTGGGATGTTTTCAGCTTCAGGGAATTGTGTACAGATCCTTGCAACATGGGGCTGTACAGTATCATGCTGCAACATGAGGTGATGGTTGTGGATGAATGGCACAACAATGGGCCTCAGGATCTCGTCATGGTATCTCAATTCAAAATGCCATCAATAAAATGCACCTGTGTTCGTTGTCCATAGCATACGCCTGCCCATACCATAACCCCACTGCCACCATGGGCCACTCGATCCACAACATTGACATCAGCAAACCGCTCACCCACACAATACCATACATGCTGTCTTCCATCTGCCCTTTACAGTGAAAACCGGGATTCATCCATGTAGAGAACAGCTCTCCAAAGTGCCAGACGCCAACATGTGAGCACTTGCCCACCCCTACAAGTCGGATACGATGATGAACTGCAGTGAGGTGGAGACCCCGTTGAGGGCGACGAGCATGCAGATGAGCTTCCCTGAGATGGTTTCTGACAGTTTGTGCAGAAATTCTTTGGTTATGCAAACCGATTGTTGCAGCAGCTGTCCGGGTGGCTGGTCTCAGACGATCTTGGAGGTGAAGATGCTGAATGTGGAGGTCCTGGGCTTGTGTGGTTAAACATGGTCTGTGGTTGTGAGGCCAGTTGGATGTACTGCCAAATTCTCTGAAATGCCTTTGGAGATAGCTTATGGTAGAGAAATGAACATTCAATTCAAGGGCAACAGCTCTGGTGGACATTCCTGCAGTCAGCATGCCAATTGCATGCTCCCTCACAATGCCACAGATGTGACATCTGTGGCATTGGGCTGTGTGATAAAACTGCACATTTTAGAGTGGCCTTTTATTGTAGCCAGCCTAAGGCCCATCTGTGCAATAATCATGTTGTCTAATCAGCATTTTGATATGCCATGCCTGTGAGGTGGATGGATTATCTCGGCAAAGGAGAAGTGCTCACTAACACAGATTTAGACAGATTTGTGAACAATATTTGAGAGAAATAGGCCTTTTGTGTACATAGAAAAAGTCGTAGATCTTTCAGTTCAGCTCATGATACATAGGGGCAAACACAAACGTGTTGCGTTTATAATTTTGCTCAGTGTATTAACCTTCTATGAGGAGGTGAGCTGCCATCTAGATAAAGAAAGGCCCATAGACGTGGTGTATCTGGATTTTGCAAAAGCATTTTACACAGTTCCCCATAAACGTTTAGTGTACAAAGTAAGGTCCGTTGGCATGGACCATAGGGTGAGTACATGGATTGAAAACTGGATACAATGGAGAGTTCAGAAGGTGGTGATAAATGGGGAATACTTGGAATGGTCAGGGGTGGGAAGTGGGGTTCCCCAGGGTTCTGTGCTGGGACCAATCCTGTTTAATTTGTTCATAAACGACCTGGAGGATGGGGTAAACAGTTCAATCTGTATTTGCAGATGACACTAAACTAAGCAGGGCAATAACTTCTCCGCAGGATGTAAAAACCTTGCAAGAATATCTGAACAAATTAATGGGGTGGGCAACTACATGGCAAATGAGGTTTAATGTAGAAAAATGTAAAATAATGCATTTGGGTGGCAAAAATATGAATGCAATCTACTCACTAGGGGGTGAACCTCTGGGGGAATCTAGGATAGAAAATTACCTGGGGGTCCTAGTAGATGATAGGCTCAGCAATGGCATGCAATGCCAAGCTGCTGCTAGCAAAGCAAACAGAATATTGGTATGCATTAAAAAGGGGATAAAGTGATAATTCACCCACTCTAAAAGACTTTGGTCCGGCCTCACCTGAAGTATGCTGTCCAGTTCTGGGCACCAGTCCTCAGGAAGGGTGTACTGGAAATGGAGCAAGTAAAAAGAAGGGCAACAAAGCTAATAAAGGGTTTGGAGGATATCAGTTATGAAGAAAGGTTGCGAGAACTGAACTTATTCTCTCTGGAGAAGAGACCCTTGAGAGGGGGTACAGTATGGTTTCAATTTACAAATACCATACTGGTGACCCCACAATAGTGATTAAACTTTTTTGTGGAAGGGAGTTTAATAAGACACATGGCCACTCACTAAAATTAGAAGAAAATAGGTTCAACCTTAAATTGCGTAGAGGGTTCTTTGCTGTAATGCCACGTACACACGGTCGGAATTTCCAACAGAAAAAGTCTGATGGCAGCTTTTCATCGTATATTCCAACCGTGTGTATGCCCCATCTGACTTTTTACGGCAAAAATTCAGACAGACTAATGCCGCGTACACACGGTCGGACTTGCCAACGGGATAACCTCATGTTCTCTATGTCCGATGGGGCATACACACGGTCGTAATATCCAAAAGCTCCCATCCAAATTTTTTTTGTCAGAAATTCCGACCATGTGTACGCGGCATTAGATAGAGAACATGTTCTATATTTTTCCGACTGAAAAAATTCCTATCGGAAAAAAACCTGTATGTATGCTTTTCCGACGTACCAAAAATGACGCATGCTCTGAAGTAAGTACGAGACGGAAGCAATCGGTCTGGTAAAACTAGCATTCATAAGGGAGATAGCACATTCATCACGCTGCAGATTCTGTGATCTTTTAATGCAGCGCATTCTTTTGTGCTTTATAATGCTAGAATAATGAAGTTGTTTTGCTGCTGATATTCATACAGAGTTCTGAAAAACTTATTTCTTTATTATTTTATTATAAAAACTATTAGAGCACCTGAACGACCGCAACATACAGGGATATACAATGTACAATGTAATACTGACATATAATCACACACATAGGTTGGACTTGATGGAGTTGTGTCTTTTTTCAACCTCACCTACTATGTAACTGTGTAACTATATAAACTCAAACTAGGACTAACTCTTTCTTATATCAGAAAGTAGAAAAAGCATGGTTTCCCGTATAAAATGTCTATCAACAAGCTCTGGTTGTTTTGTTTTTCTTTTTTTTTAAAAGGACAAAAAAAAAAAAAAAATCCATATGTGCTGAATACTATGTGGCTGTTTTATTTGTTTCTACCTTATGTACAATGTATGTGCTCTTGGTTGTTTTGTATACTTCTCTTATTGAATGTATAGTCACTTTATGACATTCTTAATAAAAAAGTCAGTGCTTACACAGAACGCCACCCTCATTCTATCACAGAAGATGTTATACTATACTATTTGCTTTATTGAGTAATCATTTTCAATTAGATATGCTATAGTAAAGAAAGTGTCTTACCTTTTCTTTCATATTCTCGACCTTCTCTTTCAGTCGTGGGACTACATTATTTGGAGGTAATCCTTTTTCCAGCTGATTTACAAATTTAGCAAATTTAAGCACTAAGGAATTCAGTTGCTCAGGGTCCAGTGTTTCAAACTTAGACTAAAAATACAATGAAATGAAATTGAGTTAAATATTATTCATTGTTCTATTTTTCTGTACAGTATATCAGTTACTTTACCTGCATCCACTCAGCCTCTAGAGTATCCCACTCAGTCAATGAATCCCACAGCAGCTGCTTGAGTTTTACTTCTGCACTCACTTCTTCTAATGCATCAAACCTGGTCACTTCAACCTGTAGATGCCAATGTATATAAATTCAACCAGGCATTTCAGTCAATAAATACCCCCCACCATATAAAAAATATCAGTGAGGTCCTAAATACAACCATAGCAACCATGTTACTGCAATGGTGGCTAATAACAAAAGAGACCAAGACCAAATAACAGTGATGTTGATAACATGTATAAATTTAAGAAGGTTATATGTTTTAATTTCAATATGTTTATTTATTTATAATTTAATAATTAATAATAATAATAATAATAATAATTAATTTACAATACAAGGTGAACAATATATAAACAGGTATACAAAGGTACCGTATCAGCGAACTAAAGGCAACTGTAGCGCTATAACATGGCATCATAAATGGATAATAGCACAAGAGCTTAAAGTGATTGTAAAGGCAGAAGTTTTTTTATCTTCATACATTCTATGCATGAAGATAAAAAAGCCTTCTGTGTGCAGCAGCCCATCTCAGCCCCCTAATACTTACCTGAGGTCCCTCTAGATATAGCGTTGTTGTAGGAGTGTCTCGGCTGATGAAGGTCCACCTCCACTACCAACCACACTGTTGTATTGGACAATAATGCCACCCATCAAGGTGATGGGCCAACAGGGAGGTGCAAAAGAAAGAGAAGCTGTTTATTAATTTTAAGATATGTCTTTATTTTATTCATGTAATTAGTTTAGCAGCTTTCATTAAAAATTAAGGTTTAAGCTCAGATACAATATCAAGTGGTCTTAAGTTATCCCATTGAATGGCATGGGTCCTATCAGATACTAGTGCAAATACAAAAAAGAAATAAGGACAGAAATAAATGCAATAAATCCTGGAACAGCATCAGAGCAATCCAAAATTTGCATTAAAATTAGAGTAAAGGGAGCCAAATCTAATTTGGTAAGTATTAATACAAATATCTCATATTTGCAATAAATGTAATAAATTTTATTATAAATATGCATGGAAAACCAATAGCATTAACCTTACCTTAAAGTTCTTTTGATATGTTTTGTACTGAAATGCACGTTTCTGTAATTCATCCAAAATGATCTGCAAGTCTGCGAGTATTTGTGTAATTTTTGTTTGATCAGCAGTAATATCCAATATCTGTGGGTCCTGTAAAATAGTACACACACATTTAAGATCCTTTGACTTTAATCACAGGGATCCCATCATTACTGTGTTTTTCAGATTTTTTTCTTGATGTGTAACTGAAAATTAGTATGCATGTAACAGTGATACTTTTTTCATTCACTTAATCAACTTAAGTTACTTTCCTCGAAGTCTGGGCTCTACAGTCCAAAAAAGTCAGAACACAACTTGATCCGATCTTTATACCATTACTGCAGCATGTCAGATAAAAAATATTTGGCTAAAGACAAAGGCCATGATTGACCAAAATTAGTCTAATTTTTTTTTTTGTTTTTTTTACTTTTAAGTAAGAATTTTTATTCATTTCACATAATATATTGCTCATTTAAAGCTGAATTCTAGGCACAACAAATCTCTGATAATTAATTAGATCACAGCATACCTGTCACACAATATGGTCTGTTTTCATCTTAACGTGTTCCTGTGCTTTATAACCTTTCTAAATAGGTGGCCTTTTTTTACTTGAAGAGACTCCTATTTGCTGTGACGGTAATTAACTGCTGCTTGCTTGCTATCAGCAAGACAGCAAGGTGACTATTTACCTCACCACCCCCTTGAGGCAGTGCTGATATCATCACATCAGCCCTACCTGTAATAGGCAAATTAAAGTTGTAGGTTCCAGCACGGTGTACGCAGCTTTGCCCAGCACCACTCTATTCTTCATAACTCTGCCCCTACCTGTAGGGGCTATCATACAGCTGCAGTTATACATGGAAGTTCAATGCTCCCCTCTCACCACTTTGCTACTTTCTCCTCCAGCCTCTCTGCCCTGCCAGAATATTCAGTGTCCTGTTCTTAGCAACATAGGATGCTTACAGTTCCCAACAAGGTAGCAGAGTAACAGATGACAGAAGGACAGAGAGGCCAGTGGGAACAAGCAGCATGGCAGGTGGGACAGCATTATGGGTGATGACATGGAAGTGTAGAACTCTGCTACCACCAATGCAGCAGCAGAAGTTTGGTAGGGTGCACCTACTTGCATAGGAAGACACGTAGGATTCTATTTCAGCCCCTTACAACAGCTGCTGAGAGCAGAAATGAAAAAAATATCTCTATGAAGAAGATATCCAGGTATACAGTAACATTTCTTTCTATTTTTGCTAAGGTGTTGGAGGAGGAAGTTTATTTCTTTATTACTTTTTTTCACTGTGCCCGAAGTTCAGCTTCAAATTTATCTTTAAATAATACAGCTGATTAATGTTGTTTTTTCCTGACAATACAAGTGAATTATTCTTTATGTAGTTTGAGGGGGAAAAAACATACATATGGTATGAATGCAATAATGAAATATCTCAGCTTATTTAATTAAAAATGAGTGACTCTTACCTGTGACTGCTGCTTGACATCCTTAACTTCTTTGTTTAGTTCTGCAATGTCTTTATCTAAAGAACGGCAGAATTTCTCAATGCTGCCATCTCTCTCACCTACAGACTTGTCAATGGCATTTCGAACGGCCATGACTGAAGGTTTCAGTGTAGCAAACACTGCAAAATCTTCTGGAGGTGTAGGAATGTGATAGCTTTCAATGAGCTGATACATCTGCGAGACAACATTTGACTCTTCTTCAAGAACATCGACCTATAAGAGAAATATCTATCAGTCATGGGTTTTTATTTGAAAGGCAACCATGGCGCTAGTGAGAAAGTATATACATTCTACATTTCTTTTTAAGTCCTTTTTTTTCTAAAGTGAATGGACAGGTGATATAACTTTAAAACTCCATTATTCCTGTCTTTGTATGTACCCTTGCTGTCAATGCCAGTTTTTCATCAGAAGAGATATTTGTCGTCCTATGTCTTCTGATTGATATATTATTTTCCTTTTGATTTTTTTTAGGCATGTAACAGAAATCAGCTTGGTGCAAAGAATCTTCTCTACTTCATTCTGATTCTTTCTAATGTTTTAAAAACTTTGTTTTTATGTATATGTGTTATATTGTTTATGTGTGTGCAAACTCTTTATGGTGACCGATGTCACTGAGAAAGAAACTGAGGAGGATACTCAGAAACTCCAGGATACCTTTCTCTCTCCTAAGGTTCAGAAAAGAGAATTCACCTTGTCATTTAATTTGTATATTGTGTTGTTGCATTATTAAGCTATAAATTATGTTTGTTCTAGGTTAGCTGTTACGCTTACGCCACCTACTGGCCAAACATTAATATAGTTTATAAGAGATATTATCCAGCTACTTCGGAAGTGATGTAAAAATCGTCATATCCTCTTTAGTCAGGAAGTGAAACAGCCACAGGGATAAACATATTCAATATCATGGCAGCAGCCTAGATGCTATCTCTCCCCATCCATTGCATCGGAGGTAAGCAACATTTATTTTCCACCCCCACAAGCTATCAGGGAAAGAAGTTAGTCATTTTAGTTATTATTTTATATGCTGTTTACTATTGTATGGTAATGTTATATTATTCTTGTTGTTTTCAGTTTTACCGCATATCACATGTGTCATTCACGTGTATATTAAAATCTGCAACGTGCCAATAAAAGACACAGACAAGAAACAGCAGTCAATTATTGTGTGCGCAGAAAAAGGTTATCTGCCTGGATAGCTACCCATAGACTCCGGGAGTACGGGGGGCGAGGCCAGGACAAGAAACATTGTTTCTTTTTGTATCTTACTGTTTTTTGCATCTACAGATCAAAGGGATGAAGTTCGATCTGCAGATGAAGGCAGCTAAAATCAATCTGTCGAGTTTTTTTTTAATAAATGTTTCTCTGTTTACCCACCTATTAATCTTTCAATTTACTCTAATCGGCTTTAATTAACTTCTTATTCTCTTCCATTTAATTATTATTTTCCTGACGATTTTTTTTATAAACTATTAATAATTAAAACATTTTTTTTGTTTGCTTTGTTCATTGATATTTTTTCAACTTTAACATATATTTACACATTTCACATTAAAAAAAAAGCGCAACATTTAAAAAAAGTATTTATCTTTTCAATGCTTTGTACCATTCCTGACAGCTGTAGTATAAACAAAACAGTTGCTATAGGTATCAGTAATTTGTATCGGCGAGTACTAAAAAAAAAAAAAAAATTGTTACCCATTATTAAAAAAAAAATGGTATTGGTGCATCCCTAGTTTTAACCCTTCCCTACTCTATCCAACCATGCAAATCTATAGTTACACATTTAAAGGTGAATTCACAAAGCAACAAGGCGGCACATGTTATTTTTACAGCAAATACTGGTAATATTTACTGAAATGACTTGCTTTTGGGAAAATAACATATAGATTAAAGACTTGCGAATTAACCAATTAGTTTAGTCTCTGTTTAGATGTTAAGTTGATTGTGCTACTGTGTGTGCAAGTAATATGTTTGAAGGATAAAATGTACACTTCACATCAGAAATTGTATAAAATGGCACATAAACCCAACTCTGTTCTCTTTGACATGGGTTTTGAATGTACTTACCCGTTCTTGAATCTCATCCAAGAAAGTCAAAGTATTTACATAATCTAGAGTTGTAGAAGGAAAAAATTCAAGCTTGAACTTGGCATCTTGAGCTTCGGCTATGATGGCATCCATCTTTTTCTTAGCCAGAACAGGTAAGATCTCATTAATTGCCTGGAAAGTGATAAAACAGGAATGTCAGCAGGTGTGGGGAATCCAAACAAACTGTGGTAGTCAATGAGGCTGGGTTCACACTTGTACGACAAACGCTCCGACATTGGGAGCTCATGTCTCATGACGTATGCAAATAAATGTTTCCCTATGATAGCCATCTTAACTGGTTTCCGACACAAGTCGGTTCGACTTTGAAAAAATTTCCTGCACTACTTTTGTCCAACTTTGATCCTACTTCAGCCCATTGAATATTATTGGGGCCGGGTTCACACTGGTACGACAAACGCTCCGACATTGGGAGCTCATGTCGCATGACGTGTGAAAATCAATGTTTCCCTATGGGAGCCGTCTTAACTGGTCCAACACAAGTCAGTCCGACTTTGATCCTACTTCAGCCCACTGATCATCACTGAAGTCAGATCAAAGTCGGATCACCGTCTTAACCGCTTCCCGACCGCCTCATGTAGATATACGTATACAGAATGGCACGGGCAGGCAAAAGCACGTACGGGTACGTCCCCTTTAATTTGCCTGCCCGTGGCAAAATTTGCCTGCCCGCGACCCGGTCGGGAGCTCCGTGACCACGGCCGCGGGACCAGCGGACCCGATCGCCGCTGGTATCCCGCGATCGGGTTACGGAGCTGAAGAACGGGGAGAGGTTTGTGTAAACAAACCTCTCCCCGCGCTTCCTACTCTGCCTGTCATTGATCGGCTGTTCCCTGTCATCGGGAAAGCCGATCAATGACGTCAGACGTACAGCCACGCCCCCCTACTGTAAAAAAAACACAACACGTCACACTGACTCCTCCCCGCCCTCTAGTGGTTAACTCCTTCACTGCCACTGTCATTTACATAGGAATCAGTGCTATTTAAATAGCACTGATTTCTGTATAAATGACAAATGTCCCAAAAATGTGTCAAAAATGTCCGATGTGTCCGCCATAATGTCGCAGTCACAATAAAAATCGCTGATCGCCGCCATTACTAGTAAAAAAAAAAATATTAATAAAAATGCTATAAAACTATCCCCTATTTTGTAAACGCTATAACTTTTGCGCAAACTAATCAATAATCGCTAATTGCGACTTTTTTTACCAAAAATATGTAGAAGAATACGTATCAGCCTAAACTGAGGAAAAAAAATGTTTTTTTATATATTTTTTGGGGATAGTTATTATAGCAAAAAGTAAAAAATATTGCATTTTTTTCAAAATTGTCGCTCTATTTTTGTTTATAGCGCAAAAAATAAAAACCGCAGGGGCGATCAAATACCACCAAAAGAAAGCTCTATTTGTGGGAAAAAAAAGGACGCCAATTTTGTTTGGGAGCCACGTCGCACGACCGCGCAATTGTCAGTTAAAGTGACGCAGTGCCGAATCGCAAAAAGGGTCCTTTGGCTGCCAATTGGTCCGGGGCTGAAGTGGTTAACTGACCTGACTTCAGCATGCGACTTGAGGATCTTGAAGGGGAACTCCACGCCAAATAAAAAAGAAAACGGCATCCCCCTCCAAGAGCATTCTAGGCCCTTCGGTCTGGATTTTCAGGGGAACCCCCACGCCGGAAAAGCACCCACCCCCCCATGTTGAGGGCATGCGCCCTTGTACGGTTCAGAGGGGGGGGGCGCTCGCTTGTCCCCACCCCCTTTCATGAACTGCTGGGCTGTGTACTCGGATAAGGGCCTGGTATGCTCTTTGAGGGGGAACCCTTGCCGTTTTTTTTTTTACATTTTGCTTGGAGTTCCCCCTAAAGATTCATACTAGACACAGTGCCTGGTATTGTCGGGGATCAAAGTCTGATCCCTGTTCATTGAAGTCGGACGCATGTCGGACTTCAAGTCGCAGGGCTAAGTAGGATCCAAAGTGGTACAACTGTCATGTTGTACCAGTGTGAACCCGACCTTAAGTAGGATCAAAGTCGGATCCTTGTCCCAACCATCTGACTTGTGACATCTGACATGGTGATTACAGCAGCAGTAAAAGGAATTTATGTCACACTGGGATTGTTTTGATTGGTCAAAGGACGAGTCGACTATCTCAAAGTCGGAGCAAAATCTTATCCTGTTTATTAAAGTCGAATGGAAGTAGGACCAATGTAGGACCGATGTTGGACTGATGTTGCAGGGCAAAGTAGGATGACAGTCGTACATCAGTCGTGTCGTACCAGTGTGAACCCATCCTAAAAGGCATACATTCGCTTTTACAGCATCCCTGCAACTCATATTTAAAGCTGCCCAAAGCAAATGCAAGGCTGTAGCTAAAGGGGTTTCAGAGGGTACAAATGGCCCCAAGTCCATGAGGTTAGAGGACATAACCACAATCACCATTTACCTTTATTTAGCAGCTATATGATCATCTTATATTTTGAATTCCCCCTTACATTTTTGTAAATATTTTATTATATCTTTTCATGTGACAACACTGAAGAAATTACACTTTTCTACAATCTAAATGGCAACAAACGTGAAAACTTCCAAATTGGGCCCAAAGTGTCAATATTTTGCGTGGCCCTCCTTTTTTTCCAGCACTGCCTTAACCCTTTTGGGCATGGAGCTCACCAGAGCTTTACAGATTGCCACTGGAGCCTTTTCCACACCTCGATGATGACATCACGGAGCTGGTGGATTTTTTAGACCTTACCCTCATCCACCTTCTGTTTGAGGATGCCCTACAGATGCTCAATAGGGTTTAGGTCTGGAGACATGCTTGGCCAGTCCATCACCTTTACCCTCAGCTTCTTTAGCAAGGCAGTGGTCGTCTTGAAGGTGTGTTTGGAGTCGTTATCATGTTGGAATATTGCCCTGTGGCCCAGTCTCCGAAGGGAGGGGATCATGCTCTGCTTTAGTATGTCACAGTACATGTTGCCATTCATGGTTCCCTCAATGAATTGTAGCTCCCCAGTGTCGGCAGCACTCATGCGACCCCAGACCATGACACTCCCACCACCATGCATGACTGTAGGCAAGACACACTTTGTACTCATCACCTGGTTGCTGCCACACACGTTTGACACCATCTGAACTAAATACGTTTATTTTGGTCTCATCAGACCACAGGACATGGTTCCAGTAATCCATGTCCTTAGTCTGCTTGTCTTCAGCAAACTGTTTGCAGGCTTACTTGTGCATCATCTTTAGAAGAGGCTTCCTTCTGGGACAACAGCCATGCAGACCAATTTGATGCAGTGTGCGGAGTATGGTCTGAGCACTGACAGGCGGACCCCCCACCCCTTCCACCTATGCAGCAATGCTGGCAGCACTCATACGTCTATTTCTCAAAGACAACCTCTGGATATGACACTGGGCACGTGCACTCACCTTTTTTGGTCAACCATTGCATGGCCTGTTCTGAGTGGAACCTGTCCTGTTAAACCAGTGTATGGAATGGCCACTGTGATGCAGCTCAGTTTCAGAGTCTTGGATATCTTCTTATAGCCTAGGTCATCTTTATGTAGAGCAACAATAATTTTTTTCAGATCCTTAGAGAGTTCTTTGCCATGAGGTGCCATGTTGAACTTCCAGTGACCAGTATGAGAGAGTGAGAGCGATAACACCAAATTTAACACACCTGCTCCCCATTCACACCTGAGACCTTGTAAAACTAACGAGTCCTATGACACCAGGGAGCGAAAACGGCTAATTGTGCCCAATTTGGACATTTTCACTTAGAGGTGTACTCTCTTTTATTTTCAGTGGTTTAGACATCAATGGCTGTGTCTTGAGTTATTTTGAGGGGACAGCAAATTTACACTGTTATACAAGCTGTACACTCACTACTTTACATTGTAGCAAAGTGTAATTTATTCAGTGTTGTCACATGAAAAGTTATAATAAAATACTTACAAAAATCTAAGGGGTGTACTCACTTTTTTTAAAAATACTGTATATGTGCATTTATAGGTCATAATACACACCATGTGCTTACTTGCAATTAGGTGTAATTAGTTTAATTTTAATTAGACAAATTATAAATCTGATTGTCCAGGGGCATACTATAAGTGTGTCTAAGGCTGGGTTCACACTGGTGCAATGTTAGAGATTGTTTGTGATTCTCACTGCACTGCTGTGCAGATCACATGCGATGTCTGTACGATGGGAATTCAGCCATACAGATTGTATGGCTAAATTTGCATCACATTCGCACAAAAATGGTGGAGGATCCTTTTTTTGGTCCGAATTGGAATCGAATGGGTCAGATTCCTGCACCATTTGACAGTTCACAATGCGATATGCAAACTAATCTGGGGGTATCATTTATTTTCTATTGACACCCGCAGAGGTTCACATATGGCATGGTGTGAACTGCCTGCGAGTCCTTTGCCATGCACTGGCATCGTGCTGGTTCCCACATCTCGCTAGTGTGAACTGGAACTAAATGCACATAAATGCATGTAAACACATAGTTTGGAGAGAAAAGTCTGTATGCTCCCAACGTCCCAGTGTGAAAGTAGCCATATAGATGTGTGTACATTTTGCAAATAAACACAAAGCAAACATATAGTTGTTTGATTAATTCTTCTTCGTTTAGATGGGAAAAAAAATGAAGGAGGCCTGTGTGAATGAGGTCTTAGGACTTTTAAACTTTTGTTCATTGGAGAAATGCTTTTCTCCCTATACAAGCTGATGAACATGCAAAATCAAAAACAGCTCAGAAGAATTCAAACTGAATGCAGCTGAAAGCTTGCTGGATTTACAGTCTACCAGTGTACTCCTTAAAGCGGAGTTCCAGTCTTTTTTTAAACTTCCAATTTTTCCAATGCCCCCCTGATGTACAGTGCTAATTGGAATTTGTTTTCTTTTGGTTCTAAATACCTTTTTTCTATATATTCTGACGGCACTTGTTATTATGTCATTAGGCGATTCCCATTGACTCCTGGGATATCTGCGTCATCCATCCCAGGAATCTTTGGGAAACTTGATGAAATCTTGAGGTATTTGAATACAACCTGACATGCCTGCAATCAACTGCGCCATGCGGTGTCATTACTGCACAGGCACGAGATTGGTAGGTGCATGCTGGGTAACCTGCCTGCTTCTGAGATCAGGTCATTTTTTTAAGATTTAAGACAAACCAGTATGAATACTGTTCTAAAAGTATTCTAATTTAAATGTACAAGTTATAACAATCACGGGGGGGAGCTTTTAAAAAAAATTGATTATGGGGACTGGAGCTTTGCTTTAAGATCTTATGTGTTGAAGAATGGCATATTTTTTACCCAGTAGATGCTCAAGGATTGGACAGTTGGAGGTTTTTGGATGTGATATAACAGCAGTAGTTCACATTTTGACCCAGGGCCTCATGGCCACTTTACTATTGCATGGCTTTTTTATATTGATCATGCACTTTCATAAAGAAAAACCCTTTATTATTCTGAAATTACAACCTGTAATTACCTCTAAACATCTTTTCGGAGAAGGTATTAATTTCTCTTTCAATTTTTTGGCATCTATGAGCAGTAATCCCAGATTTCTTTTCTGTGTGATTGCCATAGCATCCTTGTGCTCTTTGTGGTATTTCTTCAGCTGTTCTGCGAAGAAATCAACTCCTACATGGAAATAAAACAGGCATTTATTAACCTGGATTGGTAAGGATATAACATTACACGTATACAGTAATCGCACAAGGGTCCAACAACTGTATAATCTAAACCACATTATCCAGGTAGCAAAAGCATTTGCTAGGTAATTTCTTGCATATGCATTCTAGACTCCTCTGTCAGTTTATTCTAAAACCATATGGAATGCCATAGTGTTAGTTATAGAATAACACATTTTGTGGGGGCCACAAAATGATTCTGCATTTGAACCCTATCCTAACCCTATCCCTAGCATTTATAATTACATCTCTGGTAATCAGAGACAGTAATCATGGATATGTTTGTCACCATGCATAGTTTTTGTTAGATGCAACATAAATGATGCAAGCCTTAACCCATTATACAGTGGGGAAAATAATTATTTGATCCCCTGCAGATTTTGAAAGTTTGCCCACTTACAAAGAAAAGAAGGGTTTATATTTTTTTATCATAGGTGTATTTTAAATGACAGAGACAGAATATCGATCAAAAATCCAGAAAAAACACATGATATAAATGTTATAAATTGAGTTGCAGTTCAGTGAGTACAATAATTATTTGATCCCCAAGTAAAACATGACTTAGTACTTGGTGGAGAAACCCTTGTTGGCAACCACAGAAGTAAGATGTTTCTTGTAGTTGGTTACCAGGTTTTGCACACATCTCAGGAGGGATTTTGGTCCACTCTTCTTAGATCTTCTCTAAATCCTTAAGATCTCTTGGCTGTGCTTGGCAAGTCGAAGTTTCCCGAAGCTCCCTCCATAAATTTCCTATTGGATTAAGGTCTGGAGACTGGCAAGGCCACTCCATGACCTTAATGTGCTTCTTCTTGAGCCACTCCTTTGTTGCCTTGGCGGTATGTTTTGGGTCATTGTCATGCTGGAAGACCCATCCACAACCCATCTTCAGTGTTCTGGCTGAGGGAAGAAGGTTTTCATCCAAGATTTTACAATACATGGCCTCGTCCATTGGCCCCTCAATGTGGCAAAGTCAGCCTTTACCTTTAGCAGAGAAACAGCACCAAAGCATAATGTTTCCACCTCCGTGCTTGACTGTAGGGATGGTGTTCCTTATTTTACATTTGTTTTATGAGTTTTTCTAGAATTTTGGTTGATATTCTGTCTCTATCATTAAAAATATACCTATGAAAACAATTATAGACCCCTCACTTATTTGTAAGTGGGAAAACTTACAAAATCTGCAGGGGATCAAAAAATTATTTTCCCCACTGTAACAAATGATAGTTAGATAGTATTGTTTGCATTACTAGTGAAAATCACATGTGTGACCAACGTAAATCTAACTGCAGGTAACAATAAATGAATGACAGTCTTTCTGCTGAACTGTATACAAAAAACACAATATAGGACAATTGATGCCAAGTGCATTTTAGATCAAGTAAAGGGATTAGCTGGTGTTATTTCATTGCACCCTTTTACAGAGGAGGGGTACAACTTCTCTTCCATATCCTGAGCTTCTTCTGTAACAATAACTCAGCTAAGTCTGTGGTATTATAGAACACATTGGGATAGGAACACTAAATTTGGAGAGTACAAAATCTGGTGCAGCTGTGTATAGTAACCAATCAGCTTCTAACTTCAGCTTGTTCAATCAAGCTTTGACAAAAGAAAGTTTTAGTAAATCAACCACAGTGTTCAGCAGATCATTTTGGCTAAATCTTACCACTCCACTCTTTATTGGAGGATTAGCACTCCAACCAGCAAATTAGTGAACAAATAGGAATTTGCCATATATTATGATGGAGTGCTGAATAAATCTATAGGTGCACCACACTATCACCATATTATAGCACTTATTTTGGGTGTAGCAAAAGTGAAACCTGGATTTTTGTACTTACCCTAAAATACTTTTCTTGGAGTTAATTGACAGACATATGATTCATAGACTTTTGGGATGTCTGAAAGTAGTCCAACTGAGGGGTGGACAACAGCAAAAAGACACTAACAAGCCCACACAACAAGACAGAACAAAACTTTGGGCTGCCTGCACCTCAAAGAACTGTCTGTAAGGACCTTAAATCGGAATTAGTGGCCACTGGGTGCCATTCAAACATGCATGCTCATGCTCATTAGCATGCTAATGCTTATGTGTACAGGCAAGCAAACATGCACATGTAGATGCACGCAAGGCCCTGACTCTATAGTTTTGTGGACTGTTCTGCGCACATGCACATTTCTTTAAGCACAGGAATGAATTGGATTTGCTCGACAGAAGCACAGTGTCCCAGTAGAAGTGAAGACCAAAGCCAGCTTAAAAAGGAAAGAGACTCCAGACCTCAACACCATCTTGTCCCTGTGTAAGACCAGAACTTTTTTTTTACAGGACAAAGCCACCAGGTCATACATATGCCTCACTGAAGTGATGGTGATAAGGAATGCAACCTTGTGAGTAACTTTGGAAAGGGGAATATCACTAACAGGTTCAAGGGGCAGATTTTGAAGTGCTGAGAGATCCAGATTCAAATCCCACAGACTGATGGGTGAGCGCACAGGGGGAAACCCCCTGTAAAAAGGACTTAATCAAAGAATGGGAGGCTAGCGGTTTCTAAAACAAGATTACAAGTGTTTTGGTGATTTTAATGATGATGATACTCATGGCCAAATGCTGATCCAGGCCTACTTGCAAAAAAAAGCCAGGATTCATCTCACAGAATATTTTCTGGGATAAAATCTTCTTTTCGTCGCACCAAGTGAAGTCTTCAAAGTAAGATGGTGGACCTTATGAGAAGTGAACATCCTATTTTTTAGCATCTTAGGAATCACCAATCACCAATAAACCTAGACTTTTAATCGTAATGCTATTAAAGTCACTGATTATGAAGCAGGATGGTAGTTTAGGGTTAGGGTTCAAAGAGCATCTGCCAGAAGTCTGATCCATTCAGGGTACCAAATTTCCCTGGTCTAGTCCAGAGATATGAAAATCAGAGGGATACACTCCATCTCAATTCTGTGCACAAAAGGGGTTTAAAAGGGAGGAAAGACATAAATCTGGCTGTACTGATTCCACAGGGCCACCAGAGCCTTGCTTTCACTAGAGGATCTCTGTACCTGGAGAAAAACCTGTCCAGTTGCTGTTGGTTCTGGAGGCAAAAAGGTCCACATCTGGTATTCCCCACCTGTAACTCAGGTCTTGGAACACATTTGGGTTTAAGGCTAGAATTTTGGCGAACACCCTGGATATAGAATACAGGCCGAATGGCAGTGCTATGAACTGGAAGTTCTGGGGATCCACAAAAAAATGAATGAGCTAGAATAATTGGGATATGCAAGTAGGCATCCTTGATGTACACAAAGGCCAAAAAGGCTTGTGGGTGAATCTTCCTGGCTATTACCAGGAATATCCTTGATAAGGGTGTCCAAGGCAGCTCTGAAGAGACTTTGTCCTGCAAAAAGCTTGAGAAGCAAAGGCTTTTTGCACGCCTGCTTCACAGTCCAACATTTCAACTAAAGAGTTCCCTGCATGTTCACTTATCCACTAACCTGTCCACATAGTAGTTCATAGCTGTTGGCATGAACTATAAACACTCCACGACTAGGGAGTCAGTGTGAAGGGAAGATGGATCCCTTCTGATAAACCTTTGTCTATTTCCCAAATGTTTGACTAACTAAAATCACAGCTATGACTTGGTTGCAGTACAGGGCCTGCTAGAGAAGAGCAGGTTTTGGAAAGAAGAACTAGATGTTTATCTATAAATGTACAAAGTTTGTCAGGAATCTCCCAGTCTTCATATAGGATGTTTGGGATTAGTGACCTCTAAGGGATCCTAGAGAAATAGCAGCACTTATAGGTCACCATAAGATTGGATAAAATGTAGGGGAAAGTGTGGAGTTACACTTACAGACTTTACAGTTTGAGTCAGTGTTGCAATATGGCCCATGAAATTTTGTATAACTGCAGTTAAATCCTCTCAGAATAAAACTATTCAATAGAACAAAACAGCCTGCAACTGTCCAATCCAGATTGTTAAATACAGAAACTAGCTCAAGTAGCATGTAGGGAAGTCTTGACTAAAGAAAAAAAGAAATCTTGAAATAAAAAAAAAAACGGTTAGCAAAAACAGTTTGCGGTAGTAAAAAGACATCCTATTAGGACACTAGCAAAAATGTGGGGCATGCTGGGAGTGGGAAGGGTTATACCAAGCTGGTCATTGTCGTTGTATTTGCTGGTGTCCAAATCTTACTGTAGATGGCAGTATAACCCAATGGTATCTAAATCCGGTGTCCTTCAATGCACATGAAAGAAAAAAGGACAAATGTGCAGTGCACACTTAGGGCCATATATATAAGCACATAAAGGTCATAAAGGATTATATATGTTACCCTAGAGATGAATAGTCAGGCAGTTCAGAGGCAATTAGGAAAAGTCAAAGGTGGCGACTAAACATAAAATCCAAATCATACCATGGTCTTCAGCTTTTAACACTTCCAAATCTAAGCTTTCGTTCGCTTTAAAGAACAAATGAAACAGTTCAAAGGTTTTTCCATATACACTGGCTGTATCAAATGTAGACTGTATAGTTTCCTAGGATACAAAGAAAATACATAATTACATTTTCATGAGCATAGAATGTTGTTGCCTTTAACCAGCCATTTCAGATGACACACTCTTACAAGACTCTGGCATATAAACAAAGCAAGAGGTTATGTTCACATGCTACAACCATCCCCTATTTTTTTTTTTTTTTTCTAATATAAAAGGTTTAGTATTTGGTCATGCTTAAAATATTCTAGCTGTATTGCCAGTGTTCTTACATGTGAAATTACATGTTTTCTGAATAACCGAACATCTAAAGCATTTCATTAAATATAAATCGTTGTGCTGCACAGATGTAAAGTATTATTATTCAGCTTCAAGTATCCATGGTCAGTATTACTTAAATAAAAAATATTATTAAGCATATGGACGCTGTACTCTTTTTATAAAAAGCCTAGCAAAAATGGTGTGAATTGGCTTTGGTCTTATTAAGGCCAAAATATGAACTCTACACGACACACATTCATACTCCACATCTTCACTCAAACTGCTCCCAATCTCTACTATTTATGCTCTCTACTACATCACACAATGACACACAATGCTTCTAGCTTTTTTTGAGTTTCTGCATATTTCAGATTTGGATTTTTTTTTAATTCTTCTCAAATTTGTATCCCATTTTCTGCCACCTATAGAAATTTGATTTGCTTTTAGTTATAGGAACAGTTGTTTTCATTCATCCACATTCCATTTTTTTGCTCCTACACCACTGTCTGTTGTCAGAAACCACTGATCTTCTTTTCTTTTCAGAACCAAACCTTGTAAATTCCTGTGTATCTGTGTATTAGTGATAAGTATTACACAGGCTGCATAGGACAAACAATAAAAGAACAGTGAAGCAGAAATGTTGCATACAAGACCCTTTTTAGACTAAAACATGACATATAGCCAAAGTTGTTTACCCAAACATAAGTGGATTAAATCAAAGGTCTGAATTGATGTTAACGGGTCAGGCCACCCAAAAATTATATTTTATATATAAGGAACAAGCTACATTTGTACATTAGCGCTTATATGTCTTGAACAATCCAACAGTGAGATCTTTTGTGATAATTCCTGTGAGTTTTGCATGTTTCAGCACCTCTTGTTGCATTAAGTATAATACAAAATAAAAATCTCCAAAGTAGAGTGGGACCTCCATTATAATGACCACATCAGTTGCGTAGACTCAAGCCCTGTGCACACGATCAGATTTTCCGACGGGAAATGTTGGATGTCAGGCTGTTAGCGGAAAATTCGGAAATTCAAATTTTCCGCCAACAAATGTGTGTTGTAGGATTTTCCGATCGTGTGTACACAAGTCCGTCGGACAAAAGTCAAAAGTACAAACACGCATGCTCGGAAGCAGAAGCGCACGGTCTTGTAAATTAGCATTTGTAATGGAGAATTAACATTCTTGACGCGAAATTATGAAATATCCAAATGCAGCGCACAATTCTCTTCTTCTTTAATGGGATAATAATGAAGCTGTTTTGCTGGTGATACTGGTGGAGTTATTGCAAATTCATTTTCAAAGGCTTTTTTTTTTTCTAGTGATATCAAGAATAATATTATTATGGGTTTTTTTTTTTCTTTATTTGTGCAAGTTACCACAACACCCTTATCCCGTCGTTTTTAAGATCAAATATAAAACTATGTTGGTGTCCCTTGTCAATTTTATGTTTTATTTTTCTTTATTTGTGCAAGTTACCACAACACCCTTATCCCGTAGTTTTTATGATCAAATATAAAACTATGTTGGTGTCCCTTGTCAATTTTACATTGTATTTTTTAAAATTTAACTGCCTACTCCCAAACTGTCATTTTAAGTAAAACACATAGCCAAGTATTATTCTCCATGATTTTTTTATTGTGCATTAAAAAAAAAAATAATAATTAGACATGCTATCTGCCAATAGAACTTAACCAAAAAGTGCATTCTATGCATCCAAAAATACAGAAAATATACCAAATCAAATCATTATTCAACCAAAAAAATTATGTCAAAGCAATAACTCCAAGGCCAATAATAAATAACATGTTATCTCCTCCGATTCCGCAACATGTCTGGTTGAAGAACGGCCGTTCAGAAACAAACTGAAAAGCGGTAAATGAAAAACGCGAAAAGAAAATCAACACTCACCAAACTTCTACTAACACGAAATTAGCAGAAGGAGCCCAAAGGGTGGCGCTAAAGAGCTGAAAAAACACGTAGTACGTCTAGTACGTCACTAAGTTTGTAATTGTTGGGCAACATTTGTGTGACCGTGTGTATGCAAGACAAGTTTGAGCCAATGCCCTTCGGACAAAATTCCACGGTTTTGTTGTCGGAAAGTCTGATCGTGTGTACGGGGCTTCAGACTTGAGCATAAATCCCACTAAAAAAGTCTCAAAGAAGGGAAACTGTTAGGTCCCTTTACACTTTTCTGTCACACATCTCTTAAAAACTGTCAGTTTTCTGTGGACTTATCCTTTTATAGATGAGGGCCACCAGGGCTATTACACAAGAGTGTGCTATTAAATTCCAATATAAGCCAGGCTTAGAAACGCTAGAGCATCCTCTATTCCTTTCTAGTAATCATCTGTTGATTATACATTCATATTTATGCTTTCTAATTGCATAAGCTCACAACCAAACCCATTCCAGTTTTGCAATATATTTTCTATTCCTGCAATAGTACTAAGTTAAAATCTGATTAGCTCTCTAAAGGTGCTCACGTGCACAAGATGAAGGATACTTAAAGTGTATGTTACCCCAACATTTCCGATTCCTGATATGTGTCTGTGTTACCATGCACTTGTATTAGGAAGGACCCTGTTCTCTTTACATTACTTCTTTTGTGTAAAATACCTGCTGATCCTGCCAGTCCCCCTGTTTCCCTATATCATACTGACCATGCCAGGGCATGGAAGCACATCCATCCTGTCAAAGATCAATGTACTGCTGGTCGGTGCCTTCTGTTGACACGACCCCCCACCCCTGAAGTCTCCACCCCCAGCTCTCCAAGCCCCTTGCAGCTGAGAACAGAGGTCATGTGTACACTTATAAATAAAAAAAAAGAAACTGTATACTATATATATATATATATATATATATATATATATATATATATATATATATATATATATGAATGGGTTGAATGGGTTCTATATACTTTGGCTCACTTTGTTTTTATGTCTGTATACTGACATGTAATATATGTAAATATATCTGCATAAGTGTAGAACTTACTTTTATTTGAGAGATTAATCCCTGCAAATGCTTGTCATCTTCAAACATGGTACTTAGACTGGGTCCTTCTCCACACACCTTCTCCTCCAACTTGTTATTAATTGTTGGCTGAGTGAAAGCATCAAAATAAGGGTCTGGGACAAGACTGGCCAAGGACAACACAGTTTCTTGAAACCGGTGAACAACATTTGCAATTGTGTCCTAAAAATAAAATGTGAATCAAAAATAATATTATTTGATACAAGAAACATTTAAGCATTTATTCAACAATTATATGTATGTGATAGTTAAAAAAAAAACAGATCATAATGGGACACCAATATATAAAAACAAGAATAGCAGATTATAGTATATGAGGGCTCACATGATATATGCTGTCCTTTACAAATAAATGTGTGCTGCAGAAAATTCATATGGTAAGGTATTATCAAATGGCATACCTAGCATAGCTGACACCAAGGGCAGATTAGTTTCTAACATCCTTCATCCCACATCCCATATTTCAAAATAATTTAGGTAGGCAAAATGAAATTAAATTAACACTAACAATTAGCAGAAAAAATGGTGACAGTAAAGACTTCTTTATCTGAATGTTTTATGCATACTCATGCTGGGAAAAAAAACACAATCTAAAAAATGAATAGTGACGCAATGAAACATGGGATTGGGGATAATAACATAGTGCTAAATAAAATAAAATTCAAGGCTTTATTAGTGATGCATGTAGTGAAATGAGGCGAAATGGGGATAATAGCGGCATGCCTTGATAGTAACAGGCCTACAGGAGACTAAATTAATTGTGACTATACACGGGCAACAAATAAACAAACATGACAATATGTGGGCAAAAAAACAAGCAAATGTGACTATATGGAGGCAAAAAACAGGCAATCGTGACACTATGCAAACAACACACAGGCATTCATGACAATATGCAAGCAATTGTGCCAATATGCAGGCAACAAACAGGCAATCATTGACAATATGTGTACAATATTATGGCAATTTCGACTTTGAAACTCCTCACCAGCAACCCCCCTACACCTTTCACCAGCAAACCCCCACCAACAAATCCTTCCTTAGCTTTCCCCAGCAAATTCTCCCACACCTTTCCTCAGCACTCCTAGGTCCTGCTAACTGCAAATGAGCGGCAGGATGATTAATATTCAGTTGGCAGACCAGTCCAGGACACCAGAACTAAGAATGCTTGTCAGAGAACTCACGCTTTCCATGCCCGTCCTCGTCCAGCAGGAGTGAATCCTCACTCTGCGAGCGCCAATACCCATGCGCAGCCTTCCCAACGGAACCGAACGTGCGGGCGTACCCGCGTACCAACGCAAACATGTGCGCGTCCTCGTCTACCAATACGAACGGGGGCACGCACTCCCACGTCAGCACGAACGTGTGTGCGCAATCGCGCACGGACCCTCACCTCCACCAATCCCAGCACAAGGCGCCCTATATAAACAGGGCCTTCACATGTTGTCAGTGCTGGATCGTCTTCAGTCTTATGTCCTGAATACCTGCCTGAAGTACCTGCTACCTTGTTCCTGATTCACCCGGTTTTCCTGTTACCCTTCCTGGATTGACCCTGCTTATTGACTGTTTCCTCTGGTTTGACCTCGGCTTGGATTCCTTGACTACGTCTCTGCTCTCCGATTTGGTACCTCATCACCTGCCCGTTGCCAACCTTTTGCCTGCTTTTGACCACGAACTTGCCTTCCGCTTTGTACCTTGTTTGCCAGCCAGTTGCCGACCTGTTTCCTGTCTTGACCTCGCAGTGCCTACACCCACCTGTTCGGCCTTCACTGAGTTCAGCCTTGGTTACCAACCTACACACCAGCTCTCCAGAAGAACCGGTACTTCCAAGCACCAGTCTACCAGCCGCAGGCACTTGCACCCTTTCGTGCCCCAGCACTCCCTGTTCCTACCACCAGGGGTGTTGGGACCGGAACCGTGCACGAGGCCACCCTCAGCATCCGGGCTCCCTGTAAGGTACGTGATAATGCTCTTAAACTATTATCCCTCAGAGTCCTGTAATGCATCAAGCCATGAGCACCTTGATATGGATGTAGAGTAGAACAATGTTTGTGCACACCTCAATTCCAGGGTAGAGGATAGATGAAGCAGAAGTAACTGGAAGGCAGTGTATATCACACTGCCCAATGTGCTGTTCAGCTGCAGTGCTGCCTGTTGCTAATCATTTGTGTGCTCTGGTCAGTGCAGTGTAGTGAAATTAATCACAATCGGGCACCCTCTAAGCTGTGGTACCTGGTGCAGGCCACACATCCCCATTACCTTCCTGGGTACGCCACTGGAATTATCTTGGAATGGTCCATTGTAAGAAATAAAGATTTCTTCTGTTGACACTTTGACAAACCTTTTTTGTAACATTTTAGCTGAATTTCTGAAGAAATAGAGCATGTTCACTATGCTGACTTCTATCATTCAATTATGTACAAGCAAAAATTCTATGTTTTTAATTTTCCTTGATTTTATTGAGTATGCAAAGTGAATTTCCATCAAATTTACCAGTGAAAGCATAGATCAAACAGGGTTTATACCTGGGAAATCCATGGATATCAATATCCGCCAGGTTTTCACTTATTTACAGCTACCCCAAACTGAATCCACTTCTAGAGTCTTGGCAGCACTCGACATTGAGAAGGCCTGTGACTCTGTGGCCTGGCCTTATATGCTCTCAGTGCTTGAGGCTATAGGGTTCGGGCCAGAGATTTTGAAATGGGTGCATTTGCTTTACCCCTGCCCTTCAGCCCAATTTAAGCTTGGGGGAGAGCTCTCAGAGCCCTTTCCAGTTAGGAGGGGTACGAGACAGGGTTGCCCATTGTCTCAGGCTCTGTTCGCTTTTGTGATGGAGCCAGTGGCAGTGGCCATAAAGAGGGCCTCTGCTGTTGTTGGCATCTGAGTGGGAACCTTGGTGGAAAAGATTGCCATGTATGCAGATGATCTCATATTGTTTATGAATGACCCAGGGCCATCTCTTAAGGACGTGTTACATATACTGTCTGAATTTTCCATTTATTCAGGACTACAAATTCATTGGGGAAAATCACAAATTTTACCTTTTGATAGAGAGGCCCGAGATGGAGCTAACCTTACCCTACCTCTATTATGGTGATCCAGTATCATATACTTAGGTATTGAGATTTCCCCAGTTACTTCGGAATATTGTATCTTACATTTAGTTCCACTTCTTGACAATATGAAATCTAAACTGAGGGCATGGGCTAATCTTCCTTTGTCTTTAATAGGGTGCATAAATCTGTTTAAAATTAAGTTTAAGTTATTACCTGTTTTTTTTTTTTGGTATGTGCTCCAACATGCGCCAGGGTGGATTCCCCCAAATTTTTTTAAAATAATTAATTCTAGTCTAATGCCGCGTACACACAGTCGGAATTTCCAATGGAAACAGTCCGATGGGAGCTTTTCATCTGATTTTTCGACCGTGTGTATGCCCATCTGTCTTTTTCGGTCGGCATCTCCGACGGACTTTGGATTGAGAACCTGTTCTTAATTTTTCTGACGGATAATCTTTCTATCGGATTTTCCGATCGTGTGTATGCAATTCCGACACACAAAATTCCACGCCTTTCAAATACAATTTAAACAGCAACCAGTAGCTTTTTATACCTTGACCCTAGAGGATGTACTCAGAGATGACACCCTCACTAAACCCCTATCCATTATTTATAAGGCCATGTCTCCCTTTGTCCACTCAGGGTTGGAAGCTCTTAAATCTAAATGGGCATTCACTGAATGTCCCTGGCTTGGATGATGAAGGTTGGGAGGAAATATGGGAATGTGCCTTTCTACAGCTGGTTTCTGCAAGGGACAGGTTGATTCAGTAAAAACTCCTATATAGGATCTACCTCACACCTGCACGTTTACACAGAATATATCCCTCCGTTCCTGCCGAGTGTTGGCGGTGTGCAGCGGACTCAGCAGAACGTATCCATGTATTTTGGCAATGCCGTAATATTCAAACTTTTTGGTGGTGGTCTTGGTCATATAATCTGTGACCACTATTCATGTGCCCCTGGACAGTGGAGGTTTGTTTTCTGGGTTTGGTGGACACCCTGGCTCATCTTCGGGCCTCCAGGACACTGATAGGATAACTATTGTTCTATGCAAGGAAAATTATTCTTCTCCAATGGAATTTCCCATCTGCTCCAACCCTAACCTTGTGGAAAAAATTAATTAAATGTCAATTTACCAAAGTACAAGGCCACCTATTTAGCGAGAGGATGCCCTAAAAAATTCCACAAGGTTTGGGACATTTGGGTAGAGGACCTGTCTACTAATACTGACCCTGAATCTCCTAATTAGTGTATTACCTTACAAACGACCAGGTGGACATGTATGTTGAACCCACGTCCAATCCACATGTCTATCTTATTAAATGTGGCTTAATACTACCCCTGAGTAGCTGATACCTACAATACTCCAACAATCTCAGAAGTTACTGGAGCGTGTCGTTTTGTTCTAGTGCCAATAGCGGCACTAATGTTAAGATTTTATTTTTTATACTGTTTGTTTATTGTGATGTATGTGGACCGAGCCTGGGGATGGCCGATAGGCTTTGTTTTGTATCTAAACTAGAAACCCAATAAAAAGAATAAAAAAAGAAATTAAAAAAAATTACCAGTGAAAATTATTCTTGCAAACTGAAATCAAATTTTACAATGTAAAATACTCATTACTTTAATAAATTAGTTACAATGTATCTTTTTTATACGGCAAAATATAAAATAAAGAGAACGTGTATTGCTACTTCTTCTTCCTTTAAACTTCAACCTAAATGTATTTTATATAATAATAAAATTGTATATTTTTCACCTACATCAAAAAAAGTACCATTGTGGTAGATGCACACTAGAAGTGTATTACTAAAATATGGTGCAACATTATTTTATATATCAATATAAATGAAAAAGCTACATTTATTACCATATTAAGGGCATTTTTATTTATTAAAAAAAATAAGAAACAGACCTGAAAATCATCCAGTGAGGGCTCAAACCATAATAACTGGGTATCGAGGACAATTTCTGTGAGGAACATTGGCACGACTTCTTCTTCTGCAGGAGCTCCAGGCAGCGGGGACACCACAGAAGCCTATTTAAATAGAGAAAATCTTACTGTCATTTTATTCGTTTCCACAATGCAACCATTTTGAAAGACCAAGTCCAATGAAAATTGTTATTTTTGTTTTGCATGCTGGCTGGCAAGTGGAACCACATAGTGGTTTTATTTATCTCTCAAGGATAGGTGCATATTGTCAATATAAACATAATTTGAAAAAAAAAGTGTAATTATTACAGTGCAAGTCATTTTCTTCACAAGTGAAACAGTTATCATGTTTAATGCAATCCTAAGTAGGCCATATTTTTGGAGTCATGAGTTTTTGTTAATTTAAATTCCCTAGAGGAAGCCTAGGATTTTTGTCTTCAAAGAGGGAAAACTTGAAAAGGCAGGGCATACTGAATGGCTAGAATCACTCACTACTCTGTCCACACAGTATAGTGGCTTTCATATCATAATAACAAAAGCTGATTCAGGTTGAAGCATTTACCGCTTTTACTGCCATAGGCCTGATAATTGTTTGCACTCAATGCAGTCTGTGTTTGCATGTTTCACATCCCCTCAAAAACACATGTTACAGACCTGAAAGTTTATTACAGCCCAACAAACCATATGTTTTCTAAAATCACAAAATGTATACAATTAAATCACAGTATCTATGATTTTGTGCATATCTGATATTCCTGAAAAGGTCTTTAGGCAGAAAAGATACTAAAGTATGTTACTAGTCCATACAAAATTAAGAAGTCTATTTTTTGTAAAAAAAAAGATCTCTTGAGTACATAAATATTAGATACATGCCAATCAAACATCACTTGCGATCACCTGGTAAGGATAGTTATGGCACACAGATATTTTTTAACTTGTCTGAAAATCTCTGTGCACATAGGTGGCAGTAATTTCCGCTTCTGCAAATAAAAAATGAGAATGCCACCACCCATGCATTGTTTATACAAGACATGTCAGAAAGCATACTGCAGAGATTCCTGACACCTGGCACACTGGCGATGAATTCAAGGACAGGCAAGAGGTCTTATCACTCATCATTTTTAACCACCACCTGTGGCTCTATCTGCCCCTAAATCTAGCTCAGCCCACACCTCAAGAAAAAAAATCATACATTCTGATTTTTCCCTAAAGTAAGCACATTTAAGATGAGCAAAATTGTGCCTATTCAATGAATAGGATGAAACATTGCATTTAGTTCTTTGAAGATATAACACAGTGTACAGTCATGTAGGAATGTAAAGCATAGCACAGCTTACTAGGTGTAGCAGTTTGATGTAAGTAGTGTACAGTAAATTATACAGATTTCCGTATTCTACAGTATGTAATGTACAGTGCAGTATACAGAATAAGTTCAGACTACTAAATGTAAAGCAAAATGCCTGCTACCCCTGTAAAAGTGAATTCTTACATTGGTGATCAGTTGTAAATTGCCATCTTACATGTTGATCAGTGGCAGGAAGTTGAGATCATTTGCATCTGTGGTTACTTACCTGCCCACTGGTCCTGAATGTTTATGGACCAGCACCATAAACATGCATTCAGGGCAACTGACAGTTTTCCCACAAAAGCATTATCCACCCTTATGTTGTCAAAGGTACAAATTCAGACTATAAAATACTAGCAACGATCCTGGCAAAACGTCTCAATGCAGTCATTCTGATGCCCCGTACACACGGTCGGAAATTCCAACGGAAAATGTCTTATCGGACCATGTTGTCGGAAAATCCGACCGTGTGTGGGCTCCATCGGACTTTTTCCGTCGGAATTTCTGACGGAAAAAAATTTGAGATCCTGCTCTCAAATTTTCCGACAACAAAGTCCGATCGGACTTTTTCCGATCGTGTGTAGCGAATTCCGACGGACAATGTGCCACGCATGCTCAGATCACATTACAAGACCAAAGCTATTGGCTACTAGCCTCAACGAACGTCACCACGTTCAGAATGATCGGATTTTCCGACAACTTTGTCCGACCGCAACACCAGTGTCGGACAAACGCTAGACACAGCGAAAGCCTTCGACTCAATAGAATTGCCCTTTCTTATGGCTGAGTTAATTTGGCTTTAGTGCTAAATTCCAACAATGGGTCACTATATTTAATATGGATCCCACATCTAACCTTTTAGTCAATGGTCTCCTATCCCCATCTATACAGCTTCAAAGAGGTACCAGGCAGGGGTGCCCTCTGTCTCCGCTGTTATTTGTGGTCGCTATTGAGATGCTGGCACTGGGATTTCGGCAGTCTCCTCTCTTTAAAGGCATCACTATGGGTAAGAGAGTAGACACTATAGGACTATACGCAGATGACATTATTTTATATATGCAGGATACCTCTGCCCTTATTAGGAATATCGATGCAAATCATAGATAAATTTGGCACATATTCGGGCCTTAAAATTAACTGGCAGAAGTCAGCCATAATGCCCTTTTCATTGCAGGCCCTTCCATGTAGTGATCCTCCATGCCCTCCATCCGTTGATAGAACTGGAGGGGGGAAAGGCATATACCAATATTGACACTGGCCCATACGTTGTGGAGGGAGACCAAGAAAATTAAAAATTTTCTGGGTACTAATGAGGCGTTGGCACTCTGGCACAATCCAATGTTCCCCCATTTAAAGCAATTTGTGGACTCTGGATTCTGGGAGCGTAGGGGAAGGTTTTCTCTGGACAACATCTATGATGGAAATGTATTGGCTTCTTTTGAGGGATTGCAAAGGAAATATGAATTGCCCCAGTCTACCTTTTATAGGTATTTACAACTTCGACATGTGCTACATACTCAATTTGGTACTCGTGACACTGACTTCTATAAATATCCACTGATAGGAGTGCTTCGATCTCAGGGCCCTAGGGGACTTATCTCAACTCTGTATCTACATTTACTCTCTGCCACGACTAGTGGGGCTCCACCGGAGGTGCGCATCAAGTGGTAACAACTTGTCCCTCGATTTGACTGATGAGGATTGGTTCGCATGCTCCACCCATCTATCTGTATCTCCCGCAGTCAACAATAAATGAATCCACCTTTATATGGTATAGCAAACATACCTGACCCCGGTCAGACTGCACGCAATGCACCGTATACCTACCTCTGCATGCACTAGGTGCACCTGTCCGCGTGCAGATTTTGTGCATGTTATGTGGTTCTGTCCAGTTATAGTGAGATACTGACAACAGTTGACGGAGATATTGTCTGCGGTCTTATCAATTCCTGTTCCATGTACCCCACTGGTGTGTCTTCTGGGGGTCCTCGACGAGGAGCAATGGCTAACACATATTAGGACCATGCTACTGGAGACATTATTTATGGCCCGTAAAGCCGTAGCACTTAAGTGAATCCAGCCCACACCTCCATCCATACATACATACATGGCTTTGGTTAGTGAATCAGGTATTACCCTATGAAAAACTAATATTTGAACACAGGGGTTGCCCAACTAAGTATAATAAAGTGTGGGATGCTTGGTGTTCTTCTGCCCTTACAGTAACCAACACGTAACAATATCACTAAAAGATTTGAGAAATAGCTATTGTACTTTTGCGTTTCTATGGTGTTTTCTATAACATGTGTATCAGGATCAATATGCTGAGAAATGCAGTGTACTTGTAAAGACATAGAAATGTTTGCACTGTAATGCCCCGTACACACGGACCATGTTGTCGGAAATTCTGACCGTGTGTGGGCTCCAACGGACTTTTTCCGTCGGAATTTCCGATGGAAAAAGTTTGAGATCCTGCTGTCAAATTTTTCGACAACAAAGTCCTATCAGACTTTTTCCGATCGTGTGTAGGGAATTCCGACGGATAAAGTGCCACGCATGCTCAGATCAAATTACAAGACCAAAGCTATTGGCTACTAGCCTCTACGTAGTCCCGTCGTATGCAACGAACTTGACCACGTTCAGGATGATCGGATTTTCTGACAACTTTGTCCGACCGTGTGTATGCAACACCAGTGTCGGACAAAATCCGTCGGAAAAAATCTGATGGATTTTGTGGTCGGAATTTCCGACCGTGTGTACAGGGCATTAGATGTACCGTACTGTTTTGTTCACTCATGTTGTGCGTATTTGATAACTGTCATTGTCATGTACCTTTTTCAATAAAGAGAGTTTAAAAAAAAAAAGTACAATTTTATGTATATTGGTGGACAGGACTTTTTTATGAAAACTGTCAACTGTTATCACTGTTGTCTGGAAGATCTATTACATAGAAACATAGAAAAGTAACTGCAGAAAAAAGACAAAGTAGTCCATCAAGTCTGCCCATTTTTATTTTATTTTATTTTTTTGTTCTTTGGGGTTTTTCTTTTTTCTTTCTTAGTTTTTTGTAGTTCAGCTGTTGCAGAACTAGAAGTCCCATGAGGCATAGCAAGTCTCTGACAGCCACAAGCATGACACCCAGAAGCAGAAGCATGTTGGGACTTGTAGTTTTGCAACAGCTAATTGCATATCCCTGCTGTAATTTGTGCCAAAGGTACTTTAACAAAGTATTGAGCAAAGGCGGTGAATACTTATGTACATGTAATATATATATATATATTTTTAATACATTTACAAAGATTTCAAACAAACTTCTTTCATGTTGTCCTTATGGAATATTGTTTGTAGAACTTTGAGGAAAATAATTAATTTAATTAATTTTTGAATAAGGCTGTAACATAACATAACATAAAATGTGGAAAAAGTGAAGCGCTGTGTATACTTTCTAGATGCACTGTAATATCTGTATCTATATAATGAATGCAAATGAGTGAGTCCAGTTGTTATAATCAACACCACATCCCAATATGTACAGAAAAAATCTTTATCTATACTTTTTTATCACATCAAGTTGTGCTGCTGAAGTTTCTAGTGCACTTCACGAACCATTATTTTGCACCTTTTTTTTAATTTTTTTTTGTTTATAATAAAACTCATTAAAACTACTAAACACAAAACATTACCCTTGCAAACCATTTGAATAATCAATTGGATGATATTATCAGTGAAACTTCATCATAGCCAGCAAGCCAAACAGATGAAAAGCCATTTTTATATCTATAGACACACAATTTTCAATGTAAATGTTACCTTTTTGTCTGTCGCTTCAGCTTGCGTGAAACTAGTGTTCCATGCCTGTATCACTGCATAAGAAGGTGTATATTTCATCTTTTCCACCAGGTAGTTCAACAAAGATGACACTGAGTTAACAGCCAGAATGTGCATGGTGTTCACTATCAGGTAATCAGTCAATCGAATAAAGCTTTGAAAAATTAAAAAAGAAACACAACAGTGATAAGAAATTTCGTTTTGTAAACAGTATTTTTCAAAATCCTTGAATGAATTAGAAACTTGCATATTTTTTCTTTTACCAATAATATAATATTTATTTGTTTATCCATTAACATCAGTTATCATGATTTATTTTTTTTAGATTTACATACACCATAGGACAATATTACCGTAGTTGCCCACTATTAAGAATAAGAAACAATCATTGATCTACCTTCAACACACACCTATGCATCTTGGAAAATTCTCCATATATCTTCTTATTTTAAAGCTTGCGTTTGTCCCTTATTCTTCTTGAGAAATTAATCAGCAATTGTGGGTTTCAAAACAATTTCTATGTTCTTTTTTTAATTAAAGGTTTTGAATGTTTGCTAGGGAACTTTCATCCTTCTTTTTATAAACAATGAGTTTATGTTCTAATGATGTTTCAAAGTATTAATATATACATTTAACATCAGATTCATTTCTTGGTAATTTTTACTTTGGAAGCTCTTATTAGAGCCATTATTCTTTGGTATTCCTGTGACAAATGGTGTTAAAACCCTCTTTACCTATTTGTGCACAGCATAATTAAAGGGGTAGTATTCTATGCTTTAAAGTGAGCCCTAGAATTTCCCAGCCGAATATGTGCTCTTCCTCTGCCCGGGGTTCTCGGCTCTTGATTGGATAGATTGATAGCAGCGTAGCCATTGCGTCCCGCTGCTGTCAATCAAATCCAATGACGCGGGCGCCGGGGGGCAGGGCCGAGTCCGGCATTTGTGTCTATGGACACCGAATGCTGGACTCGGAAGCGCGCCCACAAGGTAACCGCCCCGAGAGAGCGCTTCTCCTAGGGGGTTATCTGATGTGGGGAAGAGCCACGAGAGCCACAGAGGGACCCCAGAAGACGAGGTTAGGGGCCACTCTGTGCAAAACGAACTGCACAGTGGAGGTAAGTGTGATATGTTTGTTATTTAAAAAAAATAAAACTCAAACCTTTACAATCACTTTAACTTTTCAATTAGGTTTTTTTACTAAGGCCTCCCACAATGCTGAACCTACATCTCTATTTCATCATTTTTCAAGACATTTCTGGCTTCAAACAGGTCTATTCAGCTATAAAAAAGACAATCTACCAAGGCAGGTTATACAAAAATGAAGAATAAAACCCTTATATTTGGAAGTGAGACATTTGATAATCACCTGCACATTAGCAGGTTTTACTACATTGCAAAGTTTTGAGTGACCTAACAAATGGAATTTTCTGATTGGAGGAGAGCATTCAGAAATGACCTAATCATTAGACTAGTTTTTTTTTAAGCATTACTCTATTTAAATATTCAGTCATTAAGCTGTATTGCCTTGATCGCAGTGGGGAAACACAAATAGTCATGACTTTGTATGTTATCTGGCAGGAGTGTCTGCATTAGAAAACTAGCTGAATAAGATTATAATTGTGGTGGCTCCTTACGCATATGTACTTCAACTGAATATTTAGCGATTTGCCTAAACTTAAAGTGAAGTTGCCCCCCCAAAAAAAAAAAATCATTAATGTTCCTAAAAGAAATAAAAAAAAAAACATTTGGAACTTTTTTTTTAACTCACCTCTAAATGGCTGTTGCCCCCTCCCTCTTGTCAATCATCTGGGACACGTGACCGCCCCCAGATGATTGCACGGCCACTCACGGCGCGCGGCACCGCTCGCGTATGCGCAGTGCGTGCCCGGCTGTGAAGTGGGTAATTTGAATATTGGCTACCTTTACTTGGTGCTTTAATGAACTCGCTAGTGTAGCGTTACCCCCGTAGGGGGTGCTAAGTGATGTGGCCCACCTGTCACCCTGCCCGGCATTCACTTCCCAGACACTCCAAGACAATGTACAGTCTGTTGGCTTTGTTTTGTTGTTTTATTGAGGGATGGGGCATGGGAAATATTTGCATGCCCAGTAGAATAATAGCAAAATTGCAAGGAACAACTATGTACACTCTTTGTACACTTCTCCAAACTCCTCCTGCACAACTCTTGCTTGCAGACTATTCCTCTCACTCTATCCCCTGCACAACTCCTAACTCCAGGAGCAGCTAGCACATGTTTAGGCCTGACACTGGCTCAGCCCTTTGCAGACAGGGACCGCGGGCCCCTATGGTGTAGCAGAAAGTAGAAAGTCTTTTGTGCTAGCTGTCCTATAGTTGGACTACTGCTCCCAGTCAGCCCTCTTCAGGCCCTGCCAGACCTCCTGGCTGCAGCTGCCTGACTTCACTGCCCATGACATTGCAATCCTCCCTACTGGCTCCACACCCAGCTCTGACTGTTTCCTCTCAGTCCTCTCTGGCATGCCTCTCCAGTCCTCCTAAATGCACATGTTGTTCCCTCCTGAAGACTTGCCTGGCAGTACTAGCTCCTGCATGTCCTCTCTGACTCCTCCTGTGCCTCCTGTCCAGATCCTTCATGCTTTCTTGAAGGGCTCCATCCTGCACCCAAGTCCCAGGCCCAAGGTCACCCCCCCCCCCCCCCCCTCACCAGACTGGGGAGCTAACTCAAATGCACTGACAGCCTAGTACTACATTCTAAGTTCTTCCACCCGACAACTCCTCCCCAGCTAGGCTGACATTAGGTATTTCAAGGAGGCCTGCCCCCTGCCAATCCTAGTTGGGGATTGGCTAGGGCTTCCTGAGATACTACAGACAGCTCCACCTCTCTTCCCCTCCTCTTCTTCTAGAATCCTCTAGAAGATAGAGGGAGGTAACAGTGAGGTGATGCTGTCTGTGAGTCATAGCTGCTACTCTGAGCCACTCCCAGCCCACACAAACCAAAACAAACAGGCCTAGCTTCCAGCTAGGCCTGCCATCATTTACCTATACTCACGAAAAAAATAACTAATCTAGCACCTACCTATGTAGAGGGTGCTACACTAGCATCATTTTAACCCAGCTTCTAAAACCCAGAACACTCTCAACTGGTAATTAAAATCAAATAAAATCAAATAAAATCTCACAAAAAATAAATAAAAAAAAACTGCTGCGAAAAAAGAAATGACAATGCCAATAGCATTTAATCAAATTTTTTTTTTTCTAATGCCGTGAATAAAATATTAACGAATAAGATCTTATTTGAAACACAAGTTAATAAAATAAAATATTGTTACACATTCTGTTTATTGACATGCGTTTATTCATGTTACCTTACTACAAGTATTTAGATAATTAAAAGCAGTATACTGTATCTGCTATATTGCTACTACTGTCATAGCTTGTCCACTGACCATGTTAGCCTTCTGCAGTGAGACCTCTTGTTTGCCTGTTCTGTGTACGTCATTTTATCAGAAGATTCTCCAAAGGGGTCACCTTCAATGTGAGACAGACCCAGCATATCTTGTGAAGTTTCAACTAAAATTCCTTTTGGAACAAAAAATTAACACATTTTTAAGCTCAATTAAGGCTCATGTTTTGGCCAGCACACACACACACATGCACATATCTAACAAAAAAAAAACAAGTTAATAATAAAGTCTAGTAGAATTTCACTTACAGCTAACCTCCAGGCAGACATAAAAGGTGCAAACTGATACAGCTCTGTATTAATTAATACATCATTAGATTTTTACATGCAAGAGCTCAGACTAGGGAGGGGGGCGGAGGTAGCACAAAGAGTCAATCAGTTGTGTTGCAGTGCAAGAAGCATGCAGATAGAGAGGAGAGAGCAGAGTGAATGAAAGATGAGCTTATTGATAGTCTGCCTCTCTTTTCACAGACTAGTCACAGACTGGTGGTGGGGATGAGACCTGTAAAGCCCCATACACACGGTCGGATTTTCGCATGGATTCTGTCCGATCGGACAATGTTGTTGAAAAATCAGACCGTGTGTATGCACCATCGGACAGTGTACGTCGTATTGTCCGATGGACAAAGTCCTATCTCCTGCTGGATAGATTTTCCGACAACACGGTCCGATCACACCAAATCCGATCGTGTGTATGGTAGTCCGACCGGACAAAGTGCTACGCATGCTCAGATCACATTACAAGACCAAAGCTATTGGCTACTAGCCTCTACGTAGTCCCGTCGTAGGCAACAAACGTCACCACGTTCAGAATGATCGGATTTTCCGACAACTTTGTCCGACCGTGTGTACGCAAAACCAACATCAGACAAAGTATGACGGACATGGTCTGACGGACCTGGTCCTCGGATAATCCGCGCGTGTGTATGGGGCTTAAGTGTTCTAAACTGCAACAGAAAAAAAATTCCCTGCCCTGCCAGACAGGGCTGTACTGCAGGGACATGCAGTCAGGGGAGGCATATCCTCACCTGCCATGAACATAAAAAAAAAAAAAATTTGAGGGTCATAGCTCGGTGACCTTGGGGATTGTAGCTGAAGTCCTACCCCACCACTGGTCAAAATGTGGGGCTCCTACGACCTATTGTTCCGTAGACACAGGGGTTCCTTGCGCTGCCTGTCAGAAGTTACATACAAAGCGGCCAGTTTAACCACTTTCCGACCGGCGCGCGACGATGTACGTCCATTTTTTGAAGAGGGATATCTCGGTAACGGCAGCAGCTGCTGCCACAACCGAGATATCCATCTCTTCAGGCGCCGGTCGGCTGTCCGATAATGGTGGTCATCGCGGCGGATTCGCCGCGAGATCACCGTTATCGGCGGCGGGAGAGGTCCCCCCCCCTCCCGCGCTCTCCCGCGCCTTCCGCCGCTTACCGGAACCGTCGGCAGCGGCGGAGGCGATCGGGTCCTTCCCCCTCCTGACGCTAAGATGGCCCCCACTCATCTCTATACCATAGGAGGTCACTTCCGCCCATACCTCTTAAAGAGGAATTTTCAAATGTCATTTTTTTAAATGACATTTTTATTTTTTTTTCATTGAAGTCCAAATATGAGATCTGAGGACTTTTTGACCCCAGATCTCATATTTAAGAGGACCTGTCATGCTTTTTTCTATTACAAGGAATGTTTACATTCCTTGTAATAGGAATAAAAGTGAGCCAATTAATTTTTTTTTAAAAAACAGTGTAAAAATAAATAAAATCAAGAAAAATAAATAATAAAAACAAAAAAAAATGTTTTAAAGCGCCCCGTCCCGACGAGCTTGTGCGCAGAAGCGAACGCATACGTGAGTAGCACCCGCATATGAAAACGGTGGTCAAACCACACATGTGAGGTATCGCCGCGATCGGTAGAGCGAGAGCAATAATTATAGCCGTAGACCTCCTCTGTAACGCAAAATATGCAACCTGTAGAATTTTTTAAACGTCGCCTATGCAGATTTTTGAGGGTAAAAGTTTGATGCCATTCCACGAGCGGGTGCAATTTTGAAGCGTGACATGTTAGGTATCAATTTACTCGGCGTAACATTATCTTTCACAATATATAAAAAATTGGACTAACTTTACCGTTGTCTTATTTTTTTATTCAAAAAAGTGAATTTATTCCAAAAAAAGTGCGCTTGCAAGACCGCTGCGCAAATACGGTGTGAAAAAAAGTATTGCAACGACCGCCATTTTATTCTCTAGGGTGTTAGAAAAAAAACAATATATAATGTTTGGGGGTTCTAAGTTTTTTTCTAGCAAAAAAAACTGTTTTAAACATGTAAACACCTAAAATCCAAAACGAGGCTGGTCTTAAAGTGGTTAAATACAAGCTGGCACACTCTGTTTGCAGCAGACTGAAGCCCCATACACACGGTCGGACAATCCGCGGACCAGGTCCGTCGGACCATGTCCGTCATACTTTGTCTGATGTTGGTTTTGCGTACACACGGTCAGACAAAGTTGTCGGAAAATCCGATCATTCTGAACGCGGTGACGATTGTTGCCTACGACGGGACTACGTAGAGGCTAGTAGCCAATAGCTTTGGTCTTGTAATGTGATCTGAGCATGCGTAGCACTTTGTCCGGTCGGACAACCGTACACACGATCGGATTTGGTGTGATCGGACCGTGTTGTCGGCAAATCTTTCCAGCAGGAGATAAGACTTTGTCCGTCGGACAATCCGACGTACACTGTCCGATGGTGCATACACACGGTCTGATTTTTCAACAACATTGTCCGATCGGACAGAATCCATGAAAAAGTCAGACCGTGTGTATGGGGCTTGAGAGAACTCAATGGATAGCTTGGAGTCTTGCACCAATGGATGAAAAATACCATTGGGCCAAGCTGTCCAATAAAAATGCTGCAGTGGTGGCATGCCTTTTACTGCAGTGTCATAGGAGGGAGCATGTGTCTAAAAGACACATGCTCCCATCCAGCCCAGCCCTCCTAACAACAAGGAAAAAGCATGGGTTTATGGGTATGAGATTTACCCACAATCACATGTTTTTCTCACACAATTAAAAGGGAGAATGAGAATCTGCTGCTGTTGAAAATGTACTGTTTTAATCAAGCTAAATCATATATTTATATGCTAACATAATAATTTATTATTTATCTATTTACTGTGAAATTACTGGTTGGAAGTTATAACTCCAAACTTCAGTAATTTGTCCGTTAAGCCACCTGCTTGAGTACAGTTTTTGAAAATATAGTTAATTATCCTAAAAACAATATATAATATATATTTATATATTACTTACCTATGGTAATTAACCCCTTGCCACCCCCAGGCCAATTCTGACACTTCTCTCCTACATGTAAAAATCATAATTTTTTTTGCTAGAAAATTACTCAGAACCCCCAAACAATATATATATATATATATATATATATATATATATATATATTTTTTTTTTTTTAGCAGACACCCTAGAGAATAAAATGGCTGTTGCCACTTTTGTCACACGGTATTTGCGCAGACATTTTTCAAATGCCTTTTTTAAAAATAAACTGTTTTAATGAACAATACAAAAAAAAAAAAAACACTAAAGTTAGCCCAATTTTTTTGTATGATGTGAAATATTATGTTACGCAAAGTAAATAGATACCTAACATGTCACGCTTTAAAATTGCGCACACTTGTATAATGGCGCCAAACTCTCTATTTTTACATGTTACATGTTTAGAGTTACAGAGGAGGTCTAGTGCTAGAATTAGTGCTCTCACTTTAACGTTCACGGCATACGTAACCTGTGTGTATCTGACTCTGATACTAGCCAGTGCCTCACCAGCCACTGACCTCACCGCACGTCCATGCTATACTGTGTGGAAGAGCTGTGTATATTACAGAATGGATGGAGAGAAAAATAAATCATTTGGCAGGTCAAATACCTCCCATATATGAATTTCATCTGTGTATTTAGCGGTTTGCCTGGAGCTCAGCTTTAAAAATTAGATACAGTACTTCCCTTAGGTTAATTTAAAGCAAGGACAAGGATATACCACCTCCCTTTTGCCAACTCTACCACACAATTTTGTGCCCCCAATCATACCACTGCCTACATCTCAGCAAATATTATGGATAGAAGAAAATAATCAATCAAACTCTTCTCACCTCTGTTAGGGATGGTATGGAAAGACATAAAAAGCAACAGGAAAATTATAAAAATGTTACTGGAGCAAGCAATAATCTGTATTAACCATGGTGAATGTTACTTACTAATGTTTGTCATAAATAAAATGTATTGTGGATTATTTTAGTATTTAAGTACGCAATAATTAAGAAAGCTTTATATACAGTGCCTTGAAAAAGTATTCATACCCCTTGAAATTTTCCACATTTTGTCATGTTACAACCAAAAACATAAATGTATTTTATTGGGATTTTATGTGATAGACCAACACAAAGTGAAACATAATTGTGAAGCGGAAGGTACATGATAAATGGTAAAAAATATGTGTAATGGTCCTCTGCACTACTACTAGTAAATAAAATAAAAATTTAAAGTGGAAATGCAGCAAAACCTAATAGTGTTCACAACTACACAAATAAATAAAATTCAAATTTCAGTGATCTTGCGCATAACCTACAAACCTCCATATATGAAATCAGTCAACAAAAATATTAAATTAATACAATAATGTGAAATGTATTGCATTCGATGTTCATCCAAACAATAGTGACACAATTAATTATGTGCCATGAAGTCCATAAGTGAAGATAGTCCAATTGCTCAAAGTAGTGAAGATGAAGCATCAATAAAACTTGGTAATTTATCCAATGAGTGAAACCGCTGACACCACACCACTGTGCTCACAGAACTCTCACCTCATAGGCATAAGTCATATGCCTTGGAACAAAATCCAATAGAAACAGCAAATTCCACTTCCAGGATCCAGGATCCACAATAAGCTTTTTTGTATCTTCACCCCGCATATCAGATGTTCCATTCCACATGTAAGGTAACCTCCAAAAGTGTATTACCATTAAAAATAAGTTTATTAGGATAAAAAAATACCTGCTTACATAAAAGCAGCAGCAAGTGCGCCAAAGAGAGACAAACATTCAGCGTTTCACGCCACCTCGCGCATCACTTCCAGTGACTAGTTTTACTTATGGACTTCACTGCACATATTTAATTAATTGTGTCACTATTGTTTGGATGAACATCGAATGCAATTAATTTCACATTATTGTATTAATTTTATATTTTTGTTGATTGATTTCATATATGGAGGTTTGTAGGTTATGCGCAAGATCACTGAAATTCTAACATGATAAATGGTTTTCAAAATTTTTTACAAAAAAATATCTGAAAAGTGTGGCGTGCATTTTTATTCAGCCCCCTTTACTCTGATACCCCTAACTTAAATCTAGTGGAACAAATTGCCTTCAGAAATCACTAATTAGTAAATAAAGTCCATCTGTGTGTAATTTAATATCAGTATAAATACCGCTGTTCTGTGTAGCCCTCAGAGGTTTCTTAGAGAACCTTATAGAAAAAAAAGCAGCATCGTGAAGGCCAGGGAACACACCAGACAGGTCAGGGATAAAGTTGTGGAGTAGTTTTAAGTTATAAAAAAAATATCCCAAGCTTTGAACACTGTTCTTTCCATTTTCGGATGATGGATTGAATATGGCACAACTGCAAACCTACTAAGACATGCCCATCCACCTAAATTGGCAGGCTGGTCAAGGAGAGCATTAATCAGAGAAGCAGCTAAAAGGCCCAGGTAACTCTGGAGAAGCTGCAGAGATCCACAGCTCAGGTGGGAGAATCTGTCCACAGAACAACTATTAGTCGTGTACTCCACAAATCTGACCTTTATAGAAGAGTGGCAAAAAGAAAGCCATTGTTGAAAAAAAGCCATAATAAGTCCCGTTTGCAGTTTGCGAGAAGCCATGTGGGGGACACAGCAAACATATGGAAGAAGGTGCTCTGGTCAGATTAAACCAAAAATTTTACTTTTTAACCTAAAAGCAAAACGCTATGTGTGGCAGAAAACTAACACTGAACATCACCCTGAACAGACTATCCCCACTGTGAAACATGTTGGTGGCAGCATCATGTTGTAGGGATGCTTTTCTTCAGCAGGGACAGGGAAGCTGGTCAGAGTTGATGGGAAGATGGATGGAGCCAAATACAGGGCAATCTTAGAAGAAAATCCATTAGAGTCTGCAAAAGACTTGAGACTGGGGCAGAGGTTAACCTTCCAGCAGGACAACGACCCTAAACATACAGCCAGAGCTACAATGGAATGGTTTATATCAAAGCATATTCATCTGTTAGAATGGCCCAGGCAAAGTCCAGACCTAATTTTAATTGAGAATCTGTGGCAAGACTTGCAAATTGCTGTTCACAGACGCTCTCCATCTAATCTGTCAGAGCTTGAGCTATTTTGCAAAGACGAATGGGCAAAAATTTCACTCTAGATGTGCAAATCTCAAAGATGGTAGAGACATACCCAGAAAAACTTGAAGCTGTAATTGCAGCGAATGGTGGTTCTACAAAGTATTGACTTGGTGGCTGAATACAAATGCATGATACACTTTTCTGATTTTTTTTGTAAAAAATTTTGAAAACCATTTATTATTTTCCTTCTACTTCATAATTATGTGCCACTTTGTGTTGGTCTATCACATAAAATCCATTTCAAGGGGTATGACTACTTTTCATGAGCCTAAAATATTTTAGTTTTACATCCTAAATCCAAAAGTTGTTTTCCTTGTTAAAGTAATTCTAAACCACAAAAGATGTATACAGTAGCTTGCACTGAAAATACAATATTATAATAGATATTCGATCCGGCAAATTATTTATATGTGCATGGATTCTGAATTTACCTGGAGTCTCTGAATCATCGGGGTAGTCATCTGGTCTAAATCCAGCTTCTAACAAAGCTGTTCGACTAGCGCTCCTGACCACTTCCTTTGCTAGGTCGCGGAACTCAGACAATCGATTTGCAACCTAAGAGATAACACAATTGGTATTTTTTTAATCCTAAAATCAAGAAGATATTTATGGTAGGTTATTCTTGTATTTGCAGAGAAAATGACACTTTGGAAAGATAAATGACCACCTCCGCAGATTATAGGCAGGATAGGACCCGGGGACACGCGCTGGGAACGACCACCAAGGACCCCAAAAGGCCAATATTATATGCTGTTACCTTACATACATTTAAATCAGCATGGACCAGCACGGACCATCCACTGTTCAATACAGCACTCCACTAATCTACGTTTATCAGCACTTGCACCCTTAAGCGTTGAAAAACTTTTTGTGGACTCTATTGTACAATTACCGTCATAGCATGGTGTGTGGCACTGATACACAACTATTTTGATGTTGCACTTTATTATTTATATTCCCATCTGAGAAACCAACACGTTATTCTGTGCACTATTGTTTTTATGCATTTTGTTTCACCGTATTATTTATATCACTTTATCGTCACTAGTAACTGAGGATCAATATTCCTCACTGGTCATTTATTTTTAATGTATAACTTGGAAGTGCGATTAAGAAAAAACAGCAAGCAACTGCACCTTGAAGAGTCTATAATCAAATTTTTCTCCCTCCTTTTGCATAATGCATAAAAAAAAAAAACTTGCATTTAAAATGAACAGACATGCTCGTAAATGTATGCAGTAACATACTGGTCAAGAAAATGCATCAATGTATGTCCATAGGGGTGAATGGGTTTAGATACATTACATGGCCCACAGTATGTGAACAAGTTAACAAATCATTGAGTTCAAGTGTTTCCAGTGAAGTGTATTGTTAATGTTATAGCATACAGTGTGTTTTAGACAACTGTAGACTTACAACCTTGTGGCAACAGTCTGGGGAAGACCTTTTACTGTTGCACCATGGCTGTGCCTCTGTGCACAAAGGCAGATCCCTACAAACATGGTTTGATGCGTTTAGTGTGGTTGGGTGTCCACAATTTTTTGCCCATATAATGAATATGTGTTTTTTTTTGTTGGTATATTGCTAAAAAATCAATTTTTATGAATTGATTTAATTTGCAACTATATTACCATGATTAGCCAGTCTAACCCTTTTCTTCCTGGTCTTGGAACAGGTTGCCTCCTCTATCATCCTGAGCTTTTCTTGGTTACAGAGACACTCACTAGCCATAAACTGATCCACTTTCAAAGTCCTGGCTTGGGGCCCTCTTTGCCATTTCTGTTGTTTTCCTGCTGCACCAATTACGAAAGTAGTAGAGTTGGACTATACCCAAACCATTCTGCAGATTCAGATTTTTCTAACATATTCTCTAAGCACGCTGTTGACATCACTGTCACAAATAATATTTCTCCTCATTACTGAATTATTCAATAATCATCCATGAGCCCCGATCTTCTCCAAACTTGAGCTGAGGGAAGGCCTCAATCTGGTCTCATAAGTGGAAGACTGGGTTGAACATTGAGGACAGCCATTAAGAATAGCTTGATGCCCTTTGATATCAGCACAGCAAGTCTTGAACAGGATCGCAGACGTTTCTGTGATGTTGACCAAGGCGAAGGCAGAGCTCCTCTTGACTGGACGGCTTAAGTAGCCAGGACTGACGAGCAGGATATCAACAGCTGAGTAACTGTGGAGAGATAGGAGCTGGCAATTAGCCGACAGCTGAGTGGCCTGACAGTACCCCCTCCTCAAAGACCCCTCCCCCTCGGAGGACCACCAGGCTTGAGGGGAAAACGCCTATGGAAATCATGGAGGAGGACAGGGGCATGTATGTCTGAGGATGAGACCCAAGAGCATTCCTCCGGATAGTACCCTTCCGAATGCACCAGGTACTGTAAGCGCCCACGGAACCTACGGGAGTCAACAATAGACTGTACTTCATACTCATGGTTCATGGTTCTCAACCTGTAAAGGGTGAGGATGTGGCACCGAGGTGGTAAAGCAGTTGCAAACCAAAGGTTTAAATAAGGAGACATGAAATACATTTGAAATACGTATATTAGAAGGAAGGTCTGATGCATAAGACACTGGGTTAATCCTGCGAAGATTACAGAAAGGCCCAATAAACTGAGGTGAGAACTTCAGTGAGGGAACACGAAGTCGGAGGTTGCGAGATGACAACCAGACCCTGTCCCCAACCTGGTAGGAAGGCGCAGGAAGGCGCAGGCAGGCGTTTGCGGTCAGCATGGAGTCTGTATCTATTATTAGCATGTCGCAAAGCCTCCTGGACTTGTGCCCAAGTGGAACGAAGACCACAGAGATGCTCCTCTAATGCAGGAATATTCTGCGGAACAAACGAGTCAGGCAACATGGAAGGTTGGAAACCATAGTTCGCCATAAACGGGGACAATCGGGAAGCAGAATTCAAGGCACTGTTGTGTGCAAACTCTGCCCAAGGTAAGAGGTCTGACCAGTTGTTATGATGGTCAGAAATGTAGCAACGTAGGAATTGCTCCAAGGGCTGATTGGCTCGTTCTGCTGCCCCATTAGACTGCAGGTGATACACAGAGGAGAAAGCAAGCTGAATTCCCAACTGTGCACAAAAGGCTTGCCAGAACCGGGACACAAACTGACTACCCCTGTCCGAGACAATTACCCTGGGTAGCCCATGTAAGTGAAAGATCTCCCGAGCAAAAATGGAAGCCAGTTCTTGGAGTGGAATATAATGACACATTTTTGAGAACCGGTCAACCACCATAAGGATAACTGTGTTGCCCTGGGAATTGCGTAACTCCACAATGATATCCATAGACAGGTGGGTCCAGGGCCTCTCTCCATTGGGTATGGGTTGTAGGAGGCCCACTGGAAGGTGTCGTGGAGTCTTACTCTGAGCACACACGGAACAGGCCGCAACGAAGGCAGTTACATCAGCGCGTAGACTAGGCCACCAGAATTGTTGGGAAATTACCCAAAAGAGTTGATTCTTTCCAGGGTGGCCAGAAGCCTTGGAAGAATGGTAAGTCTGGAGCACGGCAGTACGGAGACTCTCTGAGACAAAGCAGTCACAAGGTTTCTCAGGAGGAGTATGGACCTGAGCAGCAAGAATTTTGTCACCCAAAGGAGAAGTGAGACTGGTGCGAACCGTAGCCAGAATACGATCAGGAGGAATCACAGGAACCGGAACCGACTCCAACTTGGAAGTGGAGGAAAATTGTTGTGACAAGGTGTCAGCCCTTACATTCTTTTTTTTTTTTTTTTAGCCCTTACATTCTTAGTACTGGGTAAGAATGAGACAATGTTATTGAAACTTGACAAGAAAAGAGCCCATCACACCCTTCTGGGAGATAGGCGTTTAGCCTCAGAAAAGAATGTGAGATTCTTATGGTCTGTAAGAATGAGAACCGGCACAGTGGTACCTTCGAGGAGATGTCTCCATTCTTTCAGGGCTAAAATGATCGCCAACAGCTCTCTGTCACCAATTTCGTAATTGCACTCCGCAGGTGACAATTTCTAGGAAAAGTAGCCACAAGGATGCATCACGCTCTCAGAGGTAGGACGTTGAGACAGAAGGGCGCCAACACCTCAGAAGCATCAACCTCAAGGATAAAAGGTAATGTAGGATCAGGATTTGCCAACACAGGAGCAGAAACAAAGGCAGCCTTGAGACTCTTAAAGGCCTTAATGGACTCCGGAGACCAACTCTGTGGGTTACCGTCCTTTCTGGTCATATCAGTCAGGGGCTTGACCAGAGACTAGAAGTTACGAATAAACTTCCGATAATAGTTGGCAAAGCCCAGGAAACGCTGCAAAGGACGTAAACTCACGGGTCGGGCCACTGTAGAACTGCCAAAAGTATCTCTGGGTCCATCGAAAAACCAGCAGTGGAAATGACATAACCCGGGAATTTAACCTGTTTAAGATGGAATTCGCACTTCTCCAGTTTACAGTAGAGATTGTTCTCTCTTAGCTTCTGAAGCACAAGACAGACATCTGTGTGGTGGCGCTCCAGGAACTTGGAAAATATAAGGATATCATTGAGAGAAACCAACACACATAACTGCAACAAATCTCAGAGGACTCCGTTAATAAATTCCTGGAAAACTGCCGGGGCGTAACAAAGGCAAAAAGGCATTACGAGGAACTCATAATGGCCTGTTCTGGTGTTAAATGCAGTTTTTCACTCATCGTCCTCCTTAATCCTCACAAGATTGTATGCCCCTCTCAAATCAAGTTTTGTGAAAACCGTTGCTCCTTTGAGGCAGTCAAATAACTCTGTAATCAACAGAATCGGATAGGCATTCTTATTCAGAATTGAGTGCTTTGATACAAAGGCAGCATCAATGAACAGGCCGGCAGCCCCAGAGTCGATTAGAGCCTGTATCTCGACAGACGACTTAGCCCAAGAAAGGATGACCGAAACCAGGGGCTTATCCTTCTGGATAACTGGGAATGAAACAACACCGCCGAAGGTCTGTCCGTGACAGGACCTCAAGGTGCGGGCGTTCCCTGGACGGTAGGACAAGACTTCAAAAAGTGACCTGCCTGGCCACAATAAAGGCGCAATCTCTCCCTCCTCCTAAAGGCTCTCTCATCTGCACAGAGACGCGTGAAACCCAAGTGCAAGGGTTCACCTTCACTGACCGACTCAGTACCAGGAGGCATGGGAGGTGAGGGAGGCACGGGTGGGGCTGCAAATCTCAGAGACAAACGTACAGGAGGTTTCCGCAGGCGCTCCTTAAAAGAGAGTCTTTCTCTGGGTCTGGAGTCAATGAGTATAGCAAACGTGATCAACTTCCCCAGCTCAGTGGGTATATCTCGGGCTGCTATCTCATCCTTGATGGTATCCGAGAGACCATGAGAAAAAGCAGCCATGAGAGCCTCATTGTTCCACGCAACCTCTGCTGCCAGGGTATGGATTTCAATGGCGTAGTCGGCAACAGTTCTCATATTCTATTGGATGGACATGAGGCACTTGGCAGCAGAAGCGGAGCGTGTGGGAACATCAAATACCCATTTAAACAAAGTGTGACGTTATGCAAGGTGAGGTCATCGATAATCGATATATTTCACCTTGCATTTGTTCTATTGTCAGAGACTGAACCGGAATATGTCCTGGATTTTTTCAACCTCTGTGGCAGGCTTGGCTCCGGTCCGTGTCTTGTGGTCCACTTGAGTCCGTGCTCAGTTGGACTTTAAATGACCAGGAAGAGAGCACAGCAGTGCTCTGGCCTGAGACTCAGAAGGGAATCTGAGAGGGAGGAGCCCTGTTTGTTTGGATTGAAAACAAAGGTTTGCTTTACCCCATGTGTTGTGGGTGTCGGGGATCAGCCCCACACCGTATAGAGAGCAGTGTACTGTTTAGTTTAGCGCCAGATGGCAAGGATTGTTTTACTGTTTAGTTTATTTTTATAACTTTGCAAACCACCTGCATCTCCCATAGAGGGTTTGCCCATGACAAGACTCTCTCAGAAAGCAAAGATATCACAAAACATACTTTGCTTCTGTCCATGGGAAATGCCTGGGGCAGCATCTCAAAGTATATCTCAACCTGGTTGAGAAACCCTCTGCATTGGACTGGATTGCCCCCAAATCGCTGGGGAAGCAGAGCGGAACCAGACATGCATCTTATAGAGGTAATACTCAAGGCGGGTGTCTTCACAGAGACTGGAGTAGCAGCAGGGTCAGCCTGCAACATAGGTTGTACCGGGGCGGGCACAGTGGGAGATTCAAGGTAAGCCGTGCGACACAGGAGCATTTGTAATGCCATGGCAAACTGATCCATGCGGTGATCCAGTTCATCCAATCTGGAAGAAATATTACCAACAAGTGGATTGACTGCATCTTCTGAATTCATGGCCTTCGTCTACTGTCAGAAACCATGAAATCAGGCCGAGACAGAATTACAGTTAAATCACACTTGTTTAATAATAAAAGTAAAAATAACAAATGTTGTGAAAACATAGCCAAAGTTCAGTAACCGGAACGGAAAGTCAGCCAAGCCAGAAGTCAGGGATCAGTGTAGTGGAACAGCAAGCAGGATCTGGAGCCAGAAGGGATGTCAGCACAGCAAGTCTTGAACAGGATCGCAGGCCATAGTTTCTGTGATGTTGACCAAGGCGAAGGCAGAGCTCCTCTGGACTGGACGTCTTAAGTAGGCAGGACTGACGAGCAGGATATCATCAACAGCTGAGTAACTGTGGAGATAGGAGCTGGCAATTAGCCGACAGCTGAGTGGCCAGCTCAGTGAAGGAAGGGCTGAGCCCAGCCCTGACACAGAGCTACCAAAATACATTTGTGTCTATTGCTCCCGCTGAGCTGTCAAAGCAACATTGGTGTCTATTACACCCCTGAGTTATCAAAACTATCCTAACATCCTGTCTCCGCCCTTCCTTCTCTGAGCTGGCCGCTCAGCTGTTGGCTAATTGCTAGCTCCTATCTCGCCATAGTGATTCACCTGTTGATGATATCCTGCTCATCAGTCCTGCTTACTTAAGCCATCCAGCCCAGATGATCTCTGCCTTCGCCTTGGTCACATCTCTAGAGATGCTCTCATGTGTTCCCGTTAAAGACTTGCTTGGCGGACATTCCTTCTGGCTCCAGATCCTGCTTGCTGTTCTACTACACTGATCTTTGGCTCCCGGACGTTTTGGCTTGTCTAACTATCCGTTCCGGTTCCTGAACTCTGGCTATGTTTTGACTACGTTTACTCTGTTTACCTTTTTTTATTATTATTAAACAAGTGTGATTTAACTGTACTTCTGTCTCAGTCTGATTCATGGTTTCTGGCACATCCACAGTCTCCACTACAACCCTTGCACCTCCCCCACCCTTTACAGATTCCAGTTTTTGCTTCAGCCATCCTTCCATCCCTATCTGCCCTCTGCTACATCCAAAAACCCATCCACACATTAGTTGCTCCCACAGCATCTGCTATACCCCACCTGCAACCGCAGTCTACACAGCACCTCTGCTGCACCTTACCTACAACCACTATTTACACAGCAGATGCTACCCCAGCCTTCTTTGCACCCCAGCTGCCCCTGCAGTCTCCACAGCACCCACAGTCTCAGTCTGTGCTTCACCTGCAACATTCACTGCATTCAGTTTTTGCTGCACAGGCAGTCTCAGCTGCACCCACAATCTGAACTACTCCTGCGCTATCTCTGCACCTGTAGCATCAAGCTTGTAATGCCTGATTCTTTTTTTGACAGACTTACACATTTTGAATCAGTTGGGATATTTAGTATATTATCATTTCAGACGACTCCTCGTTAAGTATGTATAATATCAAATCTGTTTTTTATCATCTTGGCTAGAACAGAGATTGGTCAGCTTTTGCTGTCTGTGTTCTGTGGGGTAGATTTCTTGTAACTTCATGTCCCTGAGGAAGTCTTTCCAGCTGTCACCAGTACAGGTTTCCATTTGGCACTATATACCCTTTAGTTGTTCGAAAAAAATTCAGAGTTATGTTTTGCTGACAGATAACATGGCCCCGATAATGCTGTGGTATTCATTTTAGTCACAGTAGAATATGCTGTTAGTGGATGATGTTCATACTGTATGTGCTTGTGTCTACATAATAGAGATGCAGTTTAGGAAGTGACTAGTTAACTTAAACATGAAGCCTAAGGTTCCAGGGAATTCCAAAGACCTTCACATTACATTGCTGTATAAGTGGAGGATTACAGCAATCGTTGAGCCAGGATGTGTACTGACATCAGTGAGATTTAATAATTCACTGCAAAAATATATATGCATCTGTGCATTTTACACTATTTATTTATAAGCAAGATTTCGTCACAAGTAAAACCTATAAGATGCAGAGCAGGTATGATGTTATTTTCAAGGCAAAGAAAGGATATCCCTTAAATGGACTTGTAAGGCACAGAAATAGTTTATAGAAAAAGCATATTTTATTAAACATTGTATACGCAATAAAGATAAAATGAATTGGAATGGTTACAGTTACTGTGTACAAGGTACAAAATCACCACAACGATTGACAGTAAATTTCTCTTAGGTCAGAAAACATTTGACGCGTTTCAGAGTATCTATGTCTCCTTCTTCTGGGGTGTCTATAAAAAGGTCAATCATATATCTACAATGTAGTGATAAAACAGAGTTAAACACATATAAGGTTTTTAGCAGCATATATGTTACTATCAAGAAAATATTATGTACACTCACATATTTTGTGGAGATATCGTAAACGAAACATTCCAATAAAGTTTAGTAAAAACAAGAAATATGTGGAGATATCATAAACGAAACAGTCCAATAAAGTTTAGTAAAAACAAGAAATATGAGCGGGACTGTGTCTCCAAAAATCTGCCTGTTTCAAATGGCTGATCTTCAGAGCGTATGATGGTATCACATCAAATAGGAACTGAATGTTGCCAGGCTAACCTGGGGCAGTTGGACGCCTGACAATACTGAAGCCATCTCGACTGGCCGCCACTTTGCTACTCCGGCGGGCATGCGTTGTCTGCTGGGGAAGATACTGTGTCGGTGGGCCATGGGTGAACGTCGTCATTTCGTCGTGCTGACGTTGCGCATGCGCGGTCAAGATGGGGGTGTACACGTTCGGGTCAGGAAGCCGATGGCTGACACATGCCTGATCTCCTGCCCATCTCAGGCGCAGCTAAAAATATTCGGCTGTATTTGTGATTGGAGTAAGAGGAGTATATTAAGCACGCCTCTGTCTGACATGGCTGACATCCACCGGGTGGTCTGGATGCCAGGACGTGTCTCCATGCGGCTGCTACCCACATATTAACCACTTCAGCCCCTGAAGAATTGACCCCCTTCCTGACCACTGAGTACTTTTTGCGATATGGCACTGCATCGTTTTAACTGACAATTGCGCGGTAATGCGACGTTGCACCCAAACAGAATTGACGTCCTTTTTTTCCCACAAATAGAGCTTTCTTTTGGTGGTATTTGATCACCTCTGCGTTTTTTATTTTTTGCGCTATAAACAAAAAAAGAGCATCAATTTTGAAAAAAAAAAAGCTATATTTTTTACTTTTTTCTATAATAAATATCCCCAAAAAATATATATAAAAAAAAAGAATTTCTTTCTCAGTTTAGGCCGATATGTATTCTTCTACATATTTTTGGTAAAAACAAAACGCAATAAGCATATATTGATTGGTTTGCGCAAAAGTTATAGTGTCTACAAAATAGGGGATAGATTTATGGCATTTTTATTATTACATTTTTTTTATTAGTAATGGCGGCGATCTGCGTTTTTTATCATGACTGCGACATTGCGGCAGACACATTGGACACTTTTGACACTGTTTTGGGACCAGTGACATTTATACAGCGATCAGTGCTATAAAATGCACTGATTACTGTGTAAATGACACTGGCAGGGAATGGGTTAAACACTAGGGGTCACTCAAGGGGTTAAGTGTGTCCTAGGGAGTGATTCTATCTGTGGGGGGGTGGGCTCACTACAACATGACAGAGATCACTTATCCCGATGACAGGGAGCAGTAGCTCCCTGTCATGTTGTTAGGTAGAACAGGCAAATGCCTTGTTTACAGCTCCCTGTTCTGCCGCTCTGTTTCACGATCGCGAGCCCCCGGTGGACATCGAGTCTGCGGGATCCGCGGGCACGCTCACAGAGTACGCAGCGGGCGTGTGTGCCCACTAAGTTGCGTCTTAAAGGGGACATACAGGTACGCCCATTTGCCCAGCCAGGCCATTGTGCCGACGTATATTGTTGTGCGCTGCTCGGCAAGGGATTAAGGTATGCCTTTCTGGATAATCTGAACAGGACTCCAATACCCCCCGTATCACTACTTACCACTACTGCTGCTCTAGCTATATGATAATTAACATTCAATAAGATCAGTGTTAACCTCTGTTTTGGCAATTAATATTTGCTTTTGTGGACAGCTTTAAATTTCTTTTTATATTCCTGCATCCTTTTTAGCCCAATTGAAGGGCTTAGGCCCCATGTACACGGGACGCTGCTAAACGTACATTCAAAGGCAGTTGGACACTTTTTTCAACTGCCCCTGAACTCATTCAATGTTATCCTATGTGACCATGTACACAGTCTCGTTTATTGCCATTTTTAGGCAGTTGCGTTTAACCCTCAAAGAAAAACAATACGTGAACTGTATAACGAAATAACAGTGCTAAGATGACTCCAGTTTAAACGGAGTAATAAAGTCCATATAATAATGACATAACAGTGAAAGTCCTTCTGATCCACTCAATGAAGACAGATAAAAGTGTATACTTGACTGATGTCAGAGTGAGGCGTAAATACGCTTACCGGAAGTGTTGGATGTGACTACCATACGGCATACACATCAGATAGGCATAGAGATGGACGGTCTTGCATCTATGGAAAGCCGCTGTAGACTGGACCTCCAACGATTTTCGGTGCTGTATACTGGATCGGTCCGCAAAGTTGGTGTGCTCAGCATGCGATCATCCAATGGCCACAGAAAAGATGACGAAGACCGGGGAAGGGAATAAAAAAGGGAGACCACTCCAATGGTGCAGGTCAGAGAGCAACAATTTATTCACATATGCATGTGAACATGAAAAAATAATAAAATAAAAATCTCGAGACAATATAAAAATTTGGCAATATGAGGGGCGTGGGATAGCTGGCCCTAATCCCACGCCCCTCATATTGCCAAATTTTTATATTGTCTCGAGATTTTTATTTTATTATTTTTTCAGTCTCCCTTTTTTATTCCCTTCCCCGGTCTTCGTCATCTTTTCTGTGGCCATTGGATGATCGCATGCTGAGCACACCAACTTTGCGGACCGATCCAGTATACAGCACCGAAAATCGTTGGAGGTCCAGTCTACAGCGGCTTTCCATAGATGCAAGACCGTCCATCTCTATGCCTATCTGATGTGTATGCCGTATGGTAGTCACATCCAACACTTCCGGTAAGCGTATTTACGCCTCACTCTGACATCAGTCAAGTATACACTTTTATCTGTCTTCATTGAGTGGATCAGAAGGACTTTCACTGTTATGTCATTATTATATGGACTTTATTACTCCGTTTAAACTGGAGTCATCTTAGCACTGTTATTTCGTTATACAGTTCACGTATTGTTTTTCTTTGAGTGTTGTGACATACACACACTTTGGCACATACATTAGCGCTACAATTTTTGATCCATACGCATTTTTGACTTTGTTTGTTTTGTTTGTTGGCAGCTTTTGTATGGCTCTAATAGATTAGCGCGGTTGTTTTCCCCATTCAGTTGCGTTTAACAGCATTTCTTTGAAAGCAAAAAAATGGGTTCAGACGCTAAAGATTTCCACGTTTCAGACGCCAAACGCTGCTAAACGTGGCAAAGTACCGGTACCGCGTTTAGCCGCGTTTTCGCTTATAAGCGTTTTTAAAGGTGCCCTATTTTTCTGACATTAAAAATCTCAACAATGATGGCAAATGATGAAAAACCATTAAAAAAATATTTTAAACAATTGTAATTGCTTGCAATGATTCATAGACCATTTATATACCCTAATGAGCCCTTGATCCAATACACCACTAGCATTGCTGTTATCCGAAGTATAATTGGAATTTGACCCATATGTTGTTAGATTTGAACAAGCAACTTGTGGCAGGTGACGTGGCAAGTGGACAATCCACAACTTGTGGCAGGTGACGTGTCAAATGACAATCTAACTTGTGGCAGGTGACGTGGCAAGTGGACAGACAATCCACAACTTGTGGCAGGTGACATGGCAAGTGACGTGACAAATGACAATCCACAACTTGTGGCAGGTGATGTGGCAAGTGGACAATCCACAACTTGTGGCAGGTGATGTGGCAAATGACAATGCAACTTGTGGCAGGTGATGTGGCAAGTGGACAATCCACAACTTGTGGCAGGTGACATGGTAAGTGACGTGGCAAATGACAATCCACAACTTGTGGCAGGTGACCTGGCAAGTGATGTGGCAAGTGGACAATCCATAACTTGTGGCAGGCGACGCGGCAGGTGACGTGGCAAGTGATGTGGCAAGTGTACAATCCACAACTTGTGGCAGGTGATGTGGCAAGTGACATGGCAGTTGACGTGGCAAGTGACGCGGCAAGTGGAAATCCACAACTTGTGGCAGGTAACGTGGCAAGTGATGTGGCAGGTAACGTGGCAAGTGACGTGGCAAGTGGACAATCCCCAACTTGTGGCAGGTAACGTGGCAAGTGGACAATCCACAACTTGTGGCAGGTGACGTGGCAAGTGGCGTTGCAGGTGACATGGTAAGTGATGTGGCAAGTGGACAATTCACAACTTGTGGCAGGTGACGTGGCAAGTGACTTGGCAAGTGATGTGGCAAGTGACGTGGCAAGTTGACAATCCACAACTGGTGGCAGGTGGCGTGGCAAGTGAAGTGGCAGGTGACGTGGCAAGTGGACAATCCACAGCTTGTGGCAGGTGATGTGGCAAGTGACGTGGCAGGAGACGTGGCAAGTGACGTGGCAGGTGGACAATCCACAACTTGTGGCAGGTGACATGGCAAGTGACGTGGCTAGTGGACAATCCACAACTTGTGGGAGGTGACATGGCAAGTGACATGGCAAGTGACGTGGCAAGTGTAGATATATGATTGAACTTTTTCTAGACACCCCTGAAGAAGGAGACATAGATACTCTGAAACTCGCCACATTTTTGGGTGAACTATGAGAAATTTACTGTCAATCGTTGTGGTGATTTTATACCTTGTACACAGTAACTGTAACTATTCCAATACATTTTATCTTTATTGTGTTTAATAAAATATGCTTTTTCTATAAACTATTTCAGTGCCTTAAACGTCCATTTAGGGGATACCCTTTCTTTGTTTGGTCAATTTGGATGTGGCACCTTACAGAGACACCCTCACCAATATAATTATTGCTTATTTTCAAGGCAATGCTTATTGAAAAAGTAGGATTCCAAGTTACAGCATGAAAGCTCAAAAAAAAAGAAAATTTAACAGATGTTGCTAAGGCTCCTGCTGTTCTTCCCTGCAATGGCAAAGATGGTGCAGCAACAATCTTAATTTTCAGGTCTAAAAATAAATTTTCATATTTACCCTTTTCTAGCCAGTAGGTGGTAAGCGTGAGTCTGGCAGTTCAGAGTTTCAAAGGTGGCTTACTAATGAGCTGTGAATACACATAGTTATACATAGCCCTTATCTGAATGAATCAGATGACTGAATCAGAAGAGAAACACAACCCTCCTTTTTTCAACCATCTAAACATCTAAGTGCCCTGTTCTAAAGGTTTAATTGTAAAAAAGAGATTTTATATAAATAACTATATCAATTAGAGTAAGAATGTATAAACTTAAAAAATGTAAATAAAACTACCCAAAAGTCACTACTATTTCCGCTTAATAATTGTTATATCCTTGTCAGTCCAGACTGCCTTGGCTCTAGATTCCTTGGCCCATTAAACTTTTCTGAATCTCCACTTTGAGCAAATCGACTAATTTCAGGTAAAATACTAATTTTTAAGTTTAATTATGTCCCCACTTTAACATCTCAGAGACACAGTTGATGAAAAGAAAAGAATGGCGCAAAGACAGGTACAGACACTACGTTAAGTGGCAAGTAACATGTACATAGAGGAAGAGGTAAAGCTAAATGTCCATAAAATAATAAAACAATGGCACAAATGGCAGCTCCCTTAGGAGTGAAGCAGACTCTGAAAGGCAAGATAAAGAACAAAAAAGGGGCGCCTCTAAGTGCAATATGTTAAAAAGGATCTTTTAATCATAATCAAACGCCCAACATCATTTCCGGTTCCAGACTGCACTGAGTGCACTCCAAGCTGACCCGCACGCCGCCGCCAAGTCACCTACAGACCGGCAGGGCTTACTGCAGACTTGGGAATACGCTCGCCCCTGCTCACAAACTCAGATTCGGCTGACAACTTCAACTGGATCCCCTAATTCTATCCAGTGCCTTCTTAGCGCCACAGGACCGCACCGAGGCTGCATCCCGGATAGCAGAGTGACAATACACTCCACATCATGATAAACCCATGCCTGTTTCTCACAAGTGATATGTGAGTAGTCATTTGGCTGATTGATTATCAATAAATGATCCTTTTTAACTAGGGCTGTTACTGATTAAAATTTTCGTGTTTGATTAATCGATTTTTTTTTTTTTAAACGATTAATCAACTCATTTCGATTAATTATAACGCACATACAGATCCAACTACTTTTAGCTGATCTCCTTGCATTGCAACTCTGCATTAGTCAGTGGTAAATGTGGTATACACTATATACAATCACCCGACACTAGTTAGTTTCCACAATCCATGACTTAACTTCACAGCTCACACAAATACATTTTAAATTCAAACTGTAGCACTGACATTAGTAATTTTTCCACAGTAGCGTGACAATCCCTCCACCTCCGGTCTAACTAATCATTCTCACCTTATGGCATGGACCCCTGTACAAACAGGTGGTCATGCAAGCGGGTAAAAGGGTTAACACGGACCATAAACTTCTCTCACATCTCCTTAGATCTCAGAAAGGACACCAGGTCATGGGTAGAAAGAAAACATCTAAGTGCTCACCGCTTAAGTATAAGATTTAATTCTTGTGTTCAAACACAAACTACTCACATAAAGATGATAAAAAACACAGCATGTAAAGCCGACAATCGTGTTAGTTCCGTAGGGCAGCAGCGGGTGACGTCATGTGTAGCTCCTCCCCCGTACGCGTTACGTTCAATCAGAACTTCAACGTCACCGGACTCCTCCCCCCTTCCCTTCGTTAGCAGACGGAGGCACTTGGGGAAGGTGGGAGGAGTCCGGTGACATCGATGTCCGTGATGTCACCGGATCTCCAACGGAACTCCCTGAAGATCCGGAAGCCGGCGGAGAGGTGAGAATTTTGATCGATCAAAAAAATTAACGATTAATCGAGAAATTAATCTTTAATTTTCACAGCCCTATTTTGAACATATTGCACTTAGAGGCGCCCCTTTTTTGTTCTTTATAGAGAAACAGTTGATCAGCAGGTTAAAACCTCTCCCTATCAATAATATTTCCCTGATAATAATGCAGCACCAGATCGAATTCTACCATGCTCCACCATCTATTGTAGCCACCTAAAAGCTTGGCTGATCTCAAAAGAGATTACAAATCGAGTGCTTTGCAACTCTTTGGCCAGTTTCACTTGGCTGGATGTAAAAGTGTTAATGCATTGCCAACTCTACAATATAAGTAGCCAAGAATATGTACTGATCACAAGACTGATTGAAACTGAGTAACCAACAGAGGTTAAAAGCAGCTCAATAATGATCAAACACACCAGCTCTTCTTTCAAGTGCCAGATTCTTTAAAAATGGTTTATGAATTATACTATACCTCTTGAAGCTGTTTAAATTGGTTGACTGCAAATTCTTTTAATGTATACGTATAACCTTTTTCAATGCGACACAGGCCCATGTCACTAATTCGATAACACATTTCTTGGATATTGAGGAGAGCAGGCCTCAGAAACTGGAAAGAAATAACAAAATATATATATTAGCATATCGAAGTTTAAAGGGAAGAAGTATATGTAGGAAGAAACAGTAAAACATGAAAAAACAGTAATAAGAAGGTAAAATCCCACCATTTCAGTATCTAAGCCCGAAAACCAGAATTGTAATATATTGCAGCTTGCTAGTCCTTAAATGTGGTAGTTGTATAAGCCCCCGTACACGCGGTCGGAAATTCCGACCACAAAATATGTCAGATTTTTTCTGACGGATTTTGTCCAACACTGGTGTTGCATACACAAGCTCGGACAAAGTTGTCTGAAAATTCGATCATTCTGAACGTGGTGACGTTCGTTGCGTACGACGGAACTACGTAGAGGCTATTAGCCAATAGATTTGATCTGAGCATGCGTGGCACTTTGTCCGTCGGAATTCTCTACACACGATCGGAAAAAGTCCAATCGGATTTTGTTGTCGGAAAATTTGAGAGCAGGACATTTTCCGTCGGAATTTCCGACCGTGTGTATGGGGGCTTCGTTTTCTGCCTTCTCTACTTGCTTAATATGTTCTTAACATTTTTGATAATAATGTTTGTCCTGTTTGTTTGCTAAATAAATAGGGTCCACCATTCTGCATTCAGCTAATATGTTATCTAAAGCCTTTTTAAAAAGCGAGTTAGTATCATTATGTTTTTTTTTTATTTTTTTTAAAAGTTTATTTTTAAGACATATTATTAAATGAGGCACAGCGCTATGACAAGAGTTTCAGCAGAAAAAGGTCAGGAGATGTTTTAACAATTGTTAAAGGTTAAATTTGTTAACGTGTTGAAAAAGTTGCGATTTACACTGTTATATAAAGTGGGACAATTACATATATTTGTCTCAACTCTTTAAACAAAACTGTCCATATTCACAGGCAAAGTAATTTCACAAACTTTAGCCTGATATGTTACTCTTGTCACTAAATAAATTAATTATTAATAATAATAATTTTATGATTTTAACCAATGCCCACCTAACAAAAAATTAAAACTTCACGATTATTAATAAATATATACAGTAATTATACAGTATCTCACAAAAGTGAGTACACCCCTCACATTTTTGTTCATATTTTATTATATCTTTTCATGTGAACACTGAAGAAATTACACTTTGCTACAATGTAAAGTAGTGAGTGTACCACTTGTATAACAGTGTAAATTTGCTGTCCCCTCAAAGTAACCCAACATACAGCCATTAATGTCTAAACCGCTGGCAACATAATTGAGTACACCACTAAGTGAAAATGTCCAAATTGGGCCCAAAGTGTCAATATTTTGTGTGGCCACTATTGTTTTCTAGCACTGCCTTAACCCCCTTGGGCATGGAGTTCCCCAGAGCTTCACAGGTTGCCACTGGAGTCCTCTTCCATTCCTCCATGATGACATCACAGAGCTGGTGGATGTTAGAGACCTTGCGCTCCTCCACCTTCCATTTGAGGATGCCCCACAGATGCTCAATAGTGTTTAGGTCTGGAGACATGCTTGGCCAGTCCATCACCTTTACCCTCAGCTTCTTTAGCAAGAAAGTGGTCGTCGTGGAGGTGTGTTTGGGGTCGTTATCATGTTGGAATAGTGCCCAGTGTGCGAAGGGAGGGGATCATGCTCTGCTTCAGTATGTCACAGAACATGTTGGCACTCATGGTTCCCTCAATGAACTGTAGCTCCCCAGTGCCGGCAGCACTCATGCAGCCACAAACCCTGACACTCCCACCACCATGCTTGACTTTAGGCAAGACACACTTGTCTTTGTACTCCACACCTGTTTGCCGCTACACACGCTTGACACCATCTGAACCAAATACGTTTATCTTGGTCTCATCAGACCACAGGACATGGTTCCAGTAATCCATGTTCTTAGTCTGCTTGTCTTCAGCAAACTGTTTGTGGGCTTTCTTGTGCATCATCTTTAGAAGAGGCTTCCTTCTGGGATGACAACCATCCAGACCAATCTGATGCAGTGTGCAGCGTATGGTCTGAGCACTGACAGGCTGACTCCCCACCCCTTCAACCTCTGCAGCAATGCTGGCAGCACTCAAACGTCTATTTCTCGAAGACAGCCTCTGGATATGATGCTGAGCATATGCACTCAACTTCTTTGGTCAACTATGGCGAGGCCTGTTCTGAGTGGAACCTGTCCTGTTAAACCGCTGTATGGTCTTGGCCACCATGCTGCAGCTCAGTTTCAGGGTCTTGGCAATCTTCTTATAGTCCAGGACATCTTTATGTAGAGCAACAGTTCTTTTTTTTCAGATCCTCAGAGAGTTCTTTGCCATGAGGTGCCATGTTGAACTTCCAGTGACCAGTATGATAGAGAGCGATAACACCAAATGTAACACACCTGCTCCCTATTCATACCTGAGACCTAAAACTAACGAGTCACATGACATTGGTGAGGGAAAATGGCCAACTGAGCCCAGTTTGGACATTTTCACTTAGGGGTGTACTAACTTTTGTTTCCAGTGGTTTAGACATTAATGTCTGTGTGTTGAGTTATTTTGAGGGGACAGCAAATTTACACTGTTATACAAGCTGTACACTCACTACTTTACATTGTAGCAAAGTGTCATTTCTTCAGTGTTGTCACATGAAAAGATATAATAAAATATTTACAAAAATGTAAGGGGTGTACTCACTTTTGTGAGATACTGTATATATATATATATATATATATATATATATATATATATATATGTATAAAAAGAGCGAGCCCACACTATAAGACACCATATGTACTGATCATAACTAGTTATATACTGTATATAAGGGGTAGGATCATTAAATCTGAACACAAGCAGCTAATAACACCATTCAAATTTATACATGAAAGCTGGTTTATCTGTCAAAGAATTTGTACTTCTCTATATTGAGGGATTTACAAAGTTCTACCAGAAAACACAGCCAGCCAGATGACCTGATTTTTCTCTGTTGTTGTTACACAACACAGCTAGGTCTCCTCCTGCCCCCAGCCTTTGTCTTTACAGTGAAGAAGCAGCAACTGACTAATGAGGTTATCGTTTTGCTCTATCCTCCTAGTGGTAGGTCTCTTGTCAGCCCATGTGCATGTAGAACATCTAAATAGTCTCTACTGCTGCCCTTCCCTCTCCAAGTCCATGTGCTGCTGTATAGGTGATTACAAGAGCCTAAGACTGGGTAAACATAGGCCGAATATTGGCCGGTATTACTCAGTTCAATAGGAACCAGCCAACATTCGGTCAGTGTGTACAGCTGGTTTGTGTCAAAGGCACATGCTGGAAAACCAGCATCCGATCAGTGCTCACAGCCAATGGCTGCAAGCGCTGATCAGTGTGTTCTGGGGGGGGGGATACAATAGCACAGTAGGGGATATTGCCGCACTAACATCACTTGTGTTAGTACAGTGGTATGTCAGGTTAGTGCGTGTATACCAGGCTTTAAATCAAGTCAAATTCAGGTCCTTATAATATTTGCATTCAAAATAAAAATCATATATGTAACTATGATTTTTTTTAATAGATGTATAACTGCATTCATTGGTGTTTTTTTAATATCAGCCTGAAGTTCACCTGATTTGAGATACCTACTGAATTAACAATAAACAGATTTTCCTGCAGGGCCCTGCGACACTGACTAATCTTCTTGGCACGGACATTTTTTCTCCATACAGTAAAAGCTTTCCACTTGCGGAAGAGGGCAAAGGTAGGGATCTGCTTCAGAGCTTTGTGGTAAAGATATTCTTGTTTCCATCGATCCAACTCAAGGAATAGAACTTCTCCATTACAGATATGCGTGATTCCCCGATCACTTATGGTGTAATAGTCATTTTTGTTGATGTTGTCATGGTCCACAAGTCTGCATAAAAGATAAAAGAACCACAGTGAAGTAAAGAAACTGACAATGATGCCACATCACTTTTGGCTTGAACTTGCATTGAATGGTTAGTAATGATAAACTTTGTAGGTTTTGCATGCATCTGCAAACTTGGTAGTTACAAACACTGCATGGAAAAGTAATAAACATTTTCAATAAGCATGGTTTGAGTTAAATTTATAGTATTTACCTTAACCTCCCCCGGACTAACCTCTCCACATGCCCATTTTACGTACCTGAAGCCAGAGTCACATGACAATTCTTCTCTCTTCTTTGTTTACTTCTTCAGGGGTCAACATCACTGCCTGTGTGATGTAGACACCTCCTATTGATGGAGGTGACATTTACAGCCACCAGTTTCTCTCTCATAGGCTCCAGAGGTAGGAGAACTCATGGGGGGTGGTGAGGAGACTGGTGCCCAAGAAGATAAATAGCAGGGAAAATTCACATGAGAATTCTTCTCTCTTCTTTGTTCACTTCGTCAGGGGTCAACATAACTGCCTGTGTGATGTAGACACCTCCTATTGATGGAGGTGACACTTACAGCAACCAGGTTCTCTCTCATAGGCTCCAGAGGCAGGAGAACTCATGAGGGGTGGTGAGGAGACTGGTGCCCAAGAAGATAAATAGCAGGGAAAATTTATTTTCCCCAGGGTGGGAAATTAGCTTGGCTCATAGAGAAAACTGTGATCCATTACACTGCAAATGGCTTAAGCCTAGTGCACACTAGTCATTTTTTTTCTGTTCAACCCAGCAGGGCTGAACAAAAAAAAACTGACAGCTCCGGAGGTGTCGCTGTACTAACCATGCAATGTTAGTACAGCTATCTCCTCTGCTGTGCTAATGCGTTCTGACAGGGGGACGCCCCCGCAAGAACACTCCAGTCAGGGCTCTCAGCCACTGGCTGAGAGCACGGATCGGGAGTTGATCAGCAGACCTTTTTCAGTCATACCCCATCGACCAACCGGCTGCAGTACACACGGGCCAAATATCAGCCAGTTTCTATTGAAGCGGCCAATGCCGCCAGACATTCGGCCCGTGTGTACTAGGCTTTAGGAAGAGGTGTTTGGAATCAAGACTGAGGAGTAAGGTCATTGATGCACAATGCACTATTTAAATTTCTGAGCTTTAAAGTAATTGTTTTTACATGCTTGCTCTTCCATATAGTTGGTATTACTAGAATTATATAATTTGCAGTTTTTGCAGTATATACGCTTCTGTTAACTGACATTTTTCAAAACCTTTGTCTGAAATCAGGCCAATTACTGTGAAATCATTTTTAGCATTCAATCTTTTAATCAATTCCCTTGGGGTAGCTAAAGCAGTGAGAATGAAGGAAGACTTTTGTGCTGCCGAAATGTCTTTACTGACATCATAGCTAATTCCTGGCACCATTTTATTGTATTTTTATTAACACTTAGGAAGAAATACAAAGACAAGAACCGAACATACCCAGATATAATGCAAAAGCTGATAACATCAAAATACAATTTACAGTAAAACACACTATAAAAACTGTGTGGGCCGACATACACAGATGACTCATTTATTCTACAATATGAAGCAATACATTCCTTGGATCTGGAGTATATGTTATCTGCTCTGCGTTATTAATACCAGACATAAAAAACACCTTGAAACAGGAACCAAAATCATAAAACTAAGGGTACAACATGAAAGGGAGAAAGAACTAGCAGAAAGAAAGAAAGTTAATGACAGAATAAAGGTACACAGAAATCCACGTAAGAAGAAGAATACAGTTAAGAGGTGTGGATGATACATTTTAATGATGATTTATGAAACACTGTTGTTGAATTACTAAAGGCAAATAAACTCTTCAGATTTCAAGGGAAGTTTCACTTTGCAAGAGAATGTGCTGTGGGAAAAATTCCCTTGTAAAGTGTAACTTTCCTTGAAAGTGAACAGGCTATTTGCCTTTAGTAAATCAATCCCACTGTTTCCAAAAGCTACCACCTGATTTTTTTTAGCACGGGGAAATGTTATATAGTCTACTAAGTTTTAATCACCATCTATCTCTGCATTGTAGACTACAGCCGTCACATCTTTTACATGTAACAACCATCATGGGAACAGAAACAAAAGTCACCCTAGTGATGGTACAGATAGCAATAAAAACCTGATAGAGCTTTTAAATATGTCCCACTAAATTATAAAATGGTTGCTTTGGACTGCCAAACTAAACGGCAAAGGTACCAAGGGGAGGGGGAGGACAGCTAAAGTATATTGTAAAGGGAAACTGTTTTGTGTCAGTTTTATTTTTTTTAAATGTATTTTAAACTAACATTTTTGCTTTATATAAATGTTAAAAACCATAGACTGTTGTAAATTGTAGCTTGAGCTGTATATACACTATATTGTCAAAAGTATTGGGATGCCTTTCTATACACGCACATGAACTTTAATGGCATCCCAGTCTTAGTCGGTAGGGTTCAATATTGAGTTGGCCCACCCTTTTCAGCTATAACAGCTTCAACTCTTCTGGGAAGGCTGTCCACAAGGTTTAGGAGTGTGTCTATGGGAATGTTTGACCATTCTTCCAGAAGCGCATCTGTGAGGTCAGGCACTGATGTTCGAGAGAAGGCCTGGCTCGCAGTCCCTGCTCTAATTCATCCCAAAGTTGTTCTATCTGGTTGCGGTCAGGTCTCCACCCCAAACTCGCTCATCCATGTCTTTATGGACCTTGTTTGTATACTGGTGCACAGTCATGTTGCAACCGGAAGGGGCCATCTCCAAACTGTTCCCAAAAAGTTGGGAGCATGAAATTGTCCAAAATGTCTTGGTATGCTGATGCCTTAACATATACACATTCATATCTATCTCCTCTGGCTGTAGGCCAAATGTTGAATTATAACAGGGAGAAGCCTGTCTGCAGTGCTTATTTATAGCTGAAAGAGATTGTAGTGATCTTAGGAAAAGTAAAGAAGTAGGCCAGATACTCAACACTGGAGTACTAGAAGAAGTCGGAGTCTAGCTCAGTCTTTTGTGGTGTCTGCACTAGAATTTTGCAACAGGGTGCCTAACAAGCTTGTCTTATCAGAAGCTATGCCGTATGTATGACCAGGAATACTAACTATACATACATTAAACATATATATTGTAGTTGCTTGGCTACTGACTCCCATCTTCAGTTATATTTAACAGACCCCAAAGCACTGAAGAGATTTACATTGCAATTCAGGACAGCCTTCAGTTGTTTAGTTAGCCGTTAGTATCATACCTTAGATTATATGGATCATATTCAATTGAAGACTTTGGCACTGCAGGAGTCATGTAAAGGAAGCCCAATTTTTTATTTTCTAACAGTATATTGATGATCTGCAGAGGATCTTTAATATTAGCCCTGATTACATCTTCTGCAGTATAAAACACTGGAGATGGTGGAGAAGGAAGTCGTTTAAAAGACCCAGGTCTTGAACTAGATGTCCTTGGCTGTTTTGGAGGTGTAGGAGATACTGTTCTGCTAATGTCAAGTTGTAACTAAAGAGTAATGAGAGAAAACAAACATGTATTAGCACACATTGATAGAAATCCATGCACCAAAAAATATGTACATAGCAACAAGTGAAAGCAATTAGCAAGCTGCAAATTAGTACACATTAGTTAGTCGAGTAAACATGGCAACTATTGTGAAATGCTGGATGCTTGGCTTTCTCCAGATTATGTACTTTCTCAGTTACTGATGTAGAACCAATTTGCAGATCAGAACTTCTGACTGCTCTTTGACCTTACTTTCCATAAACTTGTTCCAGGTCAATACTGGAATTAGAAATAGTCAGGAAATTTGCATTTTCAAAAGAAGGTCAGCAATGGCAGCAAACATATTTTATTCAGCACAGGTTTGTTCTGCATTCTCTGTAAACCGCTTCAATCGTATTTTCACCTAACAGCTAACAAGGTCAATAGAAAATTGATTTCCTGGAGCCTGTGCTCTGTACTTTCCTCATGCTTCTACACGAGATGCATTTAGTATCCTAAGCATGTTTGAATCTGATCTGTGACTGTGAACAATTTTTACTGTTGCCATATTTTTTTTTTGTTTTTAAGAGAGAGAGCAAGGGGGGTTTCCAGCATCTCATATGTGCTAAATTACTGACAAAAGAGAGTGAAACCGACTGGTGAGAAATGAAACCACTTAGCGGATAGTCTATGCATTTCATAACTTTCATAGCTTTTGATGAGAGTGCATCTTTAAAATGTTGCCCCAAATGTAAACATTAGGTAAGGCATAAATTAAGAAGAGGGTCATGTTCATACTCTAAGGCAATGTTTTTCAACCTTTTTTCAGTCAAGGCAACCTTTAAAATTATCCACAATCTCGAGGCTCCCCATTCTAAAATGTAAAAACAAAACTAATTGTAGCGGGCACACTTTAACAAGTGTGCGCTATGCGTGGAAATTTTTTTTTTTCCCTCAGAACAGTAATGGGGTTCTGAGGGTTAATTGTACAGGTTGACTTTGGCATCAGTTTGGCTGGGCTGTACTAGGGTTCTTCCTGGTCATGGGTGCAGTGAGGTACCCATGACAGGCCTAGAACCAGGCCTGGTTAGACATCTTAGGCATCAGTCTTCCCTGAAGCCAATCAGTGGGCGCGTCTGGCCCCGCTGTGTAGTCTGGGGAAGGGTACTTAAGGTGCTGAAGTCACGTGTTCGGGGTTCGGCCGCAGTCCTGCTTCCCGGTTTTGGATCGGGGTAGCCCCGCAAAGGGGTCCCAGGCCTAGGAGCGATTGCCGTCCCACAAACATGGTCAGTTTGACCAGCCCCATAGACCCGCATGGTCTGGGGCAAGGATCCGTCTGTTCCCGAGTCTCGGAGCCGGTTAGCCCGAGGCCCAGTAACTGAAGGAGGATTCAAGGCATCCCGGTGTGCTCTCAGTATTGGAGGGGCACCACAGCTCATACAAGTGAGTGGGGAGGACTCTTCGGAGGAGGCTTGCAGTAAGAGCCTGGAAGCTGAGTTGTATGGACACTAAAGAATCCACACTTCTACAGTACCGCCACGGAGACAGATAAAGTTCCAAGTACTGTGAGAAAGGTTCCTTTTTCGCCTTCAGTTGCAAGTTTATTCTGTGTCAGAGACTTTTTGCAAGTTTCCGGATCACATTGTTGGCTGCCATACCTCTGGCTAGAGGTTTGTCCAGTACTGAAGTACCCAGCTGCGAGTGGCTACTCTCTGGGTTTGATTAAAGACATTCAGTGGATGTCAGCAGTTCAAGGTGCCTGAGTTTCTTCACCCTTGCCCTCTATTCCTATCTGAGACTGTGTTATGTTGGATGTTACCACTGCAGAAATAAAAACATTCAAAAGGACTTTTTATGTGTCAGCATCCAAAGTTGTTGGGTATTAACCCTAGGAACCCCTGGACATTCACCGACAAGCCAAGAGGAGGTAACCGGTAAGCCCAAAAGTCAAGGCTGCCCCTCTGTTGGTTATGGCCGCTACATAATAGTTTTACATAAAGCAGCAACATCCACACATGTAGGGCACCCAATATTAGAGGTGATTTATTCTTTCAAAGCAAATACACCTTTGCATACTGGTACTGACTAGTATTCCAAGGTTTCTCTTCTCCCTCAGTTTTTCTCCCTCTCTTTCTTTCCAAATGTGGACCTAGTGCTAACGGAGAGGGATAGGGAAGGGACAAATAAGGATGCTGTGCAACCAATGACGTCATTGGTTGTTAGGACACCAGTAGCTAGAAGGTTGCAATGGTGCACAATGAAAATCTGTGGCTTTATGTAACTAAAAGGCAGCCTTGATACATCCACTGGCTTGTATACAATTTTTGGGCAATTTTTAAGCATTTTGCCAAGGCATCCCTAAAAAAACCTAGGCACCCTGGTTGAAAAAAGGCTGGTCTAAGGACAGTATTCCCACTACATGGCCATGCTAGCCTTTAAACTATGCATATTTATTCCTCAGGCCATAGTAAATGTGTCTGTTTTACCCGTAGCAAATAAGTTCATCCATGTTTCCCCTGCTGATGGCAAACTTAGTAGAAGGCCCTCCCTTCTAAAAGACCTATTTAAATACGATTCACCTGAACTATGATGCCCTTTTTTACTGGTCCCTTTTAAGTACAGTATTTACTTTAGTAAAAAACTACTATTGCAATGTTCTAATAGAGGCAGAATGCTCTCTGCTTTTTATTTGCATCACTTTACCTGTCTTCTTGAATTTACTCCTTTAAAATCATCATGTCAGAAAGCAAGTCCAGTAATATACATAAGACATGAAACAGATTCTACTTGTGGACTGCCTCACTGCGCAGTGATAAAGTATCAAAGAGAAAGTAAACCACCTGAGTACCATGCATTTGTAGCACAATCCTAGATAGGTGCTAGGATTAGGCGAATAATGTGCTAGGATTGGGAACATTTTGTTCTGGCTCACTGTATCTGGAGGAGCTGCAGTTCGTTGTTAGGCAAATTTAGTTTGTTAGGCAAATTTAGTTTTGGCACACTGTAATCAGGGTGGCTGTGTTGATTGTTTTGGCCTTTCTATGTTTCAGTAGTTCCAGGATTGACTGCTTCCCCTTGGTTGTCCATAAAGCTCTGGAAGTTAGTGGGCAGGAAGAGTCTAATCAGTAGCTAAATATTCATACAGCCCTGGTCAATCCCTGGGGGTAGATGCCCAGATGGTGACTGGGAGTCTGTATAAATACTCTGAGACTGAGAGCAGCCTGGTCTTTGTTCCTGAGGAGGAGATGCTAGCACCCTAGGCCTTTCTGCCATGAGCCTGCGGGGTCTTAAGGCCTCATGGGGGTGACCTGGACTTGCTTTGCTAAAAGTTGCTAAAAACTGACTGAAGGTCTGTCGTCTGAGGATCTAGTCTTGTATCACAGGGTGAAAATGTTGCAAGGCTGTTGAAAGGAGGCAACCAATATTTCCAAGGACATTTGTGAGTACAGACTGGTGAGAGAGATCCTAGAGACTGTGTGCTGAGGCCATCCATTGTGTGCTAGAGTCAGCGTGTTCAAAGGGTACATTGTGTCCTGTGTCCTGAAGAGCTTAGTCTATTTAATTCCTAGTGAAAGTACTTTGCTTGGACTGCACAAGTCGCTACTTCAAAGCCCAGTTCACTCTCAAGGGTTTAGCTCTTAGTTCTGCAAGAGAAAATTCAGTATCCACAAATCGTTGCAAGGTGTACCTGGAGTATCCTACTATTACCTACTACCTATCGAAGTTCTACAGTAAAGCATACACCTAGACTGTTTATGAGCCTGAAGAGTGATTGGACCTGTATGTTGTACTGCGAAGAAACTATTGGGAAAAGGATCTTGACAAACTACTTAGCAGCTCCTACGGGTGTAGCACTACACATTATAGGAAGATGCCTATGGTATAATATCAATTAACAGTATTACAGTGCATCAAAATATTGCTGTATTTACAGGTGCAGGAAATTAGAGATATCAGCTTTGAAAATTCATATTTATGCTCACCTTGAACAACGAAATATCTTAACACAAAGAAACTAGGCATGTGTGAGTCTTATCATCTGCTACATTTGGTGTCTGCTTGTGCTGAAAAGAATGTATTGTATTGCCATGTATATTTACACCATACTACTGGCATTCAATCAATAAAATAATAAAGGGACCCACTCACATCTCCAACAAAAAAGATTCAAGCAGTTGCATTCTGTTAGACCCCTTTCACACTGAAGCGCCGCTAAAACAGCGGTAAAGCACCAGTCGTTTTTGCAGTGCATTAGCTGCGTTTTAGCGGCGCTTTTGCAATGCTTTTTGGGTGTTAGCGGGGCGCTTTTTTTAAGGTTATCTGACAACGTGACCTTAAAAAAAAGGAAAAAGACCCGGCACTTTCAAATCGCTTTTAAGGTGCTTTGAAAGAGCTGCCCATTCATTTCAATGGGCAGGGGCGTTTTGGGAGTGCTATACCCAACACGCCCCAAAGATGCTGCTTGCAGGACTTTTCCTAACATCCCGCAAGCGCACCGCCCGAGTGTGAAAGTACACATTGCAATGAATAGGAGGCAGTTTGCAGGCGCTTTTCAGAGGCTATTTCTAGCGCTAAAACACATGAAAACTGCCTCAGTGTGAAAGGGGTCTTATAGAGCAGGACAAACACTGATCCTGAGCCTGTTCTTTGCTCTTGCAGAGCTATTAGCACTGCCTCTATTCAGCACTTCCAAGTGTGCAGAATATCTTATCCTCTGCTTCCATATCTTGCTATATCACTACACTGCTATTCCTTCCCTAATCTATTCAAATGCTTTCACTGCAGTTGGGCTTTATCATATACTGTATATCATATGTGACATTTTATCATGTATTAATACTAGGTAATGACCGCAGAAAGACTATTTGTTGCATTGCACAAAATGACAACAGAATAAATATACTGTACTGTACATGTTAATAGAATAAAATATTCAGCCTGACCTGTTTTTCTTTTAAATCTTCCGGAAGTTCGGGCAGTCGAACAGGGGATGGGATAGCTTGCAGTTTTTTCTCTGCAGAAGTTGGCCGTAAAATTACACCTCGATTTATTAAATCTTCTGCGTTCTTCTGATATATGTATTCAGGTTGATGGTGATCTTGATACACTTTTAAAACAGGCTAAGGAACAAGGAAAATAGTAAAATAAAATACAAAAACAGCTTTAACATAAAATAACATAGGGGACATAATAACATTGGAGAGATTTCCCATCACTTCCCGTCCTATGGCCAAAATAGGAAGCGAGAGGAAAACCCTCCAAAATAAGGGAATCCGTGGTTGTTACCAGAACTAGGGACCCCATGGAAGCAAACCCGAAATTTTTGATTTTCTTTCTATTTCATATTTTTGTTTCAGTTATAACAGAAAATAGGACAATAAGAGGGGGTAAATTTCCCTAACGGGGGCACGGATAGCAATACAAACTTGACAGGTGTTCTAATACCTTTTCTCTCTATCCAAAACTAAATTGCTTTTAGTTATACCTTAAAGTGACATTTTAGTCAGATTATGAAGTACTGATAAACCACTTCAGGCTGGCCCCTTTTACCAGTAAAGCTAGGTAAAACATTAAAAATAAATGCCTTTACTTTTTATAATCCAATAAGGCCCTGTCTCACTTTGCTCTGCACATGCTCAGTTGCTCTCTATTATGAGCACAGTGCCTAAAATAAGAACCACCGGAGGCCAATCAGCTTACAGCCTTAGGCTTCATGCACACTAAGCGCCTGAACAAATACCAGAACCTCTGGCAGTAAAAAGTGGCATAAAAATGCACATAATGTAGCATATTGCTCATGCATTTATGTGTTTTTTTGCATGTTTGCATTTATAAGTGGGTTTTATTTTTTTTTTAAACATTCCCTTCTGCTAATTTTTTACTAGAATCAATTCACGCTTGAAAACGCTGAATGCTACCGTTTATGTACACCAAGCATTTTCTCTGCTCAAAAGCTCCTCTCAAAAACGCACTTGTGAACGTTTCTCTTCAAATATGCCTGTAATTGCCTAAATGTGCATGGACACATAGGCTAATTGCTTCCACAGGCTGGAAGAGAAAAAACACCAAATGCCTGTATAAGTAGCATTTGTTATGCACAGTGTGGATGAGCCCTTGAGATTTACTGTTGCTGAAGGGGGAAGGGGGAAGAAAGCAACAGAAATTGGGACAGTATTTTAGCCTGACCTGGCCCCCACCCTAAGCCACGCGATCAGGGTAGGCTAAATGTGACCACTTACTGTAATTGACCAGGACTGGTTTATTGCCTGTGGACTAGATCACATTGAAGAATGATATGAGAGTGAAGCATGAATCAATTCTTTATGGGTACTGCAATTTTAAACAATGACAACTAGAATATTTGCAGTTGTTGCTTTGTTTTAAAGTTTTTTACATTGTGAAACATGGATGACAAATACTGTACTTAGAACTGCAATACCATGGAAACTTTGCTAAGACAAAGGTTAGAATTGCAAAACTGTTGCAGAAATGGTTAAAAAATAATATAAATGATGCACTTACTATAAAAAATTTAAATATGACCAAATGGAAATATTAAGCTGCATGCCAAAAGTTTTTTGAACATCCTGGAAATCCAAACTTATATTTTTTATCTGTCGTTATAGTACTGGGTTATTTCTTGACAATAGTTTTTGCAACTAAACAATATACTGTATGCTAGTTTTTTTCAGTTACAGTCCTTACACACAGTTATCTTGTATGTTTTTTTTATAGTAGTAGAACTACTGATCCAATTTAAAAGAATATGTGCAATCTTCTTGTTAAAAAAAAAAAAAAAAAAAGAATATGTGCAACAAATAATTTTAAGTGCAACTGCACAATGAGTTTTTTCCCCACTTCCACATTCTGCAAATTTCTGTTGACTATGCCAGTAAAAATGCGGCTTCCTATGATGGTGTGACAGCAATGCTGCACTTCCCCTGAATTCAGAGCAGAGGTACCACGCTCATGTAGGCTGTGCTTGGTTGCATTACAGTGGGATGGTAAAATGTTGCAGGTGGGGTGACTATCATTTTTGTCACTGCTGATTCAAGAGAATCTAGATTATCAATCAGCAGTGGGTCACACTTAGTCCTGTCCACTACTTTCTGGATTGGCAGCACTGCCTCTGTTGCTCAAACCCTCCCACTGACGACTGCAGTACAGGCAATCGCCAGGTTAAAAACAAGATAGGTTCTGTAGGTTTCTTCCTAAGTTGATTTTGTATGTAAGTTGGAACAGGTACATTTTTGAAGTGTAACTAATGCATTCTATTCATTAAGGTGAAAAACATTCTGTGCTGCAGCTGCTTCCCAGACCCCCGTCCTTTTTCTTACCTTAGCCCAATCTGATCTAGCGATATGCATGAGCGCAGCGGCTCCAGCCGCTCTCACACTCCTCATTGGAAAGATTGATAGCAGCAGGAGCCATTGGCTCTCACTGCTGTCAATCAAAGCTGTGACACGGGAATGGGGGGGGGGGCGAGTCCCGCTGTCTGTGTCAATGGACGCAGCCGCGGGACTCAGGAGGGAGTCCGCACGGGTGCCCTCATGGAAAGCGGCTTTCCATGGGAGCCCACAATGAAGGGGAGGGGCTTGGAGCGCTGCAAGCCACCCCAGAAAAAGAGATTTAGGGCTGCTCTGTGCAAAACCATTGCACAGAGCAGGTAAGTATAGGCATGTTTGTTATTTTTATTTTTTTTAAAGCGTGGGTTTACAATCACTTTTATTTTTTGGGATAGCATAGGGAAGGGTTAACACCCCTGTAACGTTGTTTTTTCTGTCTGTGCCCCTGTTTATAAGATTTCACCTCACTTTCTTTCCCTGCGACAATTGGATTTTGAAAATGTTGGGTTCTCGTTGAAACAAAGATTGGTGATAAAGCTTCAGTGGAGACACCTTTTTCCCATAATAACTCTTATGCCCCGTACACACAATCGCACATTCTGACAACAAAATACAAGATTGTTTTTTTTCCGACAGATGTTGGCTCAAACTTGTCTTGCATACACACGGTCACACAAAGTTGGTCGGAAATTCCGAACGTCAAAAACGCGGTGACGTACAACACGTACAACGAGCCGAGAAAAAATAGCCAGTGCTGCTCTTCTGCTTGATTCCGAGCATGAGTGGCACTTTGTGCATCGAATTTGTGTACACACGATCAGAATGTCCGAAAACGCATTTTGTTGTCGGAAAATTTGAGAACCAGCTCTCAAATTTTGTGTGACGGAAATTCCCATGGAAAATGTCCAATGGAGCCTACACAGCTATGACTAAGCACCGTGTTCGGTGTGAAACATGTCAGCAGCTGTGCAGTTAGTCTGTACACAAGCATAGATGCTATGATTTTATTACATTTTTTTAAATAAAGTTGAATAATTTGGAGTGCGGCTATCCAGCTACATCTTTTCTACTTCAGTTCCTGTTGCAAACAGAGCCGGCACCCTGTGGGATTGTGGAGACAGCTGTTTTGGCAGAAGTCATTACCTTGGAGCGGTGATTCTTTGTATTGGAGCCTACACACGGTTGGAATTTCCGACAACAAGCTCCGATCGCACATTTTCCATCCAAAAAATCCTATCGTGTGTACAGGGCTTAACAGTAGTGAATTTCTCATCTTAGGGGTAGATTTCCTCTCACTTCCTGTTGTCTCCCTTCGTTTATAAGTAGGAGTCGTATGTGAGTCAGATGTTTGGAACTAGGGGACCGCCTGTATCTGGAGTGTGTGTGAGACACAAATGAAGGATGATTTTAGCTTAGTCGGGAGGGGTAATTTTGCTTTATCAGATAGTAACTGGATTTAATACTTGTGTACACTGTCATACAGATGCAGAGCACAGTCTTATAAGTTAGTTACATTACAAAGCTTAGCAGCAGGACTGATTAAATTGTATGTCTACTTAATGTCTTGGTAATGGGATCAATTATAAACCATTTGTGCATACTGTGCAGCTGCCCAAGGCACCTCTGAGAAGCAAGGGACCATTTATAGGAGATGCTGATCAGGCAGGTAGAATGCTGGAACTCCTCCTGCTGTCAAGGCCCTTTGGGATTTAGGGGCCCATATATAGTAGATGCAGGTATAGCATATGCTGGAACCCATCTTGCTGTATTTTTCATAATGCCGCAACAGTGCTCATGATTTGTAATGTCCAACCGGGGTCTCCCAACAAGCACCGTCTTTATTCCCTGCCAGACTGGCGTTGAGGCATGCAGTATGCTTCTCCCATATTGACACAATTTTTTTTTTTAACAATAGATTTTTTTTATGATGAATGTCATTACAAAAGTTATGCAATACTAACATCACTTAGAAGGATTGATTATATTACATATTCAACAGATATTGTACGAAGAAAACTAAAACCATGTACTTCAAAATAACGTATAACAGATATTGATGTGTTCTTGTTAGTCAGGCCCCGCCTACCCTGGATGGGATCAAACTGTAAGAAGGGTCTTTGCAACAAATTTTAATATTAACAAGGATCAGGGTTTGTTTTGTTAGATAATGCACTACATCTGAATGTCACGTTTAAAAAAAAAAAAAAAAAAAAGGTTATATCAGAAACACACGTGTTTGTTAAAGGTTACACTTCTTTAAATATTTAGAAGCTCTAGGATAAGATAGCCAGGCTTGCCATTTATTTTTAAAGGTAACAGTGGAGTAATTTTTATGTGCTAGCATTAGTTTGAATTGTGCTTGGATGTTTAATCTAGCGATTACATTAGACAGGTTGGGTGCTTCATTAGATTTCCACAAATGAGTTATAGTAAGTCTTGCCGCTATTAATATATGAGCCACTTTTGTTCTATAATTTAGGGGATAAATATCAAGATGTACATCGCTGGGGTAAGTTTAGTTAGGTTGCCTGTGATATTGGACATGAAGGTAGAAATTGATTTCCAAAAACTGTGGAGGTTTTTACAACACCATAGAGTGTGAAGGTTGCCTACTTGTTTGTTGCATCTCCAGCATAGAGGGGAGTAGGGGGGTATATTTTTGATAGTTTGTATGGGGTTAGATACCATCTGTTTAACATTTTTGGGGAATTATCCCAATGCGCTCTATAAGAGGAAGCTTTTCTATTTATCTGTATGGCTTCTTGCCATTGTTTCCAAGAAAATATGTGATTTAAGTCTTCCTCCCACTTAATCATATGTGAGTTTTTATTATTACGTGAATGGAATGATAGAAGTCTGTACATAAGGGAAATTCCTTTCTTTTCATGATTACGTTTAGTAAGAAAATTCCAAATTTGTAGAGGAACTTCTATAGAAATATTGGGATCAAAGTCCTTTAGTCGTGGATATTTATTAGATTTACTCTGGATTATGTTCTTGTATTGCAATGGTAGACCTTCATATATGTGATGACCCTGTTGGATCCAGCTTCACACTGATAAGCAACTTGGTTCTCTTGTTGGGATAAGCAACTTGGTTCTATCTTTCTTGTGTTTGGTTTTAGATAGTATGTGTTTCCAAACTATTATTGTGGATCTGATGCTAAGTAGTTTAGATGAGCTAATTTTGGGAAGTACATAGCTAGCAATGGAAAAGGCACTCAGATCATGTCATGGGACATATGTACACTATTTGGACTAGAAGAAACAGTTAGTTTGTTGTCTGACCCTAGTTGCATACTGTATTATGAAACATCAGAGTTTGGGGAATCACAAAATCTATTCTTCACCAGTATCTATCTATCTATCTATCTATCTATCTATCTATCTATCTATCTATCTATCTATCTATCTATCTATCTCTCTATCTATCTATCTCTCTATCTCACTATCTATCTATCTAAACACAGTGAATAGGAGTATGAACTTGGTAAGTTGCATCGGAAGGGGACTCAAAAATTGCTCTCCCACAGGGATCCTTTGATGACTTTGTCCACTACTGAACGAGACCAAGATCAGTATAATGAATGTGTGAGTCAGAAAAACATATTTTATACATGAGATCCAACATGATTAAATAAAAATAAAAAATACATAAAATAAATATCAAAAGATTAGATATATCATTTATGCATTTAAAAATATAAATTTGTTGACAATTGTGCTCTTATTTCAGCTTACCAGTGGTTCAAGTCTAACAGCCTGTTGTCTTTTCCTTGTGTTTACTCGTGCCTTTGTGTCATGAGTAAATACTAGAGATGTTGGATATGGAATCATCTGTTTTGGAGCCATTGAAATGATTCTGTCCTTTAATTTACTTAAATCACGTCGCTGTGCCAAGTCCATTGGTTCACTGTTTTCTGCTTCATTTATGTGTGATGGTGATGATCTGTGCACTGATCCTGGTGATATGTTAGCCGCCATTGTTATCTGAAATAGTCAGAAGAAAAAAAAAACTTGATATAAAGTGTTTTTAACAGGTATCATAATGTGATTTATTTATCCAGCATTGTATTTGAGTATTTGGCATTAAAGCAGCCCATACATGAGTTAGACCCGATTCCCCCATCCACACATTTGAGGTGGATGGGGGAATCCTCCCGCTGAGCTATTGAATTCTGACAGCAGGGAAAATACAGTGATTAGCATCAGTGGGCCCATTCACAACAGGGAAGTTTGCCGTGGTGTGTTTAATGCACACATGTTATTGTGCGTTGAGTTAAAGCAATCTATTCAACAGAATCGTCTGCCCTAACACAACCTGTGTTAATATCTGTGCATCAAACACCCCACAGTGAACTCGCCAAATGCACCTTAAAAGAGAAGTATGGTCTTTTTTTTTTTTTTTTTTAGAAATCATACTAACCTAGGTGGATGCAGCATTACTCCAATCCTGCATCTGTCCCCCGCTGGGTCTAAAGCCCTGTACACACGATCCAAAAATCGATTTGTGCTTGTCTGATCGGATAATAACGGATGAACTATTGTGATCGACTCTCGAAAGCTCTGCACTAACAATCCGATTATCGTACGATCGCTTCGAAAGCGGTATTTTTCGTATGATTTTCGGATGGTGTGTATGGGCCTTTAGACTGAGAACTGCTAATCACTCTGTTCTCAGTGCTCCGTGAGACAGAACAGAAATCACTCCTGCAGCATTTTTGCTAGAGCAGTGCATTGCAACTCATGGTAGTAAGTAACTGCACGTTGCTGTGCGATGCAATGCAGGGGCACTGGGATACCATTCACAATGAATGGCATCACGGTGCACCAATGCATGTAACAACTTTTTAACCCAGGAAAATCTTCTCAAAAGTCGGGGGTCGTCTTATACGCCAGGTGTCGTCTTATAGAACGGACTGGAGAATCGGTGGTCGCCATGGGGGAAGCTCAAAAACGTCCGCGGCTGCATCCTCGCTGTATGCAAGCAAGAAGTGAGCAAGCTGCAGGCGTCCAGGATGCCCGGGAAAAAAAGAGATAGAGCGGCCCAGAAAAACACGCCTCTTTCACCCGTCTGGCCCGCCCTTGTATCCTATTACCATACCTCCTTCTCTGACTCTCAGATCTTTCGCTCCTGAGGACTACAGTGAAGCGGCGCAGGTGCGCATGTGTGAGATCTGAGAGGCAGAGAAGGAGGTATGGTACGGTAATAGGATACAAGGGCGGGCCAGACAGGTGAAAGGGGCTTGTTTGCGCTACCGCTCTGATAGTCTTGGAGACAGGGAGGGCTGGGCAGGCAGGGAGAACTGACCAATCCAAGCATGATTTGTTTACAACAACCAGCAAATCGCTGGTAAGGTGGCTGGTATACTGGTTACCACATACAGTACAGCACCAGTATCTGTACCTGTTCATACAGTATAGCACCAGTACATACCAGTACATACAGTACAGTATACAAATGTCCAGCAGTCAAAACCCCATTATGGCTCCACCAGCAAGAAGAAAGAAATATGAAGCCAGTTTCAAACTTAAAGTTGTAAACTTCGCCATGGAACATAATAACTGTGCTGCTGCAAGACAATATGGAGTAACAGAAAAGATGGTTCAGGACTGGGAAGCAAATGAAAAAGCATTAAAGAGTATGGCAAGGGGTAAGTGTGCATTAAGAAGGGTCAACCCACATTGGCCAGAACTTGAAAAACATGTAGCAGACATGGTGAATGAGCATCGCCAAAACGGTTATGTAGTGACACGGAATAAAATACGTTTGTTTGCACTTCAGTGGGCCAAATCTAACCCAGATCACAGCAACAGATTTAAGGCCACTGTATCCTGGTGTACTAGATTCATGGGAAGGAATAATATGGTACTGAGGCAAACGACGAGCAGATCTTGATAGCAAAGTAAATAGTTTCCATCTATATGTAATACAACAGTGCACTAAACATGACTATTGCATTGGAAACATGGATGAAACTCATGGATGAAACTCCAATGAATTTTGATATGGTTGGAAATAAAACTGTCCATCAAAAAGGTGAAAAAACGATTTTAATTAAAACAACAGGACATGAGAAGTCCAGTTTTACAGTGGTACTAGGATGCACAGCTGATGGCGCCAAACTGAGACCAATGATTATTTTTAGAAGAAAAACAAATTCCCTGTTGGTTGTTTTGTACATGTGAATGAAAAAGGCTGGATGGATGAAGAAGGGGTAAAGCTATGGCTTCATAATGTATGGAGCATGCGACCAGGGGGACTTATTCAAAAACGTAGTCTATGTTCAGGGCTCATTTAACTCCCAGCACCAAGCAAAGGCTTGCAAGACTAAACACAGATGCGGCAGTTATTCCTGGAGGATTGACATCGTTGGTACAGCCACTGGATGTGTGCCTAAACAAGCCATTTAAAGATCTCATTCGAGAACAGTGGAATGAATGGATGATTAGCGGCGAAAAGTCATTTACAAAAGGAGGAAACATGCGTGCTCCACAGTTGGATGTTTTGTGCAAGTTTGTGGTTTGTGGTGACGTTTGTTGCCTACGACGGGACTACGTAGAGGCTAGTAGCCAATAGCTTTGGTCTTGTAATGTGATCTGAGCATGCGTGGCACTTTGTCCGTCGGAATTCGCTACACACGATCGGAATTGGTATGATCGGACAAAGTTGTCGGAAAATCTATCCAGCAGGAGATAGAACTTTGTCCGTCGGACAATCCGATGGAAACTGTCCGATGGTGCCTACACACGGTCGGAATTTCCGACAACATTGTCCGATAGGACAGAATCCATCGGAAAATCCGACCGTGTGTATGGGGCATTAGAGTGAATTAGGAAAAGTTTAATCCACTTGCACTGTTTTATGTTTACATGTTTGATGACAAACAGCCTTATGTTTATAAGTGACAATTTTCCTGCTAAGTACCTGCATGTCATAAGCATTTGAATTAAAATTACCATATTGAAATCAAATCTGATGTTTTTTTAATTTTTATTTGATGTGCGTTGGAAGAGGGTTAGTCTTATACGGCGTCGGCGAGTATATCCTAAACTCTATATTTTAACTGGAAAAGATGGGGGGTCGTCTTATACACCCAGTCGTCTTATATGCCGGAAAATACAGTACCTATGTTACCACAATGGCCTGGTTTGCACTGTGTAGATACAACTTATCCTTATTGGTTCTGTACCAGGAACTAAACCGCTAGAAAAGTGATTTTGCAATTTTCCCTACTCTTCTAGCCTTTGGTTCTAGGTATACATGTGCAGAATAGAGAAACTGTGTGTTTTAGCCTCCTTAAACCCAGCCTCAGCACGTCTTGTGCGGCTCTGATGTCATGTCTTGTTAGTGCGATACTAAAGCTAGCCAGTTAACTGGTGAACTGGTGTAAGACGTGGGCAGCACAAGATAGAAGAGATCGAGGGGAAAGAAGAATAAATCTGCCCATGGTTGGACAATTTTAACACTCCAAAGGGGTGGTACAACAATCACATTTTATTCATACTGTTTAAATAGGCAAAGTCACCAGCTGATAAAAGCAATATCAAGTATTTTAAACACTTGCAGTGTTTTTCCATTCCATAAATAATTTTTATGCACTTGCAATGAGTGTTTGAACTTGCTAGAAAACATCGGTGACCCCATCAGAGTCTCCCTTACATCAGGGTCCCCATCAGAGTCTCCCTTACATCAGGGTCCCCATCAGTCTCCCTATCAGTCTCCCTTACATCAGGGTCCCCATCAGAGTCTCCCTTACATAAGGGCCCCCATCAGTCTCCCTTAAATCAGGGTCCCCATCAGAGTCTCCCTTACATCAGGGTCCCCATCAGTCTCCCTTACATCAGGGTCCCCATCAGAGTCTCCCTTACATAAGGGTCCCCATCAGTCTCCCTTACATCAGGGTCCCCATCAGAGTCTCCCTTACATCAGGGTCCCCATCAGTCTCCCTTACATCAGGGTCCCCATCAGAGTATCCCTTACATAAGGGTCCCCATCAGTCTCCCTTACATCAGGGTCCCCATCAGAGTCTCCCTTACATCAGGGTCCCAATCACAGTCCTCCCTTGCATCAGGGTCCCCGTCAGAGTCTCCTTTTCATCAGGGTCCCCATCCTCCCTTACATCAGGGTCCCCAACAGAGTCTCCTTTACATCGGGGTCCCCATCCTCCCTTGCATCGGGGTCCCCATCAGAGTCTCCTTTTCATCAGGGTCCCCATCAGAGTCTCCTTTTCATCAGGGTCCCCATCCTCCCTTACACCAGGGTCCCCAACAGAGTCTCCTTTACATCAGGGTCCCCGTCAGAGTCTCCTTTTCATCAGGGTCCTGATCCTCCCTTACAACAGGGTCCCCAACAGAGTCTCCTTTACATCAGGGTCCCCATCCTCCCTTACATCAGGGTCCCCAACAGAGTCTCCTTTATATCAGGGTCCCCATCCTCCCTTGCATCAGGGTCCCCATCAGAGTCTCCTTTTCATCAGGGTCCCCATCCTCCCTTACATCAGGGTTCCCAACAGAGTCTCCTTTATATCAGGGTCCCCATCCTCCCTTACATCAGTGTCACCATCAGAGTCCTCCCTTGCCTCCCAGTCCCCAGAGTATCTTTTTCACCAGGGTCCCCATCAGAGTCCTCCCTTGCATCAGAGTCCCCATCAGAGTCTCCTTTTCATCAGGGTCCCCATCAGAGTCTCCTTTTCATCAGGATCCCCATCAGAGTCTCCTTTACATCAGGGTCCCCCATCAGAGTCCTCCCTTACATCAGGGTCCCCAGAAAATACCCTCCCCCTTACATTAGTGTCCTATTACCATTGTAAGGCTTACAACAAGGCAGGAACTAGGAAGAATAGGTTTGGACGGAGGAAGCTCTGTCATCATTTGAATGCTGGAGTGCACATGTCACTGGTTGCTAGGGCACTGGTGGGGGAATCAGAGACCATAGACAGCCTCTGTTGCCCTGAATCCTCAATCATTGCACCATGAGGATACGCCACCCACTAACCCTAGCTGTGGGCATAGCTCCCAACTGTCCCTGATTTCGAGGGACTGTCCCTGATTTGGAGCAATGTCCCTATGTCCCTCTTTCCCCCTCATTTGTCCCTCATTTTGGTCTGATTCATATAGCTGTATACAAAATGCACTTTTTATCTTCCAAAAAGTGTTTCCCAGTGCTAAACCTTTCATCCAATTTCTAAATTGCTGCATTTGTACATTTTAAAAGTCAATATAAAGGAATAGTAGTGGTAAAAAAAAGTCCTTGTGGATTTAATTAACCTTTTTTGGTTAATTCTCCTTTAAGGGGGTGTGGCAGGGGGCGTGTCTTATGCCTACATACGTTTGTTAGTAGGTGTCCCTCATTCCCATCTCAAAATGTTGGGAGGTATGGCTGTGGGCTGCATAAAATTTTGTAGTAGTTTGAATTCTCCTAGGCTAGAGCAAGAAAGGATCAGAGCCTCTGTCAGGATTTTAATACTGTCTCACTTTTTATCCTGTAGGGTAATTGTACTTCCCTTTTCCCAGACAGCAAGGATAACTTGCCACAAATTTGTGACAGTGTTGAATTGAATTTCTGCACGTTTTCACTGGCAAATTTTACACTTGCAGGGCACTTGAAGCACAAGTTCTAGTTGACACTTTTACAATTTGTATCAAATTTCGGTGGCAAGAATCTAGAAAGAGCAAAGTTGCAGTGGTGAGTCTACAGCGAGTGCGCTGCAAGTCTACAGCATGAAAATTCAGCCACAGTGACCCCTGTGGTGGGATGACTATTGCACAACATAACTGAACCGGAACTTGCAGCAGATTTGCAGAACGTTTGCAAAGAAAGTCGATCTGGAGTCATGCAATGCGGACTTACTGCAATTGTACAACAAATTTGTGAAGCCTGGCAAGTCTAGCAATAGTTTAGGGAATCATTTTCACAGGTGACAGGAAGTGAGGCAAAATCTCCTCAATGTACTCACAGACAGAAATAAAATCAGTACAGAAATTTTACCTCGTCTACACTATTCAAAAGTAGGTTGTATCATACAGCTTTACATGTTGGTTGTGACAAAAAATGTTTTTTTTCATATTTATACAGAACTGTTCAGTCTCATAAAAGAGGAAGTTGCACCATCCATTTACTGAATGAGAAAACTCTACAAAATTTGACCACAAACATGTCACTGCTCTGACAAATCCTAGAGATTTCCTTTTTTTAATAAATTATTTATTTAAATATTTATAAAGAATACTTACATAGTAGAAAGACAGAAACAAAATGCTCATTTATTGGTATAAGCTTGCGGTATGGACAAGTACTGTATGACAGTATTGCCAATGTCGCAGAAACAATATCATGCGTCAAATAAACTGACATACACAGCAAGCAGTGTCACCTGTATAGAAACATAACCTCATGTCCAGGTGAGATAGGTGAACATAAAGTTCTCTCAGTTTGGTCAATGGGGGCTAAAAACCCATCCACAAAGTTTGAGCTCAGAATGGCAAGAAGATCTGAGGCCGAGAGAAGAAAGAGAGAGTTACAAAGAGTATTGGAGACAAAAAGGGGGGGGGAGAAGAGGGAGCGGAGGGCATAGGGAAAGGATATCCTTGGGGGAGGCCTACAGGCATGGCTGAACAGCCTTAGCCCGGGTTCACACTTGTGCGAACACAGACATCGCATGTGATTCGCACCCACACTGCGGTGCCGATCACACAGGATGTCTGTGCAATGTGAGTTCAGCCTTACAGTTGTATGCAGAGCCGATCGGCCCTATAGGCACACTATGCAAGCTGCTTAGGGCCCCGCCGCTGTGGGGGGCCCCCAAGACCCAGCATCCCCCCCTGCACCTCTGGCTGGCCGTTTAGAGTGCAGTGAGGAGAGGTGGGAGGAGGTGGAAGGCGGCGATCGGCAGCTCTATGGTGCCTGAGTGGGCGGCGGGATCTCCCTGGGGTTTGTAGTACTCTCAGTGTATACAGTGGAGAGGAGAAGGGAGGGGCCTCTGACCCAGGCAGGTATCAGTTTCACTTTCACTCTGCTTGAACACTGTTGCTGATGCCCGGGTCAGAGGCCCCTCCCCTCTCCGCTGTATACATTCGGAGATAGAACTACTAGCCCCAGGGAGATCCCTCTGCCTGTGAACACCATATAGCTGCCGATCGCCGCCTCCCACCTCCACCAGCCAGGTACAGGGGAACCTCTGCAAGGGGGGGAGTCAGCTGTTTGGGGGCCCAAAGGTAAGAGGTGGGGCTTTCTGGGGAGACTAATGTAAGGAAGGGGGCCTCTGGGGACACTGATGTAAGGACAGGGCCCTCTGGGGACACTGATGTAAGAGGGGGCCCCCTGGGGACACTGATGTAAGAGGGGGCCCCCTGGGGACACTGATGTAAGAGGGGGCCCCCTGGGGACACTAATGTCAGAGGGGGGGGCCCCCTGGGGACACTAATGTCAGAGGGGGGGGCCCCCTGGGGACACTAATGTCAGAGGGGGGCTCTCTGGGGACCCTGTGTAAGGGGGGGCTCTCTGGGGACCCTGTGTAAGGGGGGGCTCTCTGGGGACCCTGTGTAAGGGGGGGCTCTCTGGGGACCCTGTGTAAGGGGGGGCTCTGGGGACCCTGTGTAAGGGGGGGCTCTGGGGACCCTGTGTAAGGGGGGCTCTCTGGGGACCCTGTGTAAGGGGGGGCTCTCTGGGGACCCTGTGTAAGGGGGGGCTCTCTGGGGACCCTGTGTAAGGGGGGGCTCTCTGGGGATCCTGTGTAAGGGGGGGGGGGCTCTCTGAGGACACTGTTGTATGGCTCAACTTGCATTAGATTTGCAGGAAAATAGTGCAGGGACTTTTTTTATCCCCGCACTGGAATTGGATCACATGGGTGTTCTCACCTATGCGATCTGATTCCTGTGTGAGTTTACAGTTCGCACTGCTATCTGTGAACCGATCTGGGGGTGTCATTAACATTGTACTGACACCCGCAGCGGTTCTCAGAGGGCAGTGTGAACTGCATGCGGGAGAGATGCCATGCAGGAACCCAGGCTGGAATCGCACTGGTTCCCACATCGCATGAGTGTGAACCTAGGCTCAGGGCTTGTTTACACATGTGGTGCCCTCTGAAGAGAAATCCATGTTTGGATTGCTCTTCAGAGGGAATTTGACAGGCAGTGAGGAGGTGTTATATCACCTACTCACCACTTGTTTAAACCCCAAAGCAGCACCCTGCAACTGAATGCATTACACACGGATGCAGAAAATCCCCATTCACTTGGATTGGCCACATTCAGCAGGCATTACTGCTCGCTGAACCCAATAGTGCAAACAATTTTTGCCACACTGTGATGCAAAGAATTTTGGCTATTGCGTGTGTACTGCTGCCTTTGCAGCTTAAGAGGAACAGTTGGGTAGCAGTAAAAACACAGCTCAACCTCCTATTTTTTACCGTCCCCCACCTACAAGTGTAAATTAAGTTGCAGAGCACTCTAAAGATTAATCCACAGTGAATCATTTTTTAAAAGTATTTAAAAGGTGGTGAGGAAGCGTTATGTTTTCTCCTCACCACCCGTTTTTAACCCCTAAAATCCCATGCCACTGTACTGTAGCCATGTGCATTGCACACAGTTGCTGCACAGCCCCATTCAGTTGAATGGGTCGCGTTAAGCAAGCACAGTGTCGGGACTTCCGGCCGGATGTGATCAAGGCCGCAGCTCGCGCCCACAGCTCCGCTACTCCGGACCATAATCCGTGTATACCGGGATGTTTTCCTTCCCCAGTGAGCACATCTCCGAACGGGGGTAGGTAAGCTGAGGCTAACGATGCCATCCTCGGCTGCTAAGAAGGCAGCAAAAGGACACACGTAACAGCGGCATACTCGAGCCGCGAAGGACATGGCGACAAGCTCCGCCCACGCCATCTTGGCTCCCTTACTTCCGCTGCCAAGATGGCGCAGGCTAAAGTGCTGGACGAGGAAGAGCAGATGTCGGAACAGCCACCCGCTGTGGATGCGGACGCTATAACCCAGCCGATCCTAGAGGCTATCAGCGCCAGCAAAACAGAGCTTGTGAGGAGGATAGATCATCTCTGCAATTTGATCCGGCACGACCTGGACAAGATCCGAGGCCGCCTGACCTCAGTGGAGTCGCGGGTGTCGGAGGTGGAGGACGTATCCCATGACCATGGTGCTCAGCTTGCGGAGCTCAGAGACCAGGTGAGGGCCCTGCAACATAGGGCCATAGACGCTGAGGACAGATAGAGGCGTAACAATATCAGGGTGGTGGGACTCCCGGAGGGAGCTGAAGGTGACAAACCTGCTCAATTTGCTGAAGGCCTTTTCAAACACCTGCTATCTATGCCTGAGATGCCTCCCACATATGTGGTCGAACGGGCGCATAGGGTCCCCACAGGTAACAGGCCACCGGGTGCCTTCCCTCGCCCCTTCCTGGTCCGCTTCCTGAACTTTAGGGACAGGGACATGATTCTAGCCCAGTCCAGGAGAATGCAGGAGCTCTGCCATGAAAATGCTAAAATCATGTTGTTTCCGGATTTCTCCGCGGCCACACAGCAAAAGAGAAGATCTTTCACAGAGGTCAGAAGGCGCTTGAGGGAGAAAGAAGTTAAATACAGCATGCTGTACCCAAGCAAGCTCAGAGTTCAATATAAAGGTGCAGTGAAGTTTTTTGAACACCCTGAGGAAGCCTGCAAATGGATGGATAAGGAATTCGGAACCCCTGTGATGTCCTAAATGAAGAAGCCAAGCTGGTATGTTTGTGAGGCGACCCCCAGCCCTGCTGTCGATGCCCTGAGATGTCATTTTATTTCTTTTTCTCTTATAATTTTTCACCTATCCGTATATTTTTTATGTTTCCTTTTTGATTTTTTTTTTGCCTCCAATGGAGGGGTTATCTCCGTCACCTCCTCAAGCAGGCCTATGCCCCCCGGAAGTTCCCGCTGGGTTTCTGACTGCCCAACCCTCCTGGTCCAGTACAAGGGGAACATCTGGGTTGAACTTGTCCCAGAATAGAACCAGCACATTATTTTCCTCTGAGGGAGGGATAAGCAGTACGGGCCTATGCCAAAAATCTGACTTACACCTGCAGAGGCTGTGACTCCATTTTTGAGCCTTCAACTATTCCAGCTCCCTTCTCATTTTGGTTTCCCCACTTTTCTTGCATTTCTTGAACCCTTTTTTATTTTTGTAGATGCCTCATCTCATATGTCGCAGGCCTCTCTACTGTTCATAACCCGTGTGTTTTTCCCATCCCAAATGGCTGTGAAGCTACCCTGGTTGCACATGCACTTTGGCCCCTTTCTCCTAATGCTATGCTACACTGTGTCCCCTGAAACTCAGAGTGAGGCCCCGTTTTTTGTAAGGAGCACGTGGAGAAGCTGAGGAGAAGTACAAAGCTGCCGAACTTTAGGTCACGGCGGCATAGAGCCGCAAGAGTTATCTTTTTGTTTTTTGGTTTAGGGAGAAAGCTACGTACCAAAGTTGTTGGGGGGGTTGTTGGTATAAAAGCAAGGGTGGGTTTGATTGCAGTCACATCTCGACATGGGGAAGCATGTACAAATTCTTTTGTCCTGATATTTATACTATGTGTTCTTTTGATGAATAAGCTGATAAGAAAATGGTGTCAAAGGCTACTGTGCACCTCAAGTACAGTCTTGTTGCATGTTGTTGAATGTCTGCCTTGGAGGAATGGTGCCTCGGGTCGGAGGACACCGGGGGCACCATTGCTCCAGGGTGGTATGACATATGGCTATCTCATCACAGATGGCGGATGATATTAAGATTGTTTCCTGGAACGTTAGAGGCCTGAACCTCAAACTAAAAAGAGCCTCAACTTTCCAATACCTCAAACAAGCCCGACCACATATCATCTTCCTGCAAGAAACACACTTGGATGGCAGCAGGGTCCTTTCCTTACGTAAACCGTGGATCCAAAAAGCCCTACACTCAACATACTTTACGTTTGCTCGAGGTGTCTCTATTCTGATAAGTAGGTCCATCTCCTGCTCGATAAAACAAGTGTTTTCTGATCCGGGAGGCAGATATGTGGCGGTAGTTATGGATATATGTTATAAAAGTATTGTAATGGTAAATGTATATGTGCCTCCTTCATTTCAGGTAGAACTGTTGGTTGGTCTGTTGAGTAAACTTGCACCCTATGCTCATCTGCCACTGGTTGTGTTGGGGGATTTCAATGCCGTCTTGGATGCGGCCTTGGATTCCTCCAACTTGACTAGAAAGGGGTCCTCAGAATTGAATGGCTGGGGATCGGTAGCAAATTTAACGGAACTCTGGAGATGGAAACATCCAACTGATAGGTGTTATTCCCATGTCTCGACAGCACACAAGTCAGCAGCCAGAATTGACTTGGCTTTCGGGAATGGCCTACTGTTGCCATAAGTTAGGGAGGTCTCATACCTCTCCGGAGGCCTAACGGACCACAACCCCCTTGCGGCCACCCTGTCTTTTCAGACGGGGGCGCGGTAGGGGGGTTGGAGGCTCCAACCAGGCTGGATACAAAATGAACTGGTCTCGGCTCAGGTGACTGAAGCCATGCAATCATATTGGTCATCTAACGACGACACAGCAGACCCCATGACTGTTTGGGACGCTTTCAAGGCAGTGACCCGGGGGGAGTATATCTCAGCCATTAAAACAGTGAACAAAAATGACAAGGAGGAAACCAAGCTGCTACAACAGGAAGAAAGAGTGAGGGCGGGGGCGTATGCTGACGTCCCTACAGGGGCTTCATATGCGGCCTTGCTGGAAGCAAGACGTACATTATCTATCCATTTTACAGGACAGGCCCGTGCAGAGCTGGTTAGGAATGCACAGACGACCTTTGCTGAAGGGGACAAGAACGGCAAACTTTTGGCCATGCTGGTGGCTGATTACCATTCACTCACCTGCATCCCGGTAACAAAAGATACGGGAGGGAACTTGGTAGACGAGCCGGGACGCATTATGCACACTTTTGTTCAATTTTACTCCACCTTATACTCTCCTATCCCTCCATATGACATGTTGACTTTAGAATCTCTCTTAAATGACTTACCCATACCAAGACTATCTGAAACGGACATGCACACTTTAGACGCCAAAATCACAAAAAGGGAAATCGAGAAGGTCATTTTTACTTTCCCCCCGAACAAAGCTCCGGGTCCTGACGGTCTCCCGGCTGACTTTTATAAGGCAAATGTAGAAATAGTGGCACCTAGGTTAAACCTACTTCTGTAATATTGTCACGAGCATGATGCCTTGCCTGATTCCATGTTGGACACCTATATGGTTCTGCTATTGAAACCAGGCAAGGACCCACAGGAATGTGCTTCATACAGACCGATAGCTTTACTCAACACGGACTTGAAAATCTTGACCAAGATTCTAGCCCTCAGACTGGCGACTGTACTCCCATCCGTTGTTAATATTGATCAGACGGGTTTTATGCCGGGAAAATCGACAGACACGAACCTAAGGAGACTTTTCACGCACCTGCAAATCCCACCAAAACCCGATAGTAATAGAATTGTAGTGTTAATAGACTTTGAGAAGGCTTTCGAATCAGTCGACTGGTTGTACATGTTCAAGGTCTTGGAGATGATGGGGTTTGGACCACAGTACAGGAAGTGGGTGTCCCTGCTCTACAGACGACGAGAGCAGCAGTCTGGCTAGGAACCTCCACCTCTGTCTTTTTTGAGGTGGGTAGGGGGGATAGACAGGGATGCCCACTGTCCCCCTTTCTGTTTTCTCTCGCCCTAGAACCATTGGCAGTTGCACTTAGGTCTGATAAAGACATAAATTCCATTACGATTGATGAAACCTTGGCATTGTATGCGGATGATATGCTGCTGTTCCTGGATGACCCAGGGGAAGTCCCTGAAAAAAGCGTTAGAGACCATTGATCGACATATATAATGGAGTGCCTAAAATATAGCCTAGAGGAGGACAGGGAGGGATTGAAGGAGAAATGGGAGAGTTGGAAAAAATTTAAGAAAACCTGGAGTTACGCCGAGGCCTTGAGGAGTTAGTCGTAGAAGTTTGAAAGGAAAAGCAACTATAGTATATCCGGCTCCCTGAAAATTAAAGAAATAGATATAAAGATAAAAAAAAAGCTACAGTATCGATGGGATGGGGATGGGGGGTGGGAGGAGGGAAAACAGAAAAATAGTTTGGCCTAGAAAGGCATACCCAAGGAAGAGGGAAACAGGGGAGTGGAGGTGAAGCAAGTCGACGAATATCTTGTTGTGTCCACCCTGTTTTAGCCATTTGCATTGGTTCACTCCCATATGTCTGCTTATTAAGTATTAAACCAAGAAGAAGAAAAAGGGAAAAAGGAAAAAAAAAAAAAAAAAAAGGAAAAAAAAAGCACAACCCCTAAATGGGTAAATAATAAGCAGAAAACAAACCACAAAGATGTTAAGACAATATGGGACTGAGACGAGGGCGAAACTGACTAAGTCCCACAAAAGTTTTATCTGATGTGGAAAAAAAAAAAAAAAAAGAGACCATTTGCCACCTTTTCGGGTCTGAAAGTGAACTGGAGCAAATCTTCCATCCTGCCAATAGACCCCGGAGATAAGAACAAAGCTGATTCCAATCTACCGCTCCAGTGGGTCTCTTTTTTAAAACACCTAGAAGTCCAGGTGACAGCGAATGTGCAGGACTATATACCTCTTAACATACTCCCCTTAATTACGCGACTGAAACAGAAGATACAGACCTGGTCCAAGCTCCCATTATCTCTCATAGGCAGAATAAGTCTCCTAAAGATTTATTACGACATGCACCTGTCGGGATTCCGAAAAAGCTACCTTTCGGAAGTTTGACAGTGTAGTCTCAACCCCCCCCCCCCGAATAGGATTAAAAGTACTGAAGGAGCCAGGAGAACAGGGGGGTCTGGCGGTGCCTGACTGGCAAAAATACTACCTGGCTGGACAAATGGTCTTTGCCCGCAGGTGGTTCATGGCAGATGACGGTGACGCGGCTACGGTTTTGGAGGTGAGGAGATTTGCGCTGTTTAGAGGCACTAGATCTGATCTCCCGCTGACATTGACAATGAAGGCAAACATTAAGGCCTGGGAAATGGCGGTGAAGACCGCATGCCCCAGCTATCGGAGGGTGTCGCCCTCAACCCACATTTGGATGAACCCAACTTTACCCCAATTCTATAATCTACCAGATCCTATGATCTGGGCGATTAAAGGAATTAAGACGTTAAAGGACATAACATCCTTTGGAGAACTACAATATTTTCACAACTTAAATCTAGACATGACCTCCCCAACCATTATCTGTTTAGATTTCTACAGGTCCGACATGCTTTTCAAGTACAATTTCATGAACTGAAAGTGGAGTCTCTACCCTCGTCCCTGGAAATGATGCTGACAAGAGAGGAACTAGCAAAGCCTCTCTCAGAAACATACAAGGAATTCTTTGAAGTGACTCCCAAAACTATCACTAGATGTAGGGAAAAATGGGTGAGAGAAGTCCCAGAGGTACAGGGCGAGGATTGGGATGACCTATGGACTCAACCTTTCAAGAACCTAGTGTCAGCCAGAAATATGTTGATTCAATTCAAATTTTTACAAAGGAGTAACTACACACCGGCTAGACTGGGGAAAATGTTTCCCTCAGCCTCAACGGAGTGTTGGAGATGTTTTCATTCACCTGCTGACGCTGACCACATTTTCTGGCATTGCCCCCATGTCCAGAAATTCTGGACGGATACCATTGCATGTATTACAGAACTTATATCAGTCCCGGTTCCAATGAATGTTAGAGTTTGTCTCCTGGGGCTGGTTGAGGGCCATGCGTACAATGTTGAATATACTGTTCTGGCAAAAAGGCTATCCTACTAGCTTGGAAAAAAACGGTATCTCCGCCTGGAAGGGCCTAGTAAATTCAATGTTACCCTATTACAAAGCCACATATGAAAGTAGAGGTTGTATAAAGAAATTTGACAAAGTATGGCACTCATGGCTTAACTCCGACAGTACAGTAGGGTGAGAAATGTTTGTGAGGTGCAGGTACTGGAGGTTTGACCTGCTCCCCAAGGGTAATATGCTCGACAACTTACTTTGGTACAACTGAAATAAAATAGGAAGACACTATGGCCTCGCATTACAAGAGCACACATGACTGTATGAACTGATATATGAATCCGTATAATGGTCGAGATGTGACTGGGGGATGGGGTGGGGGGGAAGGGGAAATTTTAGTTAGTTGGTCTATGTTAGACAGTTGGCCTCAGCCTAGTTTTGGATGATGTCTTGCGGACGCATCCAGTGTTTGTATGTTATACATATAAAATTCAATAAACAGATTTTTCAAAAAAAAAAAAAAGCAAGCACAGTGTCATAGGTTAGTGGGCTCTTTCACACAGGCGATCCTGCCAGCAGACTCCACTTTGCTCAGCAGGGGATCGATCTGCTGACCCCCCCGGAGCAGTCAGATGACAGGTCTGTCTCCACTCACTGTGCTGAGACGGACCTGTCAGAGCCCTGTTCTCCATTTTCATCCGATCCCATTCGATAGCATAGCGGTGGGTGTCAGCAAACATGTCACCGCTGACATCCGCAGCTCCATAGAGGTAAATGGAGGCTTTGATCAGAAAGCCCGTGTGAAAGGGACTTTAGTGTTCGGGTTTGGCTTGAAGAAAAGGTGGCAACCCTAGTGCAGGAACGTGGGCGAGTTACACGCATTACACACACATGTGAACCTAACCTTATACCATAATGTACAGTACTAGTATGCATCACATAATGGCACATTATGACAGATTTACCTGCCAAGGGATCCCCAACAGCGCTGTGGTGTCAGCGCTCTTGGCCGTCATGGATACTTCAGAAATAAAAAGTGGGGGTTCAGTCAGCGCAAAAACAAAACACTATAATACTAACTTGAGCAGCTGGACACTCAAGGTCAATATATAACAATCCTTGGATTAATACATAAATAGAATACAGTGCAGCGCTAAAAGCAAATCTACACTAAAAGTAATTCAAATCATTTATGGCAAGAGAGAGGCCATAAAAAAGTCCCAGTTCATAAGATTAAAGCCAATCCAAAAGGTTGAAGACGGAATACCACACAGAGGTGTGACACTAGACAGACATAAGTTGTCCTCCTCAATGGTGACCAGAAAATAAAATCATCTATGTGCATCCGTGCCAGTGCCTCCACCACAGACAATGCGGGCCACTCACCTCAGATCGTGGTACCCCTGAATTAACAGACAGGTTAAGCATTCCCACTCAAGTAGGTAAAAAGGTTGTTGCCTTTAAAGGATCCAGGGATCTCATGGATACTTCCATCTTTCTTCTGGGTCTGGACTTTTGGGCCGCTTGATTGGCTGGGCCATGATGACGTCACTCTCAAGCATGCACCCAGGAGTCACGTCATCACGGCACAGAATGGTGCTGTAAATACACGCTGAGCTGTGCTGTCAGAATACAATGTCCCAGCAGGGAAGATTTCTCTATCCACCTCGCTTGTGTGGATGGAGGAATCTATGGCTAGTTTAACTACCTCCCGTCCGCTGTAGAGTAAAATGACGGTGGGCCGGATCCCCTCTCGTTCTGGGGCAATGTCATATGACATCGCCCCAGTGTCACCGCCCGCGCGGATCTTTAACCATGTGATCGGCTGTGTCTAATCACAGCCGATCACATGTAAACACGGAAGTGCCTTTTTCGGCTCTCCTCGCCTCACACTGACAGAGGTAAGCAGGTGTAAACGGACACAAGTCTATTTAGACCCACCTGTCCTTAGGGATGAATGGAGCCTCCAATCAGGTCTGCCTAAAAGAAAAAAAAAAAAAAACTTGATCACTTGAATGGGTCGAGTTAAGCAAGCACAGTGCCATAGGCTAATGGGCTCTTTGAGATGACAGGTCTGTCTCCGCTCACTGTGCAGAGACGGACCTGTCAGAGCCCTGTTCTCCATTTTCATCCGATCCCATTCCATTCGATCTGCCAGGCGATTGGAAATAATGTCACCATTGGTCTGGATTTCACGGACAGTATGTGAAAGGGGCCTGATACTGCTTTAACCACTTCCCATCCCGCCCATAGTCATATGACGCCCACAAGGTGGATCTCCCATCCTGGGTGGGCGTCATATGACGTCCTCGCATTCCCGGCCGCCTGGGGGGCACGCGCGCCCGCGGCATCGCTCGGGACCCGGTGCGAGTGCCCGTTAAAACAACGGGACCGTGCGGGACCGTGGAGCTGTGTGTGTAAACACACAGCTCCACGTCCTGTCAGCGAGGAGGAGACCGATCATGTGATCCCAGTACGGAGGAACACATGATCGGTCTTCTCCCCTTGAGTCCCCTCCCCCCACAGTTAGAATCACTTATATAGGGAACACATTAACCCCTACAGCGCCCCCTAGTGTTAACCCCTTCCCTGCCAGTCACATTTACACAGTAATCAATGCAATTTTATAGCAACGATCGCTGTGTAAATGTGAATGGTTCCAAAAATGTCAAAAGTGTCCGAAGTGTCCGCCGCAATGTCGCAGTCACGAAAAAAAAATCGCAGATCGCCGCCATTACTAGTAAAAAGAAAAAAAAATTCAATAAATCTATCCCCTATTTTGTATCGCTATAACTTTTGCGCAAACCGATCAATATACACTTATTGCGAATTTTTTTACCAAAAATATGTAGAAGAATACGTATCGGCCTAAACTGAGGAAAAAAATATAAAAAAAAATATATTATAGCAAAAAGTAAAAAATAGTTTTTTTTCAAAATTGTCGCTCTTCTTTTTTTTATAGCGCAAAAAATAAAAACCGCAGAGGTGATCACCACCAAAAGAAAGCTCTATTTGTGGGAAAAAAAGGACGTCAATTTTGGGGTGTAACGTCGCACGACTGCAATTGTTAGTTAAAGCGAGCAGTGCCGAATCGCAAAAAGTGCTCTGGTAAGGGTGTTTAAAAGCCCTGTATTGAAGTGGTTAAAGAGGAACTTTACCCATAACAACTTGATAAAAAATAATGTTCTTTAGCAAGGCACATACTGTACATTCCACATTAATAATTATGCTACCAAAATTAGTGTGTGCTGTAAATTGCCTCCAGCAGTGCTCCTGTTTCTTGCTGGAAGCTGCCATTTTGCTGAAGCCCAGAACCCCTGAGCAGAAGTAAATTAGAAAGTGGAACTAAACCCATTGATTTAACAGTTTTAAAAAGTTACATTCCTGGAATGCCGGGATTGCTAACTGTCACATTTGTTTGTTTCCTCAACCAAACTGTCAAACCATCAAATGGCTGGTGTCATAACTGATCACATGGGCAGCATCATGGGAGTTGCAGATCAAACAGAAGCAGCTTCCTTGGCTGTAAAGGATAAGAGGGTTTAATTCTGCTTTAAGTATGTCAGAAGATCGGCCTCTACAAATTTCTCAGTGCCTAAAAATTACTAAAAATGTAGAGCAACTGAGCATGTGCAGAGCAGGATGAGACAGTGTATTACTGGATTTTAAACAATATAGACAATTCTTTTTAAGGTTTTACATAGCTATACCTGCAAAAGGGGCCAACCTGAAGTGATCTAGCAGGACTTCATTTTCTGATTAAATTTCCACTTTTATATTCACATATTACCTGTTGCTAGATTTAGGGCCAGTTCACACCACATACAGCCCAGTGCTTTTTTTTCTACATCAAAAATGCATGGAAAGTAGGTTATATGGTTTCCAATATACACAATTGCAGTCAGTTCCAGGGCGTTACAGTTCCAGAAAAAAAAGTATAACATTGCATTTTTCCTGCACTGGACTGTACTGGAACGAGGTCCAACGCATCAAAAATGCACCAGAATGCACTGGAACACATCAGACCCCCTGTCTAGTAGTTATTCGGAAACGGAGATCAGATGCCTCCCCAAACGTTACTGAAGTGACATCTTTGGTCCAAAAAAATTATACATATGAACACCTTCTAACTATAAATTCCCTTACTGGTACTACATTTCACAAAAAGTGGGAAATATGGCCTAAAGCCACCACCTAGACCCCTCTGGCATGTGCTTACTGCGCTCTATCACTCACTGAGTTACACAAAGTATGTGTGTTATATAACTATATACTACTATATAACTATATAATTATATACTACTACTATTCTTTTTGATACAGATACTGTTAGAACCTGTCGTTACCACTGGGCTATGCAGCCATAAATTTGTTACCAAACTATGTAATGATTATGGTTATCTCTGTAATGTGTAATTTCCTTCTTTCATTTCCCCGTTCCTTACTGTTGTACCCGACTAAATGCATTTCAGTCTCATACTGCATAGCCTTCTGTATTATACTAAAACACCAATAAAAACTCAATGTTAAAACAAAAAAAAAAAAAAAACACAAAAAAACACTAAAACCCAGTACAGTGAAAAAAAAATAAAAAAAAATAGGAAAGAAGAAGAAAAAAAGCATCTGGAATGCATCCGGAAACGCATTAATAACAAACCGGAATGCGTTAAAATCGTGCATGCAGAAATGTATCCGAAACTGATCTGGAAAGCGTTTTTGTGGTGTGAAGCAGCTCTTAAAGGGGTTGTAGAGGTTTGTTTTATTTCTTTTTTTTTAAATAACAAACATGTCATACTTACCTCCTCTGTGGCCCCGTTCCTGCTCTTCTCTGGTCTTTCAGCTCCTGTCTCCTCCTTTTCTCAAGTGCCCCCTCGGAGAGCTGCTTTCCTAGGGGGCACCTGTTGCTGCATCCATTGACACAGACAGCAGGACTTGGCCCCGTCCCCGACTCCCGTGTCACTGGATTTGGTTGACATCAGCAGGAACCAATGGCTCCTTCTGCTATCAATTTATCCAATGAGAACCCGAGACAACGGCTGGAGCTGCTGTGCTTGTCCCCGTCGCTGGAAAGATCGGTTCAGGTAAGTAAAAGGGGGAGGGGGCTCTGGGGGGATACTGCACTACAAAAGGTTTTTCCCCTTAAGCATAGAATGCCTTAAGGGTTTACAATCCCTTTAACCACTTGCCGACCAGCCGCCGCAGTTGTACTGCGTCAGAATGGCACGGCTGGGCGAAATGACGTTATGTTACGTCGCTTTGCCCTGTGGCCACTAGGGGCGTGTGTGAGCCCCCTGCTCGCCCCCAGAGCAGATGTGAATGCCCGGCAGTCACGATCATGCTCCTGTGATCGCTGCTGACACATGGAGAACCGGGATCTGTGTGTGTAAACATGCAGTTTCTGGTTCTCTGAGGGGAGAAGAGACAGATCGTCTGTTCATACAAAGTATGAACAGCGATCTGTCATCTCCCCTACACAGTTCCCTCCCTTCTTCAGTTAGAACACACAATAGAGAACACAGTTAACCCCTTGATCGGCCCCTAGTGTTAACCCCTTCCCTGCCAGTGACATTTTTACAGTAATCAATGCATTTTTATAGCACTGATCGTTGTATAAGAGCCAATTGTCCCAAAAATTTGTCAAAAGTGTCTGATGTGTCCGCCATAATGTTTCAGTCCTGATAAAAAAATCACAGATCGCCGACATTACTAGTAAAAAAAAAAAATAATAATAAAAATGCCATAAAACTATCCCCTATTTTGTAGACGCTATAACTTTTGCGCAAATCAATCAATATACGCCTATTGTGATTTTTTTTTACTAAAAATATATAGAAGAATACACATCGGCCTAAACTGAGGAAAAAAAATTTTTATTTTTTATATATTTATGGGGGGTATTTAATATAGCAAAAAGTAAAAAATAATGTGTTTTTTTTTCAAAATTGTCACACTTTTTTTGTTTATGTGCAAAAAATAAAAACCACAGAGGTGATCAAATACCACCAAAAAAAGCTCTATTTGTGGGAAAAAAAGGACGTCAATTTTGTTTGGGTGCAACGACCCGTGACCGCGCAGTTGTCAGTTAAAGCGACGCAGTGCCGAATAGCAAAAAGTGCTCAGGTCAGGAAGGGGGTAAATCCTTCCGGGGCTTAAGTGGTTAAAGCGACGCAGTGCTGAATCGCAAAAAGTGCTCTGGTCAGGAAGGGGTAAAATCTTCCGGGGCTGAAGCGGTAAAACAAGAAGGCATACCTAAAGCCATACAATATACAATCTGGTTATACAATTTCTTCACAATTTCCTTTAGATTCACCCAAAACTGTTTCATAGGATGATAATCCAAAAAAAAAAATACATATGCTTTTTATCAGATCAGCCAGGTGCTTGTGCTACATATTTGATGGCAGATATAAAGGAGATATACAGTCAGATTGTATAGTGTATGATCAAATGTATACATATTTCTAACTCTAATCAGGTTTCAAATCCATACAGGTGCGTTTAGGACTATATTGTAATTGTCTCCCGCACTCTGTACTAACATAACAGAAAATTAATAGGTACATACATGTTTTATTAAACATTTTATGCAATGAAGGGAGAGACTTACCGACCGACCAGAAACTAACACAGTTTTCCAGGTCCCGAGAGTGTTTACAGTTGCCTAGCAACAGCCGCTTGTCTCCGTACACTGGGACCGGGGTGGGCGGAGCTCAGCCTGCCCAGTTACCAGGGTGAAGCGCTGCAAATGACAGCTACGGAGCGCTGGCTGGGAAACTCTCCGTACAGCTCCGCCATGAAATAGGGCGATCTGTCACACAGACTACCTGCCGGTGTAAATGTATACATTACATATGGCAAAGGGCAATAAAAGACATGCCGATCGACCCAATTCACCTTTTACCTGATGCCAGAGTATAGAAGACTAGTCTGTTATGCATGTTTCACTTACAAAAGGCGAAAATCATTTATTATTATTATTATTTCATTACAGGTATCAAAATATGTGAGTTTACTGACAAAAAATAAACTTGGTGTTGTCATCACTAAGGCCCCTTTCACACTGGGGCGTTTTTCATGCGGTGCAGCGCTAAAAATAGCGCCTGTTCACCGCATGAAAAAATCCTGCCCCTTTAACTCCAGTGTGAAAGCCGGCGGGCTTTCACACTGGAGCGGTGCGCTAGCAGGATGAAAAAAAAAAGTCCTGCTAGCAGCATCTTTGGAGCGGGATAGGAGCGGTGTGTTCACCGCTCCTATACCGCTCCTTCCCATTGAAAAGAATGGGAGACCGCGGTAAAACCGCGGCAATACCGCCGCAAAGCGCCGCTACGGCGGCGCTCTGCGGGGGGTGTTTAACCCTTTTTCGGCCGCTCGCGGGGGGTAAAACCGCACCGCGAGCGGCCGAAAACCGCGGTAAAAACGACGGTAAAGCAGCGCTAAATATAGCGCTGCTTTACCGTCACCGCGGCTCACCGCCCCAGTGTGAAAGGGGCCTAAGAATCCAATTTTGATTTTGAAACTATTTTGTCTACAGTATTTTTTAACCACTTAAGCCCCGGATCAATTTGCAGCCAAAGGACCAGGCCCCTTTTTGCGATTCAGCACTGCGTCGCTTTAACTGACAATTGCGCGGTCGTGCGACGTGGCTCCCAAACAAAATTGGCGTCCTTTTTTTCCCACAAATAGAGCTTTCTTTTGGTGGTATTTGATCGCCTCTGCGGTTTTTATTTTTTGCGCTATAAAACAAAAAAAGAGCGACAATTTTGAAAAAAAATGCAATATTGTTTACTTTTTGCTATAATAAATATCCCCAAAAAATATATAAAAAAAAAACATTTTTTTTCCTCAGTTTAGGCCGATACGTATTCTACATATTTTTGGTAAAAAAAAAAATCGCAATTAGCGATTATTGATTGGTTTGCGCAAAAGTTATAGCGTTTACAAAATAGGGGATAGTTTTATAGCATTTTTATTAATATTTTTTTTTTACTAGTAATGGCGGCGATCAGCAATTTTTATTGTGACTGCGACATTATGGCGGACACATCGGACATTTTTGACACATTTTTGGGACCATTGTCATTTATACAGAAATCAGTGCTATTTAAATGCACTGATTCCTATGTAAATGACACTGGCAGTGAAGGAGTTAACCACTAGGGGCGGGGAGGGGTTAGTGTGACGTGTCTGTTTTTTTTTACAGTAGGGGGCGTGGCTTTACGTCTGACGTCACTGATCGGCTTTCCCGATGACAGGGAACAGCCGATCAGTGACAGGCAGTGTAGGAAGCGCAGGGAGAGGTTTGTTTACACAGACCTCTCCCCGTTCTTCAGCTCTGTGACCCGATCGCGGGACACCAGCGGCGATCAGGTCCGCTGGTCCCGCGGCCGCGGTCTTGGAACTCAGGACCGGGTCACCCACAGCTGGGCTCTTAAAGGACCACGTACAGGTACGTGGTTTTGCCCAGCCATGCCATTCTGCTGACGTATATGTGCAGGAGGCGGTGGCGGAAGTGGTTAAAGGCAACAAATTTACTGCTCGTTCACACAAGCTTTGGTTCCTTGATAAGCGATCCACACACAGATTGCTCTTCTGAGACCCAAGCTTGGTGAGGGGACCTGCTTTACCCCTTCGGTTTTGGCGGCGCTTGCAGAAAGGCCCAATTCACTTGGATAGGTTGCTGAAAGGGACAGGTGGCCACAAAGCAAAGCATCGAGGCCACAGCATATAAACGTCCCTGGTAGCTAAAAGGGGTAGTGGTTGGGGGGAGGTAAAAGCGCAGATCAACTGCAGGGTTTTACCACCCCTTAACAGCTAGCGTAAACAAGCCCTACTTCAGCCCCCATGACTAGGCAATTTTTTCCAATACGCCACTGCATTACTTTACCTGACAAATGCGATCGTGAGACGATGTACCCAAATCAAAATAATATTTTTTTTCCCACAAATAGAACTTTCTTTTGGTGGGATTTGATCACCTGTGCGGTTTTTATTTTTTGCGCTATAAACAAAAAAAGAGCGACAGTTTTGAAGAAAAAAAAAAAACAACATATATTACTTTCTGCTATAAGGCCTGATTCACACCTGTGCATTTTTAGAGCTTTTTGCATTTTGCAGATTTGCACTACAGAACGTGTTCCATAGGAAACCATGTTAAATGGAGTGTAGTGCAAATCCTGCAAAATGCAAAAAGCACATAAGTGTGAACCAGGCCTAAAACACATCCAATAAAAAATGTAAAAAAAAAATCTAATTTCTTCATCAATTTAGGATGTTTATTCTGCTACATATTTTTGGTAAAAAAACAAAAAAAAAAAAATCCCAATAAGCGTATATTGATTGGTTTGTGCAAAAGTTATAGCATCTACAAACTATGGGATATATTTATGGAATTTTTTATTTTTTTATTTTTTTAAAAGTAATGGCAGCGGTCATTTATAGCGGGACTGCGATATTGCATTGGTCAAATCAGACACTAACTAAAACTTTTTGGGGAACCAGTGACACTAATACAGTGATCAATGCTAAAAATATGCACTGTCACTGTACTAATGACACTGGCTGGGAAGGGGTTAACATCAGGGGCGATCAAAGGGTTAACTGTATGCCTAGCCTGTGTTTTTGTACAGTGTGGGGTGTGCTTTTACTAGGGTAAAGACATGGATCCTTGCCCCTGCTTTGCAGGAACACAGAATCCATGCCTTCCCTACTGACAGAACGGCAATCTTTCTTGTTTGCATAGGCAGGCTGGGGTTTTTCCTCTGTACCAAATGATCGGCGGGTGCCAGCGGACATCAAATCCGTGGTTCCAGCTGATCGTCTCCCACTGTGTAAAGTCACAGTGGGAGTGAGCCGCCGGCAGTGGGCATTTATGCCCGCTACCCGGAAGACCCACATTTTTGCTGCCCCTCCCCAATCACTAGTTAATAGAAAGTAACAAGGGGAACTCTGGACAGCCGCACACCAGACGAAGATGAAAAATCAAATGGATTTATTTAAAAACAGGAATCACATCAAAGTCCAAAAACACAACAAAACAGGGAAGGGGGGCACACAGCTGGCGCGTTTCACGCTAAATACAGCGCTTACTCATAGCTATGAGTAAGCCTTCCCTGTTTTGCTGTGTTTTTGGACTTTGATGTGATTCCTGTTTTTAAATAAATCCATTTGATTTTTCATCTTCGTCTGGTGTACGGCTGTCCAGAGTTCCCCTTGTTACTTTCTAACTACCTTGTTATTAGCCTACACCTGGAGCTCCACACTAGGAGTAGAAGCATTCGCCTTGAAGGATCCCTCTGGAGCGGTGGTCATCTCTCTCCCTCCCCAACCACTAGTTCGGCTTGAAGTGCCTTTTGACAAGCCTTACAGGCATGTGCAGTTAGAATAAATCATAACGTGAAGATCTAAATCCTGCAGGAACTGTTGTCTTTACTCTGATTATTCAAGCAACCCTACTGCATCATTATAAAATGGAACATAAAGGTTCGCCTGTAAAGAGTGCTCACCTGTCCCGATGGCTGTGCCACTGATCTTTGCTCTCTAAATCAGCCTTTTTCTACCAGGGTGCCCTGAGGTTTCTTCAGGGGCGCCTGGGCTAAATGTCTAAAAATCGCCCAAAAATGTATACAAGTGAGCAGGTGGATCAAGCCTGCCTTTTAGTTACAAAAAGTCACAGGTTTTTATTGTGCACCATTTCAACCTTCTAGCTGCCTGCGTTAGGGTTGCCACCTGTCCAGGATTCACCCGGACAGTTCGGGTTTGGAACCTTGTATCCGGGTTTCAGTCTGCCTGAAACCCGGACAGATTATTTAGACAGGGCTGTGGCTCCCCAAGTAACTGAGATAGTCACACAAAAATCTGTTGCCGTCCGGGAGCTGCGGGCCGCTATCTGGGGGCAGGTTTGGCATCACTGGGGGGGGTGAGGGGGTGTGGGGCGATAATGTCAGCTAGAGTAGTTTGGCCACACCCACTGTTCGCCACAGCGCGCTGCATTACCACTCTCCTTGAGGCACCCAAAAGGTGTCCCAGGTCTTTTATAATCCTATAGTGTATACTACGGAAAATAAAGGTGCATGTAAAGTGTTCGGGTTTGGCTTGAAGAAAAGGTGGCAACCCTAGCCTGCGTCCTAACAACCAATGATGTCATCAGTGTTGATCGCCTGTACAGCATCCTCTGTCAACACTGGGGTCACATTAGCTGAGTGATGGAGAAAAACTGAGAGAGAGGAGAAACACTCGAATACTAGTTGGTACCAGTGTGCAAAAATGTATTTGCTTGGGAAGAATAAATCACCTCTAATGTTGGGTGTCCTAAGTGTGAATGTTGCTGCATTATGTAAAACTATTAGAATCGTTTTTTACATTTTAGAAAGTGCCCTGAGTCTGTACATAATTTTAAAGGGTGCCTTGAATGCCAGTTCAGACCGGCGTGTTGCGGGAACCAGTGTGATTTCAGTGCTGGTTCCCGCATCGCATAGAACTTGCAAGGCAGTTCATATTGCCCTATATGAACTGCTGCGGGTGTCAATACAAAGTTAATGACACCCCCGGGATCGATTCACATATCGCAGTGCGAACTGTGAATTCGGACAGGAACACCCATGCGATCCGATTCTGGTGCGGACAAAAAAAAGGATCCTGCACGATTTTGGTCCGAATGCGATGCAAATTCAGCCATACAATCTGTATGGCTGAATTTGCATCACAAAGACATTGCATGTGATCTGCACAGCTGTGCGAATCACACGCAATGTCTGACATCGCTATAGTGTGAACCGGCACTGACTGAAAAAAGGTTGAGAAACGCTGATCTAGAGAAGCAATCTTACCTGAAGAATCTTCTGTAGTCGACACACTTACAGGAGCATCGGAATTTCCGACCACAAATGTTCAATGTGAGCTTGTTGTCGGAAGTTCCGACCGCGTGTAAGCTCCATCAGACATTTCGTGTCGGAATTTCCAACAACAGATGTTTGAGAGCTGGATCTCAAATTTTCTGACAAAAAAAATCCGTTGTCGTAACTTCCGAGCGTGTGTAGACAATACCGACGCACAAAATTCCAAGCATGCTCTGAATCAAGTACTAGACGGAAGCGCTCGGTCTGGTAAAACTAGCATTCCTGATGGAGATAGCACATTCGTCACGCTGCAATTTTTTTAATCTTTTAATGCAGCGCATTCTCTTCTTTATAATGATAGAATAATAAAGTTGTTTTGCTGCTGATATTCACAAACTGATTTCTTTATTATTTCTTGTGATCTCCTGAATAATCTTTATTTATAGTGATCTCCTTTTTTTTTTTTTTTTATCAAGATCTGATTTTTTTTTTTTATGTTTTTTTCTAGTGATCTCCATAATATTTTTTGTCGTTTTGTGTGTCAAGTTACCATTATTATCATATATTTTTTAACCTCAAGGAGATTGGTTGGTGTTGGTGTCCCTTGTTAATTTGACATTGTATTTTTGAAATGTACCTGCCTACTCACAAACAAACTGTCCTTTTTGAACTAAAACAGCCAAGTATTTGTGAAAAGAAATCTAGACATTTATTAGGGGTAATAACAAAATAAAGAGGAAGGCAACGCTGGATAAACTGTTGAAATTGGCAAAGCCTTTGTACCCCAGGGCAGACATCAATTATTTGACAAGCCAAATTGGTAGCCTGAGGAGTCCATTTAATAGGGAGCACAATCCGGTCACAATCCGGTCCAGGACTCCGAGAGATCGGAAGCAGCAGCAGATGACATGTATGTCCTGAGGCTGTGGTCCTACAACAGCTTGCGTCTTTGGCCAGACCAGACCGAACCCAGGCCATCACACTCTTGTCTTCCTTCCATGCTTCCTTCCAGGCTGTGGCTGTGGTGTTGGAGTTGTGGCAGGAGGTGGAGGAGGAGCATGGTCCAACTCACATACATGACATTTTTTTCTAGTATATTCCCTGCCCCTTCTCTTTCGGCGTAGTGGGAGAGCACATGGCGGAGACAGAGCAGGTGCATGCAGAGGAGAGCAGCAACGACAAGGAAAGCCCGGAGCCACAAACGTCCCGATCCAGGAGATTTAAGGCCTCAAATATGTCCTTTGGTCAGATGGTGGAGATGGTGACATCTTGAAGAGGGCCTGTCGCCGTTGCCAAGTACCGCAAGCGACTATCCTTTGCTCTGGAGTGATGGCTTGCCGCATACAGGTGTCCTGCTTGGTAATATAGGGGGACAGCAAAGCCAACAGACGGTGAAAAACAGGGTACATCATCTGGAGATAATTCCTGAAATCATCAGGATTATTCTCCTGGATCTCCCGCAACAACGGCATGTGCGTGAATTGGTCATGCTGGAGCAACCAGTTCTTGGTCCATGAACTCCTCCTCCCCCTGTTCATGGACTGGGCTTGGGTCAAAGTAAGAACCCCAACACCAAGCCCCTGCATAGCACGAACTCTATGACGAGTATGAAAACGCAACATGGCTTGAAAATGGTCAGCTGGTCAGAACGAACTAACAGAATGCACTGAAAATCAGAAAGGCCTGAGAAGAGCGAGCTGAAAATCAGAAACAAGCAGACAAGAACGCACTGTAAAAACAGATATGAACTGACTACACGCACTGAAAAACAGATACGAACCCACAAGCACAAACTGAAGAGCAGTAACGAACTGAAAAGCACAAGGCTGAAAAGCGCGAATCGTCTCTCAACAAACTTGTACTAACACGAGATTAGCAGAAGGAGCCCAAAGGGTGGCGCACTGGCTATTGAACTTCCTTTTTCTAGTGCCGTCGTACGTGTTGTATGTCAGCGCGTTCTTGCCAATCGGATTTTCCGAAAACATTTGTGCCACCGTGTGTATGCAAGACAAGTTTCAGCCAGCATACGTCAGAAAAAAAATCCACGGTTTGGTTGTCGGAAATTCCGATCGTCTGTACACGGCATAAGAGTGGTTCTTCCCCCCACCAGTCATTGGTTGCTTGGATGCCAGGCACACAGCATCATTGGTTGCAGGGAAGCAGATGTTCAGGTTGCACTGTCCAATGGTTGCTGGGACACAAATTGCCAGGCCGCACAGTGTCACTGACTGCTAGAATGCTGGTGGCTGGGCTGCACAGCATCATTGATTGTTATAGTACAGGCAACCTCTTGCACCATAACAACCAAAGACGCTGTGCGGCCCGGCTGCCAGTTTCTTAACAACCAATGATACTGTGCAACCTGGCCACCTATGTCCCAGCACCCACTGACATTGTGTGGCCTGCCCGACTGCATCCTAGCAACCACTGGTCTCAGTGCTTCCTCCCACCATGCCTCATGATTACTTGACTTTATCGGCAGCACAGCCTTGCTTCTGCTAGTCCCTACTACTATTTCCTGCAGTGACATAAGGACTGGCATAAGGAATAGAGTTAAGCGGACACCTGGATGTTCGGGTTCGGCGGGTTCGGCCGAACTTCGGAAAAAAGTCCGGGTTCGGGACCAAACTTGACCCGAACTTGACCCCGAACACCGAACCCCATTGAAGTCAATGGGGACCCGGACTTTTGAACACTAAAATGGCTGTAAAAAGGTCATGGAAAGGGCTAGAGGGCTGCAAATGGCAACAAAATGTTGTTAAGAGCATAGCAAGTGATCTGCAAACAAATGTGGATAGGGAAATAACTTAAAATAACATAAAAAAAATAAATAAAAAAAAAAATGCTGGAGGCCCCCTTCTCAGCAGAAGAGGTACAGGAAGTAATTAAGAACCTCAGAAACTCAACGGCACGATGCCGCACATATGGTGGGAATACCCCAGAATACGCACTTTCTGGAAAAAATTATTCAATTTAATGGATAAGATAGTGGGAAAATAAAATACTTGGAAATTAAAAAAAAAGAAAAAATTATAATCTTGACCTAGGAGGACGAAATTCAAATGGAGTAGGAGGTTGAGGTGGCGGTGGATGTGGCGGTGTAGGTGGAAGCGGCGGTGGAGGAGGACGAGGTAGCCAACACTGGTTCAAAAATACAACAATGGCTGGGTAAGGCTAGTGGTGAATGATGTGTCCCCCGTCGCATAGTGTCCGCCATGTACTGCGCTTGCTCAGTACGTAGGACAAGGGGATTTTGAAACTCTCCGAAGACGATGCGCTGTGACTCCAGGTTCAAGCCACATCATCCGAGGTTGAAGCCTAGCCAAGCGAGCCGGTGAGGGGCCCTGTTACTATGTGCTACCAATGTCCACTTGGATGGTTGGGCTTGAACCTGCACTCACTGCGCAGGCGACGTTCATCTTTGGAGATTTTGTGAATCTCCTTGTCCTCCGTACTGCGCAAGCACTGCACCTGCGCAGTAAGTGGCCGGACACTATCCGATAGCAAGACAGTTTTCGTCAGAACACCGGTATATGTGTCTATTCTGCACAAGGTACGGCCAAGTCCTGTGGGATCCATGCCTGGTTCATTTTAATGAACGTGAGCTTGTCCACATTGGCTCTGGACAGGCGGCTGCGCTTGTCTGTGATAACGCCCCCTGCCGTGCTAAATACACGTTCAGATAATACACTGACGGCAGGGCAGGCCAGCACCTCCAAGGCGTAAAGGGCAAGCTCAGGCCATGTGCCCAATTTGGAGACCCAGAAGTTGAAGGGGGCAGACCCGTCATGCAGTACATGTACGCGTGTGCACACATCATGTTGGTGAAACCATGTTGGTGAAATGCTGCCTCCTGCTAAGACGTTCCATCTCAGCTGGTGGTGCTGGTTGTTGTGGCGTGCCGACAAAGCTTTTCCACATTCTGGCTATGCTCACCCTGCCTTGCGAGGTGCCCCGGCTGCGTTGGCGGCCTCTTCCTCCTCCTCTGCCTTCGCCTTGTGCTTCCACCGTACCCCCGCTTCCAAGTGGGAATGCCACCAGCAGCGCGTCTACCAGCGTGCGCTTGTAGTCGCGCATCTTACGATCACGCTCCAGTGAGGTAATTAAGGACGGCACGTTGTCGTTGTAACGGGGATCCAGCAGGGTGGCCACCCAATAATCAGCACCAGTTAAAATGTGGGCAACTCGGTGGTCGTTGCGGAGACACTGCAGCATGTAATCGCTCATGTGTGCCAGGCTGCCCAGAGGCAAGGAAAAGCTGTCCTCTGTGGGAGGTATATCGTCTGTGTCCTCTGTATCCCCCCAGCCACGCACCAGTGATGGACATGAGCTGGTCTGGGTGCCACCCTGCTGTGAACATGGTTCCTCCTCCTCCTCCATCTCCTCCTCATCCTCCACCTCGTCATCCTCCAGAACTATGCCCTTGCTGCCAGACAATTGTGTACCTGGCGCTTGTTGCAATTCCGGCGGGACTTCCACACACACGCCCGGACTTCCGAGCGTGACACTTGTCAATCCCGCGGGATAGTCCCTTCGTGTGTACGCGGCATTAGTATATGCAGTGTTGGTCCTAATGTTGCATTGAGCTTGCAGGTAAAACGTTTATATTTTGTCTGGCACTGGCCTCATGGCACTGTTAAAAGACTGTGCACTGCACCCCAGCCAGGGTACAATTGATTTAGGAATCTCTTCAATAATTATCTCTGCCTCTTTCTTTTGCTTAATAAAGAAACTCCCTACTCTAGCTATCTAGATCGCTCACTGATCTAACTAATTAGAATAAAATTCAAGGAATGTGGACTGACTTTAGCACACTAACTCCTAAAATCCTCTATCTATCTGCAGCACAGGAACCTGTCTAACAGTGTCTGTCTATAGCAGAATGACGCTGTGTGCTGTGTGTGTACTATATATAGAGACTGGGTCACATGCTGCACTGGCCAATCACAGCCATGCCATTAGTAGGCATGGCTGTGATGGCTTCTAAGGGCACACTAGTGAAACGATCGTCGATTGGCTGACCTAAAGCTGTTAAAAAGGCGCCAATACAGCGCCGAACACCGGACCCGAACCCGAACTTACAGCCAATAGTTCGGGTTCGGGTCCAGGTCCCGGACACCCAAAAGTCCGGTACGGACCCGAACTTTACAGTTCGGGTTCGCTCAACCCTAATAAAGAATCATAGCATACAGTGGTGGACCAAGGAGTCCAACACACTCAGACACTTGTCAGATGAAGAAGATTCTCCAAGCATCATATCTCTTCAAGTGAGTGATTATCAGACGAGATTGGGCGCTTTCAGGGTGATGTGGCCGTAGGCTCAGGGTGATGTGGAACCACTATTGGCGACGTTGCGGAATGGTGTGCATATATGAGGGGGGAGTGTGTGAAGATGACATTTTATTATATATAACTAAACCAAGGCTGACATTGCCCAATGTAATGAGAGAATTAAAAAAATATGGGGAACTTACAAACTTTAAAATTAACCCAATAAAAACAGAAATATTAATCTCGATAAGACCCTTATCCTGGATTGGTAGGATAAACATTGTGATCCTACCAAAAATAATATATAAATTCCAAATGCTGTCGATAGTAATTCCACATAGTTTTTTTAGAGTAATAAAAACAATGATGTTAAAATATATATGGCAAAATAAAAAATCTAGAGTAAACTTTGAACTTCTCAGTGAAAGAAAAAACCATGGGGGTTTAGCAGCACAAGATGTAAAAAGATACTATAAAGCGGTTATAATAGCACGGTTGGTGGAATGGGCAAATGTACACAGCAAAAAGAGATGGGTGGAGATGGAAGATTCTTTAAGCACAACACTATTAAAAAATATATATATGGATACCAAGGAAATTTAGAAAACTGGGCACAGATATACACGAGCTAACTAAGAATGTATCGTATTTAAAATATGGGACACAATACATAGTCAGGGAAATTGGAAGTATAATTCACCCTTAATGCCACTTACGGGCACACATTTTTTTATCCCTGGAAATGGGACACCTTTAGGAAGTCAAATGGGAAATGCACAATTAAAAGACGTCATTGCCCAGGGCAGGATAAGGACAAGGCAGGAACTAAAAAGTGTAAATGGGTGGCAGAAGACCAGCGAGTGGGAATACCTACAGCTAAAACACTTAAGCCCCGTACACACGATCAGATTTTCCGACGGGAAATGTTGGATGTCAGGCTGTTGGCGGAAAATCCGACCATGTGTATGCTCCATCGGACAATTGTCGTCGGACTTTCTGACAACAAATGTTGGCTAGCATGTCTTCAAATTTTCCGCCAACAAATGTGTGTTGTCGGATTTTCCGATCGTGTGTACAAAAGTCCAAAGTACAAACACGCATGCTCTGAAGCAGAAGCGGTCGGTCTTGTAAACTAGCATTTGTAATAGAGAATAAACATTTGTGACGTCGCAAATTATGTAATCTCCAAATGCAGCGCACAATTCTCTTCTTCTTTAATGGGATAATAATGAAGCTGCTTTGCTGGTGATACTGATGAAGTTATTGCTAACAAATTTTAAAAGGCTTTTTTTTTTTTTTCTAGTGATATCAAGAATAATATTATCATGTTTTTTTTTCTTTTTTTTTAATTGTGCAAGTTACCACAACACCATTATCCCTAGTTTTTAAGATCAAAGATACAACTATGTTGGTGTGCCTTGTCAATTTTACATTGTATTTTTTTAAATGTAACTGCCTACTTCCTAAGACCCCTTTCACACTGAGGCGCTTTGCAGGCGCTATAGCATTAAAAATAGCGTCTGCAAAGTGCCCTGAAACAGCGGCTCCATTCACTCCAGTGTGAAATCCCGAGCTCACCGCTTCTAAAGCGCCCCTGCCCATTGAAATCAATGGGCAGCGCCGCCAAACCGTCGGCAAAGCGCCGCTGTAGCATCGCTTTGTGGCTGGTTTTAACCCTTTTTCGCCCGCTAGCGGCTGAATAGCGCCGCAAAACCAACGGTAAAGCGCTAAAAAGCGGCATTTTACCCCAGAAGTCTGGGGTGGCTCAGTGTGAAAGGGCTCAAACTGTCATTTGAAGTAAAACACAAGTATTATTCTCCAAAAAATTTTTATTGTGCATTAAAAAAAAAAAAAAAATTAGACATGCTATCTGCCAATAAAACTTAAACAAAAAGTGCATTCTATGCATCCTAAAATATAGAAAATATACCAAATCAAATCATTATTCAACCAAAAAAATAATGTCAAAGCAATAACTCCAAGGCCAATAATAAATAACACCTTGGGGGTTATTTACTAAAGGAAAATCCACTTTGTACTGCAAGTGCACTTGAAAGTGCACTGAAAGTGCACTTGGAAGTAAAGTCGCTGTAGATCCGAGGGGGACATGCAAGGAAAATAAAAAACAGCAATTTAGCTTGCACATGATTGGATGATAAAATCAGCAGAGCTTCCACTCATTTCAGATCTACCCCTTAGATTTAGAGCGACTGCACTTTCAAGTGCACTTGCAGTGCAAAGTGGATTTGCCTTTCGTAAATTACCCCCCTTATCTCCTCCGATTCTGCAACATGTCTGGTTGACGAACAGCCGTTCAGAAACTAACTGAAAAGCACGAAATGAAAAGCGCTAAATGAAAAAACGCAAAAAGAAAAGCATGGATCAACACTCACCAAACTTCTACTAACACGAAATTAGCAGAAGGAGCCCAAAGGGTGGTGATAAAGAGCTGAAAAACCCTGTAGTACATCTTATACGTCAGTCACTACGTTCGTAATTGTTGGCCAACATTTGTGTGACCGTGTGTATGCAAGACAAGTTGGAGCCAACAACCTTCAAGCAAGCGCCGCTCTGTGTTCAGGATGCGATCCTCGTGGCGGCTCCGGTCCGCCCGGGGATCGCATCCCACTCTCCTTACCTCTCCCCTCCTGTGTTCCCCAGCGCGTGCGCGCGTCCCCGTTCCCCAGGCGCACGCGCGCACACCACTGTTATTCTTAAAGGGCCAGCGCACCATTGATTGGTGCCTGGTCCAATTTACTGTACACCTGCATCTTATAAATTCACATTTCCCCTTCCTACCCTCGCCGGATCTTGAGTTGCCTTTAGTGCCCAGTGAAAGCGTTGTGTGTTTTGCTCCTACTGTGTATCCAGACCTTTGCTGTTGCCCCCGACTACGAACCTTTGCCACCTGCCTTGACCCTTTGCTACGTTTGACCTTGCCTCTGCCTAATCCTTGTGTACCGCGCCTGTCTCAGCTGTCAGTGGGGTCGAGTTGCTATTGGAAGACACGTGATTTTATTAAGACTACGATAGTCAATGCGGGGACGTAGGGACCCGTCCTTTTTGGCGACAAAGAAGAATCCTGCTCCAGCAGGGGAAGAGGACTTGCGGATGAAACCTCTCTTGAGGTTTTCCTGGTTTGTAGTCGGGGGCAACAGCAAAGGTCTGGATACACAGTAGGAGCAAAACACACAACGCTTTCACTGGGCACTAAATGCAACTCAAGATCCGGCGAGGGTAGGAAGGGGAAGTGTGAATTTATAAGATGCAGGTGTACAGTAATTTGGACCAGGCACCAATCAATGGAGGGGAGAGGTAAGGAGAGTGGGATGCGATCCCCGGGCGGACCGGAGCCGAACACAAGAGAGAAATTCCCCATAAAGGTAATCTGTGTGTTGCCCCTGCAGGTAAACAACTTGAAGCTTGGTTCACAGGTGTGCTCTGTGTTTTTGGTGCAGCACGAGTTTTCAGCGCGTTTTTAGGCACGCTCCTATTGAGCTGTATTAGAATGCGTGTTTTCATGAAAGGGCATCAAGGATGCAGAATGCAGGGCTTTAATTAAAGTGCTTCCTTTCGCTTCCCTGATGCTCCATTCAGCTGCCAGAACCAAAAGCCTTGTGTAAGATACATAGCCTATTCAGGGCAAAGGATGCTCCATGACAGCGGAAAGTACCAGGTAATTCCTTCAGCTCCCAGAAGTGAATTAGGTGGCAAGGGAATGAACAAATAATAAGTATACAGCAGCAGCGCCCTAATAGGCTTCAAAAAAGGGTGGGTTCCGATCCCACCCAGTTCTGTGACAATAGCGAATGAATATTCGCTATTGTCACAGTGATCCTCCTCCCGGTCTTGAGACTCGTCACCAGATTGACTGAAAGGACAGGCGATCCTATTGGACGTCTAGGAGGAGGAGGGAGGATGTGCTCAGAGTGATGTGGAATCACTATTGGCGACGTTGCGCCACTGCATCCCACCCGTTGCCCATCGCAGAGGAGGAGAGGACACTGGAGCCGCTGCCCACAACCTGCCGCAGAGGAGGAGAGGACACAGGTGCTTCAGACCGACCAATGGGGGGGTGGTTGTATGCTGTGGCAAAGGTGTGCACAGCCTATTGCATTAGGGTGTGCACCCCAAAGCTCAAACACACGTGTGTGTGTCTGTGTGTATATATACAGGGCACTGGACGGTGTGAGTAAAGCAGTGGATAGTGTCAGTAGGACAGTGGGTGGAGTCAGTAGGACAGTGGGTGGTGTCAGTCTGTAGAGCAGTGGATGTGTCAGTAGGAAAGAGGCTGGTGTCAGTAGGACAGTGGATAGTGCCAGTCAATATAGCAGTGAACGTGTCAGTAAACCAGAGGCTGGAGTCAGTAAGACAGTAGATGGTATCACTCAGTAGAGCAGTGGGCGTTGTCAGTAGGGCAAAGGACAGTGTCAGTAGAGTAATAGACCATCTCAGCAGGATGGAGTTTGGTGCCAGTAGGGCAGTGGATGGTGTCAGTAAGTTTTTTGTTTTTATTTTATTTTTTATTATTTCTTACCATATTGTTTTAAATTATTTTTTACATTTTTTTTAGGAGCACCATTGCAAGGCTTTGGTGAAATATCAGGGGTCCAAACAGATCCCTGATGTCTCACTTTTGAGACAGACAAAGGGACTGAGGATAGAGATTCCCCAGTCCCTTTCTCTGCAGCTTCAGCTGCACTGGACAGTGAATGAATGGGAAGTGCTCTGTGCTGATGACTCACTGTGTTCCTTTAGAAAAGGAAGGGGCCAGTAAATGACATATTCACTGGCCCCTTCCCCCACTTGCCATCCTGAAACATCCTCATGTGTGCCCACAGCAGCAGCCAGTGGGAGAGGACTGCAGGGAAGCTGGCAGCATTTTGCAAAGGGGGGGTTCGGTGGAGCGGGCAGCAGGGAGAATCTGCATCGCACAGAACGACTAGGGTACATCTGCCACATCCTGTGTGCACACCTATTACTTCTGGATATATGTATTAAAGCAAATCTGAAAGTGCAAAGCACAAATTTGCTTTAAAGTGGAACTAAATTTAAATTGTAGACAACTGAGAGCAGGCAGCTCATGATTACTGAAGAGACATGCTTTTCCTTTTGGTCCATGAAAAAATGAATGGAGGCAGGTGGGGGTTAGTTTGTCCCTTACCCCATTACTGTAAATTTTGTTGGACAATTTCGGTCTTCATGTAAGTGTGGTGAAAACAGAAATAAAAGTATGTGAATCCAAAAAAGGAATTAATATAATAAATGTTATCATTATATCTGTTAACCACGAACAGTTGTACAATATTTTTCACAATAGTTGTACTTTAAGTCTATGTGAGGAAATGCTCAGTGGAACTGTCACTTCATTGATACCAATGAGGAACTATGAAAAAGTGTATATGTGTCAGCAAGCATTTATCAGCATGTGATAAGAAAATACATTGTCGATTAGGGCAAGGCTCAAAATTTCAAATCCTGAGCTACTAGTCAGGGGTTAAGAATTACTCGCCACCACTTGCCCCTCTAACCCCTAACCTGCCCCTCCCCTAAACATGTCCTCGTAAATTATCTTCTGAAATTACACTGTTAAATGTTTTATGCAGAATTAAGACAACTTTCACACTGAGGCGTTTTTCAGGCGCTTTTAGCGCTAAAAATAGCGCCTGTAAAGCGCCTGAAAGAAGCCTCAGCTGCAAACCCAGTGTGAAAGCGTGAGTGCTTGCGGGGCGTCAGAAAAAGTCCTGCAAGCAGCTTCTTTGCAGCGCATTAGGAGCCGTGAACTCACCGCTCCTAAAGCGCCCCGCCCATTGAAAACAATGGGGCAGCACTGCTATACCGACAGCAAAATGCCGCTGCAGCAGCGTTTTGCAGGTGGATTTAACCCATTTTCGGCCCCTAGCAGGGGATAAAACCGCTCCCCGCTAGGGTCCGAATATCTTTAACAATATTAACATAAAGCATATTTCTTTAACAATATTAACATAAAGCATATTTCATTGATTACTTTATTATTTTAATATTTTAATGCATTATTTTAAAAATAGCATTAAAAAAGTAAAAAACAATGAATGACACTTTCACTGATTTAGGATGCAGAGAGACTTACAGCGGAGCATAACACTGGACAGGGGAGTGGGAGCTGCCAAAGTTAAGTTAGAAAGTTCTTGCAGATTAAACCCTTCGATAGATAAGATCTACCAGGCCAATTATATCCCATTACTAGAAGAGGTGAAAGTGGAAACAAAGAGAATAGCAGAAAGACCCCTGTCCTGGATAGGGCGTATAAATGCGATGAAGATGATCATCCTGCCTAAAGTACTCTACAAACTTCAAATGCTCCCCATTTACATACCCCCAGCATATTTCAAAGTGATTAAAATATTAATAACAAGACTAATATGGCAGAATAAAAAACCCAGGATAGCGCTAAGTATTCTACAAACGGAGAAAGATCAGGGAGGATTAGGAGTACCGAATTTTAAAAAATATTATGAAGCAATAAACTTGACTAGGGTGGTGGAATGGACTGAGTCAGAGAGTGAAAACAGTTGGGCAAAGATAGAACATATCAGGGCTGGAACTAACTTAGGAAATAATATATGGATACCACCTAAGTACAGAGCACTGGGGAGAAATACACTTACACTTACAAGAAATGCAATGAAGGTATGGGACGGGGTACACAAGCACAATAAGTGGAAATACAACTCACCTTTAATTGTTTTAAAAGAGAATAATTATTTTGCACCAGGTAAAAGACAAGTAGGAGGAAATTGGATTAAGAGTGAAGAGGCACAATTGAGACACATTTTGCACAGAGGGAAAATAAGCACAATACAAGATTTAAAGGAGAAAAAAAAAACTATTCCAGATTGATGAATGGCGTTATCTCCAGCTGAGTCATTTTGTCCTCTCTCTTCCCCAGCCACTAAGAGGAGGAGAGGAATTGACGGCGATAGAGAAGATGTGTGAATCTGAGACAAAAAAAAGGGAGGATATCTCTCATCTATAAAATTCTGCAGCAGAGGGACGAGTTGGAGATAGCGTCCTACATAAAAAGCTGGGAAAGGGTAATAGGCACACGAGGGGATAATCAAGAGTTAAATAAAATATTAAAATTGGTACATACATCCTCAGTTAATATCGGAATAGTAGAGACAAATTATAAGTGCCTATCAAGGTGGTATAGGGTCCCGGTGACTGTGGCAAAGTTCCAAGGAGACCAGGCTCTTGGCTGCTGGAGGGGATGTGGTCAGAGAGGGACCATGGCACATATATGGTGGAGCTGCCCCAAGATTGAATTATATTGGAAGGAAATATTAAGATACATCAAAGATATAACGAATACCCAGGTACCGTATGACCCCTGGGTCTGTCTGTTTCATGGAGTTGAAACCCCATATGGAGAATACACTAACTCTCTGATAGTGCATCTTATGAATGCAGCCAAGACCTTGATCCCTAAAAAATGGAAAACAGTAGATAGACCAAAAGTAAAGGAATGGTTTGATAAAATAAACGAAATATTTGAAATGGAAGGGCTTAGGGCAGGCGAAGAGGGGGGAAGAGAACGCCTCAATATCAGGTGGGAAGCCTGGAAAAAATTTAGGTTAACGGAGAGGTACAGTGAAGTAATTGGACTGCAGAGTTAAATTGAGGAGATAAGATGGTGGGACCGGGGGGGGGGGGGTAGATTAGTAGGGCGGGGGGGGGGGGGGTAATGAAGGGTAAAGGGTAATTAAGATAGATAAGGGGATAGAAAGAGATGAGTATGTAAGAAGATGGGAAATTAGAAGTAACATTTAATGTTTTTTTTTTTATGAAATATTTACATAAAATGTATACTGCGAAAGTTTGAAATAAAGAAAGCCACAATGATGCCAAGATGAGATGGGACAGAGATGAACGGCTAAGCTGACATAGGTCCCCAATAAAAGTTTTGCTGATGTGGCTAAAAAAAAAGAGAAAAAAAGAAAGTTCTTGCAGCTCCACACTTGTTTCCTCCATCTTATTTCCACTCGCCTAATGCGAGCAGGTGAGTGGAAATTTTGAGGGCTGTATTAGGAGTTGTATTAGAATGGCAGCATGCTAAGCTATTCGCCCATCAGCATCAACCATCCTAAGCTTTGCAACTATGGGCAACCATCAGCATCAACCATCCTAAGATAGGCAACCATCAGCATCAACCATCCTAAGCTAGGCAAACATCAGCATCAGCCATCCTAATTTATGCAACCATCAGCATCAACCATAAGCTATGCAATCATCAGCATCAACCATCCCAAGCTATGCAGCCATAAAAAGTGATAACTGGGTAGTTATACAGAACTAAGAGTTTATGACACTGACTGTGGGTTTACACACCCAAAACTATCAACATATATTAACCCCTAAGGAAGTCACATGACCAGCGATGAAACACATCAGTCGGAGCTGGTTTGAAGCGAAATTCAAAGTGCAATGAGAGGCGTGTTCTTTCTCTGTGTTAAGATACTGCCAGTACTTATTTGTCAATTGTGAGTGCAATATTTTAGGGTTGAAAAAAAAAAATCACATTTGACATATTGTTTACAGAGAAACGGCAAACCGGCATTCCAAATGGCTATCGCCTACAGCAGTGCTGACGCCCGAGATTTTGTGTATAAGTCATACAATCATTGTATGTCAAACAATAAAATAGTATGAGAAGAAAAGAAAGGAGGAAGGAAGACAAAGAGAGGAGGGTTAAGAGAGGAGAGGGGTGGGGAGGGGGTCTGCTGGTAGAGACTGGGAGAGAAGGACACTGATTTGTCAGTTGGGGTGCATCCTCTGATTATGGTTAGAGATCAGGGTAGAGGGGGAGCTGAGCTTGGGGAGACAGGAAGCATTTCAGCCAGGGTATCTGAGGAGGAGAAGCCCCGCCAGACAGACCACAAAACGGTGTTATTGTCCAGCGCCAACATCTCTTCCATTCGCATAATGAGTGCAATATTTTAAATAAAGGCAGTAAGTTAATTTTTTATGGTGTTGAGCAATGAGCAGTTTCTGCTTCTGTTTTGAGCAATATCTGTGATTGGTGGCTGGAAGGTCCGGCCACTTAAAGGGACCCTACACATGAAGTGGGCTAAATCGCCAGAGGTAGAATATAACAACAAAGCGCTTTTTTAGACCTGTATTATATATGGGTCTAGGAATAAGGTGATCGTGCAATTCACTACGAGTTGGAGCAAAAGGCGTGATTTTAATGGTGGCATAGTACTATAAACGCATGGTGTGAACACTGGTGATTTTTGATTCAGTCAATTTTGAATTGATTGGATTATATGGACTTTGGCAGAGACACACAGTATTATTAATGTGGGATGTGCAGGGCTGCTGATAAGGCAGTACAACTGGTCCTGTTGTACTGGGCCCAGGCCTCATCAGCTAAGCAGGGGGCCCAGGGCAGCTTTATTGTTAATTTCTGCCTAAATTAAAGTGGAGTTCCACTCAAAAGTTTCCCTTACCTGGAAGGGCGGTGGCTGCACCCGATAGCCAATCCGAAGATCGGCTGGGGTGCCGACATCGTGGGTTCCCTGGACAGGTAAGTGTCCATATATTAAAAGTCAGCAGATGCAGTATTTGTAGCTGCTGACTTTAAATTTTTCGTGGGGGCCTGGACCTCCTATTTAATAAATGGATTTTACTAGACCACAACCCGACTGCTACTTGGTTACCAGAGCTTAAATTAAATTTCCCTGGGTCCCCCCAGGCCAACAGGGGGCCCAGGAGGTGGGAGCAGAGGAGGGACTTTTTGTTAATTTTTGGGGTTTAGGTGAAAAAAAGTCAGTGCCGCTGTTTTGCTGCACCCTAGGAGGGGTGTAGGCGGGGTTGGGGGGGAGCCCATTAGGAAGGTTGTACAGAGCCCCATGATTTCTAACAGCAGCCCTGGGGATGTGCACTATTAAATGCACAATATAATTGCTGAGTTACAATGGTTTAGTTTATGATTCATTAATGTTCTTTGGATGCAATAAGTGCAATGGTAATGCATTTTTTATAGATCCTTGCTTTATTTACATGTATGCAAAATGATGGATCACTAATTCATTTTAATCAAGTCACATTTTGATTTAAATTATTTAAAGGGGCAGTGCATCACTAAGCCACTAATATAACTCATTATTTAGCAGGTGTGGGAACACAGCAAGGTGATAGCAGAAGCTCTACCTATATAGATTGGCAACAGAGATCACTGAGGTGAGGCAGCACAGTAGTAATCTATACACATATAATAAAGCAGTAACATCACTTTTTTGGTGGTACAGGCCCTTTAAAATGGCCTGAGCCTAATTCATGAAAGCCTTGCAGTACTGACATGTGTGCCAGATTTGGGTAGTTTTTACTACCGCCACTTTTACAATCTGTCACTATGGCTGCAGTAGGTTATAAAAGGATTACTACCAGTGTGCAGAAAGGCAAATTAAGTTTTTTATTAAGTCCAATAGCGGCTTTTGAATCCGCCCACTGCCATTCATGGTCAATCTCAGGCAAAATGGACTTAATGGGGAACTAGTCTCAAAGTTCTCCATCAGGCTCTGCGCACTCAACAGGCACAGCAGCTGTGAATTTGAGTTGTCAGGTGGGCTGAGCCTGATGGGGAGTTCTGAGACTAGTTCCCCATAATGTCCAACTAAGTAGATTCCAAAATCGCTACTTTACTGAATAGTGGCTATGGATCTGCTTGCATGCCATCTGCTTTCAATGACAGGTAGAGCAAACTGGGAGACTAATTCAACATCAGGATCCACCATCCTCTAGTTAAAAACTCCTAGGCCATGAGCCTGTCAGTGTGACGGTGCAGTAACCAGGGCGAAAGAGTGGTCACTGAGGACTAAGTGTCCAGTATTGACAATTTCCCCTCATTGCTGGCATCAACAGAACCTTCTAGACAGTGGTGGCCCGTCCATAGGGGGCGCACGGGCGCCCCCCCCTCCAGGCAGTCACAAAAAAAAATGAAAAAAATTTAAAAAAAGGTCCTTAAGTGCACTGTGTTCGGACGCCGGACACAGTGCACTTATGGGAAGCGCCACGTCTATGCAATCACGAGATTGCAGAAGCAGCACCTCAATTGTGGTATATTAACCCGCCTTGCGGCGCTTTCCGAAGTGCCCAGTAGCTTCCGTCCGGCACTTGTAGTATATATTACTATGGCCGGGGCGGTTTGATTGACATCCGAGTTTGATGTCACTTCCTGTTTTCTCTCTCTCATTGGGCCCGAGAGTGAAAGCAGGAAGTATCCTGTCACCACTTCGTATAGCTGCAAGGAGCGGAGTCTGGAGCAGAGCCATGTTTATCAAGGTAAGGAGATCCAATTCCTGATGAACAGGTATTCAATGGCGTTCAATGGTATTCAATGGCGGTCCAGGAAACAAGACCAAGTGTGGAAATTTAATTTCTGGCTCAGCAGACTGTCACTGAGGATGTGTTCGGCTCTGAGAAGGGGATTCGGTGTCTCAGGAGCTTTCACCCCAGGATGTTCCAAGACACATTTGCCCGTGGAGTGAAAGTTATTGTTTGTATCTCTGTCAATGATGTCTTTGTTATGAGCAATCTCATGGTGCAGATGGAATATCAAATGTTAAAAAAAACATTTGACGGGACACAGGCTGTATTTGATGGGACAGTGAGGCTGTATTTGATGGGACACAGTGAGGCTGTATTTGATAGGACACAGTGAGGCTGTATTTGATGGGACACAGTGAGGCTGTATTTGATGGGACAGTGAGGCTGTATTTGATGGGACACAGGTTGTATTTGATGGGACAGTGAGGCTGTATTTGATGGGGCAGTGAGACTGTATTTGATGGGACAGTGAGGCTGTATTTGATGGGGCAGTGAGACTGTATTTGATGGGACAGTGAGGCTGTATTTGATGGGACAGTGAGGCTGTATTTGATGGGACAGTGAGGCTGTATTTAATGTGACAGCGAGGCTGTATTTGATGGGACAGTGAGGCTGTATTTGATGGGACAGTGAGGCTGTATTTGATGGGACAGTGAGACTGTATTTAATGGGACAGTGAGGCTGTATTTGATGGGACAGTGAGGCTGTATTTGATGGGACAGTGAGGCTCTATTTAATGGGACAGTGAGGCTGTATTTGATGGAACACAGTGAGGCTGTATTTGATGGGACAGTGAGGCTGTATTTGATGGGACAGTGAGGCTGTATTTGATGTGACACAGGCTGCATTTTATGTGATACAGGCTGCATTTGATGGGACACAGGCTGCATGTAAGGAGGGACTCGGCTGGGGACACCTAATGGCATCTGGTGGCAGGTGACATGGCTAGTGACACGCTCAGGGATCCACCTGATTCTGCATTATGTTGAGTTGAATGATTTCATTTTATATTACAATGTAATATAGTAGAAATAATGCACTTCAATCATCCTGACACCATAACAACCATGGTGCCAGGATGATTGAAGTGCTAACACCAGGGGTTTGGAGTATCTTTATCTGCTGATTGTTAAACCTTCTAGAATACACATTTCTGTTGTTGTGTAGGATCTGGGTCTGCTGTCCCTCCATCCCTCTCCCTCCATCCCTCGTTCATCTCAGACGCTAAACACGCCACCTTAGAGCCACACCCACTATTTGTGGAAACCACGCCCATTTTCACAATGTGGGAGGGGTCAAAAGGGAAGGGCGGGGTCTGGCGCCCCCCCATCCTAAAACTTCACCTGCCCCCACTGCTTCTAGAACTGTCCAAGTGGAAACATGTAATGTCTCTTCTGCAATAAAATACACTTACCTCCCTGTTTGCAATGTGCAGCTCAGTTTACATTCTGGAACACTGCCTGTGTGCCAGGATCAGTGACGTTATCCCATGCCGATTAATCAAGATGGCCAAAGACAGGTGCCCAGAAGAAGTCGGGAGAAGATGGGCGTAAGTATTTTTACCTTTATTTCTGCTTTAATTCTGAATGATCTCAGAAGCATTTCAAACTGACATCAAACTGATACCATTGATATGTAGCACCCTTGTCCTAAACAGGGCTGCTAGTAAATTTAGTTCTGCTAGGTGGTAACTAGCCTGGCTAATTTGTAGTCTTTGATCAAATGGGTTTTCTCAAAAGCTAATGGGTTTAACTGTGATATCTCTCTTCTGTCAATAGGTGGCACTGTTACCTTTGGCATTAGTATGATAGATTACAGTGAATTCAGGTTATGAGTGAATATGCTTTTCTCAGCCAGGAGTTTCTTTGGCTGCTGAGATAGTCTATTTATTAGGAGAGAGTCAGGTGATCAGGGTCCTTTCCACCCAGGCGTGGGTGTGTGTGGAGCAGCAGAAGAGGTGTAGGCCTGAAGCCTGAGGGGAGCCTGATCGCTGCCAGGAGGCAAGGGAGAAGAAGTTGCCAGAGGGTCAACCACTCTTCTTGCCGGAGGCAGGTGTAAAGGGATAAAATGTATAGTAGGTATTCCCGCGCTGTGATAAAAAGAAAGAGGTGATAGCTGCTGCAGAGCACTGGAAGGTTACTTTATAACCACAAGAAGAAATCAAAAACAAAAAATAGTGCTGCGCTGTTAAAGGGGTTGTAAAGCTTCATGTTTTTTCACCTCATTTCATCCTATGCATTAAGGTGAAAAAACACCTTGCAGTCATCGCCCCTCCCCCCCCCCCCCCGTTTTACTTACCCGAGACCCGAATCTCTTCGGGCGCAAAACCGTGTTGCTTTCACCGAACTCTAGTCAGCTCTTCATTGGATGACTGATAGCAACGCAGCCATTGGCTCCCGCTGCTGAGTCATACACTTGGCAGCTATGGGCGCCAAGTGTATCACACGGGAGCTCGCCCGCAAGGTAACCCCTTGGGAGAGAGCTTCCCAGAGGGGGTTATCTGATTCAGGGAGGAGCCGCCGTGGGACCCCAGAAGAGGACTTTCGGGCCAACCTGTGCAAAACTAACTGCACAGTGGAGGTAAGTATGACATGTTTGTTTTTGTTTTTTTTAAATAAAAAACAAACCCATAGTATCCCTTTAACCACTTCAGCCCCGGACCAATTGGCAGCCAAAGGACCAGGCCCCTTTTTGCGATTCGGCACTGTGTCGATTTAACTGACAATTGCGCGGTCGTGCGACGTGGCTCCAAAACAAAATTGGCGTCCTTTTTTTCCCACAAATAGAGCTTTCTTTTGGTGGTATTTGATCGCCCCTGCGGTTTTTATTTTTTGCGCTATAAACAAAAATAGAGCGACAATTTTGAAAAAAATTCAATATTTTTTACTTTTTGCTATAAGAAATATCCCCAAAAAAATATATAAAAAAACATTTTTTTTCCTCACTTTAGGCCGATACGTATTCTTCGACATATTTTTGGTAAAAAAAATCGCAATTAGCGATTATTGATTGGTTTGCGCAAAAGTTATAGCGTTTACAAAATAGGGGATAGTTTTATAGCATTTTTATTAATATTTTTTTTTTTACTAGTAATGGCGGCGATCAGCGATTTTTTTTGTGACTGAGACATTATGGCGGACACATCGGACATTTTTGACACATTTTTGGGACCATTGTCATTTATACAGCAATCAATGCTATTTAAATGCATTAATTCCTGTATAAATGACAGTTGTAGTGAAAGAGTTAACCACTAGGGGGAGGGGAGGGTTTATGGGCTGTGACGTGTGTGTGTTTTTTTACATTAGGGGGCGGGGCTGACGTCTGACGTCATTGATCGGCTTTCCCGATGACCGGGAACAGCCAATCAATGACAGGCAGAGTAGGAAGCGCGGGGAGAGGTTTGTTTACACATACCTCTCCCCGTTCTTCAGCTCCGTAACCCGATCGCGGGACACCAGCGGCGATCGGGTCCGCTGGTCCCGCGGCCGGGGTCACGGAGCTCCCGTCCGGGTCGCGGCGCGACCCACGGGCAGGCAATTAAAGAGGACGTACAAGTACTTCCTTTTGCCTGCCCGTGCCATTCTGTAGACGTATATCTACATGAGGTGGTCGGGAAGCAGTTAAGGAATAATGACTAGTGTGCTAATAAACTAAAGAGTATATGTAGTAGAAACACCTAGTGAAACTACATAAACCAATAATATATATATGGAGTTCTGAAGGAGTAACAGAGGAGACTCTTCATCAGCCGGGGACTGTGAAGTAGCTGGCAAAGCTTCAGGAAAGGACTCATCCACGAAGTACAGCAGGTAGCTGTGAGTAAAGCTTGAAGAGAAGTACAGCGGGTAGCTGTAAGTAAAGCTTGAAAAGAAGTACAGCGGGTAGCTGTGAGAAAAGCTTGAGGAATCCAGTGGGATACTGTGAGCTAAGCTTGAGGCTCTACAGTGGGATACAGTGAGTAAAGTTGTTGCTATAGGAGACAGCAGTTGCTATGAAATACAGATTGATACATTCACCTTAAAGGCCCTTTTTCTGTATTGCTAGTTCTGGCTAGTTCTATTTTTGTCCAAGGAGTCTGCCAAGTTTCTATTGCATTTGCCTAAGGGTGTCCTGTGCCCTATGCCTCTCTCCCATCGTTCCTGTTAAGAAAAAAAAATATCTAATTTTTAAAAGTGACTGGCGCCCATCTTTCCACCTTGCACTACACCCACCATGCCTAGTAACCTGCACCCTGAGGAGGAATGTCCGCCCTCCCTGACTCTGGGGGTCAGCACCAGGCCTTTGGTGGTCAGGGAGAGCGCTAGAGTTCCAAGCCTAAAGCCCGCCAGCACCCTGCAGCCAGGCAGGGTTGTATATGTGCCATGGCTGTGATTCTTTGCTGTGAGGCAGAGCAAAAATGGTCCCCCTCCCTGTCGCATTTGGTGGACACAACTGCCACCAAATGTGACCCATGTAAGTAAATGGGGCCATGCTGCAACTGCAAACCAATTGCCAGGCACATGGTTGTGGCAAGGTATTCATATTCAAATACAGCATCACCTACTGAATGTCTGTCATCCATGCCTCTGACGCTTTCTGAAATGCTATCTACCATGGATTGCTCTCAGGCTCGATTCACATCTACAGTATGTATGTTGCTTTTGAGTGTTTCTGCAGTGCTTTTTGCTGTGCTTTCTGCATTTTTTTCTCCTTTTTGCTGCGATTTGCGTTTTCTATGCCTTGTATGTTTGTAGATTTATAAATGCAAATGCCGGAAAATTGCGGTAATAACACTCTACTAGTTTTTCTGCAGCTTTTCTATTGAAAGCTATTGAACCAAAAAAAAGCACCGTTTGAAAAAGTCCAAAAACGCATTGATGTAAACATATTCCATAGAAACCCATGTTAACCACTTCAGGACCGCCTCCTGCACATTTACGTCGGCAGAATGGCACGGCTGGACAAAAGCACGTACCGGTACGTCCCCTTTAATTGCCCAGCCGTGGAGCACAGAGCTGAAGAACGGGGAGAGGTCTGTGTAAACAAACCTCTCCCTGTGCTTCCTACACTGCCTGTCACTGATCGGCTGTTCCCTGTTCCCTGTCCTGTTTAACGTAGTAAATGTGACTTTCAAACATTCACTGGTGGTGAATCAATCACTGTAATTTAAAACACATGCACCTGGAAGATTCACCTGCAGTTAATGCTTTGGTGAATGTCAGACTGACTGCTTTATGAATATGCCCCAGTCTTAAGCCCCGTACACACGATCAGATTTTCGGACGACCGCTGTGTGTTGAATAGTTTTGTATTTATTCTTTAGTTTGTGAACATGCGTAGTCTTGCTCTTACGATTTATTTCAGATGAAAACCGTACTGATTAAACAAAAATCGGACGTTCACGTACGACAAAAATTTTATAGTCCGCACATCCATCTTTTGTCAGACGAAAAATCGTAATCAGCTGTCAAAAGCACCGTACTAACGATCTGAAAATCAGCAGATCGTTCGCCGGACGAATTTTTTTCTTCCGATTTTCATATCGTGTGTACGGGTTTTACATTATACAATTTTCTTATTCAATTTCCCTTAAATTTCCTTCAACTATGTAGTATAAGGGCCTGTCTGATTGCATACAATTTGAAACTGTTTAGGTTTGACCTCATATTTTATGGTTTTGGTAAATCTAAAGGAAAATTGTACAAGAAGATTGTATAATGTATGACCAGTCCTATTTTTCCTTCTCATCTCGTGCCCCATTATTTTCAACAGCACAGGAAATTTTGGACATGTATTCAGGCTTTTCCTAGTATGTTATGTTAGCTAGTGCCATCTTTAATTGGCCTATATTAAGCATCTTTGAATGTGATTATTCTTGGTCTAGCTATTCATTCCGTTTTATCACATTTCCAGCTCTCATATTCATCAAAAGAGTCCAATTTGACTTAAAACCAAGTTGCAGATGTTCTGCCAAGCTTATTACAATACGATTAAACATAGTATTTAAATACAGACAAGGTCCCCTTTGTTGTTGCAGCTTACAAAACATAGAAAAGAGATTTGTGTTGTAACCTTGCACATAATCTAACAGATATTTCTTTCTTCCCATGAGACTGAGGGTATGTCATGAATGCAAGTCTTTGATGACCACATCCACTTTTTGGCCAGTGGAATGACATCACTATAGACGTTCAGGACGGAGTTGAAGCACGCTACAGCTATTTCTTCTTTAAGAGAGAATTTCCTGTGAACTCTACGTAGTTCCAGCAATAATTGCATAATGCTGACAAACCACATACAGTACAGTCTACATCAGAAATGTTTATTTGCACAGTTTGCACAGAAAAACCACTGTTGCTTCACAGGTTTTATTTTGGAATCTTTGTAGTCCATAGAGATAATACTACATCTGTTATATGACACCATTAAAGCACATCTGCAAGTAGGGCCTTGAGGGACATCACACTGGGTTCGGTTTTTTTTCCTATAGGTTTTGTTTATTAGAACTATTTACATATTTGTATATTTGTACTATTGCAAGATGCATCTAGAGTTGCTCATTGCGCTAATGCTAATCACATGGTAGCACAGGGGTAGGCAACCTCTGAGAGGTGGAGATCTACCTGAACAACATGAAGGAGATCCAAAATCACCGGAATTCTGCGCCGCCCCCCCCTTTTTTTTTTAGGTAATTAACTAGCAAGGCCTAACTAAATACAAAGGACAATTTTGGAAAATATAATAAAACAAACGTCACTGTAGAAATATCAACTTCTCCTACTTTAAAAATGGACAGTGTCAGTCAGTAGGGCAATGTTAGAGCAGTGGATGGTGTCAGCCAGTAGAGTAGTGGATGGTATTAGTATGAATGAATGAATGAATAACTTGTATAGCGCTACATATGCAAACTAAATCGCCTCAGGGTGCTTTTGCCGCCAGTGTCTGCCTCGGTTTTCAGAAGAGATGAGTCTTGAGCTTCTTCCTGAAGGCCAGATAGTTTTCTTCCGAGCAGATGTCCGACAGTAGAGCGTTCCATAGCCGTGGTCCTTGGACTGCGAACCTTTGTTCGCCTTTTCATTTATAACGGGTCTTGGGGATGTGGAGGAGGTTCTGGTTGGTTGACCGGAGAGGGCGACCTGGGGTGTAGTGCTTTATTTTGTCGCAGAGGTATTTCGGGGCTTTTCCTTGTGTACATTTGTGAGTGAGGCAGAGGGTCTTAAATGTAACTCAGTCTTTCGCGGCTAGCCAATGGAGGGTCCTCAGGGACGGGGTGATTGATTCCCAGAGTTTTTTCCCAGTTACCAGTCTTGCCGCTGTGTTTCGGGGCGATTTGTAGACATGAAATTTGGTATTTTGGAAGTCCTAGGTAGAGGGAATTTGCGTAGAGTCGGGAATTGATGATTGTTCCAACTACTGCTGCTGTATCTCCTTCCGGGATGAAGGGGATGAGTCTACGCAGTAGGCGAAGAAGATAGTGGGATCCACTGAATACTGATCCTATTTGTGCATCCATCATCATGTTTGAGTCAAAGATGACTCCGAGGCTTTTGGCTTTAGTGCTGGGGGTGATGGGTTGTCCGAGGATGGTGAGTGGTGTGGACATTGTGCCAGGGTTTTGTTTTGGTTTGCATGGAGGAAGAGGAGTTCTGTTTTGGATCCGTTGAGTTTAAGGGCATAGGGCATAGGATGGGGTCAGTAGTTCTTTTATTTTTATTTTATTACATTTTAAAAAGGAGCCACATTGGTGGGAGGGGGGGGGGGGCTTTGGTGAAACATCGGGTCCAATCAGACCCCTGATGTTTCTTATGCTTCAGTTATCAGCAACCAGTGGGAGAGGGGGGAAGCCAGCAGCACTGCAAGGATGGTGAGGGGAGACACAGGGGAAACTGGGCCAGCAGAAAGAGAGGGGAGAAGGGGCGGTGGGGCCAGCATTTACTAGAACCGATTGGCTGCATTTTCCTCTTGCAGCTGCTGAATGCAGCGAGGGAGAGGAGAAGCTGTCTTTCAGTGGCTGCGAGAGGAAAATACAGGCAATCGGTTCTAGTAAATGACACCCTCGCTGCCTCCCCTCTCCAGGTGTGACAGGGAGGCTGTAGGGACATCAACACCCAGGGTACATTCCCCCCCCCCCCACCAATGACAAATGTCCCCAAGTAACAAATGATATGCTTTCTCTCCCCTAATGTAAAAACAGATTCCCCCACCCAGCCCCCCTCTGCTGTCCCTAGTAATTTTGGGGTATTTTCCTGTCAGTAGGTGTTGTGGGGAGGGGTGGGGGGTGTTGTGTGTCTGTTCCCGGTTGTCAGTGTTGTGAGGGGAGCAGGGTGGAGGGTACAGAGAGTCCCCAATAGGTGGCAGACCCGAGCAGCATTTATCCTCACTAGCGACAATAGTCTCTGCTACCAGGCAGCACCCTCTGCTTCCTACTACTCCTGCCTTGCTCAGCCCTGTGACAGTTTGGTGTCCATCCCACCCGGCTGTAAGCACCAACACTTCCTCCCCTGTCCTGGGCTGCTCTCTCTCTGTTCAGGAAATAGCGGGTGAAAGCTCAAAACTTCTCCCTAGTCAATGAGTGCGGAGGAGTGTGGAACCTAAGACAAGGTGGAAGCCGAGTAGTGGAGCAATTATTCCACTACTTGGCTGCAGCACAGAAGATGCATTGGCACGGCGCGACCCGATCCAAATTCCGGATTTTTGCTAGAGGATTAGGCTAATGACTAGTGGCAGCGCTCCATTAGGGGTGCAGGGCCCCCTAATCCATGCGCCCAGCCCCTAATCTACATGCAGGGCGCCGGACGTATAGATTTCAATGTGTTTTTTTTTTTTTAAGTAAGTGATTGGAGCCTGAGGCTCAATTTGGCTTCAAAAAAGGGTGGGCTTGGTGCGCAGAGCACTGCGCCCTGAGCCCACCCAGTTGTGTGACAATAGCGAATTAATATTCGCTATTGCCTTCCTGCTTCTCCTCCTGGCCAATCACAAAGCGGGTCTTAAGACCCGATTGGCCGAGAGGAGAAGTGACCGCATTAGCTGGGAGCAGGGGGTAAGGTGCCCAGGAGGAGATGCAGGAGATGCTGCCACCTGGATGGGGTAAGTGTGGGGCTGATGGACGGATGATCGACCGAGCGACGGGGGAGTTTGTTGAGTTTGACCGACAGGGTGGGGGGTTTGACCAACCGACCGAACAGGGGGATGGTTTGTTTGTCCCCCCCCTCCAAAAAATAGAGCACCAGCTTCCACTGGTAATGACAGGGAGGTCACGGCCCCTGATGCTACACCCATACCTGCAGCTACCGTGGTAACGGTAGCTCAGTGCAAGGGAAAGTCTCCTCCCCCATCCACCCACCAGGCTCTCTCCTCCCCTGCTCCGTCTGGCTATCTCCTCCCCTGCTTCACCCGGATCTCTTCTTCCCTGCTCTGTAACTTCTCACCCTGTTCCTCACATCTCTCACTGACGTACTGGAGAGGAGCAGTTTAGTCCAGGGTTGGCAATGCAGAGGCACGATCTACTTTTCACCTGCTTGCGGTCGACCAGTAGATCACGATCGATGGGTTGCCGACCCCAGGGTAGTATAATGGTAGCATATTCTGCCACGTGCCTAAAACGGTGCTCATTGACTTTGGTCCTCTATTGCCTCTTAGGCACAGGCCAGGTGGGCAGTTCTGTTTAAAGTGATAAGTCTTCAGCAGCAGAAGCACTGCAATTTAGCTTTCCATTATCATCGAACCAGCTGAATTTCGATCCATCCATGGCTAGCTTTAGGCTGATGTCAGCAGAGCAGCTTAACATACCTTGATTCTCTTTAAGCTGGTCTAAAGTCTTAAAAATAAAAAAATTAAAAAGTGAACAAGGCTGTTTATTGCAGAAGAGACATGCAAAAAAGAAAACCAATGCAACCACAGTGAATTATTGTAAAAAAAATGTTTGGTTTTGGGTTTAACACTTTAAAGGCATATAGCTCATTTTCTGCACCCTATAGGTATTGTCATATTGATTTTTAGCATTTTTATTTCTGAAAGATGAATGAAACATATGCATCAACTAATCTTTTTTTTTTTCATATAAATTACTCTTATCTGATAAATGTAGAATTCGCCAAGTGATAAAACGACACCTAAAAAAAAACCTTCACATGGTACATAAATACGGGGAGGAAATAAATTCAGAATCCTGTGTAAGCGGGAAGTATTCTGGATATTCTCGCTCAATACCAGAATTCCCCAGGGTTTAAATTTTGAGTGGGATTTCACCCGCTATTATGATTGATATATGCTGCTGTATTTTTGGCTTTTGGTATTTTTGGCTTTTGGTATTTTTGGCATTTTGGGAATTTTTTGCTGATTGACATGCAGGGGTTTATTTATGGAGGAAGAAAAAATTAAAAAAGGACCCTTTTTTTGTTATTATTTTTCCGCTGCATGTCATTTTTCAGTGTTTCTGGCATCTCATCCACTTTTAATTAACCACATGCCGACCAGCGCATGACGATGTACGTCGGCACAATGGCACGGCTGGGCAAATGGGTTGTCAGGTAAATCGCGGCATTGTGGGCATGCTCGCTGCCAACTCTGTGACTGTGGGTCCCGCAGACTCTATGTCTGCGGGGAGCCCGCAGTCGTGTCATGGAGCCGCAGAACAGGGAAGTGCCTATGTAAACAAGGCATTTCCCGTTCTGCCTAGTGACATGACACCGATCTACTGCGCCCTGTCATCGGGAGCAGTGATCGCCGCCATGTCAGTGGTAGCCCACCCCCCCCACAGTTAGGATCACTCCCTAGGACACACTTAACCCCTTGATCGCCCTCTAGTGTTTAATCCCTTCCCTGCCAGTGTAATTTACACAGTAATCAGCGCATTTGTATAGCACTGATCACTGTATAAATGACAATGGTCCCAAAATAGTGTCAAAAGTGTCCGATGTGTCCGCCATATTGTCGCAGTCATGATAAAAAAAATTAATTAAAAAATAAATAAATAAAAAATAAAATCGCAGATCACCATTACTAATAAAAAAAATAATGATAAAAATGCCATAAATCTATCCCCTATTTTGTAGACGCTATAACTTTTGCGCAAATCAATATGTGCTTATTTTTTTTACCAAAAATATGTAGAAGAATACATATCGGCCTAAACTGAGAAATAAATTCTTTTTTTTTATATATTTTTGGGGGATATTTATTATATAGCAAAAAGAGAAAAAAAAATTATTTCAAAATTGTAGCTTTTTTGTTTATAGCACAAAAAATAAAAACCACAATGGTGATCAAATACCACCAAAAGAAATCTCTATTTGTGGGAAAAAAAGGACGTCAATTTTGTTTGGGTGCAACTTCGCACGACTGCGCGATTGCCTGTTAAAGCGACGCAGTACCGTATCGCAAAAGGTGCTCTGGTCAGGAAGGGGGTAAATCCTTCTGGGGCTGAAGTGGTTAAGGAACGTCCACCTCATTGTATTTGAGTAGTGTGTAACCTTTTTGATCAGAGGGAGATCATTTTCTTTTCTCTTTGCACTTTGCTATATGGAATAGAATCTTTTTCTGTGTTTTCGTTTTTTACAAACATTTCTTTCTTGAACAGGAGATTTTATTGGTCTGTATTTGCAACAGCTGAGTCCGATTTTAATGATATGCACTTGTGCTGTCATGTGATTCGTGTGTTATAAAAGAGATTGTAGCTTTTGTAATGTTGTTGTTTTGATAAAGCACTTTTACAGTGTGAACAGGTCAACCTACCTACATTTCCCCTGCCTGTAGAAAGACTTTCTACTTTATTGATCTGAAGTTTCTGTTCCATGATTTCTGCTGCAGTGGCAGGGCATGCACCCCACCTCACAGTGAGGAGCGATCTTTTTCCTCTCTTCATTCGGACTTCACATGCAATGCTAGCTTGCTGAGTAATTGGTTTGTGTTCATCACCTCTCTACAGATTACTTTTTTTTTTATGAGAATTTCATTGGATGTGGTTACCTGTATGACAGGGAAAAGATATAGCAGGACTTTGAGCGTGGCACATGAGAATCCGTTGCGATCAGTGGCCAGCCAAAGCCTACACACTTATTGTGGACGATGGGTCAGGTTCTCTTAAGTTTTTGTTTCGTAAAATGGAGAGCCTTATGGTCTAAGAGATTAAATCTTTCTGGGACAAGTACACTATAAATGAGTCCCTGACCCTTGAGCGAGTGCCTCGTGGACTCATTTCTTGTTAAAAAAAAAAAATCATGGACTGATATGCTTACAGCTTGTTCTTTGGAACTCATGAGGATTATTGTCAAATCCAAAAATAGCGAAATAGATTACAACAGGAAATTTCAGATATTAAAAGGGAAATCCTACCGTTTAAAGAGACTGTCCTGTTTAAAGATTTGGATTTGAGTCTGGGGGACAAGTTGGATCGTATGGAGAAGGGCATTATTAAAAACAAGAAGGAGAAATTATTGAAAGATCGTTTTTGACTATGAGACTTAAGCCCCATACACACGGTCGGACTTTTTCATGGATTCTGTCCGATCGGACAAGGTTGTTGAAAAATCAGACCGTGTGTATGCACCATCGGACAGTGTTCGTCGGTTTGACCGACGGACAAAGTCTTATCGCCTGCTGGAAAGATTTGCCGTCAACACGGTCCGATCACACCAAATCCGATCGTGTGTAAGGTTGTCCGACCGGACAAAGTGCTACGCATGCTCAGATCACATTACAAGACCAAAGCTATTGGCTACTAGCCTCTACGTAGTCCCGTCGTAGGCAACAAACGTCACCACGTTCAGAATGATCGGATTTTCCGACAACTTTGTCCGACCGTGTGTACGCAAAACCAACATCGGACAAAGTATGATGGACATGGTCCGACGGACCTGGTCCGCGGATTGTCCGACCGTGTGTATGGGGCTTTATTCTGTCTATGTTTGGAAGAAACCGAATTTTCAACATAGGTTTGGGAAACGTTCCACTGTGAGTAGCACGGGCAAGCACGTGAGCTTTTCAGAAACAGAGACTGAGATTTATTATTATGCTGCAAGTGGGTTTGCCTCCGACTTATCTGTGGAGGGGGTGGTTGGAGGTTTGGTTGAAACACATTTAAACTCCCAAATGGGCCTTCAAGGAAAAAAGAAAAAACAGTGAAAACAACAATCACCAAAAAAACAAGGAGAGGGGGTAGGAGAAGAAGGAAGGGTCCCCTACCAACTCAGGGGTTACCAGCGGAAGACGGCTCCAACATCCTAAATCTGTCTACTAGACCTTTATTCTCATCAGAAATTTCTTTACTCTCCAAAGGTTTGAATTTTTATCTGAATAGACAATTTTGTTTATTTGATACGATCTTGGATGTGAATACGTTTGCACACAATCTCACCCTCCGGAAATATTATTACCAAGATGCCCAAGATTCTACCACTGATCATTCTGGCACAATCTATGAACTTTAGAGAATTATGTGCAGTTCAAGAGTTAGAAGAGCTACAGCATACATCATTTGGTGGTGATTAGGGATGGGCCCGGTGTTCGATTCGAACCCATGTTCGAATCGAACATCGGGCGTTCGACCGCTCGTCGAGCCCAGAACTATTTGGGCCATTCGCATCAAATTGGTGTGATGCGAATGGCCCACAATGCACTGCGCTAGTCGCAGTGCATTGCTGGCTGATGATTGGCCAAGCATGCACTGTGACCCCGCATGCTTGGCCAATCATAGAGCCAGTGGCGAGGAGAGCAATAATTGGCCACAGGCAGGATGCCTGTGGCCAATTATAGCTCAGGGGGTTTAGTACATGCCCCACACTATAAAAGGCCGCCGCCGGCGACCTTGTGTAGTGTGTTCCAGCGTCAGTGACATTATCTGCTGTGATCCATTCTGCAGTGCTGCTGAGTCTGACATTATCTGTGCTGTGATTATTCTGCTGAGTGCTGCTGACTGCATCTGCTGTGATTCTGGGGATTAGTGTGTGCGCGCTGTTAGTACAGCATTGCAGTATCACATTAAACCACCTTTACCCTTCTGGCCTGTTGTGTCATCTAAGGCAGCCATCTGCGGCTAATGAATTGCCGGTTCCCGTAACACAGAGAACAGTCATTCATTGAAAGTCATTGATAAAAAAAAAAGCGTGGGGGTCCCCCCAAATTCAATTACCAGGCCCTTCAGGTCTGCTATGGATATTAAGGGGAACCCCGGCCAAAAAAAAAATGGCGTGGGGTCCCCCTCAAAATCCATACCAGACCCTTATCCGAGCATGCAACCTGGCAGGCCGCAGGAAAAGAGGGGGGACGAGAGCGCCCCCCTCCCTCCTGAACCGTACCAGGCCACATGCCTTCAACATTGGGAGGGTGCTTTGGGGGTCTGTGACCCCTCAAAGCACCTTGTCCCCATGTTGATGAGGACAAGGGCCTCTTCCCCACAACCCTGGCCATTGGTTGTGGGGGTCTGCGGACAGGGGGCTTATTGGAATCTGGAAGCCCCCTTTAACAAGGGGACCCCAAGACCCCGCCCCCCCGTGTGAAATGGTAAGGGGGTACAAAAGTACCCCTACCATTTCACCAAAAAAGTGACAAAAATGGTAAAAATGACAGTAGACGGTCTTTTTTTTAAACAAGAAATACAGGAGACAGTCTTTGACAATTCCTTTATTAAAATCTTCTTTCATCTTCTTTCTTCTGGTCTTCTTCCTTTCTTCATCCTTCGGTTTCTCCATCTTCCCCTTCCGGCATCTTCTTCCATCTTCTTCTTCCTCCGATCCGCTTCTTCTTGCTCTGGTCTTCTCGTCCGGCATCTTCTTCCAAGGCGTTGGCGTCTCTTCTTGGGCCGCTCCGCGCAATGGGAGGCTCTGTGTGAGGCTTCGCTGCGTCTGACAGGTCTTTTATAACGGAGGGCGGGGCCACCTGGTGACCCCGCCCCCTCTGACGCACGGGGACGTCATGGGGACTTCCCTATGGCTTTCCCCACGAAATTTAAAGGAATATTACACTTTTATTGTTTCACTTTAAGCATTATTAAAATCACTGCTCCTGAAAAAACAGCCGTTTAAAAAAAAAAAAAAATTGCATCGATACATGTCCCCAAACACTTTTTATGACAATAACATGCATACTAGCCTTTAAAATTAGCACTTTTGATTTCAAACGTTCGCGTCCATTGTAATTAATAGGGTTCTAATGTTCGCACGAACTTTAGGTCCGTTCGCGGGTTCTGGTGCGAACCGAACCCGGGGTGTTCGGCTCATCCCTAGTGGTGATGAATGTGAAACCATCCTTCCTGTGGAAGCCCCTATAAAAACACACTGATTTTTATCCTGTTAATTCTAGAGGAAAAGCCTTGGATACTTTTTAGTAGACTGTTGAAAAAGAGTTAACTCCATTGGCTCTACATTCTGGAAACAGGGGCAATGTTTTCAATGATAATTTGTGCTCTGAGCGACTTGCGTTTGAGTCACTTAGTAAGGAACCATCTAGTGATTAAAAATTCAGAGAAGGGGGGGTCTGGTAGTGGTTTAAGATGCCACCACGTACCAGGAAGAGGCTGTTCGCCAGCTGTCTGATAAGAATATATATTCTGAGCTTAAGAGTGATCCTACTAATGATTATAAATGCATTTTGGGCAGTTTGGTTTTAAAAGGGGTTCGTCTGGGCATTTTGTCACAAAAAGAGGGTGAGAACATGGTTCCTTTAGCACCCATTATGTCAGTGCTTCACCATTTTCCAAAAACACATAAAGGTTTGGACTCACTCAAGGGACGTCCCATAGTAGCTGGGATAGGCTCCCTTAATGAACATCTAGTGCTATGGGTTGATTGTCAGCTACAGCCCTTTAGTGAAGAGCCTTCCTGCCTACCTTTACTACAATGTTGTGACAAATTGGTATGGGGGCATTTGGAAGGGGGAAGGCGCCCAAAGCACCAGTGGGGGACTTGAGAAGAGGAGAATCAGGGCTGCTCTGTGCAAAACCATTGCACAGAGAAGGTATATATATATATATATATATATATAACCTTTCCCCCCCCCCCTTTAGTAACAAGCTAAGAAATAAGGATGAGTGGAATTGTGAGTGTTTGCTTTGTCAATTGACAAAATGCATTGAAGTCAATAGTTAAAAATGAGGCTGGTATTTAGGTAGTTTTTAAGTTTGTATTGGGCATTAAATGGCTCCTGTGTTGTGTGTTAAGAAAGCTCATTGGCTTTGTTGATATAAAAAGAACAAATAAAATACAAAACAAAAACTAAATATAAATAAAAAGGTATGCTCAGATCTGTAGTTTGAATGTAACTTGAGGACTTGAAACCGTCTCTGCTACCAAAAAAAAAAAAAAATCACAAGTTCCGTAGTGAACCAGATCGACTCCAATTCCTGCATACAGGTGCTCTATCTCCATGCCAAGGCACCTAGCTGCTCCTTAGATTCCCCAAGCAAGAGGTGTACGGTAGCTGTACTGGCTTTGAATGGCTCTAAGCTGTCCCTTGTTAGAAGGCTAGCTGGGCATTGTACCTGGCTGTGTCAGGGAATTCCTGTGAGATGTCTGGCCACCAAAAATGCGCTTGAGCGCATAATTCTCCACAGGAATGCACACGCACACAGGAATGCACACGCAGTGCATGTTGGCGCCAGGTGGACTATTAAGGATGCTCCTGCCTGTGCTTAAGTGCTTATTGGCCTTCTTCAGCTGTTCCCTGTGCCCTGCGTACTTCCAGTGTGTTCCCTTTGTGGCTGACCCGGCTTACTCCTGACCTGAACTCAGATCCTGCTTTTGTCTTGTCGCTTTCTCCTGACCCGGCCTCTGACCAGCCACGTGTCCTGGCCCTGCAGCACAAGTGGAGTGCTTCTTCCTTGGCTGGACTACTGTGCACGGGTACTGTTCCTGACCTGATGGTTCTCCTGTTCCCTTGGAATCACATCTACTGCTGCAAGTCCCTCAATCTACATCTGCAGGCACTCGCATTCCTCGTGTCCCTAAGCACCCTCTGTTTTACTTCCAGTGGGGCCTGGGCTGGAGATACGACCACATCATTTCAGTCTCCTCTCAGGTACATGACAGGCTATTTCTCCTTTAAAGGGTCTGGGGTGTAGTGTCCTGTGGCACATGTGACTGCTGAACAGGCCTCCTGCTGGACAGGTCCCAATGGTTCCCAGAATGGCTTCAGCTAAGCTTAGCTGAGGCTGAAAGGGTGTGAGACTTCATCTGCTGCTCTCTCTCCTTCTTCTTCTGGCTCCTTCCTTCTGTCCAGGGGCAGAGCCCCCCAGCACAGAGGTCCCCTCCAAGCAACTGGACCCTGCACTCTTCGCCCACATGGCCAGCCTCCAGAATATTTATGGCCTGTCTCTCCACTTTCTGGACTGTCCTCACCCAGGGATTGGAAGAGTCTCCATAAATATTCAGGCCTCATCTCTGCTCCTCCGCCCTTTAAGTTCTAAAACCCTCCAGCAGTTCCAGAGGCCAGGGTGAGGCAACAGAGACTCAGCCCTTGGAGCTCTGCCAACTAATTCTAAACAAATTAATCCTGGCACATCTGCCTACTAAATTTTTCTACACTGGACACAGAGGGTGCTACAGATGTAATGGGGTTCGACAGAATCATAAAATTATGTAATAGGGATTTTCTGCTAGAACAATGGAAATTGTGTAATAAGCCTTTTTTGAGTGGAAAAATATATGCGATACCAGCTTCTTACATTTACTACCAGCATAATACCCTCAACATGCACATTTAAAGCCCATCGAATACGTTACAATATGAATTTTTAATTTAGATTTACCAATTAGTGCATCACTCAAGTACCTGTCTCTAGCCAAGCACCTGGCTAGAAATGTAGTAGTCACCTTAACATACATTAGTAGGTGAACCTGTTTATTGCAATAGAGCTTGTAAGTAGCTGCTGTTATTTTGGTTACTTCTGTCTCTTGTGGTCGGTGATTATATAGCTAGTTTTAGCTTAGGGCTTAATAACCAGCAAAGCCTAGAGCCAGGTTAGGCATCCGACGGACACTTTTGGTAGTTATAGGTCCAGTTTCATGACAGATTACAAACTACTAGGGAGGGACAAAGAGTAGAGTTCCAGTGCCACACCACAGTTTCTGTGTGTGAGAAGCTGTAATCCAGGCTGGATTGACAACAGTTGAAGGATTTCTCCATCTCTGATGGTATTGTCTTTAGGTTTCTGATACAAAGACGGATGCTGCATTGTGCTCATTCTCAGGGGCCCCTGCAACTGGACTTTGCTACAACATTTATCTGGAGATATCGCTATCACAAACTATATACAGTATACCCGGGTATCTGAGCACAATTCCACCAGGACTCCTGGGCCCATTGTGGGTAATACCTGTTTGTGCATTGAATGTATGCATTATTATTAATATCTTCTTATATAAAGCTTGTATTATTTCCATCATGGTGTACATAAATAATTATGGTTAATGTTATATGCTGGTTGCAGTAGTTCCTCTGCCCCCAATCACTTTAGTTAGATTCCTGGTTAGGTCCCCAGGAAGGAAATACCTTCTGTTCACAAAGGCCCTATCCTGGGAGGAGGCAATGCCAACTTTATTGTCAAACCCACTCTTCTACTTCATAAAAGTTCTGGTTCTCTTATTTACCTACAGGTTTAGCGCACTTTCCTGTTTGGGGGAACTATTTCTCGTAACCCCCCCAAAAGAGAGGTACATACCTATTGCTACAATAGTATATTACAGCACACACAGTGGTCACATCATGGCTTTTGTATTCAGGCAGCCAGCACCCGTGACTATCTGAATACCTGGACAGTGACTTTAGATGAGTGGATGTAGAGTCTGTTCGGCTGAAAGTTTATCATTCGCAGTTTGTAGAGCTGATTTTGCAGACAGAGCCACCCACGGTCTAAATTGTGGCTGAATCGTCCAAAATGCAAGCGGTGTATGGCCAGCTTAACACTAACATTGATGTATTTATTTTAATCCCTAATACAAATCGAAACCTGATTACTGCAAGCTAAAACAACTAGGATTGGCATGAATTCAATGGGCTAGCGTAGCCAAGTCAATTTCACTAATGGGACAGCAGAATATCCATGAGAATGATAAATGATTCCCATATGGTTTAGTGTCCAAATTACACTTTGCCACTGAGGTGCGTTGTGGTAACGTGTTTGCCCACACATGCACAGACAATCAGCTAAGTGACACGGCAAGTGGTGACATTTAACCTCCACAGTTAACAGGCTCTGTGTCACTGAAGAAGCTCCGCTGCTGTGCCTGCCTGTGTGACAGGCGCAGAGATGGGGCACGGAGCTCCGTAATCAGGCTCACCATTACTGAGCTGCACAGTCTGGTATGGACACTTCGGTATTGGTGCTGCCCCCCTTTGTGGTTCCATGAGTGCTGGCCTAATTGGCAGCATAGCCCCAATGAATCTGTTGACAAAACTTTGACTTGCATATTACAGGCAGGGAAGCTTTTTGGAGAATTTGTATGAGTAATGCCCTGTACACACGGTCGGCCGTTTCGACCACAAAATCCGTCTGATTTTTTCAGACGGATTTTGGCCGAAACTTGTCTTGCATACACACGGTCGCACAAATCCGATCGTTCAGAACGAGGTGACGTACAACGCGTACGACGGGACTACGTAGAGGCCAGGACCCAATGGCTATCGTCTCCAAATGTCTTCTGAACATGCGTGCCACTTTGTGCGTCGGAATTCTCTACACACGATCGGAAAAAGTCAGATCGGATTTTATTGTTGGAAAATTTTAGATCCTGCTCTCAAACTCCGACGGAAAAAGTCCGCTAGAGCCCAAACACGATCGGATTTTCCGACAACATAATCAGATCAGACTTTTTCCATCGGAATATCCGACCGTGTGTACGGGGCATAAGGCTTCATGTACACTACAGCTCTTAAACTTGAAGTTTAGGAGCTTTTGGCATTTTTTTGCAAAACACCTAAACTCAACTCCATAAAAGTCTATGTGCCCATGTACACATAGGCTTTTAGCAGCATTTATAAGCTGCTGTGGTTAAGGGAGGTTAAACATCCCTCAAACTCCCTTTCCTGAACGTAGGAAGAATCACATTCAGGATAGGAACATTTTGACCACTGGCCGCGGGAACTGCAAAACTGCAGCAAAATGATGGCCAAGTGTACATGAAGCCTAATGGAATCATACTGTATTAAAGAGAAACTAAACCCTCCTATCCTTTTCAGCCAAGGAAGAAGTCACCTTAGCCTCTGTTTGACCTGCAGTTGCCATGGTGCTGCACATGTGATCAGTTATGACAGCAGCCATTTGATGGCTTGACAATTCAGTTGAGAGCACAAGCAAATATGACAGTTATTCACAGCATGCCTTGAATGTAACTGTTAAAGCAGTGGGTTCAGCTCTGCTTTAAGGGCTGGTTCACACCCCAATTTCTGTGTTCCTGCATTTGCATTTTTGACGCGTTCCGGTGTATTTTTCATGAGATCAGGAGCGTTTTTTCCATCATTTCAACTGAGCACATGGTGCGTTTTGCTGTGTTCCATGCACTGGGACACACTGCACTGTGTGAACTAGGACAGTTGGAATCCATATTAAACACTCACTGTCTATGTGTTTTTGATGCAGAATAAAAATGAACTGGTTTAGTTTGCACCCATTTGCAAATAATTGCATAAGCTACAGAGCCACTTCCTGGCACCCCATTATTATATGCAGGTCGATGCACATACATAATGATGGATAGATAGAGGGGAGGTAAGCCTGGAGGAAGCCCACCCCTCCCTAAAGGAACAGGGACACACTGGACACCAAGCATATAGCACAATGGCAGTGAAGGTGTTCAGTGCATCCCCTCATCAGTATTCCAACAGTACAAACAAATGGCTACTGCCCCCACCTACAACTGGCCTTTGCAGAAACTAGCACATGGAAGGGCGACCCAAGTCAAACAAAACCAAAGAAAATTCCCAGCTCAACTCACTAACCAACCTGCAGAAAACCAAATTATCCTGTCTAACAGTTTGCATTAAAACAGTGGTTTATTTTGCAAATAAATGCGTAAGCTTTAGAGCCACTTCACAGCACCCAATTATTATCTGCAGTCCTAACTCTATACATTTTTGAAAGCCTCCACAGTAGAAGCACATGCATTACAATGGATAGAGTGGCAGGTGAGCCTGGAGGAAGCCCACCCCTCCTTAAAGGCACAGGGTCACACTGGACACCTAGCATATAGCACAATGTCAGCAAAGGTGTCCTCGCCAGTACTCCAACTGTCTCCTTGAAATGTGGCCTGCTCCCACGTAATGTGCCCTGCTCCCACGTAATGTGCTCTGCTCCCACGTAATGTGCCCTGCTCCCACGTAATGTGCTCTGCTCCCACGTAATGTGCTCTGCTCCCACGTAATGTGCTCTGCTCCCATGTAATGTGCTCTGCTCCCATGTAATATGCTCTGCTCCCATGTAAAAGTTTACTTTAAATGTAATTGTAATGCCTTCTATTACCTCCAGTCTATCAGCCTCCACCTTCTCTGGGTTCAGATGCTGATCTTCCCTGCACAGTCTTTAAAGTATTTTTTTTATTTTTTTTTAAAACAACAAACATGTTATACTTACCTGCTCTGTGTAATGATTTTGCACAGAGCAGCCCCGATTCTTCTCTTCTGGGGTCCCCCACCAATGCTTGTGGCTCCTACTGCCTTCAGAGTACCCCAATAGCAAGCTGCAACTTATAGTATAGCATGCCCCTATATCAAGGTAAAAAAAAACTTCTGCCTTTAGAACCACTCACTTCCTGTCCAGGACTACATGTTTCATGAGGCATTGCTCCTCACGCATTCATAAGTTCTCAGGCACTTACTGACATGTATGGATGGTGTAGTGAGCTGCATGTGTGCTGCACTGTATTTCCTGATATGTAAACAAATAATGCATTCTGTATGCAGGCCAACTAATCGGCTGGCTGATTAATCGATTATGAAAATAGTTGACAACTATTTTCATAATCGATTAGTTGTTTCAGCCCAAATTCCAACAGTACAAACAAATGGCCACTGCCCACACCCATAACCGGCCTTCACAAAGAGGAGCGCATGGAACGGCAACACATGTCCAAAATGTCTCCTTTTCTGAGAGTCTTCCAGGACAGCCCATGAGACCTAGGGCTCCTCCTACCAGGACAGGAAACACGTTACCCCCACCAGATAAAAGGGCGGTCCTCCAGGCCCCATGTCAGTCTTCTCAAGAACCGTAGGACGTCCCTGCAAAACAAATGCATAATACACATAACTTCAGACAAAACCGTGTGGGAATCCGGCTGTCCTGGAAGACTCTCAGAAAAGGAGTTACCGGTAAGTCTTTTCTCTAAGCGTTTTCCAGGACAGTCCATGAGATGATGAGCCAGAACTTTCCAGTCTAGGGAGGGACAACTGCCTGAAGGACCTTTACGACCAAACGCCTGCTCCTGAGTAGATAGGAGATCCAGGCGATACAGTTTAATGAAGGTCAAATAACTGGACCATGTGGCAAGCCCTGCAAATTTGTTCCGGTGAGGCACCAGCCCTCTCAGCCCAAGACGTAGACAAGGCTCTAGTTGAGTGCGCAGTAACAAAAGACAGAGGAACGTCCCTAATTTTGTAAGTTTCAGAGATAGCTTGCTTTATCCATCTAGCCAATGTGGCTTTAGATGCACTATTTCCCTTGTGTGTTCCTGAAAAAGAGGACAAACAAGGCATCAGTTTTTCTAAAGGTCTAAAAAAACTAAACTTTCTTTCTTGGTTGCCCTGTGGCGAACTACAAAAAGTTGGCAGTACAATGTCCCTAGATCGGTCGAATGTACTGGCCACCTTAGGCAAAAAACCTGGATCAGTTCTTAAAACAACTTGATCCTCAAAAATCGAGGGTTCCCTCACTGATAGGGCCTGCAACTCACTTACTCTATAAGCTGAGGTAACCGCTACAAGAAAAATAGTTTTTAATGTAAGTAACTTAACTGAAATATCCCCTAGAGCAGTGATGGCGAACCTTGGCACCCCAGATGTTTTGGAACTACATTTCCCATGATACTCAACTACATTGCAGAGTGCATGAGCATCATGGGAAATGTAGTTTCAAAACATCTGGGGTGCCAAGGTTCGCCATCACTGCTCTAGAGGCTCAAAAGGAAATTCAACCGGAGTTTGAAGTACCAGGGACAGGTGCCAAGTTGGAAAACTTCTCACCACTACTGGCCTGGCCCTAGAAATTGATTTGAAAAATCTGGCTATAGTGGGATTTTCCAGGAGAGAAAACTGGAGGAAAACACTGATAGTACCTTAAAAAGGTACAGGCAGCAGATAACAGAAAGACCTTTGTCGACACCCTCTTGAAAAAAATTCCAAAATTGAAGGAATATCATGAGTTAATCTTTGATTTTCAGATAACCATGAGTTTAATCTTTTGCAAACCTTGGAATATATGGCTCTAGTGACTGGTCTTCTGCAATTTACCAGAGTCCTGACTACTTTGTCAGAGAACCCCTGGGCGCTCAGTATCTTTTCTTCAGATACCAAGCCGTCAAGCTTAAGGAAACCACCTGTGGGTATGACACTGGACCCTGCGATAGTATGTCTTCTCTCTTCCGAAGACTCAGTGGAGGCTCCGAGACCAGAGTCTGTAGCAGGGAAAACCATGGCCTCTTGGGCCAGAAAGGGGCGATTAGGATAAGATCTGTTTCTTCTAGAAGAAACTTCCGGAGGACTTCTGGAATAAGTCTGATCGGCGGGAAGGCGTAACAGAGACCGAATGGCCACAGATTCGCCAGAGCATCGATCCCCAATGATTGATCTGCTGGGTTCAGGAAGAAGAACCTCTCTGTCTTGCGGTTGTTCTGATTTGAGAACAGGTCTGCTTTGAGACATTCCCATCTGTTGGTGAGAGCCGCAAAGACTTCGGGATGAAGGGACCAATTGTCGATCTACCCGGTAGCGGCTGAGATAATCTGCCAGGCAATTTTGTGTCTCCTTCAGGTGCACAGCTGTAATTTAAGCTAGATTACCTTCTGCACATGATAAAATCTCCTGGGCAATAGATTGAAGTATCCGGCTCCTCGTGCCTCCCTGTTTGTTGAGGTACGCAACTGTCGCAATATTGTCGGATAGAATTTGGAGATTGTGACCCTTGATTTCCGTCTGAAATAACTGCAAGGCTCTCTGAACTTCTAGCACCTCTCTCTGATTCGAAGAAGCTCTTGCTTCCCTCGAGGACCATTCTCCTTGTGCTACTGCGTTGCTGAGTTGGGCTCCCCATCCCCAAGAACTCGCCTTCGTAGTGATCCTTTGGGATATAGGAATGGACAATGGGAGACCTCTTGTTAGGTGCAGGTTTGTCCTCCACCACCACAAGCTTCTTTTTACCCTGGCGGGTAACAAGACCCTTGATTCCAGGGACCTTGCGTCTCCGTCCCAGTCCCTTAATAGAAACAGCTGTAATGGATGTTGATGAAATCTTGCCCATGGCACTGAGGGAAAGCACAAAGTCATCAGACCCACTGCTCTCAAAACCTGTCTCAGCGAGACCGACTGATTGATCTGTAAGGCTGACATTGTTTGAATCATTTTTGTAATCTTCTCCTGTGGGAGAAAAACTTTTTGGTCTACCCAGCAAAAGTCGTATTCCAGATATGTCACCTTCTGGGCGGGAATTAAGGAAGACTTCTCTACGTTTATTAACCAGCCTAGGGACTGCAGGAAGTCTTGTACAGTCTGGAGATCCGCTAATAACTTTTGGTATGACTCTGCCACCACAAGGAGGTCGTCCAGGTAAGGGATAATAGTTATCGCCTTTAACCTTAGCGGAACCAGCGCCTCCCCAACACCTTTGTAAAAATGCGTGGGGCTGAGGACAGACCGAAGGGGAGGGCTTGAAATTGAAAGTGCAGACTGCTAGTCTTAAGAATCTTTGGAAGGCTGGATGGACAGGGATGTTTAGGTAAGCATCCCTCAAATCCAAAGTGGCCATGAAACAGTTTGGGTAAAGCAGGTTTTTGATTGTGATTACCGTCTCCATACGAAAGTGCTTGTACCTGATTGAACGGTTTAAAGACCGAAGGTTCAGGATAAGCTGATACTTTCCTGACGGCTTTCTGATGACAAATATATGGGAATAAAACCCCTTGCCCTGATCTGACTGGGAAACAAGGATCAGGACTTTTTGATCTAATAAGTCTCCAATTTGGAGATCCAGAGCCTTCGCTTTCTCCCGATCTTGGGGAGGGAAGGTGACCAATAACCGCTCTGGTGGTTGGCGAGAAAATTCCAGCATGTACCCATTGGTCACTAGGTCCAGGATGAAAGGACTTGAGGTGACTGCTGCCCATTGTGGGAGAAAGGCCTTCAATCTTCCTCCCACTGGGGGAGACGAGTCACCGTGGCTTGGCGGGTTGTTGAGGAGGATTAAACAAGATGCCCCCTCTACCTCTGCCTTTGTGCCATGTTTTTTGGGCCTATTGTCCTTTTCTCTAGGACTTGCTGCCTACTTTGGCCACGAAAAAACTTTCTGGCTGTCTGGTTTTTCTTTTTCTCTGGAAAAGCCTTTTTCCTATCGGCTGTGCATTCCAGTGCCTCCTGAAGTCCTGGGCCAAACAGATGATCACCTGTTAAGGGAAGCCCACATAGGCTGCATCACCTGACCAGGTTTTAAGCCATAGGCTTCTTCTGGCCGAATTCACTAATGCCGCATACACACGATCGGACCTTCCGGCGGACAATCCGCCGGACTTTGCAGCTGAGGTCCGCCGGACTTTCAAGCGAATTGACTTGGACACACACGATCACTCTAAAAGTCCGCCGGATTCGAATCTGAGGACGTAGAATAAGGAAGTTCATAGCCAGTAGCCAATAGCTGGCCTAGTGTCGGTTTTAGTCAGTCGGACTAGTACACAGACGACCGGACTTTTCTATCGTACTCCAGTCCGGTGGACAATTTTGAAGCCAGTCTTATTTCTAGGTCCGCCGGACTTTTGGGCAGAAAAAGTCCGCTGGAGCCCACACACGATCGAATTTTTCGACGGACTCTGGTCCGTCGGACTAAGTCTACCGGAAAGTCCAATCGTGTGTACGCGGCATAAGGCCGAAGTCCTGGCTGACATTCTTACCGACTCTGCAGAAGAATCAGCTAAAAACCCCACTGCACAAAAAAGGAGAGGGAAAGACTTCAAAATCTGCTCTCTAGGAGGTACCTGCCAACAAATGTGTTTGTATTTGTGTCAACCATACTTCCAAATTTCTGGCTACACATGTGGAGGCCAGAGCTGGTTTAAGATTCCCAACAGCTGAATCCCAGGCTCTGTGGAGAAGGCTTTCCCCTCTTTTGTCCATCGGGTCTTTAAGCGTGTCAGTATCGTCAAACGCTAGGTCCGATTTTTTTGAAACCTTTGAAAGAGGTGCATCCAACTTAGGATTTTTGTTCCACAGCTGCGCTGTGTCCTCAGCAAATGGAAACCTCCTTTTTAGGTTACCAGAAAAGAAAGGTTTTCTCTCTGGATTTTCCCGCTCCAGTTTGATAGTATCAAGAAGAGAACTATGCACTGGAAAAACTCTAGACTTTTTCCTTGCAAACCCTTGTACATAAGATCATGTTTGGATAATTGTACCTCCTCCTCTTCCAACTCAAGTGTTGTATAGATAGTCTTTAATAAGTCATCAACATCTTCTAAAGATAACTTAAATCTAGAGCCCCTTGTGGATTATCTATCCCTGGGCCCTATATCTGACCCTGAATCTTCCGGAGAAGAACGGGTAGATCTGGCTTCAGCCTCAGAGTCTTCACTCTCTGCCTGCTGTGGAGTGCTACTGACTGAAACCCTAATTGGAGAAGGACCCTCTGCTGGAGCCTGAAGCTTGTCAATTAGGGTTTTAAATGAGCTAAAGGTAGACGCAAGCTCATCTCTAACAGAAGTCAGCATTTTCTGACAGGAGGCTACCAGGTCTTCCTTTACCAGGCCTTCTATACAGGTGTGGCAAACTGCTTTGCTCCAAGAGGAGCTCAAATTGTTTGCGCAAACTTCACATTTCCTTTTTGGTGGCTACACTTGGGCCTTGTCCTGGATCTTGGTCTGCAAGACAAAATAAATGACCCACAATGTAACTATAAGCCACCCATCACTCCGTAACACCTCGTGCAGGAGGGAGGAAATGTGTCCCCTTACACCCAATTCTACAGAGAGGGGAGGGGGAGGTAACACTCACAAGGATCGCAAGAGGGTGACAAAACACTCCAAGCTTACCTGTGAGGTGCTGGTGTTGGGGACCGCATCCACTGCCTGTGAAGGTACTGCAGAAGGATCCATCCTGCCCCTCTGGTCATCCACAGCCTCGCTGCTTCTCACCAAAAAACACCAGAAGCCAGCGTCCCCTGTTCGTGCCTTTAATGGAGACCGGAACCTGCGTCTCCGGTGCCCGATAAAGATGTCATATGCCCCGGAAGTGACCCTCGCTGGGTACTTCATGTGGGCCAGCTTGGAGCACAGTAGCTCTGCCCCCTCGAGCACCGTGGCTTCCTCTTTCCCCGCACATACAAGCCACGCTGCCAGCGGGGAAAGGATACCGCTGTGCTCTGCCTCTGCTTGAGCCTTTCTGCTATGCACCACGCTTGGGACCCGACATCACCCCGCTCCTGGCCCTCTCCAGGCACCGAGAACAGGGGACAGCAGCACAGCCAGCTTCCCCAGCGGAGTGCTGCTTCTGGCAGAGGAGAAAGGTTAGTGACATACTTCAAACACCCATTTAGAGCACCTGCTCGTGAGACCTAGGGGACCAGGTTCCAGGAACATGTTACCCCCCGTACGGAGGAAACACTAATAATTGACATGGGGCCTGGAGGACCGCCCTTTTATCTGGTGGGGGTAATGTGTTTCCTTTCCTGGTAGGAGGAGACCTAGGTCTCATGGGCTGTCCTGGAAGACGCTTGGAGAAAATTCCCATATCAACTTACTGACCAGCTGGGATGCAATGGAAACCTTTGCTACCATTGTGCTATATGCTGGGTGTCCACTGTGCCCCTGTGCGGTTAAGGAGCAGTGGGCTCCCTCCAGGCTTACCTGCCCTCTATCTATCCATTATTATGCATGTGCTTCTACTATGGAGGCTCTCAAAAATGTATAGAATTAGGACTAAAGATAATACTGAAGTGCCATGAAGTGACTCTGCAGCTTACGCATGTATTTGCAAACTAAACCACTGAGGGGACGCAATGCACACCTTTGCTGCCATTGTGGTATATGCTGGGTCTCAACTGGACCCCTGTGCCCTTAAGGAGGGATGGGCTCCCTCTAAAAGAGAGGTAAAGGTTTATTTTTTCCTCCATCATACTTACCTAGGTGGATGCAGCATTGGTCCGATGCTGCATCTGTCCCCTGACGCCTCTGCACTGAGAACTGAGCAATCGAACCGATTACTCAATTTTCACAGCTTTGTGAGCAGAGAGCTGTAGACTGTCAGTCGCAGTTCTCTGCTCTTCTCCCTCCTCGCTCATTAAAGCGCTGAGCTGTGGAGGTGGCGGGAGCGGCTGTCTCAGGCTCTCAGTGGCTCGCTGAGGGGGGTGTCAGTCCCGGCACCTGCCAGATCCAGACTCCGTGGTCGGGATGACGCAGTGCCTGGACTGACATCTCTGCTGAAAAAGGGTCACAGGAGTGCAAAACGAATTGCATTCCTGAAATCTATAGAAGTACAGCCAAACGAGCTTTGGCTATACTTCTCCTTTAAGGAGGGGTGGGCAGTGGCCATTTGTTTGTACAGTGGTAAAAATGTGGCTTTACCATCCCCTCAACTGCTAGTGTGAACAAGCCCTAAAGTCACCCAGATGGAGTGATTTTCTTGTTACTGAGAGAATCCCTTTTGCAGGCAAATGAGTTTTGCTGGCAGAGGAAGCCGTCCCTACCAGGAGAAAATAGTGATTATTGCAGGTGGCTATAGCTGCTGGCAATAATCACTTGTAAAATCTGACAGGGTGGTTGTACCCAAATTGATCGATCAAGTTAGTAACAACCAGTCTGCTCATACATGGTTGGAATCTGTTGCTGAGCTGTCCCTGCTGAACTTCAACCAGTCTATGGTCAGCAGACTGGAATAGGCAGTACCTGAAGCAGTTGTGCATGACAACCAACCAGCTTCTAGCTTTAATTTTCAAAGAGGTAGTAAAACACAGTTAAAAAAAAAAAAAAAAACTTCCCCTGCAAGGCAATGTCATGATGTGCTAGTATGCATCGCATACTAGCACATTACGAGAGACTTACCTTAGCGGCATGCTGATAGGGCTTCCATCTTCACCTGGTCGACGTCACTTATGGTCACGCACCCTCAGAGCGCATGCGTTGGTACGTCAGCGGCTGCATGCAGTGTGAATATCTCATAAACGGTGCAAGTTTAGGAGATATTCGCTGTACCCACAGGTAAGCCTTATTATAGCCTTACCTGTAAGTACAAGTGGTAAAACTGAATTTACTAGCACTCTAAAGGCTGGTTATCATGCACAACTATTTCAGTCTTAGCAAATTCCTCTCATAGGGTTCTCAAGTACTTGGTGCAAGTCAGAAATATGCCGCTGACGCCTTGTTGAACCGCCATAACGGTAAACACGAAGGAAACGATGAGAGTGACCACTGTGTAAGCTGCCAGCCCCCCGGTTATGGTCAGTCAGTCAGCCCTGTTCCCGCATCAAAGATGGCCGCGCCGGCCCCTCCCTTGCTCCATGGGGCAGCGCTATCCCTTCCTTCGTCACAGCCTCGCCTCTCTCCTGCTCCAAAGGGAGGAGGAGAGGCCGGGACGCGCGGCGGTCGCTGTGACGTCGGTGCGGCCGCTCGGTTGTGTTGCTTTGCAGGGCCGGAGAGTCGCACAGTCACATCCTGTGTGAGCGCCGCGTCTGGACCGAGCCCGGATGTACCGGAGAACCGAAGCCGCGAAGAGACATGGCGGAGAAACAGCTAACGGCCCAAGAGGAGCGGGTGAGACAGATGTGTCCAGATGTGTAGTGTACCTGCAGCCATGATTATCCCTGGGGGGGTGGACACCATTGCTGCAAGCATCCATCCTCCCAACATGGGGGGCTTATTATTGGTGAAACTTGTCCCTCAGTCAGGAGCTATTGATTGCACTGCAGCCTCATACATCGATTGCTTTTCTCTCTGTGCGCTAGGATAGGAAGCCCTTGGCTGAAACAGGAGGCACCTAGCTGTGTATATAGAGATATATATCCTATATACATTTTTTAGCCTTGGTTGCCTCTCTGCTGATCCCCTGCATGCTCTTTGCAGCCACTTCCCATCTACATCCGTACCCTCCAGCGATCGTTGGGTGGCGTTTCGCAGGGCGGGTTTCCTTACTATGATCACAGTGGAGGACCATGCCAGCGTTGGAAATGGCTGCTTTGTGATCTCCATCAGGGTGACAACGTACATGCATGGGGCCAGAGCGTTGTCACCCCCCCATTACCCTGGGGCCTGCCTGCACTGCAAGGGTTAAATTCTTTAGACTGGGGGTTAAGGTGTTATATCTTATTCTTCACTCCTGCAGGCTCCCTCCTAGATGTGCAACAAGCTTTTCCCTTAAAGTGTTTTATTTATTTTTTTACCTTTTTGCATTAAGGTAAAAAAAAAAAAAATTCCTCCTTCCCCTTAGACCCCTTTCACACTGGGGTGCTTTGCAGGCGCTACAGCGCTAAAAATAGCGCCTGCAAAGCGCCCTGAAACAGCCGCTGTTGTGTCTCCAATGTGAAAGCCCGAGGACTTTCACACTGGAGCAGTGCGATGGCAGGATGTTAAAAAAAGTCCTGCTAGCAGCATCTTTGGAGCGGTGTATACCGCTCCTGCCCATTGAAATCAATGGGGCAGCGCTGCTGTACCACCGGCAAAGCAGAGGTTTTAACCCTTTCTCGGCTGCTACCCGGGGGGGTAAAAGCCCCCCTTTAGCTGCTTAATAGCGCTGCAAAATTGGCAGTTAAGCGCCGCTAAAATAGCTTTTTTGCATTTTAACGCTGACGTGCCCACCACCCCAGTGTAAAAGGGGCTTTAGTTACTTGAGCCCCATCTCCATCCAGCGATGTCTTTTTTTTGGACAGAAAGCCATTGGCTGCTGTCAATCACAGCCGGTGGGGCAAGCACGCATAAGTACCCCCCAAGTGAAAGCAGACTTGTTATGGAGGGCACTCGGCATGATTCCCTGGCATGTAAAAGCCATCCTAGCAGCTGATTAGCTGCTGGATGGCTTTTACAGGCAACGGGAGGGGACACCCCCCAGCTGCCCACCGATGCATGTTTGGGCAATCCCGTGTGATCAGAGATCCCAGGATCCAATCCGCCAATAGCACTGGGTTACCACAGAGCTGGCTGTCGACCGGATGGTCCCCGGCCATCTCTATGATCCTGGGAGGCTGGATGCAACATCATTACCTCACTTTGGGCTCTGGCAGCAGTGTTCATTTTGACATCAGATTTCGATTTAGTTTTAGTCTTTTGACTAAAATGCCATTTTAGTTGTATTTTAGTCTTTTAATGCAGTTTTATACTTTTTGATTGAAATTCAGTTTTAGTCGTATTTTAGTCTTTTCACTAAAATGCCACTTTAGTGTTAGTTGTAGTTAAGTCATCCGAGTTGTTTTAGTCGTATTTTAGTCTACTAAAATCTAATGGGTTTAGTTAAATTTGAATGCATTATTTCTTTAGAACTGTAAAACATTATATACTCCTGGAGTAAAAACCTAATACAGGGGGTCCCTGGGGTACAAACAAGATAGGGACTGTAGGTTTGTTCTTAAGTTGAATCTGTTTGTACTTTTTTAAGTGTAGCTCCAGCCAAAAAAATCTATTAAGTTTTTTGGATAACATAGAGAAGGGTTATCACCCCTGTAACATTTGTTTTGCTGTCTGTGCCCCTGTTCAGAAGATGTCACCTCACCTTCTGTCCCAATGACAATTGGATTTTGAAAATTTTGGGTTGTTAGGGAAACATGGACTGGTGATAAAGCATCAGTGGAGACACCTTTTTCCCATATTAACTCTTACAGGAGTGAATTTCCCTTCCTAGGGGTAGATTTCCTCTCACTTCCTGTTGTCTCCCTCCGTTTGTAAGTAAGAGTCGTTTGTAAGTCGGATGTTTGTAAGTAGGGGACCCCCTGTACCATGTTACTATTTATGGTGTTAAGGTTTGAACATGCACTACAGACACAGATTTAGCCATTGCGATATAAATTAAATTTAGTTTTAATCTGTCTTTTGAATAAAATGTCATTTTTGTTTGTCCTATTTTAGTCTTGACCAAAATGTTGTTTTAGTTGTATTTTAGTAATCTGAATTGTTTTAGTCCTATTTTAGTCTACTGAAATTGTATTAATATAGTCGACATAAACACTTCCCTTTTTTGTTTTCTCTGGAAAGCAGAGATCAATGTTTTTTTTTTTTATTTTTTTGATCTTGTGCTTTCCAGGGTAGAGGAGAGATCTGGGGTCTTTATAGACCATATCCATATAGAGGACCTGTCATGCCTTATTTCTATCACAAGGGATGTTTGAATTTCTTGTGATAGGAATAACGGTGATAAAAAAAAATGATAGGGACAGTGTAAGAATTAAAATAAATAGAATTTTTTTTTTTTTAAGTGCCTCGTCCACTCGTGTTCACGCGCAGAAGCGAATGCATACGTAAGTTGCAAAACATTCTAGTGAGAGCAATAATTCTAGCACTAGACCTCCTCTGTAGCTCTAAGCTGGTGGCCTGTAAAAAATGTTTTAAAGCGTTGCCTACGGAGATTTTTAAGTACCGCAGTATGGTGCAATTTCATGATCGTGTGCAGATGTAAAGTGCGACGTGTTGAGTATCTATTTACTCAATGTAACTTCATCTTTTAAATTGTACCAAAAATTTGGTTATACAGTATCTCACAAAAGTGAGTACACCCTTCATTTTTGTAAATATTTTATGCTATCTTTTCATGTGACAACACTGAAGAAATGACACTTTGCTACAATGTAAAGTAGTGAGTGTACAGCTTGTATAACAGTGTAAATTTGCTGTCCCCTCAAAATAACTCAACACACAGCCATAAATGTCTAAACCGCTGGCAACAAAAGTGAGTAAACCCCTAAGTGAAAATGTCCAAATTGGGCCCAATTAGCCATTTTCCATCCCCGGTGTCATGTGACTCGTTAGTGTTGCAAGGTCTCAGGTGTGAATGGTGAGCAGGTGTGTTAAATTTGATGTTATTGCTCTCACTCTCATACTGGTCACTGAAGTTCAACATGGCACCTCATGGTAAAGAACTCTAAGGATCTGAAAAAAAAGATTTGTTGCTCTACATAAAGATGGCCTAGGCTATAAGGAGATTGACAAGACCCTGAAACTGAGCTGCAGTATGGTGGCCAAGACCATACAGTGGTTTAACAGGACAGGTTCCACTCAGAACAGGCCTCGCCATGGTCAACCAAAGCAGTTGAGTACACACTCAGCTTCCTATCCAGAGGTTGTCTTTGGGAAATAGACATATGAGTGCTGCCAGCGTTGCTGCGCACTGCATAAAATTGGTCTGCATGTCTGTCGTCCCAGAAAGAAGCCTCTTCTAAAGGTGATGCACAAGAGAGTCCACAAACAGTTTGCTGAAGACAAACAGACTAAAGACATGGATTACTGGAACCATGTCCTGTGGTCTGAAACCAAGATAAACTTATTTGGTTCAGATGGTGTCAAGCGTGTGTGGAGGCAACCAGATGAGGAGAACAAAGACAAGTGTGTCTTGCCTACAGTCAAGCATGGTGGTGGGAGCGTCATGGTTTGGGGCTGCATGAGTGCTGCTGGCACTGGGGAGCTACAGTTCATTGGGGGAACCATAAATGTCAACATGTACTGTGACATACTGAAGTAGAGCATGATCTCCTCCCTTCAAAAGCTGGGCCCCAGGGCAGTATTTCAACAATAACGACCCCAAACACACCTCCAAGATGACCACTGCCTTGCTTAAGAAGCTGAGGGTAAAGGTGATGGACTGGCCAAGCATGTCTCCAGACCTAAACCCTATTTGAGCATCTGTGGGGCATCCTTAGGCCTCATGTACCCTGCTGCTGGTAAACGGACGTTTAGGAGCAGTTGGGCATTTTTCTTTTCAACTGCTCCTGAACCCTCCTCTGTTATCTTATCAGTACATGTACACTGGTTTGTTTATAGTTGTTTCTAGGCAGTTGTGTTTAGAGGCTTTTTTTTTTTAACTCAAAACAATGCGTTCAGAAGCTGTTTAGAGGCATTTCAAACGCTAAACGCGTCAACAGCGTTTCATTTACAGCCGTTTTTAATTTTTGTCTATTTTGAAAAAAAAAAACTGTTATACAAGCTGTACACTCACTAACATTGTAGCAAAGTGTAATTTCTTCATTGTAACATGAAAAGAATCAGATGTAATAAAATATTTACAAAAATGTGAGGGGTGTACTCACTTATGTGAGATACTGTATATTGTTTTTTTGCATAAAAATTCAGTAAAATAATTGCATTTAAAAAATTGCTGCACAAATATGGCGTGTTGTAAACATTTTTTTATTCTCTTTGATCTCTGGTTAAAGTATAATGTTTTGGGGTTCTGAGTAATATATATATATTTTTTTTTATAGCAGAAAACATTTTGATTTTCAAATGTGAGAGAAATGCCAGAATAGACCTGGGCTGGAAGTGGTTTAAATGCTTTGGCCACATGCTGTTATCAAGTACAGTGCAGGGCCAATAGTCCTGCATTGTGCATGAGGATGGCAAGGGCCTGTCCACAACTTGGATTGCCAGGGACAAAAGGAGAGGTGATGAGTAAGGCTGGGTACACAAGGGCCAAAAATCATCTGAAAACAGTCGGTTTGGCAGAAACCGGCTGACTTTCGGCTTGTGTGTACAGCTCCCTGTCTCTCAAACCAAGCATGCTGAAAAAGCAGCATTCAATCAGTGCTCTCAGCCAATGGTTTTTCTAAGGGGCAGTCCCCATGTCCCCCTGTCAGAACACAGTAGCTCAGCTGGGGGTGATCCCCTGCACTAACATGGCTTGTTTTAGTATGGCGATCTGTACGTTTCTCTTCCCTTTTTTTTTTTTTTTTTTTTAAATTTATTTTTTAACTTTTTTTTTTAATTCAGCTCGCTGGGTTGAATGAAGAGCTTATGGTGGGTACCCCCCCCCCCCCAGAAGTTTGGTTCACACCTACCCAGTTGGCTCCGTGAGATGCCTGTTGGGCAGCCCATTCATTTTAATGGGCTGCCCAGATGTTTTGAAACTACATTTCCCATGATGCTCAAAAACACAGCATCATGGGAAATGTAGTTCCATCCTAGACTCTTTTCCAAAAATGTGGTGCACCAAGCTGCAGGGTGCATCAGACATCATGCAATTTGTTACGTGTAAAAATGTGGCATGTTTTGCAGATGCGTGGGGGTGCTATTAATGGGACTGCCATGTGTTTACTAAATGGCAGCAGGTTTCTCTGTGTGTTGGGAAAATGCACAATTTTTCTGCACATCATTCCCAACACACACTAGTGTGATCCTAGTCTTAGGTCAGACGACTTTAAAGTGATTGTAAACCCTTATGCCCTGTACACACGATAGGATTTTCCAATGGAAAATGTGTGATAGGACCTTATTGTTGGAAATTCCGACCGTGTGTAGGCTCCATCACACATTTTGTATAGGAATTTCCGTCGCACAAAATTTGAGATCTGGTTCTCAAATTTTCCGTTGTGTACACAACTCTGACGCAGAAAGTGCCACGCATGCTCGGAATCCAGCAGAAGAGCAGCACTGGCTATTGAACTTAATTTTTCTTGGCTTGTCGTACGTGGTGTTTGTCACCGCATTCTTGACATTTGGAATTTCCGACCAACTTTGTGTGACCGTGTGTATGCAAGACAAGTTTGAGCCATCATCAGTCGGAAAAAAAAACATGGATTTTGTTGTCGGAAAATCCTATCGTGTGTACAGGGCATAAGATATACCCAGTAAAGTGACTAACCTTAAGTGATGCAGAGAGATGAAACACATCCTCCTAAATAAGTTTATCTGCAGTCTTCTCTACATCAATGCAAAGTGTTCAATTTATAAAGCTTGTCTAAAAGATCAGAAAGAAAGGGGTGGAGAGCTGAAGTTACACACCGCAGAGCTCAGTGAGGAGAGCTCTGAGAGCTGATTGGATTGAAAGGAAACCCCCCCCCCCCCTTCACACAGCACACCGGAGCAGAGCTGAGGCTGCCAATTTGCTGGTGCTCCTTGCCCTGTCACCATTTTTCTTTTGGTGTCAGGGAAAACTTGTCAGAATTAACTCGTGCTGATGGCAGAGGAATGAAGCAGCAGACATGACACTTAGTACACACAGTGACTGTAGGGATATGCTTTGTCCATATTTCACATCTGAGGTTTATCCTCTCCCCCCAAGACTCAACAAACTATTAACACTTACATTGTGTGTGTGAAGGGGTACTAAGGGTAATTTTGTGTAATTCACGGAGTTGAGCTTTATTGGCAAGCTCAGCAGGCATCACTTCCCGTATATATTAATGCAGTGCAGCAAGGGCTGCAAGTGGACCATATCTGTGTAATGGGTGTTGAAATAGGCACTTGTAATCTCCATCAGGAGCCTGCATGATAAGGTGACAACACACAAGCACAATTGGCATACAGGGACATAATGTTGTCTCCCCATTACCGTGCCTTAGTGGCAGGGTCACCAGAGTTTTTAATGAAGGATATATATTTATTGTGCATGCAAATGACTTTTGAAATGATGTGTTAAGGTTTGTTTGATCTATGGATTGGGTTTACATTGTTTTTGAAGACTCTTGCCTTCGACTGTTGAGTTCTGGAGATTTCTATGACAGCATGTTCCTTCCTATTTATTGCAGTGCCCTGAAAAATCCTTCACGTTTTAAGTCTATCTTTCGCAAAAAAAAAAATTGTAAATGCACATGCTGTATTTTTCCAGGAACACAAAATTGTATTTATTTACTTTTTTTCAGTGCCTTGCAAAGCATTGCAACCACAATCGGATGGCTGGTGCAATGCTAGGCTTCTACAGACTTTCACCAGAGCCATGTCCATACTAAAGTACAGACTGCCAGGGCTCAATCACACTAGCGGTTATGGGTCAGTAAAACCCCATGAGTGATCCGCACGTTTACCAGCCCCCACTACCCACTTTAGCTGTAGAGGCAGCAGGGGGGGGTGTAGACATGTTGTGGCAAAGTATTATGGATGCAGCAGGTATTATACCCGTTTCTTTCCCGCCAAACGCAACCCATTCAAGTAAATGGGGTCGCTTTGCACTGCATGCGGTTTTGCCAAACTAGGGGTTTAAGCAGGCAGTGATTCTGAAGAGCGATCTGAATGTTCTTCAGAGGTAAAAACTTGTGTGAGCAAGCCCTTAGAGAGATAGAAGTGTCAATGTATTACAAGTCCAGGAAAAGCACTGGAACATACTGTGCTGGTGTGAACTATGCCATTGGAACCCGTATAATATACTTTGCATGCGTTCTTGATGCAGAAAAGCACTGCACTGCATGTGGTGTGAATGGGCCCTTAATCTACAACACATCCCCCAATGTGCAGATTGGACATTAAAGGAGCAGTGCTACACCAATGAAGTCTTCTCTCTTCTTGCTCTGTTTTTCTTTTTGTCAGCACATTCCGAGTTTTCTCCTGGGGCTGACTTTCCATTGCCCAGTAGGAGTATGATTTTACTTAGAGCCATTTCATTGAATACATTTAGTTATTTTATTAATGCATAACTTGTTTTTATTCCAAGCTGTAATGCTTTAGGTTCTGCTCCTATTTATGCAGGGAGCTGAAGGAAGCTACATGATCTTGCCCTCCCTCGGCACCTTTCAGATACTGCATGTGTACAGCAGCTATCACAGGAATAATAAAGAAGAGCATGACACACAGCATCTCCAGCGCTTTCCTCCATGCATCGCATATTTAAGATATAAGATACTGATGTGTGAAATAGAATTGCCCTACAATGAACCATTTAGTCATAAGGTGGAGTGCTTTAACCTGTTTGTGAACTACATTTAAATATTGTAAATGGCAAGAAGTCACAACCCCTTGTCATTGTGCAAGTGCGAATGGAACAGTAAAGTAATATTGCATTCTGAAATGCCATAAAAATTTAGAAAATATTTATGCTTTAACACGCATTTTAGGTGTATCACCACTCATAAATTGCAGCGCTTATACAATAATGATTTTTAAGATCTGTGTTTCTGCCCATCCACATTGGCTCTTAAAGGATAAGTCCATCCTAACACTAAAATCTCGACATCTACAGATAACAGGAGCTAAAAATAGCGCCTGAAAAACGCCTTCCCTGCCACCCCAGTGTGAGAGCCTGAGTGCTTTCACACTGGGGCGGTGCGCTTGCGGGACGTTAGAAAAATTACTACAGGCAGCATCTTTCGGGCGATGCGGGAGCAGTAAATGCACCGCTACTAAAATGCCCCTGCCATTGGAATCAATGGGCACCGCTGCCAAAGTGCTTCGGCAGCGGCGCTTTGTGGGCACTATTAACCCTTTATTTGACCGCTACCGATGGTTAAAAAGCACCCCGCTAGCGACCTAAAAGCGACACTATTGCAGCGGTAAAATTAGCAGCGATTTAACGCTAAAGCCCCCCACCCAATGTGAAACGAGTCTTAGGGTGGACTTATCCTTTTAACTACTTGCCCGCTGGAAGGTTTTACCCCCTTCATGACCAGGGCATTTTTTGCTGTTCAGCACCATGCTACCTTAACTGTCAGTTGCACGGTCCTTTAATACCTGTACAAAAATTAAATTTATATTTTTTTTTTTTCACACAAATAGATTTCTTTGGTATTTCATCACCACTGGGTTTCTTTTTTTGCTATAAATGAAAAAAGACTGGATTTACAAAAACAAAAACAAACAATATTTTCTACATTGTTGTGAAACCTATCCAAAAAAAAGCCTTCATAAATTTAGGCGAAAATTTTAATTCTACATGTATTTGGTAAAAAAAAAAAAAAAAAAAAAAACGAACTTGCAATGATATAGTTAGGGACACTAGTACAGTGCTAATACTTTGTACACTGTACTAATGGCACTGGCTGGGAAGGGATTAACATTTAGGCCCCTTTCACACTGGGGCGGTTTGCAGACGCTATTGCGCTAAAAATAGCGCCTGCAAACCGACCCGAAACAGCTGTTGCTGTGTCTTCAGTGTGAAAGCCCGAGGGCTTTCACACTGAAGCGGTGCGCTTGCAGGACGCTGGAAAATGTCCTGCAAGCCGCATCTTTGGCTCGCTATAGGAGCGGTATATTTACCGCTCCTATAGCGCCCGTTCCCATTGGAAACAATGGGGCAGCACTCCGAACCCGCCCGCAAAACGCAGCTGCAGCGGCGGTTTGCGGGCGGTATTGACCCCTTTTCGGCCGCTCGCGGGGGTAAAACCACCCCGCTAGCAGCCGAAATGTGCTGCTAAAACGCCGGTAAAGCGGCGCTAAATATAGCGCCGCTTTACCGCCAGCGCCCCCACCGCTCCAGTGTGAAAGTAGCCTTAGGGGCAATCAAGGGGTGTGTTTAACAAGCTATCGTGTATGTAATGTGTGCTAATTTTACTTTGCCCCTGCTTTTCAGGTAGAAGGAACATCCAGATTGCTGTTCACTGCACACAGAGTTCTGTTTTTTTTTTATTTTTTATTTTTTTAAACACAGAACTCTGTGTGTGATTGGACACAGCTGATCAGCATGTTTCAGCTGAAATCTGCTGCCAAACTCGTGCTGTGTCCAATCACCGCATGGGTCGCCAGGGCGCTTGCACATGTGCACCTCAAACCCAGAAGGTCAACAATGTACATGTATATTGCCATGTCTGTGACTTGCCCACTCGCAGTATATTTACTGAGCTGTTGGCAGGTGGTTAATATACCCGATATAGAGATAGATATATATTAATTTTATGACAACCTGTGGCTAATGGTGTCTGTGTGAACATATTTCACAACGGAGACTTTCTAGTGAACACAGGTGTTAATGATCATAGAGGGCTGGAAATTTTATGGCGATATAAATGAATAGTTGTGTTAAATTCTTTTTTGTAGCTCCCAGATATTTCTAGGCTAGTACTGCAGTTTCAGATTTACTGACCAGTAAACTCTGGTATTGCATGAAAAGCATTTTGTTCCTTCATTGGATTTAATTCCAGCAATTTATTCTACACACTAGCTGCTTTTTTTTTTTTTTTCGGGCCCATGTACACCTTCACACACGGGTGCCTTGCATTGCATCTGAACTCTGGGGTGCAAGTCAAATTCATCTCTTGGTGGTGTTGCGCACACACACGTGTATGTGTATATAATATATATAGAGAGAGAGAGAGAGACTAATAAATTACAATATAACTTCACTGTTTAGCAGATAATACAGATGAAAAATGTGTGATGTAATCACTCCCATACATAAGAAGCAGCTTTGCCTAAGCACCCCCAGAGGAGGTAGTACGATATAGACAGATATGTCATATCCTCTTCTCACTGTGCGGCATGAGAAACTACTACTTCATCATTCAATGGGAATTGTAGGAAAGGGGCAATGCCAAACTGGAGGCATGACAGATCAGGAGGATCCTGAAAGCAATATGTAAACGCACAATGATATCTTTTTTGCCATATCCACCAATGCATAGTGTGTTACCTTTCCAGTGGTCCCAATATGTCCACCCTCTGCAATGCAAAGGGCGGAAGCATTGGGACCACAGAGGGGGCAACACACAGCGCAAAGCACATTGTTGCGCATGCGTGGTACATATTGCTTCTGTCACAGCTTGGGGGGGAGGGCCAGCATTCATGTGGTATAGCGGTGAAACCGACCAGGGGACTCCAGGGTTTTCAAGCTAAGACACAATCACAGTAAGCTGTTTAAACTGGTAGTCTCAGACTCCTGGGTCTACCCACTATGTCACTGCTTGCAGCAAATGGAACTACAGTTGGTAATTTACAAGGCCGCTGACCGAGGGGATAGAGGGCATAGTGGCCACCAGACTTATGAAAAGGAAGGTAAGGTTACCTTTCCATCAGTAAAAGTATGAATTTCTAACTGCATATACACTCGCGGCCACTTTATTAGGTACGCCTTGCTAGTACCAGGTTGGTCTCCCTTTTGCCCTCAGAACTGCCTTAATTCTTGGTGGCATAGATTCAACAAGGTGTTGGAAACATTTCTCAGAGATTTTGGTCCATATTGACATGATCGCATCACGCAGTTGCTTCAGATTTGTTGACTTCACATCCATGATGCAAATCTTCCTTTCCACCACATCCCAAAAGTGCTCTATTGGATTGAGATCAGGTGACTATGGAGTACAGTGAACTCATTGTCATGTTCAAGAAACCAGTGGTGAGATGATTTGAGCTTTGTGACATTATCCTGCTGGAAGTAGCCATCAGAAGATGGGTACACTGTAGTCATAAAGGGATGGACATGGTCGGCAACAATACTCACGTAGGCTATGGTGTTTAAACAATGCTCAGTTGGTACTAAGGGGCCCAAAGTGTGCCACCATGTTTTTATGTTGTTCATGCCAAATTCTGACCCTACCATCTGAATGTCGCAGCTGAAATCGAGACTCTTCAAACCAGGCAATGTTTTTCAGATGCTTTTTTGTTCAATTTTGGTGAGCTTGTGCGAATTGTAGCCCCAGATTCTTGTTCTTAGCTGACAGGAGTGGCACCCGGTGTGGTCTTTTGCTGCTGTAGTCCATCTGCTTCGAAGTTAAATGTGTTGTTGCCTTCAGAGATAATATTCTCCATACCTTGGTTGTAACGAGTGGTTATTTAACTGTTGCCTTTCTATCATTTCAAGCCAGTCTGCTCATTCTCCTCTGACCTCAAGAAGGCATTTTCGTTCACATAACTGCTGCTCACTGGATATTTTCTTTCTCGGACCATTCTTTGTAAACCCTAGAGATGGTTGTGCATGAAACGTTTTTGAAATGCTCAGACCAGCCCATCTGGCACCAACAACCATGCCACGTTCAAAGCCACTTAAATCCCCTTTCTACCCCATTCTAAAGCTCGGTTTGAACAGATAATAGTCTTCACCACATCTAGGTACCTAAATACATTGAGTTGCTGCCATGTGATTGGCTGATTAGCAGTTTGTATTCCCAAGCAAATGAACAGGTGTACCTAATAAAGTGGCCTGTAAGTGTACATCTATGCAGGCAAACCAGAATACATTTAATAAAGACCGTAACGCCTACAATAACATTGCTGCCCAGAGTTCAGCTTTAAGGGAACCGATTCAAATGAATCTGCTGTCGATGCACCAGTACATCCAAAAAAAGAGCATTCAGCATTTTTTCTGATTTAGCAAGTCAACTCTTATATTGGAAGTGCATTGCTTCCACCAACCCATCCATGGTGCGTATGCTATGATGCACACGTTAACGCACGCATTATTGGTACGGATGAGTGTCAGTGGGCCTCTAAAGTTTGTTTTAGAGTGGGGGTGAGCAGCCTTTTTGAGGGGTCAAAGTCAACCTGAATGACGTTGAAGACATTAAAGATCACCAAGGTGCAGCGCCCACATACGGACGGCATGAGAAAAACGTAAAGAATTAAAATAAATGTCACTGTAAAAATATAAACTTGACCTCCTAATAGCTAGCTTCGGTGAGAAACTGGGCATTGACTTTCATTCGCAGTGAAGGCAGTACAACTTCAAAATATAAAACCAAAACCGTGCGCAAAACCACATGAAAAACAGTCTGTGACTGAATATACCTGTGCACAACAAATGTTTCTGCTGTGTTTACATTAAATAAGAATCATAAAAAAAAAACCCCACTGATAACACAAATATAAAGTACAATCAAAAGATAACTCGTACAGTTGGTCATAAAACTTGTAAAGTCCACTCCCAGTGTCTGCAAATAACCCAAAGGGCTACTAACGCATGTTATGAAATTTGTTTGTTAAAATCAAGCATTCAGTGCTGCCAACTTTCCAGACCACGAAAAGTGTCAACTTCTTACTGGAAATATGTGATCTCTGCGTTTTTTTTATAGAGAAAAAATTTGCTCGTGAAAAGGGTTAAACCCTGCCGGACACACTGCATGTTTCCACATATTTCTGCTTCTGGAATACAGCCAATATCCTACAACGCACAGCTTCCCTCAGGAGTAATAGAAGAAAAGGACCAACATAGGGCAATAACGCTAAAGCATCTTATAGCATTCGTGCATTGAAATCAAACATTTGGTACTCACAACTTTCCACCAAAGTGCCAGCTTCTTCCAGAAATATATGATCTCATTCTCTATATCACAAAGAGATCAAATGCACTTGTGAAAAACAAATTGCACCCAACTGGATCTGCTTCCATGTATGTTCTGACAGGGGACCCCCCCCCCCCCCACCAGAACCCTCTGATCAGCGCTCTCTGCCATTGGCTTAGAGCGCTGATCGAGAGAGTCGGTCGGCTGCTGGTTTTCCAGCATGCACGTCCGACATACACATGAGCAGGACGACGGCCAGTTTTATTTTGAACCGGCAAATGTCTCTGGACATTCTACGCATGTGTAAGGGGCTTAAGTAGTTTGTAGGACGTTGTCCAGGGCTCAGTAGTATGTAGGGCAGATTATAGGGGCAGCAGGCTGTACACTGCCTTACTGACCTGCCCAGAGAAGAGGATGGGGGTCAATGTGTTTCTTCCTCTGGAACACAGCTAAAACTTTAAGACCCCTTTCACACTGCGGGCGTTTTTCAGGCGTTACAGCGCTAAAAATAGCGCCTGAAAAAAGCGGCTCCATTTCACTCCAGTGTGAAAGCCCGAGGGCTTTCACACTGGAGTGGTGCGCCGTCAGGGCGTCAGAAAAAGTCCTGCCAGCAGCTTCTTTGGAGCGGTGAACTCACCGCTGCTCCCCATTGAAATGAATGGGGCAGCACTGCGATACCGGAGCAGCGTTTTGCCGCCGGATTTAATACCCCTTTTCGGCCGATAGCGAGGGGTTAAAACCGCCCCCGCTAGTGGCCGAATAGCGCCACTAACACTACAGTAAAGCAGCGCTAAAAATAGCGCCGATTTACCTCTGACTCCCGGGCGGCTCGGTGTGAAAGGGGTGTAAGATTCAAAGCTCACCTCCGGAATAATATGAGAAAAGCAACCCAACATAGGGTGATCATGCTAAAATCCTTTTTTTTTTTTTTTTTTTTTTATTAAGAAAGAAAAGGTACTCACAAATATCGCAGGTTATATATGTCAAACGCCACTCCCTTGTACACTGGCAGTAGTATGTAGGGCAGGTTCCAGGGATTAGTAGTATGTAGGGCAGATTGTAGGGGTTAGCAGTGCAGAGGACTGGAGGTCAATGGAGCAGTGTTTATAGGTCTGCAACGCCGATATTCCACACCCCCCCCATATGCAGAGCAAGGAAGGGGCAGTGACACTACCGTTTGTTCTTCTGGCGCGCTATTCGGCACAGCTGTTGTGTTGCACCAAAGTGCTTTTTTAACATTTGGCGTTTTGTATGTTTTTGTTTTGTGTTAATCAGTTAACAAGTAGACACAAAAAATGTACATACGCACCATAGCAAGCTGTCTTTTACTATTGATTTGGTTCTTGTCATATAATTGATTTAAACTAGAACAAATAAAAAAAATACTACAATTTCTGCCCTGCCCAATGTGCCCATATCAACCTGATGGATCTCTTGATTCATGTTCTTGTATGATAGGTGGACAAAACGGGCTCCTTCCTTCTTGCATTGCACATTCAGGATACTGATGTGTGAAATGGAACTGACCTACAGTGAAACATTAGTCATAGGTTTTAAGGCAGTTCTCTAACCTGTTTGTAAATCACCTTTAAATATAGTATGTAGCAAGAAGTCATTAACAGGAATATAGAACCAGCGAAACCTTAGCTAGAGCCCAACTTCTGTCCAGAACAAAACAGTTTAAATGTTTTGGCTGAATTAAGGATTAGAAATTCAGTAAGGCAGGCCATACGTGATGCGATTTTCTTCCCTTCAACCACGCGTTGGAAAAAAAAAATGGAAAATAAATATATATATATATATATATATTATATTTATTATATATTATTATATATATATATATATATATATATATATTTTTTACCTTTTTTGGGATATCGCTCCCCATTTACTAGGTGAGAATGAGATTTCTATTGTCTACAACTGCCTGAGATCCCCACATCAGGAGCAGGCTGTTTGCTGCTGGTACCAGCCCCCTGATAACGTGCTATAACCTAATACAATCCTGATAACCCATCATCTGGCTGCAAGAACCCAGAAGAGACAGCTGGCCTCCCGATGACACTACAGGTGAAGGCTTTGTACTCAATAGCAGCATGGGTGGGTCTACACAGAACCCTGCATGATTGATGGGTGTAGATGTGTATTGTGGTCTGCCCAACAAGACTGGTGAAGATGGAAGTGACCTCAAGCTCTGATATCTCGCCGTGGGAGGGCTTGGTTTTAAGGTAAGTATAACATAATGTGCTAGTTTGCAATGCAGCCAAATTTCCCCTGATGAAGTCACGTGATTCGGGGGGAAAAAGCGTCAGGACCGCTCTGTGCTACCGGAAGTGACGCTTATCGAGCTCGCCGCTCGTTTATACACTGATCTGTATGCTACTGATTTATGTGAGTACCTGTCTTTATGCTTTAAAGTGTTTAATACAATTTTAAGAATCTACTACACTATAAGGCATACTTCCTCCTTTTTCTGACATACTGGTGAGACCTCCTACCCCGGATACCCCATCACCTACATTTAAAGGGGACATTGAAAGGCAGGATAAGAAACGCCAACAAGACCTGGGCCACCTTATCTGGGATCGGTCACCAAGGACCACAAAGGCATTTAATTTCATGCTGTAACCTTACAGATGTAAGGTAAGGGGCCACCCACATTATCCCCACTAGGATCACACAGGACACAAGGATCGCACAGAATACCCACTCATAGCACCTTACATCAAAACCCACAAATCTAATTTTCCAGAACCTCCACCTGCAATATTTTGGCTCTGAAGACACTATTGCACCTTATGAATATTTACTTTTTTTTTTTCATAATACGTCTTTTATTTTACGCTCCTGATTTCATTTGTTATTTTAGCACGTTATCAGCACCACTTATATTTATTTACCACGTGGCTACACTACCACCATCCTTTCACAGACACATTTATTACTCTGCGTTTCATGCACTGTAGTCTGATTTTTTTTTTTTTTTTTTTTTTTTTTTTTTACCCAGGATTCATATGCTTTTACTATAGTATATAGTAATATGACCTGCTGATACTCTGCGTTTTGATGCACTTTATTATGATTTATTCCTTTACCTAGGATTTATATGCGTTTACTATTTATAGTAATTTGACCTGTTGATATTGGATTGTCTATTAGCATCTCGCTATTGCTCCTGGTTATTTATTCTAGTTTAGTTTTAATCTTTTACCGAGCACCACTACCCCCTTTATTTATTCCTTGATTGATTGGTAGATTGACTCCCGTTCAACTGCAGTGGCCACACATGGATCGAAATTTGACTGGACCCTGCTGAGCCAGCTGACTTTCGATCCATCTATGGCCATCTTTACTTTTTCAATAGGGACACTTGTTCCCTTCCTGTTGCATTTCCAATACAGAAGATGAAGGAAGCATCTTATAATTAATGCAACACTAGGCAAAATTTAGGAATGGATTAGGGATCGACCGATTATAGTGAGACTGATAATCAGCGGCTGATAATCACTTACGTACCCGATATTGCTTTAAGGGGTTTTACTGGCTGCAGGCACCACCCCGTTACCACTCTTTAGAGCAGACAGTTGGCTTTATTGTAATAACAACCGATGTGGCTTAGCTGTTATTACAAGCAACGGGAGGGGACGTCCCCTTCAGCTGCTCGCCCGGGCTTTTCTATCCCACTGGGAGGCCCGATCAACCAGCCGGCACGTCTGCCGGCTGGCCGAAGACCTGAACAAAGCCAATGCTTTGTTTGGGTCTTGGATCTTGTCATGACATCACTTCCCAGATTACTGCCATCTTAAAGGTGCCAGTTTTAAAAAATATAAAGTATTAAAAAATGCAGATCTTGGCCTTTTTTGAATACTTTTAAGTGCAGTGGGAAGGGTTTGGGGTCTTATAGACCCCCGATCCCGCCATAAAGCTTACCTGTCACTGCCTATCACAAGGTATGTTTACATTCCTTGTGACAGCAATAACAGCGATTACAAAAAAAAAAAAAAAAGTGTAAAGATTTTTTTTTTCAATGCGCACAATATTGGCTATCGCCCTGAGAGGTGGCTGAAATAACTGTATCGTATCGGCACCAAAAAAATGATATCGGTCGATCCCTAGACTGGATCAGGGGTGTACCTAGAGGAGTCGATATTGCGACCTGGCCCCATGATCCCCTCCCTCCTACAGCCATTAAATGGCCGCTTCTTCTCTCCCTCCCCGCAGGCATTCAGCACCTGCAGGAGGGAAAGGATCAGTTCCTCTATATGCCGCCGAGAGCGCTCTGCGGGTTCTGCTTGCCGCTGCAGAAGATCTGTCAGGAGGGACATTTACCGGTCCCTTCCCTGTCCTTGATCCATACTGATCACGCACTCAGTTTACTACATTTTAGTTATAGATGAACAGTGTTTTATTATGTTTGAGTTCGTAAGTAAACCGGAAGCTCTAGGCAGAGCTATTCCTGTCCATTTTAGGCTGCAGAGGTGGAGATTGAGGGCCTCGGGACTACCAGGGTCACACTTGTGACTCTGCCCTGGCATTTCTCCACTGGACTTGAAAGGGAAGGGCCCCAGACGGGGGTCAGGGGTGGCCCTTAATGGTTTTATGCATCCGAACCCTGAAGGTTCTAGTCACACCTCTGGAATGGAAAGCTTTCGTATTCTTCCTTATTCTTCCTTATGTTGTAAGGATTGAAAAAGGGACATTACTGTGAAAGACCCAAATAAGGACTTGGTATAAAAAAGCAATGAGGTGGGTAACTTTTATTGCAGAGTTCAAATTGGGGAGAATTCATATCCGAGGCCAGGATCCCTTGTGTTCAGATCAGTGGCGGCTACTCAGCCTACTGAATGATAGACTGAAAAGAGCCCAGGCTATTTGTAGGTGTATGTATCCGAATGTCCAGCGGTTTACCTGTAGTTGTTTTTAGTTGAACTGCTGTGTTACATCGCCATATCACTTAAAGTGGTTGTAGACCTTTTTATTTTCACTTTATTTTTTTTAACTCAATAGAATTCTGTGCTTTAAACGGAAGTAAGAGTAATTGCTTCTTTAATGTGCTGTGTGTTTGGCAAGATGTGGAGAAGTAAAGTAATTGAGGTTTGAATGACTAATGGAAGATGCTGCTCTCTCTTCCAGTTTCTGGTTGATTAAATAGATTTTGTAGGGCAGCTATGTATTATGATGTTTGCTTACTTGGGTGTAAATGTGTGTGTAAAAAGCAGCAATGAAATTTTTTGTCAATGGTCGTGTAACATTTGCCCTCAAGCAAGTGGGCAAGTAGAGTGTACTGGACATAGGTTGACTTTTATCTTGCTATTTTTAATTCTGAAATACTAACTGATGTGATTTACAGATGACCTTATGTATGTAAGGGTGCGGTTCTGCTGTCAGATGCCTAGAGATAGTATGTTGAAAGGCTAATCTTGTGCTACATGTCAAAGTCAAATAAGTTGGCACAGTAATAGGGGTACCAATTTACTCTTCAGTTGCATTGTGTAATTTCAGACTTCTGGCTTGTAACACCCAAGTTGCAATTTATATTTATGAGAAGATTATTGTTTAGTGACCCATGGCTACTATCACATCCTCATAGTTCTATGTGAGTTACTGGGTGTGTAATAGATACTGTTAAGAAAGCTCAGTTTCATGGTGGCAATTCCCACAAATCATCCATATTTCAAGGTGTTTATGCACTTATGTAAGGAGTAATCGGGTTGGGGTAAGTTTCGGCAAATCCAATTTTAGAAAGCTGTATGAAAGCTATTAACGAGACGTACAGGAATCTTTTTATTTTTTTTAAATCATACTTGCTTAAATGGATGCGGCATCAGTACCCCGCTGCATCTGTCCCCCCCCCCCCCCCCCCCCCCCCGTGAGCTCTTAACAATCAGAACCGAGCGATCAAACACCATTGATCGCTCAGTTCTCACAGCTCCCTGAGCAGAGATCTGGTGACTGTTAGTCACCGGCAGTCTGACCCCCCCCCCCCCCTCGCTCACCGGAGCACTGGTGGGAGCAGCCGGCTCAGGCTCTCAGCTCTTCAAAAGCACCTGAAAAGCTCTTCAAAAGCAGGCACTCCTACAGCGCCTCAAAGATGCTGCTTGCAGGACTTTTTTTTTTTTTTTTTTACCGTCCTGCCAGCGCACTCTGGCTTTCACACTGGAGTGACAATAGAGGTGCTTTTCAGGTGCTATTTTTAGCGCTATAGCGCCTGTAAAGCACCTCAGTGTGAAAGGGTTCCAAAAGCACTTTCAAACTGGGGTGGGCGGGCGTCGTTTTTGTGTCTTTTTGTCTGCTAGCGGGGCGCTTTTAACCCTGTTAATGGCCAAAAAAGGGTTAAAAGCAATGGGCAGGGGTGCTTTAAAGATGCTGCTTACAGGACTCTTTTTAAAAAAAAAGAGTCCTGCCAGCGCACCGCTCCAGCCCGAAAGCACTCGGGCTTTCACATTGGAGTGAAAGAGAGGCACTTTACAGACGTTTGCAGGCACTATTTTTAGCACTATAGTGCCTGTAAAGCGGCTCAGTGTGAAAGGGGTCTTGAGCACCGTTCACCCAGGCATAGGCATACTATGGCCTGTGCAAGGGCCGTGTTTGCACCTGTGTTCCATGCATCCCCATTCAGTCAGTATCATTCATTTCAATTGGGACACAGCCGCTGCTCCCAATTTGACAGTCATGCGAGTGTGGGGTTCCAAATGTAGATAGCGTATGTTCAAGGCCATGCACCCACACCACTGTCTAATTGGGAGTTGCAGCTGTGTCTGTACAGTCTTTGCGCCCCAATTGATGTGATTAGGACTGCCTGCACAAGGAGGCACAGGCAAATGCTCAAGTAAATCTGTCAACAATGCCTTAGAATGTTCGATCGAGAATTTTTATCCCATTCAAATCGTATCGCTATGATTGATAATAAATGTTGCTTTGACCCCACTAACCATAAAAAAAGGTTTCCAGAAAAAAACATTTTTAAATGAACTCTTATTGGTGTATGCCCAGCTTTGCATACACTTTTTATTAACTAGAAGTAGAAATTGGTTACTATGGATGACTCTGCCTTACTGTTAATTAAAGCAGAGTTTCAGTCTCCCTTGTCAATTTAAAAAAAAAAAAAAAAAAAAAAGCACCCTCCCTGATTTTCTTTGCTAGTTCAATCGATAGTGTAAACTGTTATCAGTGTGATCATTGATGTGGCTTAAAACCACTTCAATACTCGGCCATAGTAAAATGACGTCCTCTAGCTTGTGCAGTGATATCTGAATGATGCCTATAGCTACAGGCAGCATTCAGATGTCAATCTTTCCGGCCGGCGATTCCGCGCACGATGAGAGAGAATGATCATATCGGCAGTTCCACCGCTTGACCGTTCTTATAGGCAATGGGAGGGGACGTCGTCCCCCCTCCGGCTGCCATCTGGTGCTTCTCCAGGCTCTCCTGTGCCATCGGGGGGCCCGGAGAAAGAATCGTCCGTCGCCGGATGACGAGCATAGAGATTTTCGGTGACACGTGGGCACCAGTCATCTCTATGACTGTCGGAGGCCCGGGTGCGATGTTATGGCGTCACGCCCGGGTACCCGGAAATAAACTAAGCCGGGATCGCGGCTGTCTGCATGAGATCGTGATTTTTTTTTCACAATATCATGCGTTCCAGCCTGGAGGAGAGATGTGGGGTCTTATTGAGCCCAGATCTCTCCATAAAGAGGACCTGTTACATAGATTCCTATTACAAGGGATGTTTACATTCCTTGTAATAGGAATAAAAGTGATCAAAAATTTTTTTTTTTTTTTTTAAAGTGTAAAAATAATTTAAAACGCCCCTGTCCCTGGTAGCTCGCGCTCAGAAGGGAACGCACGCGTAAGTCCCGCCCACATATGTAAACGCTGCTCAAACCACACATGTGAGGTATCGCCGCGTGTGGTAGAGCGTGTGCAACAATTCTAGCACTAGACCTCCTCTGTAACTCTAAACTGGTAACCTGTAAACAAAAATTAAAGCGTTGAATATGGAGATTTTTAAGTATTCATTGGCGCCATTCCATGATTATGCGCAATTTTAAAGCGTGAAATTGTTGGTATCTATTTACTCGCTGTAACATCTTTCACATTATACAAAAAAAATTTTTGTTATTTTTTAATTCATAAAACCGTTTTTTTTTTTTTTTCCAAAAAAAAAGGTGTTTGAAAAATGATTGCGCAAATACCGTGTGAGATAAAGTTGCAATGACCGCCATTTTATTCCCTAGGGTGTCTGCTAAAAAAAACATATATAATGTTTGGGGGTTCTGAGTAATTTTCTAGCAAAAAAAAAACTATTTTTACATGAAGGAAAGAAGTGCCAGAATAGGCCCTGTATTGAATTGGTTAAATATCTTCATTTACTCAGTGTTCCCAATATGCAGGCAGCTGCCATTGCTACTCCAAAGCCCAAATTAAAATTTCTTTTTTTTTTTCCCCCCACACAAATGGCTTTCTTTTGGAGGTATTTGATCACCCACACTTGCTTCTTTATGCTGACCATACACAGTAAACTGCCATTACTCTTAGTCAACAAATTTTGTTTTGAAAGCCCATTTCATCCAGATCTGCTAATTAAATGGAATCCTAAATGTATTAAACTGCTTTCATTACAATATATCCCTTATTTATTTTACTGGAGTGAAAACTGTATCCACAGTTAGGCCATAGTTTGCCTGGGTGAACTATGCTTATGTGAGGGCCGTGTTTGTACCTGTGTTCCATGCATCCACGTTCAGACAGTCTCATTCATTTCAATAGGGGAACAGCCGTTGCTCCCAATTTGGAAGCCAGCTACACTGGGATTTGATGCAGCTGGCTACCCAGCATGCGCCTCCCAATCTCGCGCATGCGCAGTTAGGACGTAGCACGGCACACTGTGTTGCTTGCAGGAATAACATGATCGCACAAGTGGCGGAATGCTCGTCATATCTTGACTTCCATTGACTCCTGGGATATCGGTATCATCAATCCCAGTAGTCAAGCTATGACGTATATCACCGTGGTGACTAGGGCCCGAAAGTGGAGGGAATTTGTCTACCAGTGGGGCCATGTGTGTGTAAGAAAGGGTGGAACTCCGCTTTAAGATGCTGGCAACAGAAAGAGTGCAGTGTTTTCATTGGTGATTCATGTGAGAATGAGCAAGAGCGCGTAACTATTTATCGTTGTAAAGCAGGAAGCTGAGGATGCATATGTAAGAAGCAAACACAGTATGATTGCCCCATTTTACATATATAATTTTTAACTATACTCAGAAACAATGTTTTGAAAACTATATTCGCATAGGGAGTGAATTGTTTTCGGTTGGTTGTGTAGTACTGCAAAGCAGGAATCCAAGCCTTTAAATGCAATAAGCTAAGATGGCTCTCTCCAAATGGCATGGTAAACGATACATAGGTTTTTAAAATATTAAGGTATATTAGTAAAAAAAAATTTTTTTGTCACAACAATATATAAATACTTGCTTTTTTTTTTTTTAATGGCAATTACTGTTCCCACATAAGATTGCAGCAGGAGTGAGATTTGCTGGGATGTTGCGTGGGAACCGACTCTGGAAGTTTCACTGTAGAGGGGATTTAATTGTTTACCAAAGTGAATTTTTAGTGTTTTTAGCCTTCGCACTTGACCTAGGATTGTGTGCTATCACCAAGACATCTCATTGGCAAATAACAGACAGCGATTTGTGGTATAAGCTGTATTTGCACATTGAAAAAATTGTCACAATGCACATTATAATCAACGTCTTTTGAAAGGTATTCTGTTGACCTTTTAGGTTTGTAGCTTTCTTCCATCTTAAAGTGGAATTCCAGGCTATGACCAGCTGTGCCTAAATCTGCCCTTCTAAATCATATTCCAACTTCCCTGCAAAAAGGGAGATGCTTATATTTGCCTATTGTGAGGGTGCTGTGGTGCGGTCTCATGGTCTCCACAGCGGCAAGCTTCAGGATAGAGGAGAGATCAGCAACAACCCTTGAAATGCCTGAGTGGTGACGTCACCCATAGGCTTACTATGGGGGAGCCGTTGGCTGACCTCCTGTGAAGTTGCCACTAGGCCTCTTCCTTTCAGAGTAGTTAGAATAGACTTTAGAAGGGGGTGGGAGCTGGTTTAAGCATAGTAATAGCCTGGAATTTCACGTTAAAACTTCTGCCTTTGTAACTTCCCCTTTCTATTGGTATTTCTCATCTGTCTCTTGGTGGCTGTCTATTGAAATAATGCAAACATCTCTCTTGTATAAACAAATGACCTAGTAAATAGCTTTTTATTTTGTATTCATCCGTTGAGGGACATAGGAATGTAGTAGTTCAGACATTTAGGGTTATACTGCTGCCTCCAGGGACATGTGTAAGCAAAACATTTTTTTTTTTAAAAATGCCTAGTTTGTCAGTATTGTCTTATGAGGCTGGATGCCTTTTCTGACCTCCCCTACTGTGAAAAATTCTATATTTTTGTTAGTCTTCCATTTTTTTTCTTTTCTTCGGCCCCTCAGTCAAGAGTATTGAGAGCGCTGTATATTTGGCAACAGCACCAGAATATTGTGGGACTAGCATGGAATGTGACTTTGAGGCACTGGTATTTGCATTGTGGCATTTTCCGGACCTCTTTGTACCATGTTAGCTGTGTTCCCAATGTTCAAAGCGGTCCTCACAACAGTTAATTAGGTTGGTTTCCTTGATAGTAATTCACTCTAATTCACTCTAGACCCTAAAATCGGGAACCTTATTTGGTTGCCCTTTCTGGTATTGCTTATATCTCTCCTAAAGTCCATATGTGCAAATAAATTATTAAGCAAATGGATAACCCATGCAAATTATAGCAAATGATAGTCCATTAATCTTCAAATCCACCAAAGTGAGTATATCTTCTTAAATCTTCACAAAAAACAGTGTGCCCTTCTCCATAGACCCCTTTAGGGTATTGTGACGAAACGTCCTTACACTCGGATTGAGTGCTTTCGTCATATACCACTTCCTCCCAGTGGCACAGGGTGACTTAGACATAATAGGTGCATGGGGAGCTAAAACATGGGTTTCCCAACCTTTCCAAAGGATTCTGGGTTCCATGTGCCCTCCCATCACAGGTATGCGCTCACCTCCCTCCAGTGGACCCCTCGAATGAGAGGTCATGTAAGCTTGTTAATGCTCATAAAACCTGGGTCAGCTAGATCCACAGCTCCTTTATTCCACTTCCCAGCCCCTCACGTTGGGCAGTCTGTCTCCTAGAAAGCGATCAAATCGGCTTAAGCATTGTATGCTAATGAAAGAAAACTCTGTCTGTCCCTACTTTTTACTATTAAATTGTTCAGAGCAGCTGCCTAGTCTACAGGCTTGTTCCCGATAAACCACTAGAAAGCTAAGAAATGGGTATGCTGTAGCAATGGAAATGCATCATAAACCCAGGTGGGGTTTTCTTAAATTTGCCTTGAAAATATCTCCCTACAGGTGAACTACATATCTTTTTATGTTCTGAAGAAATATACACATGCCTTGATATAGCTTCCTTTGTCGTCAAAATATTTTATCCCTTTTTCTGCATGAACTCGGAAGAATTGGAAAGTATTTCAACAAAAGTAAAGAAAAATATCTGAATTGTGATTTTTTTTTTTTTTTTTTTTTTTTTTTTTTTTTTTTTTTTTTTTTTTTTTTTTTTACAGGCATCCAGACCATTCCTGAAACATTTCTTTTTGTTGTCTCATATTATAAAACATCAATTGTAAAATACAAATGTTATCATAGCAACAGCTTGGATATAGTATTCTCATATTCCAACGTGTTTAGAGACACTCTTTTCTTCAAGGTAACAGACAGTACAGAAGCTGAAACAATAGACAAAAACATATCACAAGTAATGCTCAGCAATAAAAGGAAAATCTGCTTTTTTTGTACACTTGCAACTCAAGGGATCACTGATGATGAAAACACATTGCACTAGATTAATGCCCATCCACTACTGTGCAGCAGGTCCAGGGACATCTTGCTTGATAGGATCACAGGCGCCCCTCTTGGATCATACAAAGGAGAAAGTAAGCACAAAAACAAAAGGGGGAGCAAAAAAGATCCAAAATAAAAAATCTACATACAGTCCAGAAAAAAATATATTGATAAAATATATAGTTTTAAAGGCCACACTACAGCTATATCTTAACACCAGCTAGCTCATCATGATCAAACTAATAACTCCTAAAGCAGAGTTTGGGCTGGGATAAAATAAGTCCAAAGTTGTGCCCATAGATTCTTAAAAAGAAAACCAAATGGAGGTATCCAAAACAGATTTCTAAAGGGCCATTCAAATCTAATATCTAACCAACATAGGTCCTATAAATACTCATAGTGCTGCCTCTGTCTGATACCAAAGAATCATCAGACATCCCCAAGGGTAAACACAGAGACAGAGCTGCAGCAGGTATAAATAGTGATGGCCTTCAAATCAACCAGCCTAATTAAGTTAATTCTGAACAGATGTAAGGTGTGGTAAAACCCCATTGAAATACATTTAAGGATTATTCAAGATGGTGTCTGGAGAACTTGATCTTCCACAGCACCATGTTGGAATAGGGCAGGTGCCAACAGGTCTCAAGGAGGGGGAGAATGGGGAGCTCAGATGCAGGGAAGCCAGAGAAGACGGCAGCCCCGAACTTCACATTACAGAGAACTATTTTAACAACTGACAAAAATGGATGAATGGCGGTAAGACAATCGCAGTCCACAATGTAGTAATAATGAATTATTTAGTATACAGTTTGTATCTAGTGGCTTCTTTTAAACAAGGAGCAGAGGTGGCATTTAAAATGCACAATTCACCTCAACTCTGTAACAAACATTTATTCCCATCACCCCCTCCAGGATCCCGGTGGATCCTATTAAGTGTCAGAGAGAAAACACGGCGAACTACATACTGTTTGTGCTGGAACGCCACATGTCTGCCTATTGGGAATTGTAAGCTTCCTATTTGCGTTCCATGTGTGTTCCCAAATCCACATCCAAGACTCACAATTTTCCTACATAAAATAAGCCACACTTGCACAGGAACAGGTAGATAATACTCGTAGTCTTGCAATGCACAAAATGTTTAGGTCTACAGCAATGGCCATCAGGAAGAATAACCTCTCCTCCTAGTCTTAATAAACCGACAATATGCACAACCTCCACAAGGGTATGTGCCTCTGGTAGTATAGGGATCTCCCCTTTTTGTTAGCCTGGCAACAACTTTGCACCACTGAGTCCCTGAGTGAGGTGGCCCCATTTAAATGTAATTTGCGGGGCCACTGCCACAAACCTCCTCCAAAGAGGGGTCATTTGGTTCTCCTAGTGCAATGTGTTTTTATCATAGGTGCTCAGTGATCAGTTGGGTTGTTAACTTGGAACACAGAGTTTTAAAGCCGATTGTCTTATAATTGCTGAACATTAGTTGTGATATGCTTTTGCCTATTGTTTCAGCTTCTGTACCTGCTCTGTTCCCATGAAGAAGTGACTCGAAACGTGTCGGATTTTGCAAATGCTTTACTGAAGCTGTTGCTATTATCATTTGTCTGCCATTTTTAATTGATGTATTTTATAATATGTGACAATTAAAAATGATGATATTTTTTAGGAATTTGGTATTCTGGATGCCTGTAAAATCTACAGATATTTTTTTCTTTATACATTGATTTGCAGGGATGATGGCATACCCGGTGGGTGTGAAAGCACTCAACTTTTTGTTGCAACAAAAAGTAAACCACCAAGGAATTCCTGTAATTTGAGTCTTGACTGTGAAATGTTCTGGGAAACCATTGAGTCAGTCCTTCAATTTGCTTGTTTAGTAAGTGTGCAAAATGTCCCCAAGCTGCCATACTGAAGGGATGTGAAATTTTGTAGCTTTTGAAATTTTTTGAAAATCCCAGCATCCTGCAGATTTCAATGGAAATTGAATTGGTAATAACTTTCAGTTACAACAAAGCCTGTGTAGGTATTGTATGTAGCCTAAAATGTAGAGCCAAACTCTGAGCAGATATTAGACACAAATTATTGCAGCTCTGTTCATTATATTACAGCATTAAATTTTATTTTTTAAATGCAAGATTTGTAAGCGCCTGAATTAGACCTGGTATCAGCATTTAGGAGCCCCTGTACAGCAAAGCTCAGAGAAAGGAAGAAGCAATACAAAGAGTAAATCAGTTCATGTCCTACCAAGGCACATGGCGATGAGAGAGGATCGCAGAGTGACAAAGAGATGAACTCGCCACTGTACTGTCCAATTCAAGGCAGGGGGTGAGTACATGACAGCCTTATATTTGACATAAAGCCAGTCATAGATCAAAATTTGCCCGCTTTGTACTGAATTTCGATCCATCTTTGGGCAGGCTGGATATACTGAAGTCAATCTATCGTTCGACTTCAGTACAACCAGCCTGTCAGGATATTTTTTGTACGATCACTGCCAGGGGCTATAGCCACCAGCAGTGATAAATGTAATCTTTATGTTGAGGAAACCTCCTGCTGTCAGAATACATTAGTGCAGCAGGAGGGATTCCCTCATCAACATAGAAAATTGCATAATCTATGGCCAGCCTAAGTGGGCTGAATGATGTCAGGTATCAGCCCAGAAATCTGAGGGCATCTTGTGGTGAAAGGGAAGTACTGTGGGGGGGGGGGGGGGGGGCAGCTACCGATTTTAAGGTGAGCAAGGTGAATTTGAATAGACTTCTCTTTTTTTTTTTTTTTACTTCTTTTTGAGTTCGAGGTCACCCCTGCAGTATTTCTTCCAAGCACTGAACCAGCCACTTCAATCCCCTTTGTCAGTATTCAGATTGAAACCCCTGTTTGTGAATCAGGAAAAATGCCCACACCCACTGAAGGTACCTTGTTTACCCCATACAATCTAGGCGATTCAGTTCGCAGTTGCAGCGCTATACAAATCATTCATTCATTCATACATATATTTATATACTAGTATGCAGCATAGGACTGTTTAGTTTCATGTTCAGATAAATCTCAAACAACCCGATCTAGGTTGATTCTCACAACCATCTACTGTGGTTCGGGTGCTGGTCCAGTATATATGTTTGATTATCTGCTTGTAAGGGAAAGATCAATCTTGCAATATGCAGTTGAAAACTTGTAGGCTTAATTTAGACGACCACTTAATTTAGTGGTTTGGGGGACAGACGACTGTTCAAACCCCCCCCAACAGTGATGCAAATCATCCATGTGTGGTGGGTTGCTTACCTGTAATGGACATGCCCCCCATCCAATATGCCAACACAGCTCCTTAATGCACGGCCAAATGTCAAATAAATTGGTATAAGATCAAATCCAACATGTGCGCAGCCGATTACAGTATTTCCTGACTGTACAAATGCTGGCACACGCCTGCTAACTGGGTGGGGTCCAACATCCTAGTGGAACGAACTGCACATGCTCAGAGAAAGATGTGGATGGGATAAAAATCACATAAGGGACTAGGAAGCTCCAGTACACAGCGTGCGCTCCCTGGTTGGGCCGCCAAAAGTGATGTGGCTGCAGAGATCTCTCCTACTGTTCTATTGTATTCTGACTGGGTGCTCCCCCCTGACCCTTGTCAGAATACACCGATCAGTGCCTGCAGGCATTAGCTGCAAGCATTAATCAAATGCTGGTTTTCCAGCATAACCGTTCAACAGAAGCCGGTCGACATCCTGCATCGGATTCCCAGATATGCAAATTTTTTTTAAAGTTGACTAAATTCCTGTGTGAGTAAAACATGTTAGAAGTCTCTGCTCACCGCCTGTGCAATTGGTTTTATGGATAGGTAAAGAAGCTGCTTTGAAATATGTTGCTGTGCAGCTATCCATTTTTCCTCTAAGTTCTACCAGGTGGACTTTCAGACATCGCTGACATCCGACCCGACCCGCTCCGAAAAAGTGTGATGGAGGAAAACCCTATTTTTCCATCCGTCATTGGATCGAGTGACGACTGACTCTACGGTCCGTCATCCGATCCCCCATAGGGGAGAGCGGCGCTCTGACAGGTCCGTCCCTGCACAGACAGACCTGTCATCTTTCTGCTCAGCGGGGGATCGCTCCGTCGATCCCCCGCTATGCAGAGCGGGCTCCGTACACGGACACGTCCGTGTGAAAGAGCCCTAAAGGGCATGAATGAATTTGGACATCCTCCATTCATCAAATGAGGCTGGCACTGTCGGACTTCTAAACTTCTAGTGCGAGGAAGCTCAGTATACAGTGAAATCAATTTCAGTACAGGAAAGGAGCCTTTACAAATGTGCAAGACTCTAAAAGCTTTAAATGGGCATATTAAAGTCGCATTAGTGGTCCAGGTTTGTATTCATTGAAAAAAAATACCCAACTGCAAAGTGACATTCTTTAGGTTTCTGACCTCCGCTAATCTCTTGACCATCAGTATTTAGGCAGAAGGGGAAGGACAAATCTGTAAGCTAATCAGTCCTTGCTCATTTTGGTGAATCTGACAAATGGGGCTTTGTTACTGGAGGAAAGATCACCATCGGTTAGCTGCTCTTCATTCATTGTCTAGACACAATCTTTATTGGGTGCATGGCTTTGACTGCACTTGCAAAAAGTAAATGGGTTATGCCTTTGTATTGAATCTACCATAGGTGTCTACATTCGACCAACAGCTGAACAGATCTACAAACCTTTTGGCATGCAAAACCGTTAACAAATATGTTTACTGTTACTCTACACGGTCCTCAAGGTGCCCCAACAGGTCATGTTTTCAGACTTCCCATTATTTTGCACGGGTGATTTGATCAGTTTCACTGCCTTGGTAATTACCACAGCTGTTTCATCTGAGGGAAATCCTGAAAACATGACCTGTTAGGGGCGCCTTGAAGACTAGAGCTGAAAAACCCTGCCCTGCACTACCAATTAAATGTTCGGTAACTGAGCTTTGTTCTAAATGTACAAAGATGTTTGAAGAAATGCTATCTACTTATCATTTTGAATTAATATATTTGTTTTTTTTTTGTTTTTTGGCAGGCCATTGAAGAATTTCTGGCTGAATTGAAGAACCGGGAACAACCACAAGTGGTTGCCGTGCCCCCAGACACTGCTGTGAAATTTTTAATGGCTCGGAAGTTTGATGTTTCTAGAGCAATAGATTTATTTCAAGCTTACAGAGTAAGTGTACACTTGTCCCACAGTCCTTTGCTTAATAAATAAATGGTTTGCCAAACTTCAGTGCTAACATACCTTTATTTTCTGCCAATCTGTTACATGTGTCAGTGCTACTCAGGTATGGTGTGTGTGTGTGTGTGTATATGTATATGTATGTGTGTGTGTATATCTATATCTATATCTATATATATATATATATATATATATATATATATATATATATATATATATATATATATATATATATATTGCACACTTTTTTTTTTTTTAATCGAATTTGACCTATACTAAAATGTTTCTTGAGCAATAGTAGTGCTGATGTGCCAACACCTTTGTGGGGACTATAAACTGTCCAATCTCTTTTTAAATTTACTATCAGTGTAGTGCGAGAGCCTTGCGTTTTTAATCGAAAGTGGTTTGTAGTTTTAGTAAATCCAAAGAGGAGTGCTGAAATTCATTGGCTAGCTATGCGCTACACATAGGCTGTTATCACATTGGTCATTCTGTCACTATGGAGAACTAGCCAGCAACAGAATTGCTAAAATGTGCCGTGAGAACACTGCTTCAATGTGTTGCAACCTCATCAGCAGTGATGTCACTTTTTTCCTGGCAAAAGCATGCAGCATGTTAATAGTAAGTGAGAGAAATCTTTCTATAAATGAAACAGGATCTATCCAGTCCCGGATCCTGTTTTCATTCATAGAAGCTGTAGTACCGACTTCTATGAATGAAGAAACTGCGATTGGTTTCGTACTCTTGAGTGCCTGTCGTAGCTCCTTATTAACCCCTGCCACACCAGGAGATTATTGGGGTGGGAGTAATAGTTGGGAGGGGGGGGGGGGCAGTGGTGTAATATTTCTGCTAAACCAGGACACAGCAGTACAAGAGATGCATCACATTGAAGGTAAGTAATGTCCTTTTTTTTTGTGCTGATTTTTTTTTATTTTTTTTTTTATTAATTACAGGTTACTATATATGGTCACCTGTTGACGTTTTACTAGGTACCAGTCTGATGCAGCTGATCAGGGCAAGATCTTTCCATGGCTACTGAGCATGGCTGCTACTGTACTATGTAGATCAGGGGTCTCAAACTGGCGGCCCTCCAGCTGTTGCAAAACTACAAGTCCCATGAGGTATTGCAAGGCTGACCGTTACAAGCATGACTCCCACAGGCAGAGGCATGATGGGAATTTTAGTTTTGCAACAGCTGGAGGGCCACCAGTTTGAGACCCCTGATGTAGATGGTCATTTACTTGTAACACAAAAAAGAAAGCAATGAATCTCTATGCAGAGCTTGATTTTCTAATTTGTTGGCAAGTGCAAATTGGGTAATGGGAACTAAATCAAGTGGTTTAGGGCAATGCAGAAATCTTCCTTCAGATGATACATAAAAGCTATACTCATAGCACTTTTTCATGCTGTTGCAGTGTGGTTGTTTTTTTACATGCATGATCAATAATCCCTATGGAAGGTGCTTTTTGTTGGAAAATGCGGCAAGATGCTTTTAAAGTATATGTAAAGATGAGAGGACCACCGATATTCTCGACCAGCCAAGGTGTATAAATGATAAAGAGCGGCCTCAGCCTACATGTCAGCACCAAACCAGGCCAAGGTGACAGGGTGAAACACCCCTCCTTCTATGCATGAAGGTAAAAAAAAAACTGTGTGCACTCCCCTACTGCCCCTTAAACTTACCAGAGCCTGATCTTGATCCAGCGATGTGCCTGACAGTAGCTGCTCTCCCGGCTGTCCCTCATTGTTGGCTTAGACACCAATGGGAGCCATTGGCTCTTGCTGATATCAATCATGGTCAGTAAGGAGGGATCGAGGTGGGGGGAGGGGCAAGGCTGAGCTTCAGAACAAGCACTCACAAATATCCCATAGCAAGTGGCTATGAAGCCCAGAACACTGGCAGGGGACCCGAGAACCGGAGGATTGGGGCTGTTCTGTGCAGTTCTATTGCACACAGCAGGTAAGTAGAACATACATTTGTTAGTTAAAAAAAGTCTCCTTTATCACTTTAGTACTCTGTACTAAAATGCAGAGCTGAATGTAGCAAATGTCTGTTATGTCTTTTGCTGTGAAAATGTTTTTGTTAGAGATTCTGTAGGTATCGGGTGAATATATTTACTTACAAAAGCAGAACCGTTTTAGAAGTGGACCCCTCTTATCTGATATCCCGCTAAAGTGATAGTGTGTGTGTGATCCCCATTTAAAGTGAACCTGAATCCTTGTCCAGACTATGCATGCTAAAGTATATACCTACTCTGACATACATTAAAAGCATTTTCAAACAAGTCCTTATTCAACTCTCTAGTATTAAACTTTGTGGAGAAATATATATATTCTATATATATATATATATATATATATACATATATATATAATATATATACATACACACACACACCACACACACACACACACACACACACACACACACACACACTCACACACTCACACACTCACACACTCACACACTCACACACTCACACACTCACACACTCACACACTCACACACTCTCACACACACACACACACACTCTCACACACACACACACACACTCTCACACACACACACACACACACACTCTCACACACACACACACACTCTCACACACACACACACACTCTCACACACACACACACACTCTCACACACACACACACTCTCACACACTCTCACACTCTCACACACTCTCACACACACACACACTCTCACACACACACACACTCTCACACACACACACACTCTCACACACACACACACTCTCACACACACTCTTTATCATACAGTACAGGAGAAATCGGTTCATAGACCATGGGTTGTATACCACTACCTTCAGGTGATTGGATACTGGAAAAAGCATTGCGGAGTCCCCCCTAGTGTACTCATTAAACCCCATCTTTTCTCTGAGGCTCCAGTTTTTCTTCTTGGAGGAGAGTTTTTTTGAAATTTTTTATTTTTTTTTTAACCAGATTTATTTACCTCCTTTGACACTTCTTTTATCATGATCTGACTGCTTTACTGCCTTTAGGGCTTATTAGCAGTTTCCAGATCCCTGACCCTCGAGTACACGTTAAGAACTGCACTTGGACCGGGGGGGAGGAGGCGGACCTGCCTGTAATGTTTACTTTGGGCACTGGATCCTGCACTTGGCTCATACCTTGGTTTGTGGTGCAACAAGTGGGTTAGCTGCAGGGTCACCAGGACCCTGAGGAGAAAAAGGACTGGGGAAGTAGACAAGGTAAGAAAGGGTTTGCCTTTTAACAATTGAATTCTCCTTCTTTCTGTTCCCACCAGCAGTGGTACTTTTACTTTGGATTCTTACCTCTACTTCCACTTGTGGAAGGGTTGTTTGGAATAACCCACTTTGATTTTTTTGCTCCCCTTAGGGGGTCAGGAGTCATGCATGTCATCTGTGGCTATTTGCCATGTCTTTGGGACCTGCCTGCCTTTTTTTGTATTCCCTTAATGGAAGGTCCCTCTTGGGTTCCTCTCTCTGGTCATTTTGCATCCCACCTCCCTACCACCACCTTTTTTTTTTTTTTAAACGGTGCTTCTGCCCACTGGGGACGAGTTCCTTCTTCCCTAACTAAGCACATTCACATTGAGTTTGGGTTCTGGGAATTTGTTACATGTTTTTACTAAATTGTTGGTTGCTAGGCGGCTGTTGACTCTCCACTTTTACATGCTCAAGCAGTGAGTTGCTTTTACTGTTAAATTTGTTTAGGTCTATTGACTTGATGTTTTTTCCTGTGGGCCTATTGCCGCTGTATAGTTGACCACCCCTCATTTATTGCTTGGGGACCTCTTATCGTCTATTACTGTCCAGTACTGTATGATAAAGATAAGTGGACTTTTGACATGCCTGTACATATTCTGTATCTTTGCGTACAGTATGGAACACTGGTCCCTCCCATCTATTTTCTGTGATCACTATATTGTTAACAAAACAGAAGCCTCATGGAGCCTGGCAGATTTATATGGAGACACTAGGGGGTGGACCCAGAAAAGCTTTTGCTAGTGTTCTATCACCTGAAGGTAGTGGCCTATAACTCATGGTCTATGAATTGATTTTTGTGTCCTGTACTGTACTCCAAGATACAAAATTTACAGGTGCGTCAAATACCTCTTAGGCCCCTTTCACACGAGGCGGGCTCCGCTTGCACGGAGCCCGCCTCTGTCCGCCGACTCAGCGGGAGATCTGTCCGTTGATCTCCGCTGAACCGGCGGATGACAAGCCTCTCTCCGCTCACTGAGCGGGGAGGGGCTTGCGAGCGCCGCTGATCTCTATGGAGAGATCGGATGAAAACGGACAGTGTGTCCGTTTTCATCAGATCTCACCCGATCCGATCCGATCCGCCAGCTACGGATCTGGACGTATAGCCCATACGTCTGCTTTTGGCGGATCGGACCGGGTCGGATGTCAGCGGAGATGTCTCCGCTGACATCCGACGCTCCATAGGCTAACATGGAGCGCCCGTTCAGATCCGCCGTCAAAACTGACAGGCGGATCTGAACGGTCTGACCATGTGAAAGGGGCCTAAGTGTTCAACAGAGACCCTGGAATCTGAGCTTGGTTTTCTCTTACCTTGTGGAGGGCAGATCTTGGAAGCCTGCAAGCAGCTGTTAGAAATACAACTTGGTCTTTGTTGTAATCATAGATGATCTTTGAGAATGAATCTCTTCACAGTACAAGAAGCAAGAAAGGTCTGAGAGGGCTTTTGTAGTAAGGCCTTATTCAATTTGTTGTACTATAGCGTATGCCCGTGTGAGGGCTGTGTTTGCCCAAATGGAGATGGGGCGCTGCGACTGTGTGTGTGTGTGTGTGTGTGTGTGTGTGTATATTATACACCCACACAGTATATGCTTCATTGTCCATAATCTGGGTACAAGTGCACTTTAATATGCATGAATGCAGCTGGTTGTTGTTTTTTCTGGATGTGCCATGTTCTGAGTGATTATAAGAAAATATTCACAAAACTAGTTGTTTGTAACACTTATAAGTAATATGGTAAAATGTTTAAATGTCTTTACTTTGGTTATGCAAGGTTAGGGTTGCCTAATAATACATTTTATGGAAAAATATAAAGTCTTATTTGGCTAGGTTGCTATTTAAAAATGATTACATTCTGCTGGGTGTATATATGTGTGTATATATGTATGTATATGTGTGTATATATATATATATATATATATATATATATATATATATATATATATATATATATATATATATATATATATATATATATATATATATATAATTACAGGTACCTATGTAGCACAGTCAGTTTACACAATGCTTTACATATATGTTGTACATTCAGATCAGTCCCTGCCCTCAAGGAGCTTACAATCTAAGGTCCCTAACTCCCATTCATACATACACATACTAGGGCCAAATTAGACAGTAGCCTATTAACCTACCAGCATGTCTTCGGAGGGTGGGAGGAAACTAGAGTACCACGCAGGCACATGGAGAACATGCAAACTTTGTGTATAAATCACAATCTTAGTATTACATTCTTTTATCTGACACTGGGAAGGCCTACAATGTGAGTCAGTCACTAGCAGGTGGCCTAGAGGTTTGTTTAAAAAAAAAAAAAAAAAAATGTAAGTAGTAAAAGCAGCATTCTGTAGCATGCGCACAAGTTAAGACATGGGGGTGTACATTATCTGATGGCTAAGTTGCATTGTACATTTCTGTCACTCTAGGGCAGGGATATGCAATTAGCGGATCTCCAGCTGTTGCAGAACTACAAATCCCATGAGGCATAGCAAGACTGACAGCCACAAGCATGACACGCAGAGGCATGATGGAACTTGTAGTTTTGCAACAGCTGGAGGTCCGCTAATTGCAGATCCCTGCTCTAGGGCATTGCTCCTCAACCTTTTTTAATTCAAGGCACCCTTTAAAATGAGGTACAATCTCGAGGCACCCTATTCTAAAATGTAAAAACTAAACTAATAGTTATACATAACACAGTCATTTACACACACTTATAACACCCAATGCTAGAGATGATTTATTCTTCCCAAACAAATACACTTTTGCACACTGGTACTGACTAGTATTCCAGAGTTTCTCTCATCTGTTTCAGCTAATGTGACCCCAGTGCTGATAGAGAGGCGCAAAAAAAAGGATGCTGTGCAGGGCCTGACGTTGTCCTTTTCAATCAATGATGTCATTGGTTGTTAGGACACCAGTGGCTTGAAGGTTGGAATGGTGCACAATGAAAACCTGTGGCTTTCTGTAACTAAATTTGAATACAATTTTTAGGCATTTTGCCAAGGCACCCCTGAAGAAATCTGAAGATGGGCTTACATGAAGAAGGGAGCTTAGAAAGGAACTTATCATATTATCGTATACTGTTCCATTTATCAGCAGTTTGGCAGGCTCTGAATAGTGTTGTCACCCACTTTTGAGGATTAAACTATTATTTGACTATTTAGTGCAGCAAGTGTGAATGACAAAAAAGAAACACAAATATTTTGGCGGTATTGTAGTTCATTATGCATTCATATTTTTCCATTTGAGCAAGACATGTTACTAATATGAACTGCCTGACTTCCTTTCTGTGTAACAGAACACAAGACTGAGAGAAGGGATCTACAATATTAACCCAGACGAAGAACCTTTACGCTCGGAGTTGCTGAGTGGTAAATTTACGGTTTTGGTAAGTATTAAGGTTTCCAAACATTTTCACTTTTGTTTTCCCAAATTAAAATACTATTGAAAAAGTATCTAGGTGGATCACTGTAGAGTTGTAGATTTAAAATCTATTGGTATGTGCTAATATTACTAAAAATATAAAAAATTGTAAAGTTTGTGAATACGACAGCACCCATATTTGCACACTACATACGCAGGCTTTGCTTCAGCTTGCCAGTACTAAACAATGGCTGTACAAGTATATAATTGGTCCAAATTATTAAAAACCATGATATCGCTGTGTCTCTGCAGCTGTTAAGAGGGAGGCAGAGTAATTGGTTAAACCACTGAGGAGCACCTAAAATATATTTATTACAATATTTAAAATATTGAAGAGCAAGGTTGTAAATGTTCAAAAAATACTTAAAGTAGAACTATGGCCTCCTATATTAAAAAAAAAAAAAAAATCCTGCATTGTATGGGTGGACTGGCCCTGACACATTCCAAAGCATCGGACAGCAAAGAGCATTTACCATTGGGGGAGTGTGGAATAAGCTATTTGTGCTTACTGTATTTCCTTTTTCCCTAGCCAAGCTAGCATTTAACCCATGCCATGTAGGGGGGACCTCACTGCATGGGGGAATTTAACAGCACTTAGGGTTGGAGTTTACATTTTCTTTTAGTTTGAAATACAGCTGCCTATTAGCTGCATTTTCAAATGCTAAACATTATAGAACAACAGTAGGAAGACAAAAAATAAAAAAATCAGGCAACCATTCGTTCTTTGGGGATTCCTTCAAAAGCTATTTTATTCAGTTTTTGAATTGGCCAATCTAATTAACTGAAAGCCATCTTTCTACTGTCTTGCTATATGCCAGCTGATAAGCAAACTTGCAGTGCAAGTGCCTGCTGTCTAAACTAGTGGCCAGTAGGTTTGAGATCATTTTTCTGATGGAGGGACTACAATGGGAGTTGACTAATGCAACACACTAGAGCTGCACAATTCTGGATAAAATGAGAATCGCCATTTTTTTGCTTGGAATAAAGATCACGATTCTCGCGGCATTACTGCATCTTTCACATTATGCAAAAAAATTGGGCTAACTTTACTGTTTTTCTTTTTTTTTTTTTATTTAATTGAAGTGTATTTTTTCCCCAAAAAATTGCGTTTGAAAGACTGCTGCGCAAATGGAATGTGACATAAAATATTGCACAACCAATCTGTTTACATCTGACTGCCCATAGAGCAGAGTGGGCAGTGTCTGCTCTGCATAAGTGGAGCGAACACATTCCTGTCATCCGGCAGCTCCGCTCAGTAGGCGGTCAGCGGGCAAATCCCCTGATAAGCTAAACTGGATCCGGCCCGTATAAAAGAGGCTTAGTGGCGGACTGGCTGCAGCTAAAAGCGATCATCCTTTATATACTTGAATCAGCCATACTGCGAGGCGCAGTAGGTCCTATCAACAACTAGTGAGGCGCGGGGTTGGACATGCTCCGTCGGGCTGCGGGACCTGTGCTGCATACTATCAGGGCTAGGGGTGCAATGGATCAAAAAACTCACGGATCGGATCGATCCTCGGATCAGGAGTCACGGATCGGATCATTTTTCGGATCAGCAAATAATTGAATTTGCAAAAACCTGTGAAAATTCCGCCACCATATAGTCCCCACTGTAATATCCACGTCATCTCCCCCACTGTAATATCCACGTCATCTCCCCCACTGTAATATCCACGTCATCTCCCCCCACTGTAATATCCACGTCATCTCCCCCACTGTAATATCCACGTCATCTCCCCCCACTGTAATATCCACGTCATCTCCCCCACTGTAATATCCACGTCATCTCCCCCACTGTAATATCCACATCCTCTCCCCACTGTAGTATTGGCTGGGTATCGCAGAGTATTGGCTGGGTATCGCAGAGTATTGGCTGGGTATCGCAGGGTTAATGCAGAGTATCGCAGGGTTAATGCAGAGTATCGCAGAGTATTGGCTGGGTATCGCAGAGTATATGCAGGGTTAATGCAGAGTATCGCAGAGTATTGGCTGGGTAATGCAGAGTATATGCAGGGTTAATGCAGAGTATCGCAGAGTATTGGCTGGGTAATGCAGAGTATATGCAGGGTTAATGCAGAGTATCGCAGAGTATTGGCTGGGTAATGCAGAGTATCGCAGAGTATTGGCTGGGTAATGCAGAGTATATGCAGGGTTAATGCAGAGTATCGCAGAGTATTGGCTGGGTAATGCAGAGTATCGCAGAGTATTGGCTGGGTAATGCAGAGTATCGCAGAGTATTGGCTGGGTAATGCAGAGTATCGCAGAGTATTGGCTGGGTAATGCAGAGTATATGCAGGGTTAATGCAGAGTATATGCAGGGTTAATGCAGAGTATATGCAGGGTTAATGCAGAGTATATGCAGGGTTAATGCAGAGTATATGCAGGGTTAATGCAGTGTATATGCAGGGTTAATGCAGTATATTGGCTGGGTAATGCAGGGTATGTTTACAAGTGATCGCTCCGTCAAATTTGACGGAGCGATCACATTGTAAACAGTGGCCGGGTGTACCAAGATGGCCGCCGCTCCGGAGCTAGGCCGAAGCCGCGGCCTTTCCTAAGGCCGCCGGGTGTACAAAGATGGCCGCCGCCGCTCCGGAGCTAGGCCGAAGCCGCGGCCTTTCCTAAGGCCGAGGCCGCGGAGCGCTCCGCGGATCGCGGGGTGTGCCGATCCGAACGGGGTGGCCCGTTCGGATCACGGATCGGCGACTCAACCTGCGGGCCGGGAAAAACGTCCCAGCGGGCCGGATGTGGCCCGCGGGCCGTACTTTGGAGACCCCTGATCTAGCAGATCGGATTGGATGGCATCCGATGGAAATGGACAGGCGGTCCATTTCCATCCGACCGTCCCATGATGTGCAGTGCCATTTGACCTCCAAACATGGTGTGTATTATGGCATCCAAAGAGTTAAATTTTGGTCTCATCTGACCAGACTATATTCCCTCATTATTTCGCAAACTTGTCTACATGTTGTGCAGCAAACTTTAAACAAGCTTCAACATGCTTTTTCTTCAGTAATGGAGTTTTGTGTGGTGAGCGTGCATACAGGTTATGGCGGTTGAGTGCATTACTTGTTTTCTTTGAAACAATTGTACCTGCTAATTCCTGGTCTTTCTGAAGCACTCCACAAGTGGTCCTTGTCTCTTGGACAACTCTTCTGATAATTACTTTGACTACTCTGTCAGAAATCTTGCGAGGAGCACCTGATCGTGGCCAGTTTTTGGTGAAACAATGTTCTTTCCACTTCTGGATTATGGTCCCAACAGTGCTCGCTGGAACATTCAAAAGTTTAGAAATCCTTCTGTAACCAATGCCATCAGTATGTTTTGCGATAAGGTTGCAAAGGTCTTGAGAGAGCTCTTTGCTTTTACCCATCATGAGATTTTTTTTTTTTGTGTGACACCTTGGTAATGAGACACCTTTTTATAGGCCATCAGTTGAGAATGAACCAGCTGATATTAATTTGCACTGACAAGGGGCAGGATTGCTTTCTAATTACTGATAGATTTTAGCTGGTGTCTTGGCTTCCCATGCCTTTTTGCCCCACTTTCTTGATGTATTTTATACTTTTTCCCTGTGTCATTCCATTTTATTACATATAATTTTAATTTCTGAACAGACTAAGGACCATCTACATATAGTCTTTCATGTGGATTTCATGATTCATAAAATGTATTTGTAGATTTAGGGGCCATGTTGGCAATACAGCTGATAATAGTAATGTACCCATGATAATGTGGCTTTCATTTATAGCATTGCATACATGCATTTTGTGCTAAAGAGCTCAGCCAAAGATGCAGATGTATAGTCCACTCATTTTGTTATAATAGCAGGCCTCAAAATTTCCACTTGCCTGCTCGCATTTGGCGAGTGGAAATAATCTGAAAGCGAGTGTGGAGCCGCATCTGAGGGGGGAGGGCTTGGAACCCTCCCACTTCGCTCATTGGCCTCCCCACATGCCCCCTCAGCCAATGAAAACATAAACGCACTTTTTAGACATCGCAACGGACCGTCCCTTTTTTTTTTTTTTTCCCCTCCACGGCCACCACTGATTGGGGCATGGGCGGTCATCAGAGCAGTCGTGTTGCGTGACATCCGTGCGACTTCGCAACGTACCAGGTTTGCCATCTGGAGTGCAGCATGGCATCTGCCGCACTTGTGCAATTTCTCTTTGGCGCCAACGCATGCGCAGTCTTAAATACTGAGTATCAACCTGAAGCCAGCGACGAGATCGGAAGAGATGGGGACAGTGGCAGCCAGGCGCTTGTAACTTGCTGCTGTTTGCCTCCCCGAGTAGTAGTGTAACGGGGAGAAAGGCCGGCAGTGTAGGGAGGAGGTCCAGTAAGAAGTTGTACCGATAGGTAAGTGCCCTCACCACCCTCCAACTGTTGCCTTCTGTGACACCAGAGAGGTGTCACATACACACACGTGGGGCCACCTCTCTGTCACGTGCGCATTCATACAATGTAAAGGGCACCCAGGGAGGGCTGTGCACTGGGGTGCTATCATGGCATGCTGGTGACATTTCATCATGAATGGTTGGGGCTTTTTTAGACTGACTAACTTCACTACTGTTTTTCAGGGCACACATCACGAAATCTGACTATTACTGCATCAAACTAAACAGTTCTGGTGTTTATCTGCTTTATTTGTGTTGTTTTAGCAGTGTTTAAATAAAGAGAAAATGTATATTGCTTTATATAATAAAGCTGAGCTCAGGGTGTAAAAACCCTTATCCAAATAGCTGAGAAGCCTATAAATCCACTTTGTTTGCCAAATTATTAATTAATAAGGAAAAAAATAAGAATAACCAATACCAGCAAACGGCAATTATTTCCTTAATCTGACTTGTTAAAACATTTAACAGTTCCATTTCATGAGATCATTTACGAGGGCGTGTTTAGGGGCAGGGTAGGGGTTGGGTGGGTCAACTGGTGGCGAGTAAAGCCTCATACACACAATCAGATTTTCGGATAAATATTCGTCCATGTTTGTTGCATGCTAGTCTCTTATCGAAAGTGAAGCGGTTACCCAACATAGTAAAATTCTCGTAGGACAGAATTGAACTTCAGAAGTGATGTAATATGTTGAATTGTTTTGTAGGCATTTGTTTCGGAGCATGCGTAAACTGTACTAATTAAACAAAAATCAGACGCCGTGTTCATGTACGATTTAAAATTTGATAGCCTGCACAATCAGTTTTTGTTGTACGAAAATTTGGAATCGGCTGTCGAAAGCACCATACTAACATTCGTACGATATTTAACTTTTGATTTTCTTATGCTTTATTAGTTTTTATTTTTTATTTTTCTTTTGTGTACGGCCTTAACTCTTAAGGCCTGGCTAGTAGCTGAGGACTTTAAAATTTGAGCCCTGCTAATAGTACCTACTGTTGTGATCCGCTATAATACTATATCTCAAACTACTAGAATGAGATATAATAAATAAATATAATTATTGTGTGTCTAGTACAGGGATCTCCAAACTACAGCCCTCCAGCTGTTGAACTACATGTCCCATGAGGCATTGTAAAACTGACATTCAGACATGACTAGGCATGGTGGGAATTGTAGTTCCTGAACAACTGGAGGGCCATAGTTTGGAGACCCCTGGTCTAGTACATGTGTGCTAAAGCAAAGTTGGTGCATATATATGTCACCTGCCTGAAAGGGAGATTATGGCAATCTTGTTGTTGATGGTCATCATTGGTGGCTAGCTCAAAACTTAGGTCTCACTGAAAGGTAAGGAAAGAGATGACAGGCGGTAGCCAGTGGCTGCAGACATCCAGCTATAGCCGCAACGCATTTTGTCATCATTGCATAAGACTTTGTCAAGCAAAAAACGTATATAGGAGAGACAATATATACATTACATACTCCTATTTCTGGTATTATCATCAGTGAACACTCAACAGTAGTGATAATGTTTTTGTGGTTTTGTCTACTGCAGTACCCTACCCTTTACTTGGTTAATTCCCTTTTGTATTAAAATGGGTTTTTATTATTGGATGGGTCTCAATGGGATCTGAAGTACAAGGCAAAGGTATGATATATCTGCACCCTTAAACTCCAGGTACTTTCTCTATTGTTCGTTGAGGGACGTAGCTTGATTATAATAAGCCAACTAGGCTATGGTACTGCCTACAGGAGACATGAAGACTGAAGACCAGCCGCCTATATGCTAAAACACCTCCCAACAGCCTGGTTTCACTTTGTGTCCTAGGGAGAATGGATGTCTTTTGCCGTTCTGTTATGATTGTTTCTTCTCCATAGATACAATGAATGAGTGAGTATAGCCACCCTAAGGCAGGCTGGATCACCAATCAAAAATGAATGAAAAAAATAAATAAAAATAAACTAACGTAGCCACCACATTTAAGGATTAGTAAGCTGCAATATATTACGTTTTTGGGTTCAGATGTTCCCTCTGTGACGTTTCTGCAGTCGGAATTGACCCACTCCTCTGGGTTCCATCTAGCACAGGACTTCGCTATTCAGGTCGGGCCAGTACATATGGGGGTTTCTTGCAAAGTTTATCAGGAACGGAGCTCTGGCAGTTTTGTCTGTCCTGATTTCTGAAGACTTTTTGCGAGTGCTTGAACTGGGTCTCCTGGCTTAGAACTAATAGAATATTGTGTGTGTGTATAGATAGATTGATAGATGGTGATAGATAGATCTATCTATCACCAAGTATTGTGTTTATAATGAAAATTATGCATAGTGGAAAAAAAAAAAAGCCATCGGACTGCTAATGTTTGTGCTAGGCTTTCATGAGCGGTGACACGTTAGTCCAGCTGGAAGAGACGATGTGCAAAACAGGTCAGTTGGAGTGAATATAGAAACATCATGTATCCTACTTGGCCCAGTATCTGCAAAGCCTCAAGACTTTTATAATTAGGCCTTGACGTAAAATGCCATGTTGTAAATAGTCTGGCAGCGCAGTTTAAAGCAGTACACGTTCTGGTCTTGGTTTGTTTTTTTGTTAAATACCAAAGCCCATCTCTGGTTCATATTCACTAAATCTGACTAATGAAGTTTTATTCCTAATGCATGACTAGAATAATGTATAAGAAAATGGCAATCAAACATGCCTATATTTATATGGAGCAGAAGGCAAATGGAAAACATTTTAAAGTACAGCACTTGCTGTTTAAAATATTCAGTGCTACTGGCTCCTGCTTTTTCTCAGTGCTGCTTCCCTAAACTTCTGGTCTTCACAGGAAAGAGTTCACAGTGGACAGCGCTGTCTCCAGCCAGGCTGTTGGCTTGGAGGAGGGAGAAGCAGGGGAGTGCCCTGCCATCACAGGCTACATGGCTGTGCGTTTCTTTTAATGAACACAGTGTAGGGAGACTGCTCTAGTCCCTGTATGCATGGGTGGCTCCACAAAATGCTGCAAGAGAAAGGAGCCACCCTGAAACAGGAAACATGCAGCAGTCATGGCAGCAGATTATACAGGAATTTAGATGAGGATTACAAGATTTTAAAAAAATCTGCTTGCGACGTAAGTGATTAAATGAGCTGCTGGAAGTGCTTAAAAAAAAATGTATGCATTAAAATCACTTTAAATCTCTTAAGTATTATGTAGGTCTGATTTATATCATTTGGTCTCTAACAAACTGTCATTTTAATTCTGTGTGCTATATTGGTTGCAAAACCATGTCAAATGATTTTAGAAAAACTGGCATTAGGGGGTATCTGCTGAAAAAACAAAAACAATTCCGCCCACCCATTGGACCCTTTGATTGCTTATGTTCTGTATGTAAATGCTCTTGTTGGGGAGCAATTGTAGCGATCGCTTACCATCAAAACTCTAAATTAACACCCTGAAACGGCATGCAAAAACGTAATGTGATTGCCAGAATTGGATTGTATGGGTGTGAACACCCATGCTATCCGATTCCATGTGCGCCAAAAAAGGGTCCTGCACAATTTTGGTATGAATGCAGTGCGGTTTGAGCCATACAAAATGAATGGCTCGAATCACAACGCACAGACATCACATGTGATTTGCACAGGAATGCGGTGCAATTCCTGTGCGAATCGCATGCATTGTCCCACACCACGGAAGTGTGTACGCAGGCATGCATTAAGTTAAAAAAAAAAACTTCTGTGTCACAGGCTCGCCCCCTCACCCTCCTCACACTTACCTGAACCCCATCGCGATCCAGTGCTATGCATTAGAGCTGTGGCTCTCCTGGCTTTGTCCCTCCTCCCTGGGCAGATCGATAGCAGTGGGAGCTATTGGCTTCCACTTCTGTCAATCAACTCCAGTGGGGGGGGGGGGGGACTGAGTCCAGCTGTCTGTCAATGAATGCAGCAGTGGGTCTCAGGAACCGAGCCTGCACTAGTGCCCCAATGGGAATCCGTTTCCAATTGGTGCACCAGCAAGAGGAGGAGCCAAGAGTGTCGGCAGGAGGTGCGACAAGAGGAGGAACCAGGCAGCTCTGTGTAATTATGGTACACATAGCAGGTAAGTATAGATATGTTTAACCGCTTCCTGACCGCCCACTGCATATATACGTCAGCAGAATGGCACGGGCAGGCAAAATCACGTACCTGTATTCTATATCTATTTTTGTTTATATCGCAAAAAATAAAAACCGCAGGGGCGATCAAATACCACCAAAAGAAAGCTCTATTTGTGGGAAAAAAAAGGACGCCAATTTTGTTTGGGAGCCACGTCGCACGACCGCGCAATTGTCAGTTAAAGCGACGCAGTGCCGAATCGCAAAAAGGGGCCCTGGTCCTTTGGCTGCCAATTGGTCCGGGGCTGAAGTCGTTAAAAAGGTTGCAGAGAATTTTTTTTTTTTTAAGGTCAGAATTGCAACAAAAGATGATGTGAACAGTGAGAATTTCTGTTTAAACACATGGTGGCAGCCACTGTGTGTGTGTGTGTGTGTGTGTGTGTGTGTGTGTGTGTGTGTGTGTGTAAAAGTTTAACTGTGCTGTTACCTGCCTCGGTGATGATCACTCTGTCTGCTCGTACTTAGATTAATTTCCCACAAGAGAAACTTCTCTGCACACAGCTAGACTGATGCTCCGTTGACACTATGGCGTTCCGGATCGTGGGCGGAATCAGCCCTCGATTCCGCATCGCCGCAAATCGCGGGACTCCCTGGCAATCCCCGTTTATTTTCAACGGCACTCAAATCGTGGTGCGATTTTTGTCATGATTGTTGTAAAAATTGGATTAACCCATTAAAGTAAAAAAAAAATAAAGATTTGAGAAGTCCAAGGATGAAAAGTAAGTTATGAGTTTTGTAGAGTGGGAGAGTTTTGAGATGCATTATTAAGTGGTGTTAATTTAAAGTAGGGGGGAAATTTATGTTAAGATTACAATTGTGTGCGACTCTGGGTGTGGTTTCCACCATTCTTGTTAATTATTTCTGGAAAACCACAATTGCTGTTTGTGGGACTTTGAAGGCAACCTTTAACCCAAAAATAAGATTAAAATTATATTTATTTTCTCGATTTTTATAAGGTTTGAACCATATCTATTACATCACATATAATATTGTATAATTTTATACAATATTTTATACTATGTAATAATTGTGATTTCAAACCTTTTAAATCGATAAAATAATTAACATTTATTTTCATCTTCTTTTTTGGTTAGAAGTTGCCTTCAAAGTCCTACAAAGAGCAATAGTGGTTTTCCAGTTATGTTTTAAGATTTTCCCAGAGTTGAGTTGGGCTTTAGCATAAAGTTAGCTTGGACAAAAGCCTTGTACACACTACTTTTTTTCTCGTTTAACTCAAGTATACTGAATGAAGAAAAACCGACCTCGAGAGAGAAGCTGATGTACTAACTATGCAATGTTGGTACAGCAAACTCCCCACTGAGCTATTCTGACAAGGGGTACGGCCCCTGTTGATGCCATTGGCTGAGAACGCTAATAGGGAGCCAGTCGGCAGACCTTTTTCGGTCAGAAGCCAGCTGTTTGAACCGGCCGATGCCGCCTGACATTCGGCCCCTGTATACTAGGCTTAAGGGACAGTATATGACTTTTTCCTGGAGTACTGCTAACCTTATCTAAAGCCTTTAGCAGAGATCGTTTGGTTTAAATGCTTAAGCTTTGATATGTGACCAGCACTGGAGGCATTTTCTCCAAGAAAGCATTTCATCTTTTTGATGACCCTTAATCTGTTCCAGCAAGGCTTTTATTATATAGCTTTATGTTAAAACTTAACCACTTCCATTCAGACGGGAGCAGTAATATGCTAGTCATAGCTGCAGCCATGATCCTGATGTTTTCTTCAGCTGGCAATTCCTTACAATGTAAAAATGATCAGAGTGCCTAAACAGCCGCCTGATCACCTTTTACAGGTGGCAGAAGGATGTCCACTTCTAATAGATCCCAGATCTCTCCATAAGGAGGATCTGGCACGGCCCATGCTATCACAAGGGGTGTTGTTTATCACTTGATAGCAATAAAGTTTAATTTAAAAAAAAAAGTGTCAAAAATACATTTTAAATAAGGGACTGTAGGAGCCCTGCACGCATATGTGCATGTTGCTCGCACCACACTTGAGCTATTGCCATCAGAGTGAGAGCAAAATATCTAGCACTACACCTTACTTTAAAACCATTCCCTGGCATTTAAAAGTGCGACATGTTGGGTATCTCAGTGTAACATCATCTTTGACGTTTTGGTATTATATTGTTTGTGTTCAGTACAATTCATTAAAGTGTATTTGTTCCTGAAAATGTATGTTTTTGATAAACCACAACAACCATTTTATTCTGCAGGGTCTTATAAAAAATATAACGTTTTGGGTAATTTTCTAGCCAAAAATAGTGTGTGTGTGTGTGTATGTGTGTGTATATGTATGTGTATATGTGTGTGTATGTGTATATATGTATGTGTGTGTGTGTATATGTATGTATGTGTGTGTATATATGTATATATGTGTATATATATATATATATATATATATATATATATATATATATATATATATATATATATATATATATATATATATATATATATATATATATATATATATTTTTATCTTTATGAGAGAAATGTCAGAATTGCCCCATACTGGAGGTGGTTAAGCAAGAGTCTGCTAAAACATTTTCTTTACTAAAGTCCATTTTGAAATGTGTCGACTTCCTGGAGAACCTTTTTAAATTACAAAGGATTTTGTTTTTGCACGGCTAAACTCTTGCACACTGAAGCTCAAAAAAGCTTTTTTTGGACGCCAGATTGCTGGCAGAAAACGCTGGTTGAAAACGTGCTATTAACAGCATTTTGTACTAACATTTATGAGCGTTTTTAATAAAAATACACAGAGGACACTCCAAAAATCCCACAATGCATTCCAAACTCCCACATGAAAATAGAACGCTGAATTCTAATTAATGCGCGTTTATCAGCGTTTGGTGTTTTTTGGGCGTTGAAAAACGTCACTTTGAATGCAAATTTTTGGCGTTCAGAAAAAAGCCCATAAACTCCACTGCGCATTAAAGCTAAAAAAAAAGTTCATGTGTGCATGAACATATAGGCTAACAGAGTGCAGTTTATGGGCTTTTTAAAAAAAACGCCCAAACTCCAATAAACAGTTTATGAGCTCCAGTGTGCATGGAATTTGTTAAGGAATTTAAGGTACTATAGTGATATTGTCGGCGGATTAGGTTTAAATGTTGGCAACACAAAAGCCTTAATGTCTTCTTTTTCCACAGGAAGCCTTACAATCAATCAAAGAATAGATATAGTGATGTCTTGTGCCTGGACCAGTCAAGGGTTAAGTTAGGTCTTATTGGAACTGATGAGGTAAGCTCATACAAAGGTGTCATTTTGTCATATTAAATGTAACCTTCTGCATATAGGCTTACAACATATGTCAGCAGCATTTTTATTTTTTGCTATTTTTTACCTTTTTTAGCTTAAATGCTCTGTGGCTCTTTTACTGCTAAAGGGATATAAACAATACTCCTGTTCTATTACAAATCTGAGACTGTACAGATAGTCCTTATGTAGGCAGAGTGTCCTATTCTCATTCAGTTAACCACTTCACCCCCGGAAGAATTTACCCCCTTCCTAACCCGAGCACTTTTTGCGATTTTGGCACTGCGTCGCTTTAACTGACAATTGCGCAGTCGTGCGACGTGGCTCCCAAACAAAATTGAGTTTTTTTTTTTTTTTTTTCCCCCACAAATGGCTTTCTTTTGGTATTTGATCACCTCAGCGGTTTTAATTTTTTGCGCTATAAACAAAAAAAATAGCGACAATTTTGAAAAAAATGCATTATTTTTAACTTTTTGCTATAATAAATACCCCTGAAAAATATATACAAAAACATATTTTTTTCCTCAGTTTAGGCCGATACATATTCTTCTACATATTTTTGGTAAAAAAAATCGCAATAAGCGCAAAAGTTATAGCGTCTACAAAATAGGGGGTTGTTTTATGGCATTTTTATTGATGAGTTTTTTTTTTTTTTTTTTTTTACTAGTAATGGCGGCGATCAGCGATTTAATTTTTTTTATTTTTTTTATCGTGACTGCGACATTATGGCGGTCACATTTTTGGGACCATTGGCATTAATACAGCAATCAATGCAAAAAAATCGCATTGATTACTGTAAAAATGTCACTGGCAGTTAAGGGGTTAACCACTAGGTGGCACTGTAGGGGTTAAGTGTGTCTTGGGGAGTGATTCTAACTGGGGGGAAGGGGCTGTGTCTGACACATCACTGATCGCCGCTCCTGATCACAGGGATCAGAGATCAGTGTCATTAGGCAGAACGGAGAGATGCTTGTTTACATTAGCATCTCCCTATTCTTCCTCACTGTTAGACGATCGTGGGTATGCCCGTGGACATCAAGTCCGCGGGACCCGCAATCACAGTCACGGAGCCCCAGGCGGGCGCCCGAGAGCCGCCTCCTTAATGGGCAACGTACAGGTACGTTAATCTGCCTGTATGTTCCCTTCTGCCACAGTATATCTGTGTGAGGTGGTCGGGAAGCAGTTAAGGAAAGGTTTGGTCACACAGTTTGTCCTGAACTTTAATATCCTTGCAGCGTTTACGACTTTACTAAACAAAATTAGTTGCACTTTCCAGTGCAATAGGCAAGTGTGCCACAAGATGGCGATACATTAGTTGAAAAGAAAAGTTTACTTTCTTCAGTTTTAGCTTTGGCTCCAGCTGTATTTCACCATTTTGATGGTCTAATGGATACATGCTGTATTTATAGATTACATCAGTTGGTTTAGTACCAGTTTTTTTTTTTTTTTTTGCAGTGGTGGTGTATCCATTTGAATCAATTAAAAATGATTGAATTTGGCCAGTGTTTTAGAACCACGTATACAAAAATATTCCACAGGCCTATTAAAGCAAATCAAGTGATATTTAACCACTTTAATGCCAGAGCGTGTGTTTTTTTTTTTTTTTTTTTGCAATGTCAATGTCTCGGTTGCACACATCTTTTAAGTTTTGTAGTCTGCACCAACTTTTTTTTTTTTTTCTTTCTGTAAAGATGGGGGCTTTTGTTCAGTAGCAAATATGGATACATATATTTGTTTTTTCTTTGTTTTTATTGGGGGTAAATTGTAGGTCATTTTAAGAAAATGCAATTTCTTGTAGTCTTTACTAAGACAGCATTTACATAATTTGCATGCACCCCATATCATTTAATATTAAGAACATCCGCCTCAGCGTGCTATCCCATCAGTGCGACTTTTATGTAACCTAGCAGAATGGTAAAACTCAAAGTGAACTTATGCTTTTTACTTCAGGAGAGCTAGGTTGCGGAGCATGCAGTGAAAAAAAGTTTGCATAAATTGGAGGCATAACATTAAGATACAGTGAGGAAAAAAAGTATTTGATCCCCCTGCTGATTGTGTGCGTTTGTCCACTGACATAAAACATGATCAGTCTATAATTTTATAGGTTTATTTTAACAGTGACAGAATAACAACAAAAATATCCAGAAAAACGCATTTCAAAAAAGTTATAGATTTTCATTTTAATGAGTGAAATAAGTATTTGACCCCTTCGCAAAACATGACTTAGTACTTATTGGCAATCAAAGGTAAGACGTTTCTTGTAGTTGGCCACCAGGTTTGCACACATCTCAGGAGGTATTTTGTCCCACTTCTCTTTGCAGATTCTCTCCAAGTCATAAAGGTTTTGAGGCTGACGTTTGGTAACTCGAACCTTCAGCTCTCCACATTTTTTTATGGGATTAAGGTCTGGAGACTGGCTAGGCCACTCCAGGACCTTATCGTGCTTCTTCTTAAGCCACTTCTTTGTTGCCTTGGCTGTGTGTTTTTGGTCATTGTCATGCTGGAAGACCCATCCACAACCCATTTCAATGCCCTGAGAGAAGGAGGTTCTTGCCCAAGTTTTGACGGTACCTGGCCCTGTCCATCGTTCCTTTGATGCGGCAAAGTTGTCCTGTCCCCTTAGCAGAAAATACCCCCCAAAGCATAATGTTTCCACCTCCATGTTTGACGCTGGGAATGGTGTTCTTGGGGTCATAGGCCGCATTCCTCCTCCTCCAAACACGGCGAGTTGTTGATGCAAAAGAGCTGGATTTTGGTCTCATTTGACCACAACACTTTCACCCAGTTCTCCTCTGAATCATTCAGATGATCATTAGCAAAGTTCAGACTGGCCTGTACATGTGCTTTCTTAAGCAGGGGGAACTTGCGGGTGCTGTAGGATTTCAGTCCTTCACGGTGTAGTGTGTTACCAATTGTTTTCTTGGTGACTTTGGTCCCAGCTGCCTTGAGATCATTGACCAGATTCTCACGTGTAGTTCTGAACAGAATATCAACCAAAAATCCAGAGGACAAACAAATGATTCAAATGTTATAAATTGAGTTGCAGTTCAGTGAGTAAAATAAGTATTTGATCCCCTACGAACCAACAATAATTCTGTCTCCCACAGACTGGTTACAGTATGGGCTCATGTGGTACACAGATTAGTCCTCTCAATTTTAAGAAGGTGGGCCTAATGACAACTTATGTGCATAAGACACCTGTCCACAGAATCTCTTCCTTCCATTCAAGCCTCACCATAATTTTTTTTTTTTTTTGTTTGATTGAAATTCAAACCTCACCATAATGAACAAGACCAAAGAGCTGTAAATGGACATCAGGGACAAGATTGTAGACCTGCACAAGGCTGTAATGGGCTACAAGACCATTAGCAAGAAGCTTGGTGAGAATAAGACAACTGTTGGATCGATTATTCACAAATGGGAAAAAATATAAAATAACCATCAATCTTCCTCGGTCTGGAGCACCATGCAAAGTTTTTTTCCTCATGGGTTAAAAATGATCATGAGAAAAGTGAGGGATAAGCCCAAAACTACGCAGGAGGAGCTTGTGAATGATCTTAAGGCAGTTAGGACCATAGTCACCAAACAAACCATTGGTAATGCAACGCACCGCCATAGATTGAAATCCTGCAGCGCCCGCAAGGTCAACCTCCTCAAGAAGGCACATGTATATGCCCATCTAAAGATTGCCAATGAGCATCTAAACGATTTAGAGAAGGATTGGGAGTAAGTGCTGTGCTTGGATGATATATATAAAAAATGTGAATACCGCGCTGTAGCAAAAATCTGAAAAAAATAAAAAAGCAGCTGCTAGAAGTGAGATGCACACAAAAGGCAAATAAAGAAAAATTATAGCAGCACTAAAAAATGCTTGAATACACACTAGTGTCGATTAATAACCATAAAATTTAAACAGTGTAATACCACAAAGGACAATAATGTATTGATCAAACTAATAATAAATTCAGTTAATAAATTGATCAAAATAATAGTGAAAATCTGTGAAATCAAGGTGTATGTAATACAAAAAATAAAAAGTAATCATGAGTGAAAAAATTGAATGAATGAAAATCCTTGAATGTGAAAATCTGAAATTTAAAAGTCTAAATAAATTCTTCTCTCCGTGACAACCGTCCAAATTAATAAATCAAGTGTTCGGAGACGAAGTATCAGGGTGTTTAGGGAGAACAAAAAACTATTCCGTGACAAATCCACCACCATATGTGATCACCATATAGAATGAAGGCTTACCAACTAGCAAGCAAATGGAGCTTGTGACCTAAACTCGGTCAGGGTCTTTTGTCAGGAAGTATAGCGGGTGCCTCCAATCTCGGACTCTTGTCTTAAAGACAGGGCAGATATCCCTGGGGATCCACACTCCACCGATTTGTAAGAAATGACAACAGGCTCTCCTGAGCAATAAGAACTCCAAGGGCGGTTATGGGCAACCCAAAAAAGAAAAACTCCATGGCGTAATAACGTAGTACAGAGGGGAGATGATGAGCCTTGTACTCCCCAGGTGAAGACCAATGATGTAACTGAGGGAAGAATTTATTTAGACTTTTTTTTTTTTCATTTCAGATTTTCAGTAATTCATTTTTTCACTCATGATTACTTTTTATTTTTTTAATTACATACACCTTGATTTCACAGATTTTCACTATTTTGATCAATTTATTAACTGAATTTATTATTAGTTTGATCAATGTATTATTGTCAATTGTGGTATTATTTTTTAAATTTTATGGTTATCAATCGACACTAGTGTGTATTTAAGCATTTTTTTGCGCTGCTACAACTGTGCTTAGATGAGACCAAAATTGAACTCTTTGGCATTACCTCGACTCGCCATGTTTAGAGGAAGAAAAATGTTGACTATGACCCTAAGTGCAGTCGAGCACAAAGGTACAGGCCGTCTTTCCCGCATTGAGGGGCCAATGGACGGGGCCATGTTGTGGAAAATCTTGGATGAGAACCTTCCATCAGTCAGAAAACTGAAGATTGGTCTTCCAGCATGACAATGACCCAAAACACACTGCCAAGGCAACAAAGGACTGGCTTAAGAAGAAACGCATTAAGGTCATGGAGTGGACTAACCAGGCTCCAGACCTTAATCCTATAGAAAATGTATGGAGGGAGCTGAAACTTCAAGTTGCCAAGTGACAGCCAAAAACCCTTAAGGATTTATAGAATATCTGTGATGAAGAGTGGACCAAAATCCCTCCTGAGATGTGTGCAAACCTGGTCACTAACTACAAGAAACGTCTTGCCTCTGTGCTTGCCAGCAAGGATTTCTGTACAGTCACGTTTTGCTTGGGGATCAAATACTTATTTTACTCACTAAACTGCAACTCAATTTATAACATTTGTATTATGTGTTTGTGCTCGATTTTTGGTTGATATTCTGTCTCCATTTAAAATAGACCTATGATAAACATTATAGACCCTTCATTTCTCTGTAAGTGGGCAAACATACAAAATCTGCAGGGGATCAAAAAAATGTTTTCCCTATTGTAAGATGATACTGCGTTTTAGGTCACTCATCCGAACATGCAAAGGATTTTTTTTACATTCTGCTGCACACTTTTGGGTTTTTAATTACTAACAAGGGTTTTTTTTCTACTCCTTTAGAAAGTTGATAATCTGTAGTGATTAATCGAATTCCACCTACTCTGTAGCCAACTGCTGTAATGGGTTTATACTGTTGGCAATTATTGCCGATCTTGACACAAGTTATTTTATTAATGACTAAATTTAATGAGTCCATTACACTTTATAACACTTTGATTTTGCAGACCACTGACTATATAAATGCCAGTTTTATGGACGGGTATAAAAGGAAAAATGCCTACATTGCAACACAAGGTAAGATGTATTAATTGCACATGCTTTCAGCTTATCTATCATTGTGTGTGGGTTGCCTGAAAGTTTTATGCATCTGAAGAAATTGGCTGCATTTAACAGATCTTCATTACACTACTAGTTCCTGATACCTTTCTTACTGGCATTTCTTTTTTGTAAGATATTTATTTTGTGAGTTCAGTCCCATATAGCAACATGCAGCTGATACAAATCTTTATCTTCAATGGTGGGATTCAGCAGAGGGACCAGAAATGGTATTGTGCACAATTCAGGGTACTCTGAAGCTAATCTAAGGGTGACTGCAGCTACTTGCAGATAGGTTTTATGGACCTGGGATTTAAGTAGTCGTCTTTGGTTTTATTTTATTTTTTTACAGTAACTTTAGATGTTAACTTCACTTCAGTGGAATGACAACTCCTTGATGATTTTGTTTTTTTTAACCAGGTCCTTTGCCTAAAACATTTGATGATTTTTGGCGCATGGTGTGGGAACAGAGAGTTTTAATAATTGTTATGACAACAAGGTAAAGTTCAACATTTTCAATGTTTTCAAACAATACATTTCTCCTAACTTCCCCAGCAGTGTGAGTTCTTCAATCCCCCACAAATCAACATGACATAATTCTGTAAAGATGATTTTACTACTCTGCTCACGGACATATATGGTGTAATTCTATAAAGATCATCTTGCTCTGATCACTTTCATACATGGACATAACATGCCAGAGTCCAAAAAATTGATTTTGTGTTTGTTCCAATTTCAAATCTGTTTCAGAAAAAAAATAAAAAAAAAAAAAAATATATATATATATATACATTTTTTAGTTTTTGCTATAAAACATATCCAAAAAATAAAAGTTCATCCGTTTAGGCCAATATGTATTCTTCTATATATTTTTTGTAAAAAAAAAAATCACAAGTATACATTGGTTTGCACAAAAGTTATAGCGCCTACAAAATAGGGGATATATTTATGTCATTTTTAACTTTTTTTTTTTTTTTCTCCTGTATTCTTCATATGTTTGGGCTTTGGGGTAGAGGTTGCAAAACGGATATTTTTCTTCGTAAGAAAAGGACTTCAAGTCCGGCTGAATATAGCAAAAACACATCTAGTGTCTGCCAAAAGCATGTGGGAAAATGTGTTATGGTCTGATTAAGAAAAAATTCAGCTGTGGTTCGGATTAGACCGAAGCTGAAAGAAGGGAGCTCCAAAGGGAAACTCATTGTGGCATGTGTATTGAGCAAAATGTTTTTAATGCAAAAAGTAGGAATCGATACCAAAAGTATGAAAAAAGTCAAACCTTCGGCACATCGGAGGTGAAAACATTCACAACAATGTTGTCAAAACACACCCGGGCTCTCAGTCATTCCAACACCCCACACATCAGGAAACTGATGGGAGCTAGCAATGTATGGAGGCAAAAAAAACAGCATAGGTCCATGGTGGCCAATGATGAACAGTGAGGGGGACCGAGTATGTCAGAAGGCTCACGTGAAAATGGGCCACTATAAAAAAAAAAAAAAAAGTGTAGACTTTTTATATCCACCATATCTTATGATAGATCAAAGATGTTGCCCCATGTTTTTACTGTTAGGCATTGATAGCCTTGAAATAAAAATAAATGAAAAATTAAAATACAGACTTTCTATGGGAAGTGCAGTTTAATATTCTCACTCACCCTCTGTACTAATTAGTCCATAGGCTATAACAAAAATAAAAATAAAAAATGGTCTTGCCTGTTAAGGGAGTCCACATTTTTCTTTCTAAGAACGTGTTACTAATTCTCAATTTTTAGCATTATTATGGTTGTAGGCATAAATGTTTTTTTTTTTTTTTTTTTTTTTTTTTTTAGACCGCTTTGTTAGCTGCGTTGGCTTTGTATGCATTTGAATGCATATTCCCTTCTGTGAAAATTAGAGGAAATTAAATAACTGATATTTCCCCATTTACTGACTTACCGTGCCTTGTTCTGCACTGTAGATTTGTGTGGAGGTGACTATCAAATTAGGGGAAGGGGCTGTGCTTTCTCATGTCAGTCTCCAGCAAGAACAGAAGTGAGCAGCACTGTAGTCGGATCACCAAATCTTGATACTAGCAGTCAGAGGCAACCATGCCTTAATGGTCACACTGATGGTTATGAGACCATGCGCAGAAATACCTACACACTCACACCAATGAGGTGCACTGCTAGTTCTAAAGCGGAATTCCAGACAAAACATACATGTTTCAGGGTACTACTTAGGCACAGCACTTCTTAATCTTCCCTATAACATATATGAAATCTTCAGTTTAACGTTAGTTTTATGCCTTTACAGCTGTTATGTCAAAATGATTTTGTATGTTAATTTTAATTTTTCTTTTTTTTTTTTTCTTTTTTTTTTTTTTAATCTCTCAATAGAGTAATAGAAAGAGGTAGAATAAAATGTGGACAGTACTGGCCTCTTGAAGCAGGAAGAAGTGAAGATTCTGGACACTTCATCATCAGAAACATCCATATAGATCTTTTCCAAGACTTCAAACTAAGTCACTTGGATCTTTATAATAAGCAAGTATGTGAACCAGTCTTTTCTGATCATAAATGACAATAGAGCTGACTTTGTCTCCGTTCCTACTTATTAAAGTGGAGCTCTACCCAAAAGTGGAAGCTTTGCTTGTTTGCTTCCTCCCCCCTCCACTACTACATTTGGCACCTTTTGGGGTGGAGCAGGTACCGTTTTTTGACCGGTACCCATCTCTACTTCTGGGGGATTCCCTTACAAGGAATCGTGGCGGCAACACCCGAGAGCTGATTATAAAATCGTGGAATCCCTGGACAGGTAAATGTCCTAATATTAAAAGTCAGAAGCTACAGTTTTTGTAGTTGCTGACTTTTTTATTTTTTTGGTGGGGGGGGGGGGGGGGTTAGCTGGAGCTCTGCTTTAATAACTTTGTTTACTTTCTCGTTCATTAAAGCGGGAGAGCCACCTGAGAAAATTTTTTTTTAAAAGTCAGCAGCTACAAAAACTGCAGCTGCTGACTTTTAATAAATGGACACTTACCTTTTCCAGGTTCCAACGGTGTCGGCAGAAGATGACGAGCGATCGCTCGTCTCTCGCTGCCCCGCCGTCATCCTCTGTCAGGGAATCAGGAAGTGAAGACGCAACGTCTTCACTGCCCGGTTCCCTACTGCGCATGCGCAAGTCGCGCTGCGCGCCTCTATTGGTCCCCGCTGTGTCCTGGGAACTGTTTCCCAAGACACAATGGGCATTCTCGGATAGAGGCGGCACAGCTCGGATAATGCGTCCCGGAAGTGGGTGCAGATACCTGTATTATACAGGTATCTGCACCCCCCTCCCCCCTGAAAGGTGCCAATTGTGGCGCCGGAGGGGGGTAGGAATCCGATAAGCGGAAGTTCCACTTTAGGGTGGAACTCCGCTTTAAAGGCTCCGTTCACATCTAAGCGTTGCTATTTTACAGGCAAGTTTTTGTACAGGTGTTTTCAAGGTTAAAAGGTCACCAATGTAAAAGAGGTAAAATGCCTGTAATCTGCCAAATAAGACGCTTATGGACAGGGTTTGGCTTTAAGAGACAGAACACTCAGATGTGAACAGGGGCCATTGAAATGAATGAGATTTGTCCTGTTGGGCGTTTTTAGAGCTGAGGCTTAGAGCAGAAAAACGCCTAGGATGCAGAATTCAGAGACATTTCATTATACTACCACCTACAGAATGTTTTTGACATTGGCAAATGAAAATCAGCCTGGTGTCATCCCTTCCACTCCAAGCATGCCTCTGTTTTTTCCTACTCTCCTAATGGGGTGGCTGCCTTTTCTCTACCAGGTCTATCATAGCCTCCCTCTATCAGGGAAACCTGTAGAGATCAAGGGCACATACTTTCATGTGCCTGTTTTTTCAGCACATCGGCAATTCTTTCTCTTTGTTGTGGGTCCCCAGCTCTTTCAGTTTGTGGCCTCTCTTCCACACCCTGTATGTCCACCAAAGGCACCTGTGCTTTCCTTGTTATGGTTATCTCAAATGGCCGCACCCCTCTGTGTTTATGGTGTTGCATTCAGCATTGCTTTGTTACAAAACCAAGGAATGTGGAGTGTTCAAATCCTCCTTTATGCAGCAGTATAATCCAAATTAGAGGTCGGCCGATATGGGTTTTTCTCTGGCCGATGCCGATATTTAGAAATCACGGCGGCCGATGGCCAATATATGATGCCGATTTTTTATTTTTTTGGGCCGATTATTTTAGGCCGATTTTTTTATTTTATTTTTTTTCCGCCCTTCATCTAAAATTCCAAAAAAATCTAAAATTTCACACTGAGGCGTTTTACAGGCGCTTTTGGGCTAAAAATTGCGCCTGCAAAACTGCTCCCCTGCACTCGGGCTTTCATCGATGCGCTGGCAGGATGTTAAAAAAAAGTCCTTTGGAGCGGTGTACACCGCTCCTCCACTACTCCTGTCCATTGAAATGAATGGGCACCGCTGTCGAAGCGCCTGCAAAGCGATTCGGCAGCGTCGCCAGACAGGTGCATTTAACCCCTTCCTTGGCCGCTAGCTGGGTTATAAGCGCCCAGCTAGAAGCCGAATAGTGCCGCTAAAATTACAGTAAAGCACCGCTAAAACTAGCAGCGGTTTTACCATCAACGCCTGCCTGCTCCAGTGTAAAATCAGCCTTAAGTGATTCAGACAATTTCTTACATTTTATTAAACAAAACAAAACCTCTAATCAGTTCACTTGTATGTATAATTTAGATAACAAAAAAAACTATATCTTAAATATTAAATACACAAAAACAGGTAATCAAAACTTTGACGGAAAAAAAAATGGGCTAACTTTGCTGTTATGTTTTTTTTAATTCATTGGTGTATTTTTTCCCCAAAAATTTTTGAATGACCGCTGCGCAAATACCATGTGACATTAAAATATTATACAGGATTTTTACTTGTAAGCAACAAGTGTCAGAAAAGATTTAGGCTTTAAATGGTTAAACTGAGAACTTTTCCACACAGGGTTGAGTTCATTGATGAGAAGAAACATTGTATCTTTTTCTCACACTTGGCAGAATGCCCAGACAAGGCTTCAGGGAAAACTTCAGGCAACTTGCATTAACTTCTATCAGAAGTCATTTGCAAGTTGCGCTGAAGTTTTAAAACCGGCCTTTTTTAGCAGCACAATCGGCCGATGCCGATTTTAATTTAAAAAATGCCAAATATCGGCCGATATATCGGTTGACCTCTAATCCAAATGTCTCTGAATACTGTGTCTCCTAATGAACTCCAAGAGAACAAATTTACTGTGAGTACAAATTACCTATGTTTAGTGTTATTATGCCTCATAAACTGTTACAGTGAAAAATTGTCAGTTGTGAAATTATGTTTATGTAAACCTTTCCTGTGAGAAATGAAGCAGCTGCCATTGCTGACCACCTGAAAACGCTGATGTAGAACGAACATAGAACAAGTATTCAAATCAAAAGTAAGCCCTTATCTGCATACTTGTTCTGGGTTAGTGATTCAGAACTGATGCCACAGGGTCAGCCTGGCTGCCAGAAAACTAGAACTCGTAGAATGGGAATTCGGCAGTGGCAGCCTTTGTTTTTCTCAGGAAAGTTTTCCTTTGACCCCAAACATGTATGCCTTTTACAGAAGTACAGTATAATATATAGTGTCTCCGCACAGACTTTTTATCCCTCAACATAAAGAGCCAACTAACACAATATTGTGTTTCTCTCACATATACACAAAGGAAAAACAAAATGTTAAGTGGTGTTGCAAAAAGAACCTCCAAAATGTGCATCACAAAGTGATAAGTCCTAAAAGAACTCCAACCCAAAATTGCCCATTTAAAGTTTTGCAAACTTATTCCAAATGTGTAATAATCTCTACAATAAATCTTTAGTGCTCATGTGATACTTAAATCTCTCTCCACACGTTCTCTTCAGTGCTCCAAATGTGGTGCTTGCAAAACCACAACCATCACCTCCACATGATGTGCAATAAATATGTGGGTAGTACTGTGAGCCAGGAGTTTAATAAGTGTCCCCGTGAATGGGGGTGCCAACAAGATTTCTCCGTTGGTAAGTGCAAGAAATTTTACAGTAGGATTTCTCCGCTGATAGGTGCAAAAATATTGTGGTAATAAAAATAGAAAATAAAAAACACAACAATCATAACATATAAGGGGAAGTTGCAAGTGATTCGCCCAAATAGTGCAAAAACAGGAAGCAGATTGGCCCCTGATTAGAGCAGGCCTCTATTCAATCTCCTTCCATTATCGTGACATAGATTTATATACAACATAGGTTTTCAACATAGCAATAAAGCCGAGGGTTCAAAACACTTCATGAAGAGATGTGTTATAAATGTTACAAGTGTAGGAAGGGATTACATAACAGTGCCCTTCAGACGTATGCCGCATACAGTGCCCTAAATAGAAAATGCACCGCCTTTACTGGGACGACGAAGTCGCACTTGGTGTTTAGCATGTATCTAATTGGACAGCACATCCAGGCTAGCGGACAGAAAAAGCATTATTGGATAGACCTCTCATCGGTCCAACGAGAAGACTGACCCAATGTGTGGTAATGGTGTAATAAAAAACAGGGGGTGGTCAACCTTAAAGACACCCACAACAATCGTATTCTCGTATTATAGTTAGTCCAGAATAAGACATGAGGGGTAGTCCTGTTTATGAAAAATCTGGTTCGGTTTGCAGGGTCTTCAATAAGGTGTAGTGTATCGCTGAAGGTAATCAAGTTGCGTGGTCAGCTTAATAGACTCTAAATAGACAATAAAGATGGGTACCCTTACCAGAGCTGTTGGACTCACGGACCTCTCGGTGTGAGTCAATAGGGCTTAGGCCGGATACACCGGATGAGTGGTGGATGTATTGCAGTCTGCCAGCTTCACTGGAACGTTATCCAAACATCATTGTAGTCGCTTACCTACAGCTTGATGGAAAGGCCAGGTGGCAAATGGACAGCAACAATACTTCTTACAGGGTCTTCATCCACGGCAGCTCAGGCAAGGAAGGAAACAGAGAGAGAGGCAACTCCTCATAGTGAAAAACCCAATTTCTCAATTGGCGTTTATTAGGTAAAAAGGTTAAAAACACTTTTCTTTGCGCAAAAAAGGATAAAAATGTGGCTTAGGTAGACATCCAACCCGACATGTTTCGCCTCCTGAAGGCTTCAACTGGGGTACATGTCTACCAGCCACCGGTCTACAATATATATACCTTTTGTGTTGATATTCTAAGGGACAACACCTGATTTGGTCCACGGATTCTCATTTCCGGTATCGCTATGGCGTGCGTTCCACGCAGGGGCTCATCTAAAGCCAGAATGATGTCATCAAAAGACGTCAGAAAACCAAGCCTCACTGCCATGTCGCTAAACGTCCAATAGGCAGCGGCTTGCAAGAGCAAGCCAATCAGTATCTGGGCATCAGTAGGAGGGGATGGGCTTATAAACATATAGGCGTAGTTCTCGTCTTATGAAAGGTCCCGATCGTACGTCTAATTGCGCCTGCGCGCCTACACAATAGGGGTTGTCGTGGAGACTAAAGTAAACAGGTGGGAGGACCCACGTCTCAACGTGGCGTGTAGGATAGCGTCCCCATCTCCATGCCCTGGTGTTTACATGTTAATAGTGACGTATAGAGTTACGTCCGTATGGCTAAAGTTTGCTTTGGGGTCAAGAATTTAATCGACCCCGAGCCTGCCGGAAAGCGTGCTCTTCTACTTACGTCCTAGCTAGAAAGTTTTAAAGGACATAAAGTTTTAAACTTTCTAGCTAGGACGTAAGTAGAAGAGCACGCTTTCCGGCAGGCTCGGGGTTGATTAAATTCTTGACCCCAAAGCAAACTTTAGCCATATGGACGTAACTCTATACGTCACTATTAACATGTAAACACCAGGGCATGGAGATGGGGACGCTATCCTACACGCCACGTTGAGACGTGGGTCCTCCCACCTGTTTACTTTAGTCTCCACGACAACCCCTATTGTGTAGGCGCGCAGGCGCAATTAGACGTACGATCGGGACCTTTCATAAGACGAGAACTACGCCTATATGTTTATAAGCCCATCCCCTCCTACTGATGCCCAGATACTGATTGGCTTGCTCTTGCAAGCCGCTGCCTATTGGACGTTTAGCGACATGGCAGTGAGGCTTGGTTTTCTGACGTCTTTTGATGACATCATTCTGGCTTTAGATGAGCCCCTGCGTGGAACGCACGCCATAGCAATACCGGAAATGAGAATCCGTGGACCAAATCAGGTGTTGTCCCTTAGAATATCAACACAAAAGGTGTATATATATTGTAGACCGGTGGCTGGTAGACATGTACCCCAGTTGAAGCCTTCAGGAGGCGAAACATGTCGGGTTGGATGTCTACCTAAGCCACATTTTTATCCTTTTTTGCGCAAAGAAAAGTGTTTTTAACCTTTTTACCTAATAAACGCCAATTGAGAAATTGGGTTTTTCACTATGAGGAGTTGCCTCTCTCTCTGTTTCCTTCCTTGCCTGAGCTGCCATGGATGAAGACCCTGTAAGAAGTATTGTTGCTGTCCATTTGCCACCTGGCCTTTCCATCAAGCTGTAGGTAAGCAACTACAATGATGTTTGGATAACGTTCCAGTGAAGCTGGCAGACTGCAATACATCCACCACTCATCCGGTGTATCCGGCCTAAGCCCTATTGACTCACACCGAGAGGTCCGTGAGTCCAACAGCTCTGGTAAGGGTACCCATCTTTATTGTCTATTTAGAGTCTATTAAGCTGACCACGCAACTTGATTACCTTCAGCGATACACTACACCTTATTGAAGACCCTGCAAACCGAACCAGATTTTTCATAAACGGGACTACCCCTCATGTCTTATTCTGGACTAACTATAATACGAGAATACGATTGTTGTGGGTGTCTTTAAGGTTGACCACCCCCTGTTTTTTATTACACCATTACCACACATTGGGTCAGTCTTCTCGTTGGACCGATGAGAGATCTATCCAATAATGCATTTTCTGTCCGCTAGCCTGGATGTGCTGTCCAATTAGATACATGCTAAACACCAAGTGCGACTTCGTTGTCCCAGTAAAGGCGGTGCATTTTCTATTTAGGGCACTGTATGCAGCATACGTCTGAAGGGCACTGTTATGTAATCCCTTCCTACACTTGTAACATTTATAACACATCTCTTCATGAAGTGTTTTGAACCCTCTGCTTTATTGCTATGTTGAAAACCTATGTTGTATATAAATCTATGTCACGATATTGGAAGGAGATTGAATAGAGGCCTGCTCTAATCAGGGGCCAATCTGCTTCCTGTTTTTGCACTATTTGGGCGAATCACTTGCAACTTCCCCTTATATGTTATGATTGTTGTGTTTTTTATTTTCTATTTTTATTACCACAATATTTTTGCACCCATCAGCGGAGAAATCCTACTGTAAAATTTCTTGCACTTACCAACGGAGAAATCTTGTTGGCACCCCCATTCACGGGGACACTTATTAAACTCCTGGCTCACAGTACTACCCACAGGTTGGTTACCCCTGTGGGATTTCATGTGAAAATCAGGGACACTTGTTCGATTACCTGAGCGCTGCACTTGTGTTTAACTATTTTCTGTAAAATTTATGTCTAATTGTTGTGCTAGCTGCTACACTCTATCCAAGTTTGGCGCAATATTTTATCACAAATTTTTTGTGCAATAAATATGCTCACCTAGATTGAGAACTCTAGATCAGTGTTTCTCAACTTCAGTTTTCAAAGCGCCCCAACAGGTCATGTTTTCAGGCATTCCATTATTTTGCACAGGCGATTTGATCCGTTTCACTGCCTTAGTAATTACCACAGCTGTTTCATCTGAGGGAAATCCTGAAAACATGACCTGTTGGGGTGCCTTGTGGACTGGAGTTGAGAAACACTGCTCTAGATCATAGGAGGTTGCGTGAGCTTATTTTAACCATACACTCGACAAAGCGCCTTTGTCACCTGTTCGTTGTTGGCTGCCACGCACAGCACAGTAACAGATCCCACAGGAATAGAGTGCGGAGGAGAGGACAGCGCGCTCTGTTACTCTCTGCCCTTTTAGTCATGTGCACCCCGAGCAATCGCCGCCTACGCTGGCGCCTCCTGCCGGGGACCCTCGCGCAGTCCACAGAAGTGGAGCTCGGCCTGATGTGATTGGCGGCGGCTTCCCTGCAAAGTTTGGTACCCAGACAGGCCGTGCATTCCATAATGCAATTGGACGCCAGTCGGAAAATAGGAAGTGACAGCGACGTGATTGGTTGGCTTCTGGCTTGCGCAAGCTGTGGAACGCAGTCCTGATGCTGTTATTGGACAATAGTTTTCATGGGACAGAGTCTGCTTCCTGGTTTTAGCAGAGCTGAGGGGCGAACAGAGGGCTGTTGGAATTGTCCATTTTGGGGTGCTTTCTACAGCTTTGGGGCTTGAATGACATTTGTAGTCTTGTGTGTGAGCTATGAGCTGACACATTCTACTGGCAGCCATGGATATGTCCATATACTGCGCACAATCTTTGCAACTTCTCTGCCTGAAGGAGAACCGATCATGACTGGGCTTGTGGAAGAATTGTTATATGTTCAGGCTTAAAGGGTTTGTTCACCTTTTTTATAATTAAATTTGCAGCACAGAACTCCTCTGTTAAAAAAAAAAAAAAATTTGCAGCACAGCCAAGGAGGCCCAGAAGTTTACAATTCATGGTTTGCAAATCATCTCCTTACATCACCTTGCAGACCACTGTCCAAAAAAATCTGCCCTGTAGATAAAAACAAACTGTGCTCTTATGAACAATACTAAATGTACTCCTCCATAGCTGAATTTTCTGGCCTTCCCTAGGACATTTCTATGAGGGACTAGCCACTTTTGCTCACCTCCTAAGAGTCCCGCTACCTCAGATTCAAACACTTCACATGCACTTTCTTCCCTGTTGCCATGGTGATGAGCTCAGCATCATGGCACTGGGGGTAGGTGGTGCACAGCACGTGTGCGATGTTTGAGAGAGGGCATCAGCGGCTGGAGTGCCACAGCAACATCTTTTCTGGATTCAGATAAGGCGGTGCGCTATCTACCCCATGGCATTGTTCTGGGCACCTTTAAAAATTGAAAGGAATCGTATTCATGGTATTTGAATCTGAGAGAGTGTGCTCTTGTAATGGCAGAGATGAGTACCCTGTGTCGTGCATCTGTAAAAATGGACATCAGGGCTACATAAGAGAAGGGATTTTTTGTTAAAAATAAAGCTTTGTTAAAAAAATAAAAATAAATAAATGGCTCCTAACTTTTTTAGCTGGCTCCTAGATTCAAAGCAAATTTGTCAAGCCCTGCACTGGCCGATAAGAATCTTCCACTCATTTTGCTGTTCCCATGCCACTTCCCAAAAGATACAGGAGGCATTTTCAGTGTCTGAAGGCTTTTTTCCCCAATATATCAAACAGGCCTATCTACATTTTCTGTGTATGGCTTTATTAAAATAAAATCGCAATAAACAAGATGGCATGTATATTAGCTTCTATAAGAGAGTACTGCTGTGAGGGATCGATCTCCAGCAAGTCTCATCTGACGGCGCATGATAATGTCACTACAGGGAAGGACGCACATCTGTGTTCCCAATGCGGCACAGGAACTGCAAAAGGAGTGGAAGAATTTTTTATATTGACCAGTATGTGGTTGAAACGAGCTCATGCAACCTCCTATGATTTCAGTCTCGACCTCAGTGAGCATATATTTATTACACAGAGGTGATGGTGGTTTTACAAGCACCACATTTGAAGTACTAGAGAGAGAGGGAGATTATTATTTTTTTTTTTTGTAGAGTTTAGAGTGTTTGCACTGCAATTTTTCTGTTTTTTTTATTTTTTTTATTTTTATTACAGTAGTACTAAAGTATACGTAGAGACCTGTACGATTTTCCTTTACTGTGGGTATAGCATTAAAAAGTTTTTTTCAAATGAATGCATATGACACTACACATTGTGATGCACCCAAGCAGCACGAGCCGAGCAGATCTTTTTGAAATTGAATATGGTTTAACATTAGATTACAGTAAGTACTGTTGCTGTGAACATGGTAGCAGTCAACCACAGCTTGACACAAGTAGACAAAACCTTATCCTGCATTCACTAGCTACCCTGTGCATACTTGGTCTAGTTTCTGCAAGCTAAACCCTTTTGCAGAAACCTTGGAAAAATCTCTCTAGGCAACATCAAAAACATGTTGGAGAATAACAGCCTAAGCTTAATGGGTCCCCCTTTTCATAACACCTTGTATATACCTGAGATTAGAAGACAGCCTGAGCCTCTGCCAGGCAGGGTGCTACACTTGTCCTATTCCTGAGCGTCACGTATTTGGCTTTTTTCCCCAAAAGTTGTATAATTCAATCCTGCGTGGGGTGAGTAGACCACACATGCACAGACCCTCTGACTTGGTGTACAGCACGAGTACCCATTCATCTGTGGGTATGTAAATATCCTTTCAGCATCTAGGAATAGTTGCCTATAATGTAGCAATGTGTGAAGGTAAAACTTTAAATACCCATTCATTTACAGTAGTTATACGTTTACATTTGTTCTGTTTTTCTAGACTGATGAAAGCCGGAGTGTTGCACATTATCAGTATATGAGCTGGCCTGACTTTGGTGTGCCTAAATCTGCATCTGCCATGTTGGACTTTAGAGCCCAGGTAAAGCAGCACCAGGCAGTGGCTGTGCAAGCCATTGGATCTGAATGGACTGGACACCCTGCAGGACCTCCAATTGTGATTCACTGCAGTGCAGGCATTGGGAGAACAGGTAAATATTCTCTAAAGCTGTTGAGACCTGTTAAGGGAGTGCTGGTTGAACCGAGATAGAGCGGGTCTGAGGAAATAGAGCTGAAATCGTGCCTTTTAATGTCTGAGTAAAAGCATAAAAATGGCTTAATAGTGTAAAAATAAAGTAAAAAAGGATTCTTGAGATCTCTGTGGGAGACCGTTGTCCCCTGCAGTGCTACTTTTCCACCAATGGAAGTAATCAGTCTTTCAGATTTTAAAGCAACCTTCAGAGGTTGTGACATCATCAGCCTGCCTCTCTGACTCAGAGGAAGCTAGCTTTGTGTTCATTGCTAGAATACATTGCTTTCTATGAATTGCTGAGCGCCACTCAGACACTCTATTGTGTTCCAGGTATAAGACGGTAAGGTCTCGGCTCACACCCAGAACACAGTGTGGTATGCTGTATGTAGTCTCAGCTACATACAGTTTATACAGCACATCCAGCGGCCTCACATGTTAGCGAGGGACATAGTTTGTTTGGGCAAAGCTGAACACTATGAAAAGTGTAACAAAAGCTGGAGTTCAGCTTTAATGATGGACAGCATCATCCAACCCACTTCCCCTTCGCCCAGGCTATCATGTAATGGGACAGTTTTATTTTTGTGCAAGTTATGTACATATAGTACATCACAGTAATATCACAGGTTTGATGAACCTCTTTAGCTCCTGAAGAAATGGACTTTGATCCAAGAAATTCAGAGTTACAGTCCTTCCATTGTCTCCTCTGTGAGATCTCTTGGACTCCATTAATACAGACAGGTATATGAAATCCATCATAACAGGTAATCGCCACAAGTAATATAATTGTAAATGGAATTTATGGAGTATTGAGTATCTCTCTGAATGAATATATACATAAAGTTAATTTGTTCACTATCGCTAAAGTTTCACGTTTTTAGTTCTTTCAACTTTGTGTCAATTTAGGGATGTAGGTTTAAATCTTGACCTTGGTGACCGTGTCTGCATGCTGTTGTGCTATTGTATGTTGTCCTCTTGTATGCGATCATTCTATCTTTTGACCGCTTGCTAGAACCAAGCAACTGGGCGGGGTCTCGGCCTTTAAAGTGGCTGTAAACTATCCTCGATAAATTTTTGCCATTTAAATCAATAATAAGCACTGTACTAATTGCTCTGAATGGATTGATTCTAACCCCTGCTTCATTTGCTTGTAATCTCTCCTGTTCATTTTCATGATGTCACCGGCACATGCGTATATCCCTCCCCCCCCCCCCCCCCCCCATTAATATACATCCCCTCTCTGCAGCACTGTTCCGAGACTACGGTGCCATTCAGTTCCTGAAACACCCCATGTGACTTGCAACGTCACACAGGGTGGAAACATCTGCACATTACATGGCACTACAGAACAAGGCGATCAGCTGCATTTTACAGTGTTAAAAAACCCTTCACAGTTAATATTATTTATTACTATTATTTCAGGTAATTGTATAGCGCCGTCAATTTACGCAGCGATTTACACATATATATATATATATATATATATATATATATAACAGTCCCTACCCTCAAGGAGCTTACAATCTAAGGTCCCTAACTCCCATTCATACACCTACTAAGGCCAATTTAGACAGGATCCAATTAACCTACCAGCATGTCTTTGGAATATGGGAGGAAACCCACGCAGGCACAGGGCGAACATACAAACTCCAGGCAGATGGTGTCGTGGTTGGGATTTGAACCAGTGAAGCTTTTTACTGCTAGGCGAAAGTGCTATCCCCTACACCACTCTGCCACCCATATATGTGCTGAAATGTTTGCCCACCTGTCTGTGCCTCGATATGTTGGACATTGTTGCTATATAGCAACCGCAAATGAAAACGAAGCTTGGTTACAACATAACTGAGCATGCGCAAGATAACAGCAGGGACGAACAGAAAGGGCAGAAGTAAACTGCACTGTAGACTCAGAAGACAGTAGCTAAGATGGCGCTGGCAGGAAGCAGGAATTTTAAAATCGACTGGGAAAATAGTAAGAAACATCTGAATGGGGGGGGGGGGGGGGGGGGTGGGGAGGTGGGGGGGGGGGGGGGGGAGAATATTGCAGAATTTTATGGAAATCTTTATCGGACTTGATTTATTGAGGAGCAGCATTTGAGGTGCCCTCTTTAAGGGTGCTGGCCTTTAGTTTTTCTAGCTGACTAGTGTCCACCTGCTTGTAAGCTATTATTCTAGATTGCTTATTAGCAAGCCGTGTGCCTGAATAGACTCAGAAAAGGACTTTACTGTGTATAATAAACTATATAATATATATATATATATATATATATATATATATATATATATATATATATATATATATATATATATATATATATGTGTATATATAGTGTGTATATGTATGTTATGATTTTGCTCTCTAGTGGTGCTGTCTAGAGTGCATTGGATGTGGTAAGCCCTCTTTTCCTAATTTTTATATGACCGCTTTTTCTATGCTGGAGTCGGTATTTAACATCCATATTTTTCTGCCAATAGGTACCTTTTGTACTTTGGATATATGTCTGTCCAGACTGGAGAACATTGGAACAGTGGATGTATTACAGACAGTGAAGAGAATGAGAACTCAGCGTGCTTTCAGTATTCAAACATGGGATCAATATTATTTTTGTTACATGGCGATTATTGAATATGCACAAAGAAAACGTCTCCTTGCCCCTGTGGAATGGTCCGACACTGAATTTGAGACAGATAGCGAATGATTATTCCCTCTCCACGGTACTAAGAAATGTTATGTGGGTGCATCCAAGGCCATAAGCTGGTCCAGTAAAAGTTGGCAGTGCTGGATGGCTCTGCCCCCATGCAGGGAAGTGCAGGCCCCTTCAGTACACTGCTTTGTTTGAGCTATTAATGCACTGGAAAGTGTCATAATTTATTGTAGCATGAATGCAATGGAATAACTTGCACACCGTTTCCTAGACTTGAACTTTAAGTGTACTTTTTTTCTTTGCTGTTGTGCGCAGGAAGAATTGAGTATATAGAATGTGTCACAGATCCCTTTGTAAAGTGTGTAGTAACTTGTAGATTTGTTTAGTCCTTTTTATGAATTTTATGTAAATTCTAATGTGTTCTCTAGATATGGCTTCAAAGTCTAACATTCAATCAATGACACCAAGTAGAGGTCCACATACCTGCTCACTTTGGCAGTGTTGTAAATTTCTGTACAGCTGTTAAACACGATACAGGTTTCACCACAGCCAGGAGGATGACTAGTGAAAATTCTGTTAAAGCGGAATCATGAAGTGTTATGCAAATTCTTACAAATTTTACTTTAATCCTTTCAGCAGTGAAAGGGTTAAGGGAAAAGGCCTTAAGCTGTGTTTGATTTGTTTCTGTGCGAATGATTTTTTTTTTTTTTCCCTATCTTTTCTTAAGGCACATCCAATCAAGAATTTTCTTTACTTCTCTAATGGAGGACAGGTTCAGATAACCACTGAGCAAGATGACAAATGTCTTGTGATTTGTCATCCACAAGTGTAACAATTAATAAACCTCCACCCACCAGCCATTTTGAAAATGCTGGGCTTTTCTCAGCTGTAGAGGTCCCGCAGGCTGCTCGGTAATTGCTTAGCAAAGCCTGTGGTAAAAGAATTTTGGAAGATTTTCTTTATGTAATGATATAAGCCTGTTATCGTAACCCTTTTCAGTATAGCAGCCAGTTGTTGGCAGATGATGTAGACATCACTTTCTTTAAAGTGTATGTCAAGGAAGGGTTAAACCTCCTATTATATTTTCTATTGCTATCCAGTGCTTTGTTAGGGCTTTTTATCTTCACTATCCTGCTGACAACAGTTTCATCAGACAGGAAGTGAGAGAAAATCTCAACAGCAGCAGACTATGGGACTTCTAGAACTCCTATAAAAGTTTTATTTCCGTCTGTTTTCCTGTGATCATGAAGAAACTTGAAGCGCCGCTCAAGATTGTCTCCATGCCGGTACTCAGAAGATTAGGGCAGGCGTATAATTTACTCACCCAGAAGTGCCAAGCTATATTGCGAGAGACGCCGCTCAATCCAACCAGGCAACCTGAGCCAAGTGGGGTGAAATGTGTCAGAGTTGTGTTGCCAGAAGAGTGGCTCTGGCTGAGGCCACACATCTCATTGGCTATATTGTGAGAGATGCTGCTCAAACCAACCCGATGCTAACAAGATGTGTGGCCTCAGCTAGAACTGCTTCGGCCATGCCCCTAACATTTCACCCCTCCGAGCGGGTTGAAATGTGTCGGAGGGCATGGCCAGAAGAGTGGCTCTGGCTGAGGCAACAAATCTCATTAGTGTCATGTTATATCGCCCAAACCAGCCTGATGCTAATGAGATGTGGGGTTGAATCGAGCGGGTTGAAACGTGTCAGAGGCGTGGCTGGAGTGGTTCTGGCTTATGCACACATCTTGTTAGCATCGCGTTGGTTTGAGCGGCATCGCTTGCATTATAGCTTGACAATGTGCTTGTTTTTCTGTTGAAGATTTTTTTTCCTTACATTCAGTCTGGTAAAAGCCTTGTCACTGGAAAAGAAAGCAAGGGGAATCTCTCTAACCCTGGATCGTTGTAAAAACCTGCCCAGTTCTAATACTTCTCCCACTCCAAACTTCAAAAAAAGTCACTGCCCATTGTTATGTAGGCTTCCATTTTCTTTAAAATGCTGACATTTCTTTATCCTTTTGGGTCAATACAGAGCCCTTTTTTATCAAGCAGGCCTTCTGATCTGCTGAAGCCTGACCAGTTTGAGTGTTCCAGCCTGTTAAAGCAGGTCTTGGATCATTGGAAAAATGTGAAGTGCTACTGTTTGACTCTCAGGATGAAAGGGCTTTCTGCATTTTCTGCACGTATAGGAAAAGCCTACATACAATTGTAGCCCCCCCACATTTAATTTCTCAACTTTGTTGACTGGGGAAAAAAGGATTCTTGTGAGGATGTGGCATTGAGGAACTGTCCTTCCTTTTTTTTTTTTTCTCTCCTTTATCTGACACTATATGTAGTGTATGGTTTTGCATACAATATAACACTGCCTGCATTGATGTGCCTTTTTAATGTTTGTGTAGCACAAAAATCATAATTTATCCAAATTAAAATACAAATGCTTGCATTTATATTCTCAGGGGCCTCTATTTTCCATTTCTTTGAGGGGAAGGAGTGACCTGTTCTTTCCCCTCATCCCTTCCATGTACTTGAGTACAGAAAAATCTTAAAACTGTTTTATTTTTATTTTATATCAATACTGTATTTTTTTCCAATTTATTTAATGTTGTGTACTTAAAGTATTATATTTTTTTCCTATTTTGGTACGACTACATGACAGTGGCAGCATAATACTAAATGGATCCAGCTACTGTATTTATAAACATGCTTAATCAATGTAAATGTTTATATAAGCTCTGGGATTGCAAAAATAAAATGCATTTATTTCCTTGCCATATTTAAGATTGTAGGATCTGTTGGTACAAAACTGGCAATTCAATAGAAAGCTTATAGGTTGGATTTCTGTATTCCAAATTAAATATTTCTTTAGCCTTTATTATTTTAATGCCTTTGTCTATTTCTAAACTGTCAGTCCAACAAGTACCCAAGGAGCACATTTGTATCTTTCGGTGTGGTTGCCAAGAATTGTTGACGCACCAATTTACCTTTTTATACGTAATTCAGTAAGGCATGATAGTAAGTTATTAAAGGTAACTCTATCTGTATGTACGTGTGGTTATTATTGTAACACGGGGAAGGCACTTCATTACCTTTTTTTTTTTTTTTTTTTTTCCCATTCTGCTCAAGATCATATATTGTCATGTGGAAACTTTAGAAACAATGTTATGCTGTGTTGTGTGAATGGTAAAAGCTTAACCTATAGATCAGAGGAAGCAACCTTTAGAGTATAGTGTGCTGAAAAATGTTATCAAAGAAACAAGAGTGCCAGATAGCTTTTTTTTTTTTTTTTTTTTTATATACATATATCTTGTATAACCGTGTAAATTTGCTGTCCCCTCCAAAATAACTCGACACACAGCCATTAATGTCTAAACCGCTGGCAACAAAAGTGAGTACACCTCTAAGTGAAAATGTCCAAATTGGGCCCAAAGTGTCAATATTTTGTGTGGCTGCCATTATTTTCCAGCACTGCTTTAACCCTCTTGGGCATGGAGTTCACCAGAGCTTCACAGGTTGACAGTGGAGTCCTCTTCCACTCCTCCATGACATCACGGAGCTGATGGATGTTGGAGACCTTGCACTCCTCCACCATGCGTTTGAGGGTGCCCCACAGATGCTCAATAGGGTTTGGTTATGGAGACATGCTTGGCCAGTCCTTCAGCTTCTTTAGCAAGGCAGTGGTCATCTTGGATGTGTGTTTGGGGTTATTATCATGTTGGAATACTGTCCTGCAGCCCAGTCTCCGAAGGGAGGGGGGGGGGGGGGGGGGGGAAATCATGCTCTGCTTCAGTATGTCACAGTACATGTTGGCATTCATGGTTGCTTCAACGAACTGTAGCACCCCAGTGTCTGCAGCAATCATGCACCCCCACCACCATGCTTGACTGTAGGCAAGACACACTTGTCTTTGTTCTCACCTGGTTGCCACCACACACGCTTGAAACCATCTGAACCAAATAAGTTTATCTTGGTTTCATCAGACCACAGACATGGTTCAAGTAATCCATGTCCTTAGTTTGCTTGTCTTCAGCAAAGTGTAGGCTTCCTTGTGCATCATTTTTAGAAGAGGCTTCCTTCTGGGACGACAGCCATGCTGACCAATTTGATGCAGTGTGCGCCGCGTATGGTCTGAGCACTGACGGGCTAACCCCCCACTCCTTCAACCTCTGCAGCAATGTTGGCTGTACTAATACATCTATTTCCCAAAGACAACCTCTGGATATGACTCTGAGCATGTGCACTCAACTTCTTAGAACAGGCCTCACCATGGATGACCAGAGTGGAACTTGTCTGCTTAAACCACTGTATGGTCTTGGCCACCGTGCTGCAACTGAGTTTTAGGGTTTTGGCAATCTTCTTATAGCCTAGGCCATCTTTATGTAGAGCAACAATTTTATTTATTTTTTCCCCCAGATCCTGAGAGAGTTCTTTGTCATGAGGTGCCAAGTTGAACTTCCAGTGACCAGTATGAGAGAGAGAGAGCGATAACCCCAAATTTAACACACCTGTGCCCCATTCACACCTGAGACCTTGCAACACTGTTACACGTGTATATGTATATATTATAGACTTCACACTTTCAGTCACTAAAATACATTTTTAGTAAATGCTGTAACAACTAAAAAAATGTAATATTGAGCTTTACACCTTCACACATCAGATCAGGCCTAATTACTGTACCTTCACACCACTGTAACCCCCTGCACATCTGCCCCAACACTGAACCCCACCTGCTCATCTGCTTCATCAATGTACCTCCCTGCACGTCTGCTCCACCGCCGTACCCCCCTGCTCACCTGTCTCACCACTGTACCCCCCTGCTCACCTGTCTCACCACTGTACCACCCTGCGCATCTGCTCCACCCCCATTCTCTTCTGTCTCACCGCTGAACCATCTTCACATCTGTCATAACACCCTTTCTCGTCTGCCCCACCACTGTATCCCCCCCCCCCCCCCCCCCCCCCTGCGCATGTGTTCCACCAATGTACCTCCCTGCTGTAATCCCCTGCTCATCTGACCTACCATGTACCGCCTTTCTCCTCTGCCCCAACACTGAACCCACCTGCTCATCTGCCCCATCACTATACCCCCCTGCTTTTCTGCCCCACCACTGAACCCCCTTCTCATCCCTCCCACCACTGTACTCCTTGCTCTTCTGTCTCACCACTGTAACTCTCCCCTGCTCATCTGCCCCACCACTGTACCTCCCTGCACATCTGCGCCACCGCTGTATCCCCGTGCTCTTCTGTCTCACTACTGAATCACCTTCTCATCTGTCTTAACACTGAGCCCATCTGCCCCACCAATGTACCGCCTGCACATTGTCCCACCGCTGTACCCTCTTCTGCTCATCTGTCCCACCGCTGTACCCTCTTCTGCTCATCTGTCCCACCGCTGTACCCTCTTCTGCTCATCTGTCCCACCGCTGTACCCTCTTCTGCTCATCTGTCCCACCGCTGTACCCTCTTCTGCTCATCTGTCCCACCGCTGTACCCTCTTCTGCTCATCTGTCCCACCGCTGTACCCTCTTCTGCTCATCTGTCCCACCGCTGTACCCTCTTCTGCTCATCTGTCCCACCGCTGTACCCTCTTCTGCTCATCTGTGATATGCAGAGTGGTGAAAGGAAGTGGAAGCCCAGGTGGCACAATTGGTTACCCTATACGGGTAACCCCCCCCCCCCCCCCCCCCCGCAGCGAATACGGGAGGCACTAGAAGATTCAATAACTGAAATCAAAGAATATATTCTAATGTGGGTCTATATAGTCTATGGAACGGGAACAAACACAAGACCAGTGGACACAAAGTGGGAGAAAAAAAAAACATTGATCCAATCAAAAACTAACCCACCCAATGGCATGTAAGTAGTAGAACACCCGGGGTCAAGGCAGGACTCAGTCCAGCGGCGGACATGCATCTCTGCATTAGGAGGGCCCCCAATCTGTGGTTGCCCTCCCCTTCTTCCCTTGATGATGGCCTTCGGCCGTTCTGCATGCATGGGTCACGTGTGTACCCAAATTGCGCATGCGCAGTAGGCGAGACGGTGACGTCAGCTGGCGCATCTTGACATGTGTTGAGTTGAAGGCTCTAAAAGGGTGCTTTGGGCAGCCTTCATTCAGATGACTGCCACCCGGGGATAGACTTCTTCACAGGCATCTAAAGGTATGATGGATTTGTTCAGCTCGCAAGATACAAGACCGCTCCAGCAGCCACTTAGATCAGCCAGTGGTACCTGTGTTTTCATGACAGAAAACCGCTGGCTTGGATACCTGTTGATATTTGGTAGTTTATGCAGCCTATGATGTGGACCAATGGTCCATATCTTCATATGCACTTACTGCACCTCTTTTCTTTAGCCTACGGCTACAAGGGACCTATCGCTGGCTACGCTGGATCACTGAACATTGCTTCTTACATATAAGTCTACCTGCCTGTGCCTTTGGAATATGGCTGTGGATTGAGTCCTGCCTTGACCCCCCCCCCCCCCCCCCCCCCCCCCCCCCCCCCCCCCCAGGTGTTATACTGCTTACATGCTATCTATTTTTTTTTTCTCCCACTTTGTGTCCCACACTTTTCCCCCGTCACAACCTTTTTTTCCCCTTCCTTCCCCCTTTTCCCCTTCCTTCCCCCTTTTCCCCTTCCTTCCCTATCCTTTTCCCTCTTCTCCCACCCCCCCTTTTTTCCTCCCTTCCAAACCACTCTTCCCCTTTATCCTTCCTTTCCCCTCTTTAGTAAAGTTCTGGTATATGGTTATTGAGCCAAAGAGGAGGGTGGGAGTGAATGTGTCCCACTTTTACCTTTTTTTTTTTTTTTTTTTTTTTAAGAGTTATTGCCCATACTTTTTGGTTGTGTGATAGCATCCCATCATTATATCGGGCAGATCTTCTATGTGCTTGTCATCCACAAAGAATGGCCTGAATAGGGGAGTCAGTGGATTGTCACACACCAATGCTCTATAGCGCTGCATTTTAGTCGTATTATAATAATACATGTGAGATAGTTGTGAGGCTAGGTAATATTCCTGCAAGTCTGGGAGGGAAGTTCCCCCCCATGAATGTGGGGTTTTTGAGAACGTGCCAAGCCAACTTATGCCTGCCATGTCCCCAAACAAATGACTTAAAGATAGCTTCCATTTTTTTTTTTAAACTTTTAGGGGAATGCATAAGTGTGCGTGCTATACCATGTAGAGAATCTTAGGTAATAGGATCTTCTATATATATATATATATATAATCATTAACACCCAGAGGCAATTTGGACCAGGTTTGCATTTTGGTTTTAATTAGGGAGAATAAAGGTTCTATATTAAGAGCGATGTAGTCCCCTAGGTTCCTCGTGACCTGCACCCCCAAATATTTAATCAAGTCTACTTTAGTTAAAGGGTCAGTCTGGATATATATGTGGGGGGGGAGGGAGGAAATGGTCTAAGGGGAGGATCTGAGATTTATCCCACTTTATGTGCAACCCAGAGAACTTCCCATCCTCTCAATAATCCCAAGCACGGCCTGTAGCGATGGTCCCTGATCTGCCAAATACAGTATAGTATTTTCTGCATAAAAGCCTATTTTTTTCCAGAGACGTGCCCAGGCGTAGTCCATCTATGTCAGGCGCTGCCCCGATGGCAATGGCCAGGGGTTTAACTGCCAGAGCATAGAGGAGAGGGGAAAGAAGCCACCCCTGACGTGTGCCCCTCTCGAGGGGGAAATGGTCAGATAGCCACCCGTTGACAAATACTCGAGCTTTAGGTGACTGATACAGAAGCTGTACCCATTTGATGAAATTTGCCCCGAACCCATATCCCTGGAGGCCACTCTACCGAATCAAAGGCCTTGGCTGAATCCAAAGCCGCCACCACCACCACCCTTGTACCAAAATTATCATGCTGAGCCTGAATATTCATAAATAGTCTCCTAATATTCATGGCCGTATTTTTCCCAGGCATAAAGCCAGTCTGATCAGGGTGTACTAATGAGAGAATGACTGTTAAATCGAGAGGCAAGTATTTTGGCCAGTATTTGTATGTATAGCTGGAGTAGGGATATAGGGCGGTAGGATTCGGGGTAGTGGGGATTCTTGCCTGGCTTGGGGGAGGACTATAATTTGTGCTTCTTGCATGGAGGGAATGAGTACTCCCTTGTCAAAGATGTTTTGGTACAGTGGTTTAAATTTGGGGATAAGTAACTCCGAAAAGGTATTGTACAATTCTATGGGCAGGCCATCCAGACCTGGAGCCTTGGATAACTGAGACAGTGCTTCCGTAACATCATTATGTGTTTATGGGTGCTTCAAGCATTTGTACTTGTTTGGAATTAAGTTGGGGGGGGTCAGTAATGGTATCACCCTGTGGTGTGGTCAGGGAGACTACTACTGCTGGTTTGTCGTTTAAATGAGCTACATGCGCTAGCAGTTTCCCTGCTCGCTCTCTGTGCTCGAACACTCGCTGTTTGCAGAAGAACACTTGTTGTCTGGCTTTCTCTATGTGCAGTTGTGTAACTAACTGGGCTTGCAGTTTAACCCTTTGTAGGTTGTCAGGGCTGGGGTCCACACCATATGCAGTTTCCAACTCTTGCAGCTTGTCCGATGACCTCTGCAAAATGAGCTTAAAGGACAATTTAAATCTATTTATCTTTGTTGATCTAATCCTTCGGACCTGCTCATTTAATGCGTCCCAGTCCATGGCACAAGTGGACATAGTACGTTTGTTATTAAGGAAAAACTTCAATTCCCCTGCAATAGCTTCAAGATCGGGTATGACTGATAGCCAGAATGGATTAAGTCTCCATATGTGGGTAGGGGAGGATCCCAATAGGGAGACCATCATCCAGCATGGGGAATGATCAGATAGGGCCCTAGGGGCGAATCCTGATCCCGTAACCTTGGGTAACAGTGTACTAGACACCAATATGAAATCTATCCTGGACATTGTATTATGACTGGTAGAGTGACACGTATAGGCTCTTGTGTTCAGGTTCCGCTTTCTCCATATGTCAGTCAATGCAAATTCAGCCAGTATACGGCTTAGCCTGGTATGTTGTGGCATATTGGTGTGAGACCCGTCTTGCATTGGTCTGTCCAGCGCTGGGTTCATGGTCATGTTGAAGTCCCCCTTCCACACCACTGGGACCGTTGGCAGTGTTCCGTTTGAGCCTGTCACACATACCCCTCATGTTCCATGTTAGGAATTTAACTGAGTTCATATTAATTTTGGAGTATTATGTCTATGGTGGGACCAGCAGGGTAAAATCCAAATAACACACATGTTTCGGTTCCTGTGAACCTGCTTCTGTAGTCCACATTTCATACCAACAGCATCCCTGGTGTGCATACCAATAGCGGAACAAACATACAATAAAGCGGCATTTCCTATAACTATGAAATAAACTTTGAACATAACCCTTACCTCCCTGCGCTGCACCTCCCCAACTTGGTAAGAGCATACATTCCCTAACATCCAACATGTTTACCAACATCCAGCATGTTTAATCGTCTGGAGGCGCATTTCTTAAAGTGGTTGCCAGCAATATAAATGTTTAGTTAACAAAAATCACTGTCACGTGTGAGGCAAGGCAGGGAGGGGAGGCTGAACCGCTCCATTGTTCCCTCCATGTGGGCTTCCCATTGTTTGTACACAATCATGTGGTAGGATGCAAATAACCCTGACTGTGTACTCCTGTGTGTGGTATGCGTCATCTCTTACATCAAGTACATGTCTTTGCATTTATCCAATCGGGGTGCGCCTCACGTAATAGTTGTTTAGTAAATATCTGGTTGTCTGCCCAGACCCGCATGTTCTCCGTTAACCGGGGGGTATGTGAAAAGGGGCCATCTTGTGCAGCAGGGGGAAAGAAAATGGTTAACACATAACCCTCCTTCAAACTTTGGAATTATAACTCGAGAAGGGAACAGTACAGCAAAGATAAGTGGTGGAGGGAATGAAGGTTCCCCCCTAGGCAATATAGACATTATGCCCTTCCTTCAGAAATAGTTGGAAGCCATACTCGCTGGGATTACATGTCCAGCAGTCTGTTAGGCTGTTAGCAGTCGAAGCATGCCGCGGCCGGGTCATCGAAAAACTGTACACGGCCAGCTTCCTCTACGCACAGTTTGGCAGGGAACAACATTGCATATTTGAGGTGCTGTGCTCGCATACGGCGTTTGACCTCCTGAAACTGGGATCTTTTCCTCTGTACTTCATTGGAGAAGTCCAGGAACACCGCTATCTTGCCATTACCCATCTGGATGTTACCTTTCTCTCTGGTAAGCCGCAGTATTTTGTCCCTGTCCTGGAAATTTTAAAACTTTGCTATGAAGGTACGAGGAGGCACTCCAGGTGGCGGTTGTCTCGCTGAGATGCGGTGGGCTCTTTCCACTGCGAACCTCACGGAGAAGGCCTCTCTGCCATAGGTTTTAATTGGGAGGGATTCCCAAATCCTCTGCTCGGTCATTGCCTTCTGACTTCTCTGGGAGTCCTATGAACCGGAGATTGCATCTTCTTAAACGATTTTCCATATCGTCTTGATGTGAGTGCAGTTGTTGGATTTGTGACTCAGCGGATGTAGGAGATCCTCCCCTGTCCCTATGCGGGTCTCAGTCTCCATGGCTCGCTCCTTCAATTTAGAGAGGTCTTGCCGGAGAAGGGAGATGTCTATTTTCACCTTATCTATTTTGGCGATAAGGGTACCTTGTAGCGCTGCTATGGCATCCAACACTTTGGCTGTATCAGGTGCATGATGCTCAGTGTCCGAGCACGCGTCTGCGCCATCTTCGGCCTGCTGGTCCTTATCATGCCGGCGGTATTGCGCAAGCTTGTCTACCACCCCGGTTGTCCTTTTTGGCGGAGACATATTCTCTGCTCAGTCTGGGATCCAGAGGGATAGCTTTCAGGAGTTTCAGCATAGAAAGCTCACTCTACCCACGTCTTACTCCATCGTTTGCCAGGCCACGCCCCCGCCCCTACTTTCTTAACCACCTAAATCGAGGCATTATTCTACATTGTTTGGGTACAGTGTTGCAAAATTGAGTAATTGTAAAACTATCACAGTGCTATATACACATGGCAGCAGTGGGCTAGGTTTGGTTGCTGCTGAGGCACCACACCTGTTCCCACACAGGCAAAAACTCGTTGTGGTTTAGGAGATGCATGGGGGTGCCATTAATCCTAATGGCACCCCTATGCACTAGGAACTGCATTACACTTCTGTGCGGACTGCATTTTCAGAAAAGTTGCAGGGACCTTTTCCCTGCATTTTCAGGAGGCATAGCCGCCCATTCAAATGGGTGGCTGTGCCCCTGCCAAACACAAATTGCAGAGCCACACAAGTGTGAATCCAGCCTAAATGATCAAAGGGATTAAAGACAGAAAAAAACATAACTGATATATAATCTTATGGAAAGATTGTTTCTGATACTAATAGTGTTGGGACAGGGTCCTTTTAACTTTACACAGCTGAATTCTGAACCTGCAGTGTAAAGCTGTATTTCAACATTTCCAGCAGGGGGCAGTGGATATTTAAAAAACCCTGTACAGATTTAAATAAACAAAACTCTTACAAAAAAGACTGCACTGTAAAGTAAAAACAGATATACATTATTTTACTGCTGTATATCCTATGGATCTTTGTGTGAGCGCCTTGCAGATGTGTGCATTCTTGATCATCTCCGTTTTAATGTGGTGACTGAGGCTAAATGTGCCAGTGCTCTATACTTTGGCATAGCTGCTTAAAGTTCAATTTAGGGGTGTGCAGGAAAGGATGACGTTACATTACAGGAACATGTACAACATCCAATTTTAAATTTAAAACTAGATTATTAATACTTTACAACCTTCTTTCATTTCACTGCCCTGCTTCAAATTATCAATTGCGCTCCAAAGATTTATTTTTCAGTTCCCTTTTTTTCCCCTTTTGTTATAAATACCTTTATAATTTTCCTTTTTTTTTTTCTCAAATATGATTTTTATTAATGCCCAACATGGGCAAAGGTGCAGCAATACAGACATATGACATCGTTGAGTATAATACACAGGTAAAAACATCAGCAGTCTGGAGAGATGGGGAAGAAGCGGGGCTACAGATGCGTGTTAATCTTGTATTTCTTTGTAAACTTATGACAGTTCCTGAGTTGGTGTTAAATAATAAGTGTCTATTGCGTATATATAATTCTCCATTTAAACGAATAGGTAGGACAAGGAAACTCAAGGTACCCCTGTCCCCACGTCCATTCCTATAACCTAAGTAAGAAGAGAGTGCAGGGATGTGGTCTCTGGAGATGGGACATAATAGGGCCCTGATTGATTTATGACGGTCTTGAGTTTTAGATACATGAGGTGTTTACTCCAGTTAGAAGGCTCTAAGAGCAATTCCTTCTGGGGAAACTATAAATTGTTTCCATAGCGCCCAAGTCTTATTGTATTTTTCTTGCTGGTGTTTGGCAGTAAGTACCAAGTCCTCCATTTTACTAATATCTTCCACTTTTTGGATCCAGTGTGCCACCTTAGGTGGTGACTATCTTTTCCAACAAAGTGGAATGCAGGCCTTCGCGGCATTTAACAGGTGATGTTTAATCGACTTTTTATATAGATTTGCCAGTATGGTAGAGACATGTAACAGAATGAAGGCTGGATCCTCTGGAATAACGTATTCCGTAAATTGCTGAATTGTCGTTCTGATCATAGACCAGAACACATGTAGTAACGTACCTCTATTTCTTCGGCACCTCCAACAAAGTTCGGACACGGCAGGGTAGCAGATAGTACCATCTCGTTAATAGCTTATAATTTGTCTCTTGTACCTTGGTACATATAGAGGATTTTAGGGCAAACGTGATAATGCGTTAAACCTGGTCTACTGAAAAGGTGCTATCCAACTCCCTTTCCCATTTACTTATACAATTCAAGGTCGTGGTTTCCGCCGGGGAATTTAGAAGGTTGTACATTAACGAGAGAGCCCATGGGAGACTATCTTCTGACACGCAATGTTCTTCAAGCGTCGTTAATATTTTATCGAAACGTGGCGGCTTTGGTATTGACATGAGATAGTGTTGCGGTCGAAGGGCAGACCAAAATGGCAGTTTAAAAGTTCCTGTGACAGATCTTAGTGTTCCCAGAGAGGGCCATGAGCCATTTACTACAAAATATTGTGCCCTCGTGCGGTTAGCCGCGCAAAGTAGGTTCCTGATTTGAGGCTCTAGACTGGGGGGGGGGGGGGGGGGGGGGGGGGACTGTGGATTACCAATAAATCAGGAATGTCGGTGTGGACAGTGAATGTGCAAAGCAAGCTTGCAATCCTATGCAAAGTGTTGTGCCTATTAATGGGTGTTTCGGTAAGTGGTCGTAGCACCAAAGCGAACCCGACAGCGGAACCCTTGCTTGGCCTTGTTCTAATTGTGTCCATAACTTAAGATCTCGGTGTCTACACCAATCAATAATTCTCCCTAAGTAGGCTGCCTGTACTTCCTCACATCTGGGACCGCCAATCCCCCATTAAGCTTAGGGAGTGACAGAAGGTTGCGAGGTAAGCAAGATTTCTTATTTGCCCAAATAAATCTAGTAAATTGAGCATGTACCCGTTTGAAGAACAGCGTTGGAATGGAGATCGGGAGTGTCTGCAACAGATATAAATATTTAGGTAGTATACACATTTTAATTTGGTTACATCTACCAAACCAGGAGTGGAGGTCAGAGTTTTATTTAGTAGGGGCGGAAAGTTTAGGTCAAAATGCGGGATAGATCAGCAGGAATAGAGGTGCCTAAATATTTCTATTAAAGCTGGATTGCAGTTTCGCCATAAGAATGGTCGGCACTGCAATCCCCATAGCCTCCGATTTGCTGTAATGAATCTTTAGATTGCCTTTGCTCCGTAAGTGTCAAATTCTCTGAAGAGGTCCGGAAGGGAGACAGATGGATTTGTTAGAGAAAATAGGAAGTCGTCCGCATATGCAGAGACTTTGTATTGGGTATCTTCTATCTTAAGGCCCTTTATGTCTGGGTTCAGTCTAATTCTACATAAGAATGGCTCTAGAGATAAGGCAAATAAAAGGGGTGATATTGGACAGCCTTACCTGGTTCCATTTGTTATCTGAAAGGGGTCAGAAAGGAGACCGTTGGTTTTGACTTGAGCAGTAGGGGGTTGAATAGATCTGGGAGATCCATTTAATCATGGTCTTCCCCAGACCTATGTGTTTTAAAACTGCAAACATATATTGCCAGTGAACGCGGTCAAATGCTTTTTCCGCGTCGGTGTTAACAAATATCGATAGTGTAAGGGTTTGGTTTGCTATATGAATTAGGTTCAGTACCTTAGTCGTGCCATCCCTAGCTTCTCTAATGGGGATAAAGCCTACTTAGTCAAGGTGAATTCAAATTTTGGAGATGTCAGGCTAGACGGGTCACCAGGATTTTGGTATAACAGCAATGTGTGCCCTTAAGGAGTCATTAGCGAAAGCCGCTGTCTGTCCCAGGTTGTTTAAAAAGCAATCATACGGGGGCTAAGGGTCAGGAGTAATGTCTTGTAATATTGAAGGGTGTATCCATTTGGTCCTGGGGCTTTACGTGGTTTGGTAGAGGCAATTGCTAGTTCTAATTCCTCTGCAGTGATTGATGCCTCCAGATCGGCTATGCTTTCGGAAGATAACATGGGCATCTGTGCCATAGTAGTCTCGGAATGTTTTAGAAATTTGATTTGGTAAACTAACTTTTGATCCGTTTGAGGTCTTGATGTAAGTTTGTGTTTTAATGTCTCTGACGGATTTGGCTAGAATTTTTCCGCATTTATTTCCGGATTCGTACGTTACGAGGTGGCATCTTTGTAATGCCGCTTTGGCCCGGTAGTTAAGAAGGTCGTTAACTTGGGTGCAGAGAGAAGCTAGTTCCGCCTCTAGCAGAGGGTTGGTGGAGCATTTGTGGAGGAGGAGTTTTAATTGTGACTCCCTTTCTCTTTGAATATGGGCACCATGTTTTATGAGTATTCCCCCTAATTACTGGTTTATGGGCCTCCCATTCAATGCCAGGGTTGCAGTCTATTGTATTCGTTTGAAAGTAAAATTTTAATTTCCTGCTTACTTCCTCTAAAACCTCTGACCTTTGTGGGAGGCTTTCATTAAGTCGCCAAAACCGAGTGCTCTGGATGGGGGAATTAGAGAGTGCGTACGTCAGGATGGGGGCATGGTCCATCCAAGTCCTAAGGCCAATAGAGGAGTCACGCACCTCGTGAAGTTGGTTATGGGGAATAAGAAAGTAATCTATTCTGGAATAGGTTTTATGGGGGGGGGGGGGGGGGGGATAAAATGTGTAGTCCCTTTCGCCTGTGTGTTGAAGGTGCCAGATGTCAATTAACTGGGCTTCATGCAGTGTCTGAGCAATACGCTTGTGAGAGCTTGTTGGTACAGAAGAGGAGCCCGACGAGGTGTCTACCGTCGGCGATAGGGGGGGACATTAAAATCTCCAAGGATTAAATGTCCTGCTTGGAATTTAGATAGAGGTCTTGGTGGTCATTTGGGGCGTAAACATTTGCTATTGTCAGTTGTACATCACCTATCCGCCCGTATAATAAAACGCAAAGCATCCCTCTGTATCTAGCATAGAGTCTTGGAGAGACCATGGTAGTTTACTGGATAAAAAGGATGGAGGCCCCTCTAAATTTAGTTTTGTTAGTGGATTGGTATGTCAGGGGGAAGAATCTGTTATTAAGTACAGGGATGCGGTCTTCTTTAAAGTGAGTTTCTTGAATGAAGTCAATGTCTACTTAAGCCCACTTTAAGTCATTCATAAGCATGCGCCGTTTCTCTGGTGTGTTTAGTCCCTTCGCATTAATAGAGTAGATATGTAAATCGTCCATCCTCAATCAGGGCTTGAGCGGGGGGGATCAGAGTGGAATTTAAGGACAATGAGAGAAAGAGAAAACAACTAAAATATTAGCAAGTCACAAACTTGCATTAGCACAATCTTATCCAAAATCTGACGGTGGATGTGCTGGCAAGGGCATGTGGGGAAGTGACTAGATTAAGCTGCAGTCCGGTCCAGCCAAGCCGGTAGAGCTAATATCAGTTAGCCACCGACATATGTCCCCTTAATCCCCGATTTCCAAGCGGCTGAGACTGGAGCCCAGCCACGACCGCCGCTCGGGGACCCAATGCTCTGTGTCAACTGCACTGGGGATGTCGGGTCCGAGCACCCTGCTCCCCAGTGGGGTGTAAATAAAAGAACTCTCAGCTAGCATTCTATCGTCATTTCTGGTCTCACCGGTCTCCCGCTCTGCCCCCCCCCTCCACTGTGGGATCGAAGGGTCTTAAAGGAATAGCGCCCCCTGGAGCAAAAGCAGAGAGTTCAGAGGGAGGCGGCTGGGGGGGGGGGGCACACACAGCTGGCCCACAACACCCCGCACACATTTATCACAGGATTAAACAGGTCCTGCGTTGGTTCATAGTAGTGCCGGGGTAATGTCCCAGCACTGAGTAGTGCTGTCACACCCCCCCCTCCCAATCACCCCCACAGCAGGGGTCACGGGAATCGAGCTCAGAGAGGAGGGCTTGAGTACAACTCAGCTGCAGGTGAACATAAGGAAGTATCACTGAGCATACTTGCTCTCCATGTGGTCCATATTTATACTAGGACTATTGGCCCCATAAACAGCAGTATAACCTTAACCCAACATATAATGCAGGTAACTTCATTTAACAGTGTAAAACATGACATCAATTGCTTAGAGACGATAATAAAATAAGGCCCAACGTGGGAACAGTGCTATAATCAAAGGGCGGAACCGGGGGAAGAAGAGCCCGATTCCCCATCAAACATACAGGGAGCCGGCCCCTTCCCCCAGGGGGAGAATACATTGTTTCTGAAGTCTGCTAAATGGGGGTATGCGCCTCGGTGCCTCTCCCTGATTTTCAATCAGGCTTCCATCAACCTTCTCTGTGCTGGCATAGTTCAGATTTGGGTGTTGTATCCCCAGTGGTACGTCGCTGCATGCTTGCGGGCCAGGTCTAGGACGGGGCGGAGAATGGCTCTTCTCTGTAGGGTAGCCCAGGAGACATCTGGCAGAATCTTCACTCGTGCACTGTCAAAATCCCCCGTTCCGGCTTCCCATGCTCTGCGTATTATGCTCTCCTTATGGGAGTAGTGGTGCAGGCGGCAGGTGACATCTCTCTGCCTATTCGGGTCTGCAGCGCACGGGCCGATGGCCCTGTGAATCCGATCAAATTCCAAGATCTGGGGGAGTGTGTCGCCTGGCAGTTTGTGAAAGATATCTGCCGCAGTAGCAGAAATATCCTCTGCTCCAGTTGCCTCTGGGAGACCTCGTAGACGTTGTTGCGTCTACTTCTGTCCTTTAAGTGGAGTTGCAGCATTGTCACGGCATCTATATGGGCCTCCTGTAGATGTTCCAAATCGGAGACACGTCTTTCTAGCTCCGTTACTGACGTTTCCCCCGCTGAGAGCCTGGTGGTAAGGGACTTAATTTCACCTCTGCTGTGATTCTATCCGACCTATGAGAGATTCAATGTCAACCTTAGTAGGAAGGGCCTTTAACAGGGCCCACAGCTCTGCATCTGCCCCTGTTTCTCGTAGTCCCGGTGTCGGGGGCCTGCGACCCCGTCTGTAATGCTGCCGGGGTATCTGAGTAACAATCTGATTCCATGGATGCCGCAGGGGCTGCTGGCCGGTCATCTCGGGCCCGTTCCTCCTCGTGGTTCTGGCATTTTAGAAGTAGTGGGGGGTTGGCTGGGAGTGTGTGAGGAATTTCTCAATATCTCCTCCAGCCTTGTCGGGCTTCACTGCTCTTGTTTTCCCCTTGGTTCTCCGTCTCTTGGGGTACATGCTGTGGATGACGGGGGAGGATGGGGATCTTTGTAAGCTTAGCAAGCCAGGCTGGAGTCGGGAGCTCAACAAAAGGTGCATCCTTAGGCCCCTTTCACACTGGGGCGTTTTTCATGAGGTACAGCGCTAAAAATAGCGCCTGTTCACCGCCTGAAAAAATCCAGCCCCTTTAACTCCAGTGTGAAAGCCGGCGGGCTTTCACACTGGAGCGGTGCGCTAGCAGGACGGCAAAAAAGTCCTGCTAGCAGCATCTTTGGAGCGGTATAGGAGCGGTGTGTTCACCACTCCTTCCCATTGATTTGAATGGGAAACCGCGGCAATACCGCCGCTACGGCGGCACTCTGCGGGGGTGATTAACCCTTTTTCGGCCGCTGGCGGGGGGTAAAACCGCACCGCGAGCGGCCGAATACCGCGGTTAAAACGACGGTAAAGCAGTGCTAAATATAGCGCTGCTTTACCGTCACTGCGGCTCCCCGCCCCAGTGTGAAAGGGGCCTTTCACAGCCATGTCCAGGCTTCGCCCCCACTTTTCCTTTTTTATGTAAAGAATGCTGTGTTGGTGCATGCCAGAAAGGGGCAAGTGTTCCATATACATGTTAAGCACAACGAATACTCTTATAAGCTGTCCCGATACAAAAGGTAAGCAGTTAGTTACTGTCTGCAGCAAATTGACATCCTGCTTGATTTTGGGGCTTTACAAGAGACGCATAATACCAGTTAACATTTGCAAAGCAGAATCTCATAAAACAATCAGACGCCAATGATAACAGCATTTTTTCCCTTGTCCTCAAGATCATGATTGATAGAAGATTGGACAAAGACAGGGCAAGGGAAACTCATTAAAAAGTTTGTCACTCAAAACATTTTTCTATTTTTTTTTTTACTGATGAACACAGCAGTACTATACAAGCATTAAAACAATACATTATCTCCTGTAATTACCTGATCTCGGTATATTATGTTGCACACAGTGCTGTATAAGTGTCATGCACAAAAAAACAGGACAGGAATCATCATGAAAAACTGGTGTGGATTGCCAACATGGAATTAGGAAATAAACCAGTATCTGGTTTGAGTAATTTCTGGGAGTCTGATGACAAAAGGGATTGCCCTATATGTAGTTTTCATTTTAGGTGCAGAGGTCAATGTAAGAGGACGTATAATACAAGGCTGGTTTACAGAATAGACTTGGTGCATTAAGAAAATGGGTGATGGGGAGGGGAATCCAGATGACAGTGTCCATATAGTCCCCATGCAGGAAAGCCTTGGCTTGTTTCTGAAGGTTTCACTTCTGTTTTGAAAGGAGAGGGCAAGGCCCTCCATTGACTTGATATCTTCAACTTTATAGGGGCCACATACAGTAGTAATCTAGGGGGGAAAAAAAAATAGGAGTCCTTTTCTCTGTAATTCACCGACCGACACAGCACCTCTCTTAGCCATTGGGTTGTTATGCCATCTTTAGGAGAATACTAGGCATTACTAGTTATGTAACGCACAGAACTTTCCAGTTCCGCCCAGGCGGTCCCTTGGGTAACAACCCTCCAGCCTGCCAAGCAGCCATCAGTACGTCAACAAGCAGTATAACGTAAAGAAAAAATAGGAGGGGCTGGTGCTGTGTTGGTCGGTGAATTACAGAGAAAATGATTTTACGGTGAGTACAAAAAATCCTATTTTCTCTTATATTCACCGACCGACACAGCACCTCTCTTAGCCATTGGGACGTCCCCAAGCAGTGCCAAATGACAGGTGGGAAAAAAAAAACAGCATAAAAAAAAAAAACTTCATCCACCAGGCCAGTGGGAACTAGTGAGACTTTACCCACAAAAAAACCAGTGCGTGGATAAACCACCACAAAAACAGGGTACCCTCAACAGGAGTGACTACCCACAACCGCACCAAAACTGCGGAATGTAATGCAACAGTGCATTAACTTAACGGTACTGTGTTTTTCATCGGAAAACCAGGAAAAAAAATTAAAATATTGCATACTCAATTGCAACTATACAGCCGCCTGCAAAACTTTGCGCCCAAAACAGGCATCAGCCGATGCACTGACGTCTACCTTGTAGAACTTGGAAAACGTGTGGACAGACGACCAGGTCACCGCTTTACACACTTGAGCGACAGACGCTTGGTGTCGGAAAGCCCAAGACGTTCCGATTGCCCTTGTGGAGTGGGCCATGACCGGAAAGGGGGGCACCTGCCCTTTCAAGGCGTAGGCTTGTACTACGATCTGTCTGATCCACCTAGAAATGGTGGCCGACAAGACCGCCATGCCTTTCTTTGGACCAGCCACCGAAACAAACAGTGAGTCTGACTTCCGGAAGGGAGCTGTGGCAGACAAATACACCTTCAGAGCCCGAACCACGTCCAACGCGTGAAGGGCCACCTCCTTAGGATGTGTGTCAGCTTAGGACACAGGGATGGTAACACAATGTCCTCATTGATGTGAAACGTCGAGACCACCTTCGGCAGAAAAGATGGCTGCGGACGTAACACCACCTTATCCTTGTGGATAACCAGATGGGGAGACGAGGCCGCCAGTTCCGAAACCCTCCTGGCTGATGTGATGGCCACTAGAAAGATAACTTTCTGGGAAAGAGTCAACAGGGGAATCTCCCTGATATTTTCAAACGGCGGTTTCTGAAGCGCCGATAACACCAGGTTCAGATCCCACGGAGGGACGCACCGGAGGGACCACATGTTGCACCCCTTGAACAAAGGTACTCACTAATGAGTGAGACGCCAGGGGTCGCTCAAAAAAAGACAGCCAGGGCTGAGATTTGTCCTTTAATGGTGCTTAATGCCAATTTCTGGTCTACTCCTTGCTGAAGGAACAGCAGGATTCTGGATATAGAAAAGGAGCGCGGATGCCATCCTTTCTCCTCACACATGGAGATGTAATCCTTCCAGGTACGATGATATATCTTCCGAGAAGAAGATTTCCGTGCTCTCAACATAGTAGGGATCACCGAGTCCGATAGCCCCCGCTCCCTCAGTACCTGGCTCTCAACAGCCATGCCGTTTAAAGCCAGCAATGGTAAAGCAGGATGGAGAATCAGACCTTGAGACAGAAGATCCTCTCGTAACTGTAGTCGCCATGGGGCGTCTGCCACCAGGCACACTAGGCCTGCGTGTACCAAGGCCGATGAGGCCAATCTGGGGCGACCAGAATCACTGGAATCCCTTCGACTCCCACTCTGCGGAGCAGACGTGGTAGCAGCTTCAAACGGAGGAAGAGCATAGATCAGCTGATACTGACCCCACCTAGCTACCAGCACGTCTGACATACGTTTGCCAATAGATCTCTTGTCCTGGACATGAATCTCGGCACCTTCCGATTGAGAGGGAGGCCAGAAGACCCACGTCTGGTGTGCCCCACCGCAGGCACAGTAGCCTGAACACCTCCGGATGCAACACCCATTCTCCTGGGTCCAGCATCTGGCGACTCAGATAGTCCGCCTGCCAGTTCTCCACTCCTGGGATGTAAATGGCCGACAGGGCCAGTACATGTCGCTCTGCCCACCGAAGTATGTGAGCGACCTCCTGTGCGGCGGCTGAGCTTCTTGTTCCTCCTTGGTGATTCACATACGCCACCGCAGTGGCATTGTCTGACTGGATCCTGATCGGACGCCCCTGCAGTCTCACTAACCATGTGGAGAGACATCGCCTGATCGCTCTCAGCTCGAGCAGATTGATCGCCGATTCCTCCGTCGACCAGAGGGCCCTGAACCCCCCATCACTCCACCCCAGCCGGATAGACTGGCATCTGTAGTGATCACTGTCCATTTGAGAGGAAGGAACGACTTCCCGGACTGAAGCACCAAGGACCTCAGCCACCAGATCAGTGAATTTCTGACTAGCTGGCTCACCTGGATCTGTTGATCCAGGGTCAACTGAGATTTGTCCCACTGTGATAAAATCTCCTTCTGTATAACTCTGGTGTGGAACTGGGCATACGGTACTGCCTCGAAGGAGGCCACCATGAGACCCAGGACTTGCATACAGAAGCGAAGCGACGACCGCTTGCGGTTCATCAGCAGTTTTACCGCTGCTCTGAGAGGCTGCAGCTTGTCTGAAGGGAGAAAAAAAAAAAACTCTCGCTTCCCTGGAGTCCAGCAGCAAGCCTAGGTACTCCAAACGCTGGGTCGGTACTACCACCGACTTCTTTAGGTTTAACAGCCACCCAAACTCTTGCAGGGTCTGCACGGTGATCGCCACATCCTCCTCTAACTCTGAGGTGGAAGATGCTCTCAGGAGGAGATCGTCTAAGTATCCCATGATCGCGATCCCACGTTGCCGCAGCAACGCCAAAACTGGAGCCAATACCTTGGTAAAGACTCTGGGGGCTGATGCCAAACCAAAAGGGAGAGCCACGAACTGATAGTGGGCTTCCCTGACCGCAAACCGCAGAATCTTTTGATGCCGGAGGCATATAGGTATGTGCAGGTACGCATCCTGGATGTCCAAGGACGCCAGGAAGTCCCCTTGATGGAGTGCCGCGACTACTGAGCGAACTGATTCCATTCTGAACCTCTGCACTTTCCCAAAGTGGTTGAAAGCTTTCAGATCCAAATATTGGACGTACCCCTTCCTCCTTGGGAACAGGTTTGAGTAGAACCCCTGGAAATGTTCCGATTCCGGAACAGGTACAATCACCCCACGATACAGCAGGTCCCTTACTGCCCCCAAGAGGGCCTCCTGGCGAGCCGGGGAAACTGGTATGCTGGAGGGGAAGAATCTGTTTTGCGGCCAAGAGAGGAACTCTATTTTGTAGCCATAGGAAATCAGATCGCAGACCCATTAATCGGACAGTTTAGAGGACCACCGGGCTGCAAACTCCCGAAGGCGTCCCCCCACCAGAGACATGGGTGGGGGAAAACCTTCATGCGGTAGCACTTTTGTTTGCAGGCTTGTTAGGCTTGCGGTTCCAGGGACGTTTCTGTCCTTCCGTGGTCATCCTGTCAGACTGGGGACGTTTATGAGCGGAAAAAGCCGTTTATGAGCGGGAAAAAAAGAAGGAGGGCCCCTGCCTATGGCGTGGCTCCTTAGACTTCCTGGCCTGTGGGAGTAGAGTACCACCTGTGGCAGTCTTAATAATGTCATCCAGCCGGTCGCCAAGGAAGGGACGATCAGTCAGGGCTTTTTTGGATGCCTGGTCAGCAGCCCAGCATTTTAACCAAATCAAGCGCCTCAGCACCACTGCTGACACTGAAGCCCTGGATAACAGAGGGAGAGTATCCAGGGCCACGTCACAAACGTACTTAAAGTGGAAGTAAACCCATCGATTTAACAGTCTAAAAAAAAAGGCATGCCGTGAATGCTAACTGCACATTGGCTGTGCTCTCAACCAAACAGTCAAACCATCCAATGGCTGGTGTCATAACGGATCACATGTGCAGCACTGTGGCAGTTGAAGATTAAACGGAGGCAAAGATGGCAGCTTCCTTGGCTGAAAACGATAGGGGGGTTTACTTCCACTTTAAGGCCTTGCACTAGTTGGTCTGCTAGTTCCACGCAGACAGGAGAAGCCTGTTGTTCACCTAATTCGCGGTGCAACAGTTTCGCCCACTCAGTGTCTGCGACACAAGGGCGGATGCCAGTACTGGTCGCACGGCTGACCCCACCACCGTGAACAAGGAATGAGCCACTGCCTCGGCCTTTCTGTCCGTGGGATCCTTAAAAGGCAGGAGTCCCTTCTACTGGGATTGTGGTTACTTTGTTTAACCCGGATACTGGGGGGTCCACGACCGGAGGAGACGACCACTTTTTGAGAAGGCTCTCCTCAAAAGGGTAACGCACCGCCATGTATTTGGGGACCGAAAAGGTCCGTTGCAGTCGACCCCATTCCTTGTAAATGAACTTGTCAAAATAAGTTAGATACAGGAACACCTTAGGTGAACGGGCTGGCTTACGGGACCCAAAAGGGACCGCTACCTCAGCAGAGGAATCTGCGGGCTCCTGAATCTTCAGGGTATCACGCACAGCTGTGATAAGAGCTCCAACAAGCGCTTTGTTGCACACAGACCCGGACGAGAACTCATCCTCACTGTCCAAACAGTCCTGGTCAGCGTCATCTGACATGACAGAGCAGGGCTCAGCGGGTCCCGAGTCTGCGTCAGAACTCTCCCCAGAGGACGGGGGGCATGGGACAGCACCTTTGCGCCCACGCACCGCCTCCATCTTGGCAACGAACGAATTGAGGACTGTCGACAAGGTGTCCAAGGGTACTGCGCAGTCCAGACCCGGTTGCAATTGTCTGGATTTCGGGGGAAGAAACACCAGTTTCTGAAGTCATGCTGACCCTACCCTGTCTGCCACCCAAAGGGAACTTAGGACAGTGACAGTCCCCACCCTCCTTACTGCTTCTGGCTGAGGGGCCCTTTCCCGCAGGACTCACCACCCTGAGGGGTTCTGCGCTATCCAGCAGGTAGTGCCTGTAGTCTCTGTTGGCTCCCAGGTGCAGAGGAAACAGCTCTGTGTCGGTGGAAGCAGCTGCTAATGGCACTGAAACCTCTCTGTAGTGTGCTCAGGCTAAAAGAAAATGGCCGCCCGGCATCCAGTATAAGGACATAAAACACAGGGAAAATGGCCGCCAGAACACAGGAGCACATGCTGCTGCTAGAGAACACTGAAAAAACGTGTTCAGGCTTCCAGAAAATGGCCGCCGACGTCCAGTATAAGGACAAAAATCACAGGGAAAATGGCCGCCAAAGCCCAGGAGAGCAGCTTTCCCTTGCCCACACCTAAGATGGCCGCCGAATGCAAAACCATGAGGGACAGAAACACTCACGGGCATGGAAAACAGGACCCAGGACACAGCCAGCGCTAAACCTCCCCAGCTGAGAGCCCTTGCACAGACACACACACCCCACAGCAGTATACAGGGAGGGAGAGGGGGGATAGGGACCCCCGAATTGACCTCCCAGGGAATGCCCAGCTGCTCAATCCCACTGAGGCAGGGAGAGCTGTACTTACCAGTCCTGAAGAGCTGGGAGACATTCCATTGCAGAACTACTCACTGATCAGTACAGGGTAGCTGCTGGCCCGGCATACTGTGATGCAGACATCAGTAGCCTGGTCATATGTATGCCCCGGAGCATAAAAGCTCAACGACCACCTCTGGAGCTGAGGTTTCGTCGTGGCCTGCCGAGCTGTAGCTGCGACCTGCACACGCTCGATGGCCGGACTGGGGAGACTACAAGGTTAAGGGTATCCAGCCTGTCACCCAGCCGGCTGTTGATAGCAGATCACAGGATCTATCATCTTGCGCAAAAACCAAGCTTCTGCAGAAAAATAGACGGACAGATGGGCCCGTCAGGGTTCCTAGGTCTTTCTCCTTCACTAGGCAAAATAAAACTGATGGCTGCTTGGCAGGCTGGAGGGTTGTTACCCAAGGGACCGCCCCCTGGGCGGAACTGGAAAGTTTTGTGTGTTACATAACTAGTAATGCCTAGTATTCTCCTAAAGGTGGCATAACAACCCAATGGCTAAGAGAGGTGCTGTGTCGTTCGGTGAATTACAGAGAAAAGATCTCTCCATTTTAGGGAATAGCAAATTGTGATAGCATTCAAAAAATGCCGTTGGATGGATTTCTGATAAGTTTTCAGTAGAATAGATAATAGGAGCACTAAAAAGAAAATGGGTTCATCCGGTGTGCATAAATCTGTAAAAAAAAAATAAAATAATAATTAATATGACCTTGACTAAGTCAAAGGCTCCCAATTTGGAGCAAGGCCATAAGCCACATTTAATTCTACCAACATTGGTCAGTAAAATTTATGGAGAAGCAAAAATTGTGTACAAGTGGTACTATACTCCTGTGAAATTAGCTTGAATCTTCCCAACCCACTCCAGTAAATGTTGGAGAAATTGTGACTTGGATGGACATATTTTTCATATATGGTGGGCATGCCCGTCGATCGGTGCTTACTGGACGGACATCTCCACACTTCTACACAACATTACAAACCTTAACATTGAATTATCCCCACAGGTGGCTCTCTTCGGACTAGGCCTCTCTGAATGGCCCTCCCAATTCCACCCCATCATTACAGATATACTTATTGCCCGGCACTGGAAACAGATTTGCCCACCAACTCTTCAAGACACCATTGATATCCTCAATGAGCACCTAACAATGGAATTTGTCTTTGCAAAGGCACAGCCTACGCTTGATAAATTTTATCGCCACTGGCAATTCTGGCTACTGGACCATAGGGCCCTGCCTTGCCCTTGACCAATTTATGAGTTATCACCTATGACGACCTATTACCTGGAACAAACTGAGCCACTTGGGTCTGTCTACTGACCTGCTTATTATGCAACTACTCCTCATGACATTGAGCATTAACCTACCAACACTCCATCTCCTCTCTCCTTCCCTTCCTTTCTTCTCCCTCCCCCTCACTCTTAGGCCGGCTTCACACTGGGGAGGTGCGGGCGGCGACGGTAAAGCAGCGCTATATTTAGCTTTACCATCGTTTTAGCCACGGTATGCGGCCGCTAGCGGGGTGGTTTTAACCCCCGCTAGCGGCCACCAAAGGGTTAAAAACCTCTGCAAAGCGCCGCTGCAAAGCGCCGCTGCAGCGGCGCTTTGCCGGCGGTATCCCTGCGGTGTCCCATTGATTTCAATGGGTAGGAGCGGTATAGGAGCGGTGAATACACCGCTCCAAAGATGCTGCTAGCAGGACTTTTTTTACCGTCCTGCTAGCGCACCGCTCCAGTGTGAAAGCCCTCAGGGCTTTCACACTGGAGACACAGCAGCAGCTGTTTCGGGTCGTTTTGCAGGCGCTATTTTTAGCGCAATAGCGCCTGCAAACCGCCCCAGTGTGAAAGCAGCCTTACAGTATTTGCCTTTTATTTTTCCTCTCTTCTATGCGCTCTCCTTTGGGAGCATACGAGGTTACACTTGTTAAAATACTTTAAGTACTGAAATTCCTACCCTTAATGTTGATGTCAACCACTAACTGTATCTGTATATCGAGTTACTGTACACCACCTTTATTTTCTCAAGAAATAAAAAAAAAAAAAAATAATAATTTATGGAGAAGCGAAGTCAGTTCTGTACCATCTGAAAGATTTTTAAAATGGCTCTTGGAGTCTGGTACATATTGAGGACTTTGAGAAGCCTAAAATCCTTTGGCAATGACCAGGTGCGAACATTAATTTTAATATTTTTTTCCATTCCTTAAGATATGGTGCTTTGTCATCAGCTTTTGATGCCTGAGGTATGTACTGTATACATTGTAGTGTTGGAATGTCTCAGGGGGCCCATAGGTCAGTGCAAAGTGTTTTAAAACCCGTAAAGCGATGAGAGAATGACCTTAGAGCAGTGGAAGGGATAGGTAATGTCAGAGCCGGGTCGAAAGGGCCTGTTGGGAACTTGTTTGGACAGAGAGCAGTGTTCCAAGTAGGCAAAATGCAAGGTTTTTAAAAGCTTTTATTCAGGAAAAAGTTATGAAATGGGTCTTCTGTGGAAACTGGGGCAAACTCAGGGTTGCCCATATTCAGAAATGGTGGGGGAATGGGCAGAGGAAAGGCTAGACTACTGGAGCACTTGATAACAAATTTGTAGTGTGGGCCCTATTGTAGGATGGGACTAGGAAGCATTACCATAGAAGTCTGTTCAAACAGAGAAATCGGAGGACTATTCAAGCAGAACCAATGGCTTGATGTCCTCATTTCTACATCTATCTAATAATCTGACAGATGCCAAGCACTGTGATCTTTTGTGAGGTCTGGCAAGATTATGCTCCCATGTGGTTTGTGAAGGCTTAGGAGTTGCATTCCCAGTCTAGGGTGCTTGTCGGCCCATACAAATTTGGTAAAGACTTAACCCTGTGTAAGTAGAACATGATGGGGAGAGAGGCGAACAGATAAAGAAATGCTATTAAAATGGTTATCTTGAGAATGTTACAGTGGCCAAACAGGGAGAATAGGAAAAATAAGTCCCATTTCTGGAGCAATATGAGCACTTTTTGAAAAGAGATGGGAAATACAAGGAGTGGGATTATTTTGAGTATCCAGGTACTGAATAGGAATTGTAGCCCATGTGAATTTAAATGCGTCTTTCAAAGTGCAAATTTGTTGCCAAGATAGCACAAATGTTCATTGCCTCCCTTGTGTTATCTTCAAGTGAGAAAGCTACCCCTATATTAAACTCTTGTAAGAAGTTGGGAATAAATCTGTGGGATCGTGAGAGAGCAAAGGAGTAGGTTATCTGCATAGGCAGGTATGTTGTAGTTTTTCCCTGGGATGGCCTGGATGTTTGGGTTGTTTCGAACCCTACATAGGAAGGGTTCAAGGGAGTGTCACCAACAGCAGATGGTGTCAAAGAAAAGCTGGCACCATGGCTGACATTTAGGAAGTTGATAATAGCTCTAGATTTACAGTGACAGGATGAAGCCCATCTGGTCAAGGCCAATTCATTCTGACACAATTGAGGGAAGAGGGTTCGCTGGAGTTTCAGATCCACATTTAAAAAGTGATTGTAAAGTCAAATTTTTTTTTCTATAAAAGTAATAAACATGTCATACTTACCTGCTTTGTGCAGTAGTTTTGGGGGCTGGGGCTCAGGTAAGTATTAGGGGGGGGGGGGGGGCTGCTGCACACAGAAGGCTTATTATCTTAATGCATTAAGATAAAAACCTCCTACCTTTACAACCACTTTAACATGGGGTATGGTGCATATAACTGGAGAAAGAGGGAGGGGGAAGCCAGAGCCTTTTTTTTGTATAAAGAGTAATAAAAAGTGCTGAAGGCATTTGCATGTCTGGTGGGTGGCCTAACTTTTTTGCCACGCAGAGGATATGAAAGCAAACAAGGTAGTCCTGTAGTACCTTAATCGAGCGCTGTCTGCATTCATCTCCATGTTCAGTGAATAGTCTATGGCATCAGGTAAGGGTCACTTTGGCCTTAAATGAGTTGTGTTAATTTGATATTTAGGGACACCAGCTCTGTTTCTACATCTTGGTATGGGCTAGTCTTGTGTTTGTGTAGATCATTGAGTAGTTTTCTAGATTTGGTCTCCCTGTCCTCTCTGACCCTGGATCCATGTTTAACCACTTCACATCCCAGCTATAGTAATACAACGCCTGCAGATGGGATCTCCCAACCTGGACAGGCGTCATATGACGTCCTCCCCTTCCCGGCCGTCTAGCGGGCGCGCGCGCGCACCGTGTTGCTCGGGACCTGGTGCGTGTGCCCGGCGGCCGCGATGTCCGCCGGGCACCTGCGATTGCCCGGGAACACAGCAGGACCATGGATCTGTGTGTGTAAACTCACAGATCCACGTCCTATCAGAGGAGAGGAGACCGATGGCGTGTTCCCAGTACAGAGGAATACCGATCGGTCTCCTCCCCTTGTTAGAATCACTCCCAGGGAACATAATTAACCCTCCCTAGCCCCCTAGTGTTAACCCCTTCCCTGCCAGTCACATTTACACAGTAATCAGTGCAATTTTTTAGCACCGATTGCTGTATAAATGTGAATGGTCCCAAAAATGTCCGATATGTCCGTCACAATGTCACAGTCAGGAAAAAAAAATGCCATAAATCTATCCCCTATTTTGTAGACGCTATAACTTTTGCGCAAACCAATAAATATACGCTTATTGTGTTTTTTTTTTTTTTTACCAAAAATATGAAGAATACGTATTGGCCTAAACTGAGGAAAAAATTATTATAGCAAAAAGTTAAAAATAGTTCTTCTCCCATCTGAACATAGGCTCACCAGTTTCAGTAGTGGTCATTGAAAAGCATATATCAAGTTCTCTAATGACATCTTGTAAGATTTAGGGGTCTTCAGTTTAGCTCATGTTTAGGCACTAATGCCACACATTGGGATTGTTTTGGAAGTTAATGTGACCCGTAGTGAGCTTGGGGTGTGGTCTGACCAGATTATGTTACCTATTTCTGAGTGTATTATAAGAGGAATGTAGGAGTGCCTTTAATGTGGTGTGGAGTAAAATTGGATTTTTGACCTACCTGTAAAATCCTTTTCTTGGGAGTACAGGACACAGGTTTTCATGATATTGGATGAAGATAAAACCACCTTCAGGTGACTGGACACTGGAAAAGACACTCAAAGCTTTAAAATAGTCCCTCATGTAACCCCTCCCACAATCTGACCCTCAGTTTTGTAGCAAGCAATGAATGACCAACAGCTCAGAGGCGAGGGAACTGTACTGTAGAAAAGGATTTTCCAGGCATGTAAAAAAATAAAAAATAAATCGAAAATTTCCTTTATCGCACAAGACAGATTTTCTTCATAATGGATGGGATGTCCCAAAGCAGTAATTGAAGGAAGGATAATTGATAGTCAATAACAAAATTGTAGCAAGCAGAGTCCCAAAAAGAACTCAAAGCCCTATGGTCTATTTTTTTTCTGCTGCTCCTAGGGGTGTGTGGAATCCCTTTTCCCAAACCCCTCCCCTGACTAACCAGCCCTGTATGTGTCCATGCACACACAGGCATTTAGAGGCAGAAAAATACCCACATCCAGTGCATCCTGAGGCAGCAGGAGTTTTGTCAGGAAAAAAAAAAAAAAACTGTCAAGTTTAGACACATGTAGACTAACTGAAATTCTGGCCAATGAAATGAAAGAGGAAGTCCACCCCAACACTAAAACCTCTACATCTACAGGCATTCACAATCTAAGACTAACCTATCTAGCCCTGTAAAGCAAAAATCGATATAGATTCCTTTTTTTTTTTTAGGCCGCTCCGGTCCGATCTTCAGCGGCAGAAGCTTTGCAGAGGAGACAGCCGACAATGGCTGGGAAATTAATGGGAAGTGGCATCACCCAGAGAGTTACTATGGGGCTTCTGTTGTCGGCTGCCTCCTCTGCACCCGCCTCCACAGAGAGCCTGCCGCTGACAGCCTAGCGTGGGACCAGACCACTTCAGAAAAGGTATGTATAGTGATTTCTTCTTTACAGGGCTAGAGAAGTTAGTCTTAGATCGTGGATGCCAGTAGATTTAAAAATGTTAGTGTTAAAGTAGAAGTCCACCCTAACACCCAATGTACATGAGTTTACAAGCGCCAGAAATAAATGCACTCCTGTGACCCAGAAGAGAAATATGGCCAAAAAGCTTTGGCTATACTTCTCTGTTAAGTTAAGAAGACTGTCTTGCCTTAACCACTTTCCGACCGGCGCACGACGATGTACGTCCCTTTTTTTGAAGAGGGATATCTCGGTAACGGCAGCAGTTGCTGCCACAACCGAGATATCCATCTCTTCAGGCGCCGATCGGCATTCCGATAATGGTGGTCATCGCGGCGGATTCGCCGCAAGATCACCGTTATCGGCGGCGGGAGAGGTGCCCATACTTCCGCCCATACGTCTTAAAGAGGAATTTACAAATGTCATTTTTTTAAATGACATTTTTTTTTTTTTTTTTTCATTGAAGTCCAAATATGAGATCTGAGGACTTTTTGACCCCAGATCTCATATTTAAGAGGACCTGTCATGCTTTTTTTCTATTACAAGGAATGTTTACATTCCTTGTAATAGGAATAAAAGTGAGCCAATTAAATTTTTTTTTAAAAACAGTGTAAAAATAAATAAAATCAAGAAAAATAAATAAGAAAAACAAAAAAAAAATTTTTTTAAAGCGCCCCGTCCCGACGAGCTTGTGCGCAGAAGCGAACGCATACGTGAGTAGCGCCCGCATATGAAAACGGTGGTCAAACCACACATGTGAGGTATCGCCGCGATCGGTAGAGCGAGAACAATAATTATAGCCGTAGACCTCCTCTGTAACGCAAAATATGCAACCTGTAGAATTTTTTAAACGTCGCCTATGGAGATTTTTGAGGGTAAAAGTTTGATGCCATTCCACGAGCGGGCACAATTTTGAAGCGTGACATGTTAGGTATCAATTTACTCGGCGTAACATTATCTTTCACAATATATAAAAAAATTGGACTAACTTTACTGTTGTCTTATTTTTTTATTCAAAAAAGTGAATTTTTTCCAAAAAAAGTGCGCTTGCAAGACCGCTGCGCAAATACGGTGTGAAAAAACGAAGTATTGCAACAACCGCCATTTTATTCTCTAGGATGGTAGAAAAAAAACAATATATAATGTTTGGGGGTTCTAAGTTTTTTTTCTAGCAAAAAAAACTGTTTTAAACATGTAAACACCTAAAATCCAAAACGAGGCTGGTCTTAAAGTGGTTAAGCAATGTAGGAATCACCGATTCCGAAATGCCCCTTTCCCTTAGTACAAGAAGCAATGGACTGTCTAGAAAGCAGTCAAAAACATGCAAGGACTTTGTTGGTGGACTATTCCGCAAAAAGAAGAATAAACATGCATCGATTAAAAAAAAAAAAAAGGTTCTTTAATCAACCTGGCATTTAATTGTTGGTTTTAAATCGAATCAGGTTTGTCTTCCATGGAGGAGTAGTGCACCAACAAGGTCATGGAGTACCTTTTTGGCTGCCTTAGACAATCATTGCTTCTTGTTCTAGTTTACAGGATGTGGTAGTAAGTAAATCTCTATTAGCTCTGTTGCGTTGTGTGTTATTTTCACTTTCCCTTAGTACCAGGGTCTCAACAGCCATGCTGTCAAAGCCAGGAACCATGTGAAAGTGTAAATAGGACTGTGGGACAGAGGGTATGGACAATCTGGAAGACACCAAGGCACTTCCACCAACATGCAAAGAATGTCCAAAACCAAGCCCTTCTTGGCTAATTTGGACCGGCTAGAATCACCATAGCCCTTTCCAACTCGATCCTGCAAAGCAGAAGAGGTAGAAACTGAGTCAGATGGAATGGATCCCACAGAGTCACCAGAGTATCTCCTGCCAGCACTACAGAAATTATAAAGTAATATAGGGCATCTCTTCAATACACCAACTTTAAGGGGTGTACATACATACCTTTAATTGATTAGATTCAAAACCAACCTTATATCTTGGGGGAGTCCCTCACCAAGGTCCCCCGGATATGGGGGTTGGTTTTAAATCAACACTAGAGGATCCCTTGTTGTGGACATAAATCAGTCCAGTTTCTTGTTGAACCTGGATGCCAGAAGGTTTACATCCAGTGTCGTTTAGTGATAATAGATTTACTGGAACACCTCTGGGTGTAAACAACCATTCCCTCAGCATCAGTTCCGGATAACTCAGAAAATCTGCCTGCCAATTCCCAAGATCTGGAATGCCACTGAGTGTATGGGACTGCCTTGAATGGGGCCACTATTCCTAGGACTCTCATAGAAGGCCTAGGGCCCCTTTCACACTGGGGCGGTTTGCAAGCGCTATTGCGCTAAGAATAGCGCCTGCAAACCGACCCGAAACAGCTGTTGCTGTATCTTCAGTGTGAAATCCCAAGGGCTTTCACACTGAAGCGGTGCGCTTGCAGGACGCTCAAAAATGTCCTGCAAGCCGCATCTTTGGCTCGCTATAGGAGCGGTATATTTACCGCTCCTATAGCGCCCGGTCCCATTGAAAACAATGGGGGAGCGTGCCGAACCCGCCCGCAAAACGCCGCTGCAGCGGCGGTTTGCGGGCGGTATTGACCCTTTTTCGGCCGCTCGCGGGGGGTAAAAACACCCCGCGAGCGGCCGCAATGCGCCGCTAAAACGCCGGTAAAGCAGCGCTAAATATAGCGCCGCTTTACCGCCAGTGCCCCCACCACTCCAGTGTGAAAGTAGCCTTAACCAAGGGATGGGCAGATAGTGTCCAGGCCTGCTCCGATAGGGAGACAAGTTGCCCTTGTGGCAGAAACACCTTGTTCTGGATGGGCTCTAGTAATAACCCCAGGTATTCCAAATATTGGGATCCAATCTATATCCTGAAAGATGTGGATTGTCCGATGAGGATTCTCCCATAAGGTCTCCCGCAAGAGTAGAGCGTCCAGGTAACCTAGGACGCAAGAAAACTAGAACTGAAGCCAAGACTTTTGTAAAGACTTGGATAGCCATGGCTAATCCATAGGGTAGAGCCACAAGCCAAAAGTGGTTGTCCTCCACTGCAAAGCAGGGAAAATATTTGTGTAGAGGAAAGATTGGGATGTGTAGGAACACATCATGGATATCGATTGAGGCCAAGTATTCTCCCAGTCATGACAGATTTTTCAGATTCCATCTGGAACTTCCTGACTTTTAGAAAGGGGTTTAGTGACTTGAGGTCCAGAATGGGTCTGACCTCCCTGTGTGGTTTGGTTATGTAAATGGTTTAGAGTAGAACTCCTGGTGCCCCTTTGCCTTGGGAAGCGGAATCACAACTTCTGGAGACTGAAGTTGGGAAATGGCTTTTATCAAATCCTCCCTGTGTTGAGATACAAGTACATTTAACTGACAAAAATGAGGCGATAGAGTTTGAGATTCCAGTTTGTAACCCAAGAAAATTACTTCTCATACCCAGGAGTCTGGGCTATCCTGGCACCAGACATTTGCAAAGGCCAGCAAATGCCTCACCACTGTTCCCAGTGAAGGGGCTTCTTCATTGTGAATGGGACTTGGTACCAGGCTTAGACTTTTCTATGTTGCTTGGGCCATCAAGTGGTCAAATTCAGAATTTTCAGTTTTAAAGTTAACAAGGCTTTTGACCAGCACAGAAAATAGTCTAACCATTGAAGTCGATAAGATCTCGCTGCATATGCCTTCCTATCACTGAAGATTTTGACCTGGCAGAGCCAAAATAATGCAGATTTCTACTATATTATTCCGACTTTCTGACATTCCTACCAACGTAGGTACTTTCAAAAGGAACCAGTCAGTACCTAACACTATTTGAGAGGGACTGCACATCTTCGATTGCCCTTAGGCATTTTTTTTCATGTACATTTTAATCAATGCCCCCTCTGAAACCTTCAACCACCGTTTTTAGCCAAATTGGAAAGAGACCTTCATATAAACAAACATTAATCGATCAAATAAACTGACCAAAAAAAAAAAAAAAAAAAAAAACTTTCACCCATAAGGCTTGCACCAAACATTAAAAGAATCAAACTATAAAATTCTGACCAGATGGTATCCTACCCCTCATAGGCTTTACCGCTTTTTTTCCCACATACATCAGACCTCTGTTGGTGATGTGGTGACACCAAAGGAGACATCCTGCATACATTCTGGAATTGTGACAAACTCTGCAATTTCTGGTCTATGGTGAGGTGTATAATGCAAACATTTACCAATTACCAGATTCCCTTAGAATCGGCCTTCTTTTGGTAACACCAGCATACCAAATCTGAGACGACTTACAAACGCTTGGTCTTACCACATTTGCTTAAGACCTGTTCTCTACGGAAAAGGGCTCCCGGAACAAGCTCCTGAAAAAATGGTTATATTGGCATGAATTCTTGTACTCTGACAATCACAAAACCTTCACGGAGACTACCTGAGATTATCCACTGTTCTATGGTCTATGGACTGACCTGGTCTGGTGAAGAGGGGAACTTATGCCATCTTTCCGGTCTATCTTCTTCCAATCTATTCCACCCACCTTTTTTTCCCCACATTTACCCATTATTCTCCCTTTGCCCCCTTTCTCTTGTTGGTTAATTATGGTGTATTCTTTTAAAATTTTTCATATTTCTTTACACTTCTTAATTCTGGCAGTATGCACCTGTTTTTTCCTGTAAACCTGAATAAGCTGTGCTACTAAAACTAAACCTCCCTACTTTTACTACTGCATTTGCTCTAGATCTGAGGGGAAGTTCTACAAGGAGGGGAAGCTCTGCTGATTTCTATCCAATCATGTGTAAGCAAAAATGCTGTTTATTATCCTTGCATGCAATGGAGTATTCCTTGCAAAGTGAAGTTTTACCTCATTTACTAAGCTCTGAGATACTTGCAGCGCACAGTATATTTTTCTTTAGTAAATCAACCACTTTATATTTACAATATTTTACTACCTCAATATATGCACAGCTTGTTTGTTGAACTCTGCATTGTATGTACTTTTTTTTTTTTTTTGAACAAAGGGAGAACCCTCAAGGGTCAGGCCAGAACAATAGGATTTGCCCGTTAGCTGTCCCGGGACTTACCTTATCTATCTATCTATCTATCTTTCTCTTTGTGTTTGTGACCTGAAAAAAGCACATGCATGTCAAGTATTCACTAAATAGTGAAGCAAGGATTAAAACAGTTTTCGAACTTCCATCTTTCAAAATGTTTGTTATTAGGGCCCTGTGTACTCAGGGTATATGCGCACAACACCTGCATTCTGGTCATATGTCCCTGAATGCATACAGTGATAAATACAAGTAGCCCCTGGGGCAACGTTTAACCCTACCCAGCTACAGCCAAATTCCTTTGACAGGCAGCAGGGCTGGATGCTGCACCTGTGCTTCCCAGGCACACTAAATCACCAGGATCTCATGAACAAAGGCAAATTGGAATTCATTTTCTCAGCTTAATTTACACAGGTATTAGCCTGGTTTACTTTAAAGCAGAGTGTCAGGCTAAAATCAAACTAGGTGTAATCCAATCAAACTTACTAGAAAATACAGTGCAACACACATACAGCTCAGTATACCGTTCATACATGTCAGTATACACAATGTAAAACAAAAAAAACACCAAAGTTGTTGCGCTTTATGTACATAAATTAAGATTGAATTAGAAAGTCGTATTGTAAGTTGCTGGCACAATATTTACAGTTGTGCTCATAAGTTTACATACCCTGGGCGAATTTATGATTTCTTGGCCATTTTTTACTCATGGTTAGTGTTTGGCTGAAGCCATTATCAATCAACTGTGTTTACTCTTTAAATCATAAACAAACAACAGAAACTACCCAAAATGACCCTGATGGCAAGGGATATAAAAAGATATCCAAGGAATTGAGAATTCCAATCAGCAGTGTTCAAACTCTAATCAAGAAGTGTAAAATGAGGGGTTCTCTTAAAATCAAACCACGGTCAGGTAGACCAACTAAAATTTCAGCCACAACTGCCTGGAAAATTTCATGATGTTTGGGATGTTCGGGTTGCAAAGAAAAACCCACAAATAACTTCAGGTGAAATACAGGACTCTCTGAAAACATGTGGTGTGACTTTCAAGATGGTTTCAAGATGCACAATAAGGAGGCACTTGAAGAAAGATGGGCTGCATGGTGGAGTCACCAGAAGAAAGCCATTACTACTCAAATGCCACAAAGTATCCCGCTTACAATACGTCTAGCAGCACAGAGACAAGCCTCAAACCTTCTGGCACAAAGTCATTTGGAGTGATGAGTCCAAAATTTAGATTTTTTGGCCACAACCATAAACACTACATTTGGAGAGGACTTAACAAAACCTATGATGAAAGGTACACCATTCCTACTGTGAAACACGGAGGTGGATCGCTGATGTTTTGGGGATGTGTGAGCTTAAAAAGGCACAGGAAATTTGGTCAAAATTGATGGCAAGATGAATGCAGTATGTTATCAAAAAATACTGGAGGAACATTTGCATTCATCAGCCAGGAAGCTGCGCATGGGACGCACTTGGACATTCCAACATGACAATGATCCAAAACACAAGGCCAAGTCGACCTGTCATTGGCTACAGCAGAATCAAGTGAAGGTTCTGGGGAGATCTCAAACATGCAAGACAGCCCAAAAATTGGAATGGGCAGCTTTACCATATGAGAAGATAAAGAGCCTCACCCACAAGTACCACAAAAGACTTAAAGTTGTCATTGATGTTACACGGTATTAAGAACTGGGGTATGTAAACTTTTGATCAGGGTCGTTTGGGTAGTTTTTGTTGTGATTATGATTTAAAAAAAAAAAAAAAAAAAAAAAAAAAGAGTAAACAGTTGATTGATAATAAATGGCTTCAGCCAAACACTAACCACGAGTGAAAGAAAGGTTTGTGTTATCATTCATATTCTCTGAAAAATGGCCAAGAAATCAAATTTTGCCAGGGTATGTATGAGCACAACTGTATAGGTAAAACAAACAGATATAGTAAGAATGGTGCAGCGATTGCTACCGGTACATTAAGGAAGTAATGTCTTGCAGTTTTTATGAACATTTACAGCACAGTCTGTCTGCTGTCCAACAGACTGTGCTGTAAATGTTCATAAAAACTGACATTACTTCCCGAATGTACCGGTAGCAAGTCAAAAAGGGATAGTTTTTACAAGCCTGCAGTGTCTTCCCACATACATAAATTTTATCAGCAAGATAAAGCTTCATCACATTGCTATTGTGGATCTGGATGGGGCTCATGTGCAGGGACAAGGGCCTGTCGGAATGACTGTCACCAATAGAGGAAATTCAAGAGTGGAAATACAAGCGATGCAGGCAGCAGAACTGGACTTCAGGTGCTGTGATAGAGAGACGATGGAGAATATCCCTGAGGTGGATTGCTGTTGGAGCTGTCATTTGAGTGATATGTAATGCGCCATTTATCCCATTAACGGGTAAGAGGCAGTGTGTTCAGGTGCTGGTGATGGCCTCTTTACGCCTATGACACATGGTTTCTGCTTTAACAATTACCACTCTGGATGTATATATGGACTTGTTATTATAGCGCTGCACCATTTTTACAGTATACCACAGCTCAGTACACCGTTCATACATGTCAGTATACACAGTTAGTGCAGTCCTAATGTAAATTTTGAAATGAGAAGGAATTCGGAAACCAACCATAGACTGTTGTCACAAATTATCTGTTAGATTGCCTTTAATTTAGATCCACTAACAGCAGATCACCCTGTCCCAGGAGAAAAGAATAACAATATGACATTTATAGCAATGTATTCTTTATTAGCAGCTGTTCTGTAGTTTTGGGCTTTAACATTTAGCAGAGGCAAAACAAGTATAACTCCGATATTAAAAATGTAATTTCTTCACAGTAGCAATATTTTGACCACGTTCTTCCTTTAATCATCTCCTCCACAGAGTTTCAATAGCGCTGCCTCGTAGTCCCCAGAGGTATCCGACTGAAGACAACAAATATAAAACAATGTTGTGTTTAAAGCACACCTTTATAATTGACAGTCATCAAAGGCAGAAGACTGAAAACAATGCTTTTGGGAGGCCCTTTAATTATTACTTTAATATTCCCTTTTATATGATTGGCTAACATGATTGGATTTCCTGCAACTGACAAAGTATACATAACAGAATAAAAAGTATATAATGACCTTATGAGCATTTAAGTTTAAAAACAACCATTATGAAATACTTACCTTAGAACAAAGCCCTCCAGCGGCACGCTGTAACCGCTGACAGGGCTTCCATCTTCCCCTGGTCTTCCTTCCAGGTTCACAGACTCTGGCTGTGAGTGGGCGGAGCCACGATGACGCGTCACTCCTGAGCATGTGTGCGGGAGCCCTCAGTTCCGGCAGGGTGACGTCACCGGCTGCATCCAGTGTGAATATCCCCTAAACGGTCAAATTCATTTTACCTACAGGTAAGCCTCATCGTGAAAATCACAAAGCGGACTTTACTACCACTTTAAGATGACACAGCCCTGGAAGCCAAAGCTTCTTTGCAGTGATGGAGCCTCCCTTAGCTCTCAAGCCCAGACTTTTTGGGCACAGAAAATCGCTTGATTCATGCCTGCATCATGGTATCGGGTCTCTCCATTACCTTTTTCGAGGTTTGACTCACTCTGGCAGTGTGGGACAAAAAGACTCAGTTATTGTACTGCCCTATGTGTCTAAGCCCCAGGGTCAAACTCGCCTTAGCATGGTGAATTTTCAACCCAGTGCTGGAATTAGGGAAGATCTTTCCTCCACAATCATGGAAGGTTCTCACTTCCAGCCTGTTGGGGTGGGGTGAAGTCCTGGATACCCTTTCGGTGCAGAGAATGTGGTGAATGGCAAAAGTTTGCCTTCCCATCTACATTCTAAAATTCAGGGCGATTTGGCTGTCCCCTCAATGCTGGAACCCTCTTCTGCAAGGACACCCTGCAAGAATCCAGTTTGACAATGCCACAACTGTGGCCTACAGTAAGTGAATCACCAAGCAGGCACCAGGAGTTGCGCCAATCTAAAATAAGCAGACTTGATCCTCTCTCGGGCAGAACTTCATGTTCCAGTCTTTTCCACCATTTACAGCCCAGACATGGAAAATGGGCAGACAGAATTTATAAATCATTAGTATCTAGATCTGGGGAAATGCGCACTCCAACTGCAGGTATTGCAAAAACTCTAGCTAAAAGACACAGGATGTAGATCTATTGATGTTCAGATTCAACAACAAATTGGACAGGTTTGGAGCCAGGGACCCTTGAGTCTTCATAGTGGATACTCCGGTGACTCAGTGAGACCAAGTCAACCCGATCTATGTTTTTGCACCTCTCCAGATTCTTGATATGAAGAGCAGTACAGTGATCCTCATTGCACGAAATTGGCCCAGGAGGATATGGTACTTGGGCACAGCCAGACTTCCTGGCCCAAGGGCCCTCCTCTTTCTCGGTTGCTGGCTTTAACAGCATGGCTGCTGAAGACACAGTCCTGGGGCTTTTCAGACTCCCCCCCCCCCCTCTGTTTATATACCCCAATTGCTTGCTACAAAACGGAGGCCAGGTTTGAATGGGAAAGGGGGGTGTTCACACAGCTTTTTTTGCCAGTTTCCAGTCACCTGAATATAGCTGCAGTAGTAATGATCTAAAGAAGCCTATGTCCTGTACTCCAGGAAACTGATTGCAATGAAAGTCAAAAATGACATTTATCCTTCCAAAAATTGGTTATGTATGAAATACAGTATATTGAAGTGTGGATACTTAATTTGCATTTTTGTGAATTGGTCCACCATTTTTGTTTAGTGGTGCCGATTTATGGTTGATAGATTCTTACAAATTGTTTACAGATTTTTGCCAGTTTTTTTTTTCTTCTTTAAGTTCACATCTACCCAGGGGCGGACTGACCATTAGGGCACTTGGGAACCAAGGGCCCCATAAGCAGGGACAGTCACACTCTAAGAAGGTGTTCCATTACAGCTCAATCCTAGGGTTTGTCAGTAGCAAGTGTCATTGCTTCTAAATACATACACTGCATGGCGGTTTATGTATTTAGAAGTTCTGAGTCTTCTTTCTGTCTCACTCCTCAGTGTTCTCCTGCACACTCGCTCTGTGTTCCACTCAGTCAGATCCCCCCTTCAGTGCAGTGTGATGGGAGAACCCGGAGGAGGGGCATAGCTACTGCCAACTACTGCACGCTGTATGCAGAGAGGGAGCTGAGCTGAGTGAGGAAAGTTTCACGAAGGTAAGCTGGTGCAGTGCACACAATAGAAGATTTCATATCAGTAGGAAATGTTTGTGGCAACATGTGAAGGGTTAAGTAAGGTGACTAGGAGGGTTGAAATAGCAGGAAAGTGTGTGTGTGTGTGTGTGTGTGTGTGTGTGTGTGTGTGTGTGTGTGTGTGTGTGTGTGTGTGTGTGTGTGTGTTCTGGCAGAGTCTGCAGCCCCCCCACCCCCCTTCCCTAGCTGACAGACATAGGGACAGATATCTCTTAAGCAGGTACACAGCACTAATCACTATCTATCTACATAAACATCCCCCATCACTCTGTGTATGTCCCAGATAATGAGAAGTTCATTTATGACCTTTCCATTTAACCCTGTGTTATACACACCCTGTACAATGAAGTGTACACTCACCACATAATCTATACACTCTACATAGAAAACAACTTTCCTCAATAAACATATCAGAGCGCAATGTTCATGGCTATTTACATGGTACGACAACTGTATGAACACTGATCATTTAGATAATCATGTATGTTTATGGAGAATTGATTTTTTTTATGTGCTAAGGCCCCTTTCACACGGGCTCTGATCAGGTCCGCCTGTCAGTTTTTCAGGTGGACCTGATTGGACCCTCGAGTCTCCCCTATGGAGCGATGACATGTCCACTTACACCCGCTATCCAATCTGATCCTGTCCGCCAAATCAGATGGATGGTGGACGGTGGTCCTATTTTCCGTCTGGCGGATCGGATGAAAAACGGACAGGCTGTCTGGAACACTTTAAAGTCGCTGCGTCTTGAAGTTGCACAGATATGAACGGTACTCATTGGAAATCATGGGGTACGACTTGTCATGTGACTTTTCAGTCCCAAATCGCATGAAGAGTCACACTAGTGGAAACCTAGCCTTAGAGGAGAGCGGGGCTCCGACAGGTCCATCTCTGCACAGCGAGTGGAGAATGATCTGTCATCAAAAACCCATCAAAACCAACATGCCCCATATGAAAGGGGCCTTAGTTAGGCTTGGTTCACACCTGCAGGTGCAACCAAGCATGGGCATGTTTTTCACATATCACGTGTAGGGCAGCCCAATCATTTCAATGGGCTGCCCTACACGCAAGCAACATGGAAAAGTCATGAGAGTCCAGTTTGATAGGCAAGTTTGCAGATGTATGGGGGTGCCATTAACAATTAATAGAACTGCTGTGCATCTTTTAAAGGGCAGCTAATTTCTGTGCATGTTGGGAAAGCATACACTTTTGCATACATTCCTCACATGCATAGATGTGAACTTAGTCATGGAGTGCTTAGTTTGTGTTGAGTTTACACTTTTGATTGTACAGGGTTTGGATAACACAGGGTTAAAAAGAATGGTCATTCCCTACCTTCCCAACATCGCTCCCCGGTCACCTCACAGACACTGCCACTGAAATAAATCCCTCCACAACTAACTCACCCCTACCAACTGTCTCACAACCCCATCCCACTGGTGCTTGGGGGCACCCCTGCACCTGCAGTTATTCCCACCAGGGGGATCATGTGTGGATAGAGAAGGTAATCACTTCAGCAGGAAGGGGGGGGGGGAATTACTGCATGTTTACTATGCTTTAGCAATAGCCTCTGTCTTCTGATCATTCATTTTCAGTGCAACTGAGGCTGCAGAAAAAAGGGGAATTTCTGTCCTCAATACCCGTCTCTGTCTCAAACGTGAGACTTCAGGGGATCTGTTCTGATATCTCACCAATCCCCCCTCCCCCCAACAGAGTTGTGAAAAAAAATTGAATAAAAAAAAAACTATTTGACTTAAAGTGGTAGTAAACTGTGTACTACCACTTGTACCTACAGTTAAGCCTATAACAAAGTCTCCTGCCACTCTGCATGTCATTAAGCTAGGTGCCCCTCCACGAGGTCCTGCCGCATTAATGTTGCTTTAGAAAGATGGCTGCCATCTTTAAACCTGGGGGCCCCAATGATTCCCTAGTGCCCGGGGGCCCCATGAGTTGTCAGTCCGCCCCTGCATCTACCCCTCCTTTAAATAATGGCAGTCAGCCACATCAGGCATAAACACTGGTAACAAGCACTCTAGAAATGTGTGGGATGTGTGGGGACCAATCTATGCTACTAACCATTACACATTTTCACAATTATGTGGGTGCTTCTAGTTTAAAATAAATAAATAAAAAAAAAAAAAATAAAAAAACTCACATGCCCAGTAGATTGGCAACGACCAACACTGTAAAGTAAATCCAGATTTTTTGAAAAATTTAACTGACAGAAATCATCATGTAGATGATGGACCCCCCAAAAAAAAAAAAAAAATGAACGCGAGTGCTAATTGAAAGGTCAAAAAAAACAAAAAACAAAAAAAAAACAGGATTTTTATAATAGCTTACCTGTAAAATCCTTTTCTTGGAGTACATCACGGGACACAGAGCAATAGTATTAACTATATGGGGTATAGCCACCTTCAAGTGCTGGACACTGGCATACCCAATACAGGAAGTTCACTCCCTATATAACCCCTACCAGGAGTACCTCAGTTTTTGTAGCAAAGCGATATCCATCTATCTATCTATATCCCAAAAAGAGGGGCGGGACCTCGGTGTCTCGTGATGTACTCCAAGAAAAGGATTTTACAGGTAAGCCGTTAAAAATTAAAATCCTATTTTCTTTATCGTACATCACGGGACACAGCGCCATAGTATGTCAAGTAAGGACCCTAAAGAAAGGGCACAATTAACCTGGGTACAATGGGACTTTATGGGCGAACAGAAAGAGAATCATATCATAAAATATAATTTATTTAGAAAAGTTAATTTTTATAAAACATGTGTAATGACAAACATATCAGCAGTTTGTACAGTACATTTATAAATTTATATAAATTTATATAAATGTACTGTACAAACAGCTGATATGTTTGTCATTACACATGTGTTTTTTAAAAATAACTTTTCTAAATAAATGATATTTTATGATATATGATTCTGTTCGCCCATAAAGTCCCATTTCTTTAGGGTCCTTACTTAACAAATGTTTGGGATGTTGGCAACGTCTTAGTGAGAATATTATAATTTTCCATGTGGTTCACCACTTATACTCCGAGCCATAGTATTAACTATATGGGACGTCCCATAGCAATGCTATTTGAGGGGAGGGAGACACAACCCGTAGGGCACCCCCAGACTTGAGGATCTATACTGCTGCCTGCAGCACACTGAGCCCAAAGGCAATATCCTCATGCCTTCTTACATCCACCTGATAAAACTTGGCGAATGCATGTACTGAAGACCGAGTTGCGGCCTTACATATCTGAGCCATGGAGGCCTGGTGACGCACTGCCCAAGAAGCACTAACTGCCCTGGTAGAGTGCGAATCTTACCCCTTAAATCATAAGTCTGAATTATAACTTGCCAAATCCATTTCGTGACAGTGGATTTTGACGATGCCCATCCTTTCTTAGGACCCTCTGGCAGTACAAACAAGACATCAGTCTTCTGGATCTGAGCAGTGGCCTTTAAATAGACCTGAGCACCCCACTCCCTCAGTAAGTAACTCTCATTAGTGACCACCTGTGTCATGGGTGGAGACCTCATGTTCTCCCATATAGAGGAGTATAGCTCCCTTCAGGTTGGTTCAGAGAAGCAGGATCTCCCAATCTATGGACAGTGTAGGACCCACTAATCATGGGGTACTTTGTCGCAGTAAGTGGGCTTAAGCACCATATAGCAATATGGTGTGACCAAATCCCCATATTTTTTGATAATGTTTTTTGAAAACGTCTGTCTAGGTGTTTTAAATAGCCGTGCTGGAGGTAAATGTCAGTTTTGCATGTGTGCGCTGTAATATGTTTGTTCTTTTAAATAGACCTGGACTGCTCTCACCACAAGACAATGTAGTGACTTCTCTTCCCTGGAACATGGTTTTGGAAAAAACGATGGCAGGACAATATCTTGGTTCAGGTGAAAACCTGAGACCACTTTGTCAGAAAGCCTGGATGAGGGCGCAACACCACTCTGTCCTCCTGAATAATCAAATATGGCTCTTTACAAGAAAGAGCAGCTAATAACGAAACCCTCCATGCTGAGGATATAGCAACCAAGAACACCAACTTCCTTGTCAACAGGACAAAGGGAATATGCTGCATTGGTTCAAATGGCTGTTTTTGTAACACTGACAAAACTAAGTTCAAGTCCCAAGGGTTCAAAGGTAATCTAACTGGCGAATTAAGCCGCATCACCCCTTGCATAAAACCCCAGACTGAAGAATGTGAAGCAAGCGGTCTTTCAAATAAGACTGAAAGCTGAGGACTTGGCGCTTAATAGTACTCAAGGCCAACTTCATCTCTACCCCCAATTGTAGAGAGGCAAAAATCCTGCCTATGATATACCTCCGAGGGTGCCAACCCTTGGACTCACACCAGGAAACATAAGCCCTCCAGACTAATATATAGTTCTGGAAGCTGGCTTCCTTGTATTAATCAATGTAGAGATAACTGACCTGGAAAGGCCAAATTTTTTCAGAATGTGGGTTTCAATAGCCTACCCGTTAAATTTAGGAGTTTGTAAGGTAGGATGGAATATCGGCCCTTGTAAGAGTAGGTCTGGCCATAGTGAAAGGGACCATGGATCCTCCACCGCCATATTTACGATTTCTGCATACCAGGACCTTCTGGGCCATGCTGGGGCTACCAGAATTACAGGCTTTCTTTTCAGCTTGATCCTGCAAAGAAGTTGTGGCAGCAACTGAATAGGGGGGGGAATGCATAAATCAGTGAAAACTGATCCCACAGGGTCACCAACGCATCTTTTCCGCATGCGAGTGGATCCCTTGTTCTGGACACAAAGTTGACCAACTTCATGTTGAATCTGGATGCCAGAAGATCTACGTCCGGAGTCCCCCATCTTTGGCAAACAGCCCGAAAAATGTCAGGGTGAAGGGACCATTCGCCCGGGAATAACTGCTGGTGACTCAAGTAGTCCGCCTGCCAATTCTCTACTGCGGAATGAAGACTGCCGATAGGCACGGAACATTCCTTTCTGCCCAAGTTAGAATATGGTTCACCTCTCTGCGAGACTCTTGGTGCCCCCTTGGTGATTGATATAGGCCACAGCTGTGGCATTGTCGGATTGGATCCTGACAGGACAATCCCGTAACCTGACCGTCCAGGCCTTCAGAGCCAGGTGCACTGCCTGAATCTCTAGGATACTGATGGGCAAGGCTCTTTCGGTTCTTGACCACTGTCCCTGAACAGTTATCTTTTCTAGCACTACCCCCCAGCCTGAAAGGCTGGCATCTGTCATTACCACTTTCCAGATAACTGGTCTGAAGGATTTTCCTTTTAGCAGATTTTGGGTTAGTAACCAACTGAGGCTTTGGGACACCCTTGGGGACAGCTGCATTGGCAAGTCTAAAGCTTAAATCATTTTGTTCCAAGCAGACAAGATACTGTTTTGCAACAGTCTCGAATGGAACTGGGCATAGGGAACCGCTTCGAATGAAGCCACCATCTTTCCCAACAACCTCATACAAAGGCCAATGGAGGGATCTCCTTTTGACCTGACCATCCACACCAGCTCTCTTATGGAGTTGATCTTTGCCTGAGGCAAGAACACCTTTTTCTGGGCTGTGTCTATGTGCCTTTTTAGCGGTTTTAAGGAAGACTTCTCTAGGTCGAGAATCCAACCCAGACTTTCCAAGTAACTGGTTGTAATGCGCATGCTTTGCTCCAAACGAGCCACCGACTGGTCTATTAGCAATAGATAGTCTAGGTACGCCAAGACTGTTATGCCCTGTGCCCTTAACCTGGCTAGAGGTGGGGCCAGGACTTTTGTAAACACCCGGGGTGCTGTAGCTAGCCCAAAAGGCAAGGCTACAAACTGGAAATGTTTCTGCGGTTTGGGGTAGAACAGCAGCCTTTGGTGAGCGGGAAATATAGGAACATGCAGATATGCATCCCTGATGTCGATAGATGCCAGAAGTTCTCCTCCTTGTAGGATAGAAACCACCGACCTGATCGACTCCATGTGAAAGGAGAGGATCTTCAGGAACAGATTTAGATATTTTAGATTTTAGGAACGTTTGACCTCAGAAAACGAGATGGTGGAAAGTCCCGAAATTCCAGTTTGTACCCTAGAGTTACTGTGGAGATTAACCAACTGTCCTGAATTGCCTCGTCAGACTTTTGAGAACTGCGGTGAGGATAAGGTAACAGACAGATCCAAACTTCACCCATCACGACGGGCTACGTTAGCAAACCTTCAAGGAGCAGTCCCTTTTTATCGGGGTTCCACTCCTTTGGACCTGTATTAACCCCCCCCCCAGGAAAAACTTTAGGTAATGTAAGCATGACCAAAGCCCCGGATCCAAAGCCCCGGATCTTCGTATAAGAGGCCCAGGTACCATCCACTTTGGTATCAGTGGCACTTTGGATGGATCTGGTCTTGTGGAGGCTATTTAAATCCAGCAAGGATACCTCGTGGAGCTCCTCAGAGCACATCTTCACTCGTGACCAACACCTTAGAAAACTGAGGTACTCCTGGTAGGAGGAAGGGTTATATAGGGAGTGAACTTCCTGTATTGGGTATGCCAGTGTCCAGCACCTGAAGGTGGCTATAACCCATATAGTTAATACTATGGCTCTGTGTCCCGTGATGTACGATAAAGAAAAAACACTTTTCTCCAGTGAGAACAGGCAGCTGTCCCATCTGAATTTTGTTTTGCCTACTAAATCAGATCAGATTAAAAAAAAAAAAAAGAAAGAAGAAGAAGAAGAAGAAGAAGGTTTAACTTGGTGGACAAGTGTGGTTTTTAAACAGGTTACTGTTAACATAACTTTTACCTTGAGAGCTGAATGCAAGGACTCCCCAAAAAGATTCTTATATTCAGCACGGATATCCAACAGATCAATTCCTGATCTGGAGACCATAATCCTTGTAAGAGTGTATTCATCTGTTCCTGCACCCTGCCATGCAAAGGAGAATTTAAATAAAATTCAATCAGAATCTAAAAAGGCACATACAGGAATGGTTCAGTATCTTAAAAATACTAATATAACATGTATATTTTGTGGCTAGGTTTACTTAATTGTTGTGTAGGTTATATAAAAAGTCAGTAGATGTCATAGAAACCCTTTGTGAAAACAAAAACATAAATAAAATTGCATATTAAATACCTTAATGGCTTTGTGTAACCTTTCAGCAAAGAAAGCAGGGGTGTTCCTTGCACATTTTACTGCATGGGAAAAAACGCACTGTTAGCATTACAGTTTAAATGATTTCAGTAGATTAAATACTTTTCAAATTTTAAATTCCAATGAAGATTAAATAGAGCTTTATTTTATGAACAAACTGAAAACATTTCTAAAATTTTTACTTCATGCAAAAAAAAACAAAAACAAACACACAACTATTAATTTCAGTTTAATTAAATGTTCTCCAGTACAAGTGAAAGTTGACTGCTTTAAAAGTGTGGGGTATTCGACTAACAGCAATTGTGCAGGATAAAATGAAACCATTTGAAAAAACATGGAATCCATGGATCGGTTACTTGACAAGTGACCCCAGGACACTCTGATTAGGAAGTCTCGGGGGGGGGGGGGGAGTAACAGAGCGTGGAGTCATCCCCCCCCCCCTCCTCCTACTCCTTACTTTCAGAAATTCTGGTATTATTGGGCAGGGGTTGCCCCTCTGCAGTAATATCTGCTGGGGGAAGATGGTGTCCCCTGGCTTGGAGGGGGCACCCTGTAGCCCATATTATAAGCTTGTTTCATGAAAACAGCTAATGGTGAGAAGCCCAACGCGGGTATCCAGCCACATAACAGACTTCGAGAAATCTCAACCGGGATTCAAAATGTATGACAGTAGATAAAGAAATTAATATCCGGCCTCAGTTAACAAGGTGGTGGACTACCCGTGATTGTAATGCATGTTACTTATTATACACAAGCTATACACTGTTAATCCCAATGCCAAGATCTCTATTTTGTATTGTTGAAAACTTGAATAAAAAAAAAAAAAAAACACGATTGAAAACTAAAAAAGTGTGGGGTATTAAGCTACTTGACACCTGCCCTTTTGACGTAATCTGAAAAGTCAGTACAACAAAGTTCTCCTGGAGATCCCTTTCTTTCACAGCTGCTGCCTTTCAGATCTTCAATCCATAGCCACCAGCCTTAATATAGATACTCTAAAGACCACTGACATGCAGCAATAATGTAAAGAGCATCAAAATTCTAGTTTCTTGCTTGTCATTATGATCCACATGCTTTCCAGTCACTCACCTGGAACAAGCATACAGCTAATGAAGTCAGTGAGAATGCACAACCCCAGATCTACATATAGGTTCTGAGCAAGTGACTTAGAAAGTATCAAAGCATTCCACATCAGTGCGATATAACGATTCATTTCTGATCAATCTACCTTTTGATGTCTTCTTGGTCAATTTATTGATCAATAATTACTTTTCTATAAAATGGGGTGTTATCTGGACATATGAATGCTCCCGTTTTGAGCAATGGAGGAGCTGTGTGCAGACAGTCCTGAAACTGGGGATTAACAGATCAGGCAAAGATCTCTATTCTGCCCAAGCACTTTATTCTCCAAGAATGTGTATTCAGGGTTGTCATTGCACAACAGACACTAAATTGTTATCAAATCTTCCCAAAACAGTATTCTTTTCTATGGGCACCTTAATTATATAAAATGGATGATGTGTGACAAACAAGTAGTTTAGCACTAAAATTCCCTGCAAGATGGTCCTCGTATACAAAAGTGTTTCTGTGCTCCCATGATATGAAAATCAGATAGACAATCACTTTAACTGTCTAACTTCTTGGTGTATCGAGCAAAGGTGATCATGGCAACCACAGAGCATGCATCTTAAAACAAGCTGACATTGGCAATTTCTTATTTATATCCTGACAGATTTTCTTTGTCTCTGCAAAAATATGATTTCAATGAGCAGAACTCTGGTCTTACCTATGGCAAGAAGCAAATCTTCAAGGTGACCGGATATTTCACCAGCTATGCTTGCTTCAATACCTTTATTGCAGATTTTCTGATATTCATCAAATGCTGTTTAAATAGAAAAACAAGCCACCCTTGAGTAAAGGTTACTTAGGATCTGTCACCCATCAGGCAGAAACATACTGGCCTAACTTCACTTGAAAACTCAATTAATTAAAACTCCAAAGACATGTTGGTAGATTAATTGGCTCCTGTCTAAATTGGCACTAGTATGTGTTTGTATGAATGCGAGTTAGGGACTTCAGATTGTAAGCTCCTCGAGGGTAGGGACTGATGTGAATGTACAATATATGTGTAAAGTGCTGTACCTGTAATAAATAACACCACACCACCTGTACCATTTGCCTATACGTGCAAATATCTAAAAACAGACAATCATTTAGCAGCAGCCAATGCAAAAGGTCATGCAGATACCAGCCAGAAGCTTCGGGTAAATGTTAACATTAAACACCAGAAAAAAAAAAAAAAAGTTAAAATATGACCTCAGTTATTTTGGTCATGGCACGATTGTGGTGCCAGATGAGCTGCATTTGTAGTGTCAGATGAGTATTTCTGTGATCTTCTGGGTTTTTCACACTCAGTCTGTAGGGTTTACTTAGAATGGTGGAAAAATATTCAGTGAGAAAAGATGTAAACAACTTGTAAGAGAGGCTAGATAACTTCAATAACCACCCCTTTACAACTGGTAAGCAGAAAATCATTATAGCAAGCACACACACAGAGGATGCACAAAAAACTGAGGATGTTTTTGAGAGCAAAGGAAAACGACTCCATTTTACTATAGTGTTCATGATAAAGTACTTGGTAAATGTATATAATTAGTTGCTGTTAGGTGTACCCTTTATTCAGTATATCATCACCGAAAATCAAGGTAGTTGATGGGCATAGCTAAATTGTGGTTATGGCCATATGTGGAGTTGTGATATAATTAGGTTGTTCTGTGTAGTCCAAGGATAGGCAAAAGATAACATTTCACACAATAACTACTTCATCTTATCAACACTATTCACACATGCAGGTGAATAGTGTATATCACTATAAAATGCCCAATGACTCCTTAGGAGTAAAAGGTTCATCGCCACTAAATAATTCAGTTCACCGACACTGCATCTTGAATTTCTGTAATTATTCTTACTATCTAGGATTTATATAGCGCCAACAGTTTGCTCAGCGCTTTACAAAATGAAGGCAGACATTACAGTTACAATACAATTTGGTACAAGAGGCATCAGAGGGCCCTGGTCGTTAGAGGTTACAATCTACGAGGACCAAAGAAGTGTAAGCTGCAGGGTACACAGCATGTCATCCTCTTATTGAGAGCAGATGACTGAAAGATGATCATGGCTTCCGGTGCGTCACAGCCAACAAGAGAGCCCACAGCAGGAGCAAGCAGATAGAACACAATGGCTTGGGTCTTTTCCCACCATCCAGACCCTAGGATTTAGCACAGTAGACTGTCAACAACCAGTCAGGTTTTCAGTATCATAAATAACTAAAACTACGATGTGCTCTCTACTAAACATGCATGTATTGTGGAAAGTAATATAGTGTTAATTACTGCGCTGTCCAAAAATCATGTGACAAATTGTGAATAGTGTCAAGAAGGTGATATGTAAATAAAAAGAACCTAGCTGCTGCAATCATATATGTGAGATACCCACACTACAACAATAAATAAAGAAAAAATGACTGCGCTGCAAAAAATAATAATCTAACCCAATAGTGATAAGAAGCTATGGAAATAAGCATACATATACCTGGTAGAATAATGAACTACTGGTACATAAATGAATGTATATGCCGAAAAAACATTTAGATTAATAGAAAGCATACACCATAATATGATATAGAAAATTAAATAACAAATGATTTGCAATAATCCAAAGTGAAAAAACAATTATTAGCCAATAAAGTCCTTATAAAAGTGCCATTTCCACATCGGCTGCATACATCAACATTTGTGGACAAGCGAGGACTCCAAATTCAAAGGTGACACCACTCAAATAGCACCAGAAGAAGGAAGTGGCCTGGTAAGAAGAAAAGCACCTCCACCATCAAGAAATACTGACTCTTACCAGAGTGCAAGATCTCCTGTTAGAGAGATCAAACAGGCTTGCGGCTTGTTTCCCAGCCACGGGTTTCAATGGGCTGTGGAATGGTTAGCTCTGGATGCTGGACGTGATATCTCAAAAGCGATCAAGCGAATACCATGCAGGGATAAAAACAATAGAACTCCATAGTGTATCACTTGAGACAAATTTATTTAAAAGAAAAAGAATTGCACTTACAGAAATGCAGTTGGTTAAAAGCGTGTAGAAAAATAGTTAGCCAGCCGGCTCACATTAGCTGCCCGTTGCTTCCAGGTTTCGCGTGGTTTTGTGGTAACGTCAGCACGCCGCTCCTCCCTACGCCGTTTCGTCACAAATGACATCTTCCAGGGGCACGACATTTGTGACAAACGGCGTAGGGAGGAGCGGCGTGCTGACGTCACCACAAAACCACGCAAAATCCGGAAGCAACGGGCAGCTTATGTGAGCCGGCCGGCTAACTATTTTTCTACACGCTTTTAACCAACTGCATTTCTGTAAGTGCAATTCTTTTTCTTTTAAATAAATTTGTCTCAAGTGATACACTATGGAGTTCCATTGTTTTTATCCCTGCATGGTAATCGCTTGATCGCTTTTGAGATATCACATCCAGCATCCAGAGCTAACCATTCTACAGCCCATTGAAACCCGTGGCTGGGAAACAAGCCGCAAGCCTGTATGATCTCTCTAACAGGAGATCTTGCACTCTGGTAAGAGTCAGTATTTCTTGATGGTTGAGGTGCTTTTCTTCTTACCAGGCCACTTCCTTCCTCTGGTGCTATTTGAGTGGTGTCACCTTTGAATTTGGAGTCCTCGCTTGTCCACAAATGTTGATGTATGCAGCCGATGTGGAAATGGCACTTTTATAAGGACTTTATTGGCTAATAATTGTTTTTTCACTTTGGATTATTGCAAATCATTTGTTATTTAATTTTCTATATCATATTATGGTGTATGCTTTCTATTAATCTAAATGTTTTTTCGGCATATACATTCATTTATGTACCAGTAGTTCATTATTCTACCAGGTATATGTATGCTTATTTCCATAGCTTCTTATCACTATTGGGTTAGATTATTATTTTTTGCAGCGCAGTCATTTTTTCTTTATGTATTGTGGAAAGACCTGAGAGGTTATAGGAAAAAACGTGACCTTTCAGTGGTCTGTTTATGGCCTATCCACTTTCGCTGTGTGCTTTATACACTGAAAAGGAAACAATTTCATGAAACTTTCCACCACAAAGCCAATTTAATTCTCAATAAGAAAACAAAAGTCATACTTAGCCGGAGTTGTGGGAAACTTCTCAAACAAAGAACTTCAATAAACTTGTCCTCATCTGTCCCCCACTTTTTCTCCCCCGCATTGTACAGAATCTAGGTATATGAAAAAACTGAAAATTAACACACACAATACAAGTCAAGTCTCTATCCAACATATTGTCAGCCATATGCATCTTTCAACATCCTCTGTACTGCATACAGCAGACCGTCAGCAGGAGTTCAATACCTGTGTATACTTGAACACCTACTACATTATACACTTCCAGCATAAGCATGTCACTCAGAATAAGTTTTCAAATATGTTTAATCAAACTGTGTAACATTTCTCACAAACTGATTGCCTTTTTAAATGCTTAGTGTAGCCTAGCATATCCTGTTATATTGAAAAAGTCATTTCAGCACCCACAAAGATTGGGGACTTCTGATACAGCTTTTTTTCTGGCAATAAATATGGATAATGGTAATATCTGAGCTCACATCAAATCAGCAACACCCCTCAATTTGATCCACCAAGAATAGTTAAAATGCATAATTTATTGAATCTGAATCATGCCAGGTGGAATAGAAAGGTCTCAACTTGCTTCCAACCCAGGTAATTAGACTTTATCTAATGTGCCCATTTCCCTTCACAAAGGATAGAGTGCAAAACTTAATAGGTGGAATAAAACAAAGTTCAAACTACCTCTGAACACAATGGTCAGGTCACTAGCTAAATGCACCTAATCTCCCCTTCACTAGAAAGCTCCACACAAGTCCTGATTAAGGGGAGACTGAGTAGTAGCTGGAGGTCTGAGACGGAGATGTTGATAGCTGTTTTCACTAAAATTTCGCACATGTATACATAATAAAATTAGGTAATTTTAACAGTTTACCATTTTAATTACACTATTTTTTTACCTCAAAATTCCCACTAAGTTAATTTTAATTTGCGAATCAAATATGCACCGAGGTCCATGGTATTTAAAAAAAAAAAAAAAAAAAAAAAAACAGAAGAAATCAAATTTCACATTGTGCTTGGTTAAAGGACCTCTAAACTCAACATATTGTGGAAATGAATGCAGCCACTACATCCAAGGACTGGTACATTACATTTTTGTTTTGGAATTGAGATGCGCTTTAAAGCTGAACTCCGGGCAAAACTGAAAACATACACAATTATAAGGATAATCCAAGTTTTATTCTCTGTGATGTCATCACAGGATTCCCTTGCAGACTTCTGCCACAGCTCCAAGAGGGAGGAGTATGCAGGGTGCCCTACATGTCTTTTTGTACACAGTAAGGCCAGCCTTATATGAGTCGAAAACCAAACATTCCGTTGATTGAAAAACAAAAATGGCACATACAATTGTGCCACCATTTAATTTCTAAGAAAAATCCAGCATGTTGGATCAGAGACTTTCAATTGCAAAACAAAAATCTCATGTCGCAGCTGGCACACTTATTATGCGGAAAAATTACGAATCTGACGACCAACAAGAATTTCCATTCGATTTTCGACTCTATGGCCTGCTTAGGAATGCTCTGCTAGATGAAAGAAACAGCTATTGTGGATAGTCCCTTAGCAATGTTCTCCAATCGTTTGCACCCCTAAACCAAACAAACACTCACAAAATACCACAATTTTAGCTATTTCCCTTCTGAAAATTGTGTGACTGCTGTAGCTGCAGTCTACCTGAAAACAAGTTTTCTTCAGCCTTCCCTAGCACTCAGAAAATTAACTGCAAAGGTCAAGAAAAGCAGATCTTGTTATGTCAGATTGCTACTGTTCTTCCCTGACAGAGTGTGCAGCATCTGTAGTCTACTGTATATAAAAACATAAGAGCAATTTTTTCACATTGGCACGGCTCTGCCTTAGCAGTACAATGCCGCTAGTTTTAGTGTTGAAAATTTATTTTTTTTTTTTCATGAAAAACAAAAAAAACAGTAAAACACTGTGAACATCATGAGATAAATGTATGCAAAGAACGGTAACAGAAGGACATTTGCGGGAGGCCACTATCGTCCACAGCCGAACAAATGCCGCTAGTTTTACTGTAGTTTTAGCTGCGCTTTTTAACTGCTAGCGGGCACTTTTAACCCCCGCTAGCGGCCGAACAAAGGGTTAAATGCACCCGAAAAGCGCCACTGCCGAACCACTTTGCAGGCAATTTGGCAGTGATGGTGGAGGAGTGGTGTATACACCGTCCCTAAACTGCTCCAAAGATGCTGCTTGCAGGACTGGGGCTGCAGGGGAGGCATTTTTAAAGGTGCCATTTTTAGCCCTTTAGCGCCTGCAAAATGACACAGCTTCATCCCAGTCAGCAGAGTAGCAATATGGCAAAAAACAAAGTTTGCCTGTTCAACGATGAAATGTTTAAAGATGTTAACACTTGCCGACCGGCTCACGCCGATATATATTGGCAGAATGGCACTCCTGCGCAAACTGACGTACCTGTAAGTCACTCCGCAAAACAGGATAGCAGGTGCGCGCCCACGGGTCCCACGGACTCTATGTCCTGCCTGCAATCGCAGCGACGGGAAATGCCTTGTTTACATTGCATTTTCCTGTTCTGCCTAGAGACATGACAGATCTTCTGTTCCCTGTCATCGGAAACATTGATCTCTGTCATGTCAGTGGCAGCCCCTCCCCCCTACAGTAAGAACACCTTTAACCCCTCGATTACCCGCTAGTGTTAACCCCTTCCCTGCCAGTGACATTTATACAGTAATCAGTGGCTATTTTTAGCTCTGATCGCTGTAGAGCTGTCAATGGTCTCAAAATAGTGTTAAACGTGTCCGATCTGTCTGCCGCAATGTCGCAGTCCCGATAAAAAAATATATATATAAAATAAATAAATAAAAAAAAAAAAAAAAAAAATCGCAGATTACTGCCATTACTGATGAAAACATTTTTTTTTTGAATAAAAATGCTATAAATCTATCCCCTATTTTGTAGACTTTTGCGCAAACCAATATACACTTATTGTGATTTTTTTTTTTTTTTTAACAAAAAATATGTAGAAGAGTACATATCGGTCTAAATTGAAGAAGAATTTTTTTTTTTTTTTGGGGGGGGGATATATATTATTATTGCAAAAAATATATATTTTTTCAAAATTGTCGGTCTTCCTTTATAGCGCAAAAAATAAAAAAAAAACGGCAGAGGTGATCAAATACCACCAAAAGAAAGCTCCATTTCTGGGGGGAAGAACGTTAATTTTGTTTGGGTACAGGGTTGCACGACCATGCAATTGTTATGCCCCGTACACACAGTCGGAAAATCCGACCACAAAATCCATCGGATTTTTTCCGACGGATTTTGTCCGACACTGGTGTTGCATACACACGGTCGGACAAAGTTGTCGGAAAATCCGATCATTCTGAACGTGGTGACGTTTGTTGCCTACGACGGGACTACGTAGATGCTAGTAGCCAATAGCTTTGGTCTTGTAATGTGATCTGAGCATGCGTGGCACTTTGTCCGTCGGAATTCGCTACACACGATCGGAAAAAGTCCGATAGGACTTTGTTGTCGGAAAATTTGAGAGCAGGAGATAAAACTTTGTCCGTTGGAAAATCCGACGGAAAAAGTCCGATGGAGCCTACACACGGTCGGAATTTCCGACAACATTGTCCGATAGGACATTTTCCGTCGGAAAATCCGACCGTGTGTATGGGGCATTAGAGGGATGCAGTACCGTATTGCAAAAAATGCTATGGTCATTAAAGGGGTAAAATCTTCTGGGGCTGAAGTGGTTAAGGGAGCCCAGTGAAGCAGAGTTGTAAATCGTTGGAATTCTGAAGACAGACAGGCTTTGATTTCTGCCAGATTGCTACCTCGAATAGAGGATATTTTTATGATATTACAGAAAGTTACAGATTGCACACTTCTTCAGGGCAGCGTAGTAGCAATATGACAGTCTGCTAAGTATTATGGCTCATCCATGGACCCACAGCAAAACAGACCACAGATCAGTGCATCTTGCATATGCCATTATAGTGAGGCAGAGATGAAGAAAAAGGTTGGTGGTGGGCGGAGACAGACAGGTAGAATTTGTCCAAACCTACAAGAAGTACAAAAAAAAAAAAATAAGAAAAAAAACACACTACACTGGGGCATTATACAGTGCCTTGAAAAAGTATTCATACACCTTGAAATTTTCCACATTATGTCATGTTACAACCAAAAACGTAAAAAGGTATTTTATTGGGATTTTTGGTGATAGACCAACACAAAGTGGCACAACACAAAGTTTTCAACATTTTTTACAAATAAATATCTGAAAAGTGTGGTGTGCATTTGTATTCAGCCCCCCTTTATTCAGACCCCGAGTCAATACTTTGTAGAACCACTTTTCGCTGCAGCGTATCGGATTGAAGGTAAGCAAGGGTAAATGGACATAGAGGTGAATGGAGGGTCCGATTGGGTACTAAGGCTGCTTTCACACTGATGTGCCACGTGCTCCTGCAGGTTAGCTGCACTTTGTCATAGACTTCTATTATATCCTGATGGTATAGAGCACTTTCTGAAAGCGCACCAAACCCACAGTTATAACAGAAGTCTATGGCTCAGTGCAGGTAACCGCAGGTGCAGGATTAGTTTAACAGCAGCCTACTAACCACTGAAGAACAGATATGCCCATATATACACTGAATTCAGTAACAAACACACCTTTAATAACAGCCTTCCATTCAGTTTTCCCCGGCTGTTGCTGTCCCAGGCAGAGTGCATTTAGTATCGATTGTGACAGGAGCTGGCGCTATACAGGAAGCTTTAGCGTATGTGGCTCTGCAACTTCTTGCTTTCTCTACCGCCAGTTCACAACACTGATGCTCTGGGATGGTGGGTCGGCAACCTGCGATCTGGGCTTGTCAAACCACCATCCCAGAGCAGGAGGTCGCAGGCCACATCAGAAGGCTCCGCGGACCACTGGTTGGGCACCCCTGATCTAGAGAGTGACATTTTTGCCCATTCTTCTTTGCAAAATAGCTTAAGCTCTATCAGATTGGAAGGAGAGCATCTGTGAACAGCAATTTTCAAGTCTTGCCACAGATTCTCAATTGGATTTAGGTCTGGACTTTGACCGGGCCCTTCTAACACATGAATATGCTTTGATCTAAACCATTCCATTGTAGCTCTGGCTGTATGTTTAGGGTCCGCCCCAGTCACAAGTCTTTTGCAGACACTAACAGGTTTACTTCTAAGATTGCCCTGTATTTGGGCTCCATCCATCGTCCCATTAACTCTGACCAGCTTCCCTGCCCCTGCTGAAGAAAATAATCCCCAACATGATGCTGCCAATACCATGTTTCATGGTGGAGATGGTGTGTTCAGGGTGATGTGCAGCGTTTGTTTTTTCTGCCACACATAGTGTTTTGCATTTTGGTCTCATCTGCCACTCATCCATAAAGGCCAGATTTGTGGAGTGCACGACTAATAGTTGTCCAGTGGATAGCTTCTCCCACCTGAGCTCTGAATCTCTGCAGCTCCTCAGAAGTTACAATGGACATCTTGTCTGCTTCTCTGACTTATGCTCTCCTTGACCAGCCTGTCAGTTTAGGTGGACGGACATGTCTTGATAGGTTTGCAGTTGTGCCATACTCTTTCCATTTTCAGATGATGGATTGAACAGCGCTCTGAGATTTTTAGTTTGGGATATGTTTTTAACCTAACCCCGCTTTAAACTTCTCCACAACTTTATCCCTGATCTGTCTGGTGTGTTCCGTTGCCTTTATGATGCAATTTTTTCACTAAGGTTCTCTAACAAATCTCTGAGTCTTCACAGAACAGCTGTATTTATACTGAGATTAAATTACACACAGGTGGACTATTTACTAATTAGGTGACTTCCGAAAGCAATTGGTTCCACTAGATTATAGTAAGGGATAGGAGAGTAAAGGGGGCTGAATACAAATAAATTGACTAAAGTTGAAACCAAATGTGCACAGGAAAATGGGCAGGATGAAAAAAAGCCAAAAGGATTAAAACCTCAAAGAATGACACAGCATTAATACTTAGTAAAGTCAGAATAGAACTGGTTCACTGTATTGGCGTGCTGTCCCCTAGCAGATAATATTGCTAACTGAGTTCTAATATAGATACAATATACAGTATAAAAACATGACAAGGCACTGAACAATGCATTAATTATATCTGCACGGCTGAGCGCAAACATACCACAAACAATACTAGAGAGACAAAATAAACTGGTATGATAAAATCGTTCGCCCTCCTACTATTCCACACCACCACTGCGCACAAAGAAAAATTAATTAAAATACCTATGTGTATTAAAATAAACTAAGCAGCTACTTAAATAGATAAATAATGTAAAGTGATTTTAAATGAATAAAACAGCAGCGCTAATAATCACAGTGTCTGTGAATAAACTAAATATTTAACCTGTGTAGACAATACTGAAAAATAATTACCCTGTATAAACAGTGCTAAAAAAACAACACAATTAATCACCTATATACATAAAGTGAAAAATGTAAGTGAAGTGTGATTGTATATTTCTTGCAGGTGTCCAAATAAGGAAAACAAATCCAAACAAAAGTCCATAAACTGTTACTTGTAGTGATAATGTTTCAAAAAGTGACAGGAAAAAAAGTGAATGAAAAATCTTGAAGCAAATAAAGTTTTGAAGTGTCTTTAAACAAAATTCTTGAAGTGACTTGAAAAAATATCTTCCACCACACCACCTGTGTTCAGTGCTACCGCACCCTAAGGAAACGCACTCACCAGCAGTACATGCCTTGCACTCTCATGCTCGGCCAACTCGCTTAATAGCTCCACATGGGTCACAGATGGATCCAGACAGAATGTTAGATAATTGCACTCCACATATAAGGAAAAAAGAGATGCTTCCAATAGTGAAGTAGAGTAAACCATTTATTTCAAACAGCACACAAAATTCCTCAACCATTGTACTCACATCCTTCATATAAAAATAAGGCACTTCAGCATAATCTTTTCAACAGGAAACAAGGACCCAGCAGTGGTGACCCGATATATTATGGTCTCGGCGGACCCGGCGTTAATACCAATATGTCTCACCCTCCACGCTATCTCCTTTCTCTTTCACTTCACTTCAAACGGCACAGCACATCCAGTAACTGGAACGTTGAATGTTAAATGCTCCTCATAGTTGCCATGTAACCATACCCAGACATTTTTCGTCGAAGTGACTTAATCATTGGGGTTGGTTACATGAACTACTCAATCCCATTTATACTCTCCTGATCATTATCTCTTTCAGGCTGATTGGATCATTAACTCTTTCAAGCTGATTGGATCTTAAGTGTGCACATGCGCACAAGTGGTACAAATAGCGCATATGCGTGCGCATCACTATCACCCATGCATCACGCACATGCGTGCGCACCACCACCACCCACCATACCATAGCGCATAATGCACGCAAATATGGCTTTCTGGTTTCATGGGATCCTATGGCCTATCATTGCGTATAACATCCTGCAACGAATGCGGTTGCGTACGCACATGTGCCCCGCGCGTTATCCAACGTACGGCCTTGCGCATTCCTATGCCGAGTATCCCTTGTGTTCACAAAAGCGGAACTCGCGCATTCATGCGTGTCACCCCGCAATTACGTGCACGCGCATCGGGTCCCCATGACCACAATATATCGGTGGTGACTCCGCTCACAATCAGCACAAGGAGAATATATAAAAACATGAAAAGGTAAATACATCTTATACATCAGTACCTACAATGTATGAGGGTAACCTGTTTTTTAATAAAATTACTCTAATATATGGAAAAAAAAATTAAAAAACGCATAAAAACTGCATTTTTTTTAAAAAACGCATAAAAACTGCATTTTTTTAAAAAAACGCATAAAAACTGCATTTCTTAAAAAAACGCATAAAAACTGCATTTCTTAAAAAAACGCATAAAAACTGCATATCGATACAATATGCTAATTTTAAAAAGCGTATGAAGGCTAATAGTGTGAATCTGATAGAGTCCTTTATACTCTACCCAAATTCACCAAACTAAAATATTAATTTAAAAACTCATATTAAATTAACAAAAAAAATCCTAAAATATCATTATCTTAGCGTGCGACCTAAATCAATACATATATATTATTGAAAACAACCGAGAGAGAATACCCCAAATATCTTTCCAAGTATCAGACCACACTTATTATTCATAAGTTACTGATAAAGCAATTCAAATCGAGTTCGATATTCATCCCTTTCGGATGGAGACTCTTAAGCAGAAAAATCCACTTAGTCTCGCGTTGGGACAAATCTCGAACCCGATTAGAGCCCCTCCACGCAGGAAAGGTGCAATCAATACCACAAAACTGTAACACAGTGGGATCTTGATTGTTTTTCCTTGAAGTGTAGGGAAACACTATGATCTTTACAGCCCTTTCTAATATTAGCCAAGTGTTCGGCAATATGTACCCTAAGTAGCCGCTTTGTCCGTCCCACATAATTCAGCCCACATGGGCACCATAATAGGTACACCACGCAAGACGAATTACATGTGATGAACTGCTCAACTTTGAATTCCTCACCATCATGATTAGTGACGCTAGTCATGCCTCTATTAATCACATTCACCGTTATGCAGCAAATGCACTTGCGGCAAGAGAAAAAACCTTTGAAATCAAAACTCTGAGTACGTCTATCCGGTGGGTCTAGAATTTTTTGCATCACTTTATCGCCAAAACTTGGAGCCCTTCTATAAATAAACTTCGGCCTCTCCGGTAAAATCTCACCCAGATGTCGGTCTCTACATAGAATATGCCAATATTTCTTAAAAATCCCCTCTACCTCTTTATATTGGTGATGAAAATCTGAGATAAAGCCCACCTGATGTGAAGTGTCAGCACTATTTCTTTCCTTCTTTTTCAAACATTGTTCTCTTGGGATTAGTGCGACTTCCTCAATCATTTTATTGATGGTCCCTTTTTTGTACCCCTTTTCCAGAAATTTCTCATCTAATACATCAGCCTGCGTATAGTAGTCGTCTATTGCAGTGCAATTTCTCCACACCCTTAACATCTGGCCCTTCGGGATGTTCCGGATCCAGGCTGGGTGATGCCCACTCCCGATAGAAAGATACGTTTCTATCAGTGGGTTTAAAATACACCTTCGTATTGAGCCTGGTCCCAGATTTCATGATGACCAGGTCCAAGAAGTTCACCTTCTCCTCACTTACAGCATGGTCCAATACTATCCCATTATTATTCGAGTTCAGATGTTTAATAAATTCCAATACTGACTCCTCCGTGCCCTCCCAAATAAACAGGAGGTCATCTATAAATCTCCGGTATAGCTTCAGTTCCGGTCTGTGTCTGTTAAACACATGTCTGTCCTCCGATTCAGCCATAAACAGGTTGGCTAGGCTGGGAGCATATTTAGCTCCCATAGCCACGCCAACCTGCTGGGAGTAAAACTGATCATGGAACCAAAAATAGTTATGGGCCATACAGAAGTCCAAGACCTTCCCCAAAAAGCATTTTTGCACATGCGGTAGGTCGTCCCTTTTACTTAATGCCCAATTTAAGGATAAAAGGGCATCGTCGTGCTGGATAATAGTATAAAGGGAACAAACATCCGCAATTACTAGATATGGTTTACCTTTATCCCTTCTAAGAGACATAGGAGATCTGTAGTGTCCTTCAGATAGGCCCTGGTAACCCTTACACTAGGTTGGAGAAAACGGTCTAAATATTCGCCAAGTCTGGCGGTGACTGATCCTATCCCATTTACAAATCGGGCGTGCTGGAGGAGTTTCTGCGTTTTTATGTATTTTTGGCAATGTATAAATCACCGGTATTCGGCATGAGGTGGGGTTAAGGTAGGTTAAGGTATAAATTCTCTTTCATAGTGACTGCTCCATTCCTGAAGCCCCATTTAACCAACAGATTCAATTGATCCTTATATTGTTCTGTTGGGTCTGAGGACAATTTTTTATATGTAATGTGGTCACTAAGGAGTTCCGTTGATTGTAATAAAACGATTTCTCCAATACAACAACCCCACCCCCTTTATCTGCTGGGCGAATAATAATCTCTTTCTTCTCTTCCAGAGACTTTATTCCCTCCCTAATATATTCGGAATTAATATGCTTTATAACAGGAAGTTCTTCAATATCCTTTATCACCAAATTTTTAAAAACTTCAATAAAATGATTATTATTATTCTGAGGGTTAAAGACTGACTTATTACGCAAACCACTATCTATATTGGCAGAGACCTTATTTATCAGTCCTGACGTATCTCTTGGGTGACTCAGAAAGTATTTCTTCATATTAAGTGTGCGAATAAATTTGTGTGCATCAATGTACACATCAAACTTATTCATTCGTTTCCGAGGTGCACATTTGAGGCCCAAGTTCAGTATATTTCTCTCACTGACTTAATTCTACCCCACTAAGATTGTAAATCCCAGTATTTAGTGGTCTCTCCTTTTTTTGGGATTGTATTAGTTTCCCTGCCCTACAACCTCTCCTTCCCTTCGGAACGGGGCCATCTCCCTGTTTGGGTAATAGGGGGCTGTTTCTCTGTTGGGGTAATAGGGGGTGGAATTTCTCCCTCCTCCCCTGTTGTTCCCCCCATGAGAGTGACCTCTTGGTGTCCATCCCCCCCTCCCCCCCGTTGGTCTAAAAAATAATTTGAATCCGAATATCCCCTATTTCCACTATCGTGGTCAAGTGCCTCATATCTGTTCTGAACAGGTACTTGATATCTCTGACCACCATATTGGTTATATGGTGGATTGTAGGGCGGTTAACCCCATTGTTAGTATTCCGACTGATAAGGGACATACTCCCCCCTCATATGTTGCGAATACCCTTGGGGCGTGGAATTTCCAGTGTAATGGTTATTTCCCTGGAAGTTGCCCCTTTGTTCCCGGGTTGCATTCTTATTAGTTTTCGGGGTGTTATTGACATTTCCTTTTGTTTTTTTTTTACCCTTCACATTTTGGGGTTTATCATTTCTAGTTTGAATTACCTTAGATGTGGCATTATCTACTGGAACATCTATATCCTCCATATTGATATTACCTATGGCCTCATTGTTAACCACTTGCTTACTGGGCACTTAAACACCCTTCCTGCCCAGACCAATTTTCAGCTTTTGGTGCTCTCACACTTTGAATGACAATTACTCAGTCATGCAACACTGAACCCAAATTATTTTTTTGTCCTTTTTTTCCCACAAATAGAGCTTTCTTTTGGTGGTATTTGATCACCTCTGGGTTTTTTATTTTTTTGCGCTATAAATGAAAAAAAGACCGAAAATTTTGAAAAAAAAAAACGCATTTTCTTTGTTTCTGTGATAAAATTTAGCAAATTATTAATTTTTCTTCATAAATTTTGGCCACAATTTATACTGCCACATATCTTTGGTAAAAATAACCCAAATTAGTGGATATTATTTGATCTTTGTGAAAGTTACAGACTCTACAAACTGTGGTGCGAATTATACAAAATTGATCACATCTGATGTACTGGTGACCTATCTCATTTCTTGTGACCCGAACAAGCCAGGAAAGTACAAATACCCCAAATACCCCCCAAATGACCCCTTTCCAAGGTATTTAGTAAGAGGCATGGTGAGCTTTTTGATGTTTTCATTTTTTTCCCACAATTCTTTGCAAATTTAATTATTTTTTTATTTTTTATTTTTTTTTCACAAAATTGTCATTCTAATAGGTTATTTCTCTCACATGGAATGTGTATACCACAAATGATACCCCAAAATACATTCTGCTACTCCTCCCGAGTATTACGATACCACATATGTGGGACTTTTACACAGCCTGGCCACTTAGAGGCCCAAAATGCAGGGAGCGCCATCACGTGTTCTAGGAGCATAAATTACACATCTAACTTGTTGATTACCTAGTACACTTTTGAAGGCCCTGGAGCACCAGGACAATGACACATGACACTGACGTGGCACTGATGACAGGTGGCACTGATACGTGGCACTGATGACATGTGGCACTGGTGACAGATGGCACTAGTATGGGGCACTGATGACACGTGACACTGATGACAGACGGCACTAATACGGGGCACTGATGACATGTGACACTGACAGATGGCACTAATATGTGGAACTGGTGACAGGTGGCACTATCATGTGGCACTAATATGTGGCACTGATAGATGGCACTAATATGTGGCACTGATGACACGTGACACTAATGACAGATGGCACTGATACGTGGCATTGATGACACGTGACACTGTTAACAGATGGCACGTGACACTGACAGGTGGCACTGATGACACATGGCATCGACACGTGGCACTGATGACACGTGACACTGATGACAGATGGCACTGATACATGGCATTGATGACACGTGACACTGATGACAGATGGCACTGATACATGGCATTGATGACAGATGGCACTGATACGTGGCATTGATGACACGTGACACTGATAACAGATGGCATGTGACACTGACAGGTGGCACTGATGACATATGGCACTGATGACAGATGGCACTGATGACACGTGACACTGACACGTGACACTGATAACAGATGGCACTGATACGTGGCATTGATGACACGTGACACTGATAACAGATGGCATGTGACACTGACAGGTGGCACTGATGACAGATGGCACTGATGACAGATGGATGGGGACAGGTGGATGGGGACACAGATCGCATATTTTTTTTTACTTACGGCGCTGCAGCCGTTGATCTCTCTCTCCCCACACGCTGTCTGTGTGAGGAGAGAGAGCGGCGCTGACAGATGATCTCATATGTTTCCATATGAGATGATCTCTCATTGGACACGCCGATCTCGCTGTAAACGGCCGCTGTGATTGGCCGTTTACAGCGATCTGTGACCGGCTGTGTCCGACGGACATGGCCAGCACAGAACTTCCCCGATGCGCGCTCTCAGGAGCGCGCATTAGGGAAGTAAACAACAGGACGTCCAGGTACGTCCTCCCTGCAGGGAGCGTCCGCGCTGCAGCCGTCTTTCGGCTATAGCGCGGGCGCGAAGAGGTTAAATCGTACTCTGCCATACATAAATATTATTACTGGTAAAGTCATTGGAGTCTCTATTATACTTCTTAACTTTCTTTTTCTGGGTATCTCTATCAATTTTCTCCAATTTCTTTCGCACGCTAATATTAAAATCTTTCACCTGGTTAGAATTTTGATTTCAAAGGTTTTTTCTCATGCCGCAAGTGCATTTGCTGCAGAACGGTGAATGTGAGCAATAGAGGCATAACTAGCGTCACTAATCATGATGGTGAGGATTTCAAAGTTGAGCAGTTCATCACATGTAATTCGTCTTACGCGGTGTACCCATTATGGTGCCCATCAGCAGCGGTGCATCCATAAAGGGCGCAGGAGCGCCGCCCCCCCCCCTCTCTTGTCACTCACTATACTCCATAGATAGATTCATGCAATGCATGAATCTATCTATGGTCGCTGCTGACACCCCCTATTCAGGTGTCCGGCCCCTTTTCGGTCACCAGGCGCCTGAATTACAGTGGTGGGGGTGTTTTTTTGGAAACACCTGACTAGCGCCGTAGGCGCTAATAGGCGTCCAAAAAGGTGACAAGCGGGCGCAACGCTGTGCGTTCCTTGTCACTCAGCAGCAGTATGTTAGCAAACCGAAGGAATTCGGTTTGCTAACATTGTACGGCCCCTTAGCCAATCAGGAGCACAGGTCTGTGTTACATGTGCCCTGATTGGCTGAAACGACAGGCGCTGTGATTGGGCGCCTATCAGGCGTCCAATCATAGCAGAGGATGAGAGGGTGATAGGAGGAGCGGGCAGGAGAGGAAATGGAGGACACCGATGCCGCCGTCACCTGAGACAAGGTAAGTGCAGGGGTGGGGGGGGCACAGTGGCAGCTTCTTTGCAGGGACAGCTTCATGGCAAAGTGGCTGCGTATGTTATGGCAAAGTGGCTGCGTATGTTATGGCAAAGTGGCTGCGTATGTTATGGCAAAGTGGCTGCGTATGTTATGGCAAAGTGGCTGCGTATGTAATGGCAAAGTGGCTGCGTATGTAATGGCAAAGTGGCTGCGTATGTAATGGCAAAGTGGCTGCGTATGTAATGGCAAAGTGGCTGCGTATGTAATGGCAAAGTGGCTGCGTATGTAATGGCAAAGTGGCTGCGTATGTAATGGCAAAGTGGCTGCGTATTTAATGGCAAAGTGGCTGCGTATTTAATGGCAAAGTGGCTGCGTATTTAATGGCAAAGTGGCTGCGTATTTAATGGCAAACTGGCTGCGTATTTAATGGCAAACTGGCTGCGTATTTAATGGCAAACTGGCTGCGTATTTAATGGCAAACTGGCTGCGTATTTAATGGCAAACTGGCTGCGTTTTGATGGGCACAGTGGCTGCGTTTTGATGGGCACAGTGGCGTTTGGTACAGTGGATGCATTTGATGGGCTTTTTTTTTTTTCAGTTTATTTGCGCCCCCCCAAAAATTTTGAGCACCAGCCTCCACTGGTGCCCATGTGGGCTGAATTATGTGGGACGGACAAAAGCGGCTACTTAAGGTACGTATTGCCGAACACTTGGCCAATATTAGAAAGGGCTTTAAAGATCATAGTGTTTCCCTACACTTCAAGGAAAAACACAATCAAAATCCCACTGTGTTACAGTTTTGTGGTATTGATTGCACCTTTCCTGCGTGGAGGGGCTCTAATCGGGTTCGAGATTTGTCCCAACGCGAGACTAAGTGGATTTTTCTGCTTAAGAGTCTCCATCCGAAAGGGATGAATATCGAACTCGATTTAAATTGCTTTATCAGTAACTTATGAATAATAAGTGTGGTCTGATACTTGGAAAGATATTTGGGGTATTCTCTATCGGTTGTTTTCAATAATATATATGTATTGATTTAGGTCGCACGCTAAGATAATGATATTTTAGGATTTTTTTTGTTAATTTAATATAATGAGTTTTTAAATTAATATTTTAGTTTGGTGAATTTGGGTAGAGTATAAAGGACTCTATCAGATTCACACTATTAGCCTTCATACGCTTCTTAAAATTAGCATATTATATTGATATGCAGTTTTTATGCGTTTTTTTAAGAAATGCAATTTTTATGCGTTTTTTTAAAAATGCTGTTTTTATGCGTTTTTTTAAAGAAATTTCCATATATTAGAGTAATTGTATTAAAAAACAGGTTACCCTCATACATTGTAGATACTGATGTATAAGATGTATTTACCTTTTCATGTTTTTATATATACTATATATTCTCCTTGTGCCGATTGTGAGCGGGGTCGCCACCGATATATTGTGGTCATGGGGACCCGGTGCGCGCGCACGTAATTGTGGGGTGACACGAATGAATGCGCGAGTTCCGCTTTTGTGAACACAAGGGATACTCGGCATAGGAATGCGCAAGGCCGTACGTTGGATAACGTGCGGGGTACATGTGCGTACGCAACCGCATTCGTTGTGGGATGTTATACGCAATGATAGGCCATAGGATCCCATGAAATCAGAAAGGCATATTTGCGTGCATTATGCGCTATGGTATGGTGGGTGGTGGTGGTGTGCACGCATGTGCGCGATGCATGGATGATAGTGATGCGCACGCATATGCGCTATTTGTACCACTTGTGCGCATGTGCACACTTAAGATCCAATCAGCTTGAAAGAGTTAATGATCCAATCAGCCTGAAAGAGATAATGATCAGGAGAGTATAAATGGGATTGAGTAGTTCATGTAACCAACCCCAATGATTAAGTCACTTCGACGAAACATGTCTGGGTATGGTTACATGGCAACTATGAGGAGCATTTAACATTCAACGTTCCAGTTACTGGGTGTGCTGTGCCGTTTGAAGTGAAGTGAAGTGAAGTGAAAGAGAAAGGAGACAGCGTGGAGGGTGAGACATATTGGTATTAACGCCGGGTCCGCCGAGACCATAATATATCGGGTCACCACTGCTGGGTCCTTGTTTCCTGTTGAAAAGATTATGCTGAAGTGCCTTATTTTTATATGAAGGATGTGAGTACAATGGTTGAGGAATTTTGTGTGCTGTTGAAATAAATGGTTTACTCTACTTCACTATTGGAAGCATCTCTTTTTTTCCTTATATGTGGAGTGCAATTATCTAACATTCTGTCTGGATCCATCTGTGACACATGTGGAGCTATTAAGCGAGTTGGCCGAGCATTAGAGTGCAAGCCATATACTGCTGGTGAGTGCGTTTCCTTAGGGTGCGGTAGCACTGAACACAGGTGGTGTGGTGGAAGATATTTTTTCAAGTCACTTCAACAATTTTGTTTAAAGACACTTCAAAACTTTATTTGCTTCAAGATTTTTCATTCACTTTTTTTCCTGTCACTTTTTGAAACATTATCACTACAAGTAACAGTTTATGGACTTTTGTTTGGGTTTGTTTTCCTTATTTGGACACCTGCAAGAAATATACAATCACACTTCACTTAATTTTTCACTTTATGTATGTATATAGGTGATTAATTGTGTTGTTTTTTTAGGACTGTTTATACAGGGTAATTATTTTTCAGTATTGTCTACACAGGTTAAATATTTAGTTTATTCACAGACACTGATTATTAGCGCTGCTGTTTTATTCATTTAAAGCGGAGCTCCACCCGATTTTTTTTTTTTTTTTTTAAAGTCAGCAGCTACAAATACTGCAGCTGCTGACTTTTAATAAATGGACACTCCAGCGGTGTCGGCAGAATGTGACGAGCGAGCGCTCGTCTCTCGCTGCCCCGCCGCCATCCTCGGTCAGGGAATCAGGAAGTGAAGACGCAACGTCTTCACTGCCCGGTTCCCTACTGCGCATGCGCGAGTCGCGCTGCGCTTCTCTATTGGTCCCCGCTGTGTCCTGGGAACTGTGTTTTCCAAGACACAACGGGGCATTCTCGGATAGGGGCGGGCATCCTCGGATATGGGCGGGGATGCTCGTCCCGGAAGTGGGTGCAGATATCTGTATTATACAGGTATCTGCACCCCCCTGAAAGGTGCCATTGTGGCACCGGAGGGGGGGAGGAATCCAATAAGCGGAAGTTCCACTTTAGGGTGGAACTCCGCTTTAAAACCACTTTACAATACTAGAAAGACAATCACTGCCAGAGAACCGAAGTTGACTAATGTAAGGCACGGTTATAAAACATTAAGTGATAAAGAGTATACCAGTTGGCCAGTTTTGTAGACTCAAACGTTTATGTAGTAAGGAGTCTGACTTCAGGAGAGAAGCTACTCTCATGACATCCAGATTCAAGGACAAGGGGTACTCCAGCTGTCATCAATAAGGCTCTGGTTATTGCTAAGAACACCCACCTGATGCTTTGTTGAATAGTGTGTCTCTTGGCAATAAACGTCATAGATTGAAAACTTCACAAATTCTCCAATATCAACTCCTTACAGTATAGAGTTTGAGAGAATTAAAAAAGTTATTAAGAAGTACCTTCCCGTTTTGACCAATGACCCTATATATGCACAGATCTTATCTGATGAGATGCATGTCGTTTCCAGGAAAGCGCCCACACTAGGCAGGTGTCCGTCACCCAGTTTATATACTAGTGCACGACCACTCGTGCACTGGCTCCAGTTTAACCGCTTGCCAACCACCTCACGCAGATATACTGTGGCAGAAGGGCACGTACCTGTATGTTGCCCTTTAAGAGGCGGCAAGCTCTGCGAGTCGGGTCACGGGTCCCGTGGACTCGATCACCGTGGGGATACACGCAATCGTCACACGGAGAGGAAGGACGGGGAGATAATGTAAACAAGCATCTCCCCGTTCTTCCTAGTGACAGTGTCACTGATCTCTGCTCCCTGTGATCGGAGCAGAGATCAGTGACGTGTCACACACAGCCACGCCCCTCCCCATAGTTAGAAACATGCCCCTAGGACACACTTAACCCCTACACTGCCACCTAGTGGTTAACCCCTTCACTGCCAGTGTCATTTACACAGGAATCAGTGCATTTGTATAGCACGGATTGCTGTATAAATGGTCCTAAAAATGTGTCAAAAATGTTCGATGTGTCCGCCATAATGTTGCAGTCATGATAAAAAAAAAAAAAAAAAAAAAAAAAAAAATGATCGCCGCCATTACTAGTAAAAAATAAATTAATAGAAATGCCATAAAACTATCCCCCATTTTGTAAATGCTATAAATTTTGCGCAAACCAATCAATAATTGCTTATTGCAATTTTTTTAACCAAAAATATGTAGAAGAATACGTATCAGCCTACACTGAGGGGAAAAAAGTGGTTTTATATATTTTTGGGGGATAGTATAGCAAAATGTAAGAAATAATGCGTTTTTTTTTCAAAATTGTCGCTCTTTTTTTGTTTATAGCGCAAAAAAAAAACTACTGCATGGGTGATCAAATACCAGCAAAAGAAAGCTCTATTTGTGGGGAAAAAGGACGTCAATTTTGTTTGGGAGCCACGTCGCATGACGGCGCAATTGTCAGTTAAAGCGATGCCGTGCCGAATCGCAAAATGTGCTCTGGTCAGGAAGGGGGTAAATTCTTCCGGGGCTGAAGTGGTTAAAGGCACTTTTAAGTGTGGTGTCAGTAGTTGCTCATTCATTAAAACAGGTGATCACATCACTTCGTTGTCCACAGGTAAATCTTTTAGGATTGGTTCCTTTATTAACTGTAACACGCGCTATGTGGTATATGCTATTACATGCACCACATGCCAGATTCAGTATGTAGGAAGGACCACCCGATGTCTGAGGGACTGTTTATATGATCAGCTGTACGATATTGAAAAAAAATACAAAAATTAAATAAAAAAAATTAAAAAAAACTCTAATAACGTAGTCAGACATTGGGTCCAATGTCCATCAGAGGAGGCGACAAGTTTGGTATCTTGTGCAGAAAGGAAGTTTACTGGATATTCACTTTACATACAAGAATACCAGTAGGGTTAAATTATGATTGGGACGTTTCCTACTTTTATGAATGGCAAAACTGAAAGTAGACCCAATCATATATTGGTACCCCATTCACACTCCTGTATACATATACCTTTACATGTGCTATTTTGTCATTCTTATGTGCATGCACGGTTGTGTTTTTCATGTTCTCTACAATCTTTGTACATTATACGAGTGTATTTAGGGCGGTATGTCTATGTATTTTTTGTCATAAGGTAGATATTCTAACATGTCTCCTTATAGCTTTCAACCTTGCATTTACATTTATTTTTTATAATTTTTTTTTTTTTTTTTAAATGTGACTTTTATCGCACTGCTATGACATTGCCTTTGACATGCATTGGACGACTGTTTCTTTATACTGCAGTGGTTCATGCATGTCATATTTTGGCTGGGTGGAGTATCCATATGCATTTTACGGATACTTTATGTATGCATTTCCATGCAACTTTTGACATATATATATATATATATATATATATATATATATATATATATATATATATATAATGTGACATTATATATATTACATATACATATACACACACACACACACACACACACACACACACACACACACACACACACACACACACACACACACACACACACACACACACACACACACACACACACACACTAAAGATAACCCAATTTTTCGTGGAATGGCGCCAAACTTCAGTACTTAAAAATCTCCATAGGTGACTCTAATTTTTTTTTTTTTACAGAATTATATGTTTAGAGTTATATAGAGGTCTAGTGCTATAATTATTGCTCTCGCTCTAACGATCATGACGTATGTAACCTGTGTGTAACTGGCTCTGATACTAGCCAGTGCCTCACCAGCCACTGACCTCACCGCACGTCCATGCTTGGTATGAATATCAGAGAGCAAGCTCTCCAGACCTGCATACTTTTTCGATGTCAATAAATCAGAAAGTACTGAAGACAATGGATTAGAATAACATCCAGGTAATTAACACTTTCAGGAGAGGGTATCAATGGCCATTATGTGTTTCATTTACAGTCATTTTCAGTTTATGAAATCAATTTCTAACCAGCTTATGAGTACTAAAATATCTCAGATATGTACTCCAATAAATCTGAGGTATATGCTAGATACCCTACAGCAGTGGTCATCAACTCCTGTCCTCAGGGCCCACTAACAGGCCAGGTTTGCAAGATAACTGAAATACATCACAGGTGATATCATTTGCTGTTCAGTGATTGCAGGATTCTAGTCTCCTTCTCCCCCAAGGTAATACATAAAACCTGGCCTGTTAGTGGGCCCTGAGGACAGGGTTGATGACCACTGCCCTACAGGGTGCAATTCGTTTTGCATTTGGCCTGCCTACATCTTACAGCATCCATTAAAACAGCCATATTGTGTCTAATCCAATTCCGATTCCTTATACTACCCGAGTTAACCCTCTGCTAGACTTGCTTATCAGCTAGATTTCCCAAGATGCAGCATCAACCCATAGACTCGCTTCTTTACTGGCTGCATTAAATTACCAATTCTTTGCACTAAAATATGCACATAGCTCATCAGACATTGACTAAAAATGACTATTTGATAAATAGGACTGTTTAAGAGGTAGAAATTACAAGACATTAGCATGCTAAGTGAGGGTGGCAGGCTGTATATATCATTATCAGGTGTCAATGGTACAGGGCTGTAGGGGAGGCCTGTCTAGCTTAATTTACCTCTGCATCCTTTTTAGCAAGATGTTCATCCACTTTTGAACTTTCATCACGTCTTGCCTGCAGAAAAAATAGAAAAGAGAATCAATTTTTATAGATTAATTATATGGAGATTGATTGTGTTTTGTAAGGAACGCTAAAGGCCTCAATCCATTCACTGAGGTAAACTTTACCACTACATTTACTAAAGACTTTGGTGTGTTCTCAGTGATCATTATGGCATCTTCATTAGGCTCTAGATCCATACCAGAACCTTTCTTGAAAGCCCACGTTTAAAAGAAGACAAAAAATATAATTTTTGCAATAAGCCAGTGAAAATCATGCTTGTCAGACATTTTCCCAATTAGTTTAACATAAGTACAGGACGCATAAGTGAGTGTAAACACATGCATACTGTTTGTATGTTTACACACATTATATCAGTACCAGGCTGATATTAACAGACAAAGCCAATCAGATGCCAATCTTAGAGACCAATAGATGGACATACTGAGAGAAATAGCTAGGCTGCCATTGCTGACATTTGTCTATAAATGCCTGATGCCTGTCTGTCTCTGGCTTCAAACAACATTTTTTCCCCATTTCAGATAGAGTGGAGGGAGGGTTATAACCTTTGTGAGCTTTATTTTTGCAACCCATGTCCCATTGGAGAGATTTCCCCTTCACATTCTATCTTATAGCTAAAATAAAAAGTAAGAAGAAAAAATGTTACAAAGTGAGGGACTCCCTGGTGAACACCAGAACTAATGTCCCCATTGGAAGATTATATATTCCTGCTCTAGTGACCCCTTTTTTTTTTCTTTCACCTTCATTGATAACAGTAAATAGGACAATTAGAAAGAAAATCTATTCAACAGGGACACAGACAGCAATAAAAACCTGCCATGTGTTCTAACCCCTTTACACCATATCCAAAACAAAATTAAGTTTTGCCTAGTTATATACTTACATTAGCCAAAAAGAGCAAGGCTTTCCGAAAGTCACCCGAGGTCTCTGAACTGATGTCATCTCCAAGGCTTTTGCCATATACTGCAAGACAAAAGAACAGTGCATTAATAGGGAACTGCAGACATCTTTTAAACTGTAAAGTGTTGGCCACAGATAGAGAGTTGCAAGTACTATAACCGTTCTGAACATTACTCAGGTGAGAAACATTTGGCCATAGGGGGATCAACCAAAATACAAAATGTGCACTACCACCTCTCATAACAGATGGCTTAGGCTGGCCATACATTATACAATTTTCCTATTCGTAGTTACATAGTAGGCGAGGTAAAAAAAAAGACACAAGTCCATAAGGTCCAACCTATGTGTGCGATTATATGTCAGTATTACATTGTAAATCCCTATATGTTGCGATCGTTCAGGTGCTTATCTAACAGTTTCTTGAAACTATCGATGCCCCCTGCCAAGACCACCGTGCCTGTGGAATTCCACATCCTTGCCGCTCTTACAGTAAAGAACCCTCTACGTAGTTTAAGGTTAAACCTATTATTTTCTTATAATTTTAATGAGTGGCCACAAGTCTTGTTAAAACTCCCTTCCACAAAAAAGTTTTATCCCTATTGTGGGGTCACCAGTACGGTATTTGTAAATTGAAATCGTATCCCCTCTCAAGCGTCTCTTCTCCAGAGAGAAGAAGTTCAGTGCCCGCAACCTTTCTTCATAACTAATATCCTCCAGACCCCATTATTCGCTTTGTTGCTCTTCTTTGTACTCGCTCCATTTCCAGTACATCCTTCCTGAGGACTGGTGCCCAGAACTGAACAGCATACTCTAGGTGCGGCCGGACCAGAGTCTTGTAGAGCGGGAGAATTATTGTTTTATCTCTGGAATTAATTGGAATAATCCCTTTTTAATGCATGCCAATATTTGATTTGCTTTGTTAGCAGCAGCTTAGCATTGCATTCCATTGCTGAGCCTATCATCTACTAGGACCCCCAGGTCCTTTTCCATCCTAGATTCCCCCAGGAGGTTCTCCCCCCAGTTTATAGATTGGATTCATATTTTTGCCACCCAAATGCATTTTCCTGGACCTCCCCATGTCAGCCTACTATGGGTCAGCTCCGCCCCTCTGACCCCTCCAGGACCACCTTTTTTCTAGCCCATAAAGGGCGGCTGTCTGCCCACACCAGTGTTCTTTTTTCGTCCTCGCTCCGGACGCCTTTTAAAGTTTAATTTTAGTTATTTGTTTTTATTTTATTTATGTATTTATTTATTTTTTTCTCCATCCACCATCCATCCTGTCCGGGTTAAGCCTCTCCCGGATCAGAAGACCCCCCCAGATGGGCTGTAAATCTCCCGAGGAGTGTGGGTTCCCGTGGTGCTGGGATTTTATGGTACAGTATAAATGACTGTGTATTACTGGCAAGGTCACAACAGTATAAATTACTGTATACACCTTCGTTAGGCAGGTGCTGGCACTCTCTCCTTCCATGTTTTTGTGCGTTCATGCAGTGGTTTGGCTCGCTGGGACTTGCAGTTCACCACCTCCACATGTATTCCTTTCAGGAAGCTCAGAGTTGAGCAGGTGAGGTCAGAGGTAGCTTCCTCTTGGATTGCTTAGCAAACACCAGAATGATCACTACTGATTTGCAGCAGGCTCTGTCCTCTAGGCTAATCTCAGTCTCCAGCTGATTAATCTGCTACTCTGCTCTGGTAAGCCTGACTTCTATTACTAACTGCTGTGTTACTTGTCTGGAGTGTTTTTATTATCCTGTGCCTTTATAGATCTGTGGAGTTTTGCCTGCCTGCCTAGCTGCCTTAGCACTGAAGATTCGGATGAAGAAGTTTATTTTATTTTGCAGTTAGTTATTTATTTTTATTTATTTTTAAAAGAGAGCACATCCTCTGTTTTACAGAGAGAAGGGCCCAATGCGCGCTAAATGCCCGCAAAGAGGTTCCACAGAGAGAAGGGCCCAATGCGCGCTAAATGCCCGCAAAGAGGTTCCACAGAGAGAAGGGCCCAATGCGTGCTAAATGCCCGCAAAGAGGTTCCACAGAGAGAAGGGCCCAATGCGCGCCAAAATCCCCGCAAAGAGGTTCCACAGAGAGAAGGGCCCAATGCGCGCTAAATGCCCGCAAAGAGGTTGCACAGAGAGAAGGGCCCAATGCGCGCTAAATGCCCACAAAGAGGTTCCTAATCAGCACTCCAGCCTCAAAGGTGTAAAAAGGAGACTGGACATGACAAATCGCAGAGTCGCATGCAGCTGGATAGACGCCTGTTGTCGCTGCATTCCAGATCTCCCTCACCCTTATCTTGCTTTAGTCGCTCGGACTGGAGCCAAGAGAGGTCAAGACATCAGAAAGCCTCTAGAAAGAGCATATCCGGGTGCAGACAGAGAAGAAGATCCTCTTCTTTGGATAAGTCTTCATCGCCAGCCCAGGCAGAAGAAGGATCCTGTTGGGCCTGCTCAGCTGAGGTCATCAGAGGAAAGTGGGTTTGTGTATCTTGCTTCAAGGAGGCAGCTCAGGACAATGCTGCAAATGCACGCCAGGTTAAATCCTACATTAAGGACACAGTCAAGGAAAGGTTAAACAGCCTTTCAAGGAATCCTGCTCATCCGGCTGTATCTTTAAGCATCTGCCGATTCAGATCATGTGTTTTCAGTGTGTTTGAACTCTGAAGTCGATAGCGATTCGGATCCATCTGAGGCCGTGATGGTCTCGGAATCGCATACGTTTGATTTTTTGCACTAGTTCCCCCCTTGGTGGAGGCTGTTAAGGATGCGATGAAGTGGCAGGAAGAATTGTCACCTCCAAAGAAACAGCAGAGATACTACCCGTATTTAAAGAAATCATTACCTTCCTTCCCATTCATTTCTGAAATTAAAGAAGTATTTGATGATGAGAGGGCGGGGCCTGAGAAGGGGCTCAATGTGCATAATAGAGTATTGAGGCTGTAACCCTTGGTGCACTACGCCTAAGTTGGATACTTCATTGCGTAGATTCACCTGCCACATTCCACTTCCGCTGGAGGATTCGGATGCCTTTAGGGATCCTATGAATCACAGAATAAATGCAGACCTGATAAAAAAAAAGTTGTATAGTTTGGCCAGAGCAGCCTGCAGGCCGGCGGTAGTGCTCACTTCTGTGGCAGAAGCACTTGGGGTGGATTTGCACCTGTGCGTTTTTATTTTTATTTATTTTGGTGCTTTTTGCAGTTTTGCTCTACCATTTATTTACTGTGGTCTCCTAGGGGACGCGTTCTGTGGTGCGGGTATGCGGAATACAGGGATGCATGGGTGTGAATCCAGCCTTAGACTGGGGGTAGCGGAGCTGATGGATGGATGGATGGATGTTCAGATGAAAATCTGGGAAGTGGCAGTTCTTCTCTTTTGCAGTTTTCAAGACTTCTTTAGATTTTGTGGCTGAAGTGCCTGTTGACCAGGTCAGGGAGCTGGTTCAAAAATGAAAGCAAAGATATTGGCTCATTCCGTCACAGCCCACAGAGCCTTATGGTTGAAGCAATGGTCAGCTGATAAGGATTCTAAGCACAGTCATGTTAAGTTCCATTCGGCGGGAAGCTACTATTCCGGAAGACTTAGAATCAGCAATTCAGCGGGTTTCCAGCGGCAGATCTAGCCTAATCCTTCAGAAGAGAAAAAGACAACAGTAGCCCTTTCGGTTTAACAAGAGAACCAAAGAAGGATTCAGAGCTCCTTGTTCCAGAAAATCTATCTGCCAATTCCGATAATCTGGTCCCTGGTTTGGTGGTCAGTAGATTGCAATCTTTCCCGCGGAGTTCCATTGAAGGCCTCAGAACCAATAGTGGTGACGGCCAATGCCAGTCTGGCAGGCTGCGGGGCACACTGCCTGGGACAGCAGGTTCAAGGCCGATGGAACTTTTGTGGGGTGAAGAGTGCAAATTTCCTGGGATTGGATGCTGTCAGACGCGCTCTCTTAGCGTTCCAGCCCATGTTGCGAGGTCGAGCTGTCAAGAGTCTTTGAACAACTACGGGGGCTTATGCGTCTCATCAAGGGGGCACAAGAAGTCGCCCTCTCCTTCAGGTGGCATGTCAATCTACCTATGCGCAGAGAAGAATCTCGGCTCTCTTACTTCATCTTATCTCCCAGAGCCTGGGAATGTTTTAGCAGATCACTTGAGTCGAGGCTTTGAGGATCACAACGAATGGGGCCTCAATCGATAGATCTTATGGCATTGGAGGCGAATTGTCAACTGCCTCGCTTCTCCTCCTGGACCTGGCATCCACAGGCGTTGGGTCGGGGTGCTCTGTCCAGGTCTTGGAATTTCCCCTTGGTTCAGAAACCTTCCAAGTCCAGGACCAGCTAAGCTCCTAAGGCTTCAAATAGGTCCTTCTGAAGGTGTCTCCACTTGACCCTCTCGAGTAGGAGCAAGACTAGCCCAATTCGGGGGGGTGTGGGCGGACAAATTACAGGATGCCTGGATTGTGGCCATCATTTGATCACGTTATCATCTCAAGTTCAAAACAAGGCCTCCTCAGACCTTGTTCGTAGAAGCTGGGCTTCCTACGGATGTTTGTGAGGCTATATAGGGGAGCTGTTGGCAGCAAGGGCCATCCTTCCGGTTCCTAGGCAGGATTTGGGGCAAAGAGTATGTGCCCCTCTGTTTTTGGTCCTAGAGGCTTCAGGGGGTTTCGGAATTCTTACATGAAGGTACCACTATTCAAAATTGAGTCATGGGACTCAGGAGACTGGATGGTTTCCATCGATCTGGCGGTGCGTATCTTCTTGTTTCCATAGACGCATCTCACCATCGATTTCTCAGGTTTTCCGTGGAATGCTCCAATTTTCAATTTTAATGTCTCCCATTCGGTCTCTGCACGACTGAGAATGTTCTCAAAGCTACTGTCTGCTGTCATTGAGACTGTCAGGGTCAAGGGAGTGCAAATATTCCATTATCTAGACGACATGCTACTTCTGGGTCCGTCAAAATGAGCTCCTTCTACTTCATGTGAATTTCACCTGTAAAACACTAGCTTTTTTCGGTTGGTTGTTCAACTCTCGGAAGAGCCAGATGCATCCGACCCAAATGTTGGAGTATTTGGCAGTACAATTCCACACGGATCAGGGTGGCGTTTCTCTTCCTCAGAGGAAGGTCCAGGAGATTCAGTCTTATGCCGCGTACACACGGTCGGAATTCTCATCGGAAAAAGCTCTGATGGTTTTCCAGACGGAATTTCGTTAAAACTGTCTTGCCTACACACGGTCACACCAAATTCCGACGGTCTGTAACACAGTGGCATAAAACACGTTCGACAGCACTATAAAAAGGGAAGTTTAATGCTTCCGAGCATGCGTCGAATTGTTTCCAAGCATGCGTCGGAATTTTGCATGTCGGAATTGCATACACACGATCGGAAAATCCGATAGGTTTTCCGCGTGAAAAATTGAGAACAGGTTCTCAATCCAAAGTCCGTCGGAAATTTCCGACAGAAAAAGTCGGAAAATCCGTTGAAAAGCTCCCATCGGACTGTTTCCTTTGGAAATTCGGACCGTGTGTATGCGGCATTAGACAAAAGCAGTGATAGCCAGGCCGTCTATGATGGTGAAGCAATGCATGCAGTATCTGGGGGTTCTATCAGCCACAGTTCCAGTAGTCCCGTGGGTCAGGTGGCGCAGAAGGAAGGAGTGGAAGCAAGCCGGTTCAACCTTATATGTGTTCCTGCCGCTTCCATTGGCTCTCAAAATCCTGCTGAAGATTCAGCGAGAAAGGATCACAGCAATAGTAGTCTTACCTTACTGGCTCAGGCAGCCGTGGTTCCCTCTGGCTTGGAGGATAAAGTTGGGCTCACCAATCCCACTGCCTCCTTGTCAAAATCTCCTTTTTCGGAGTGGGGCCTGACACCCGAACCGCAGGAGGATGAAGTTAATAACTTGGAAGTGAGAGGGAGGCTTTAGCTGGCTTGGGTCTCTCGGGAATTTGGAGTTTCTGCAGAGTGGTCTCTTAGGGTTAGCTTATAATTCTCTGAAGGGTCAAATTCCCACTTTGTCGGCTATGTCATGTACAAGATATGCTCTACATCAGTTGGTGATCCAATTTTTTAGGGGCAGCCATAGAAAATTAGACGTCCATTGAAATTGTTTTTTCCAAAAGAGGACTTAACATTAGTCTTGGGAACATCGCTGGTTCCTCCGTTTAATCAAGCTTTCTCTTGTTCATTATTACTTTTAACAGTTTATTTTTTTTTTTCTTACTAGCCGTTGCCTCGGCCAGAAGAGTCTCCTAGTTGTGCGCCTTTTCATCTAAAGAACTATATTGTTTGGTGCTCCCAGACAAGACAGTCCTTAGGCCGATACCAAGCTTACTACCCAAGGTTGCCATATAATTTCGTAGGAACTGGGAGGTCATTCTCCCAGCCTTTCCAGCGAATACAGCTTATGAGTGGAGTAGGTTGGACCTGGCCTCTGCGGTTTCAACCTACCTGGAATGGACTAAAAGCAGATCAGCTGTAGTTTTTCCCAATGGGCCCTAAAAGGGTATACAGGCAACATCCAGAATTGTGTCTTCCGGATTTGTCAAAGACCATACATATTGCATACAAAACGCTGGGCCTTCCTCCTCCTTCAGAGATCAAAGCACATTCAATGAGGGGTATGGCAGCATCCTGGGCAGCATACGCAAGGGTCGCCCCTGAGGTAGTTTGCAGAGCAGCAAGCTGGAGCGAGCCCAACACCTTTTATTAGGCATTACAGGCTTAATTTGACTTGTCCACCTGAGGAAACATTTTGCTCTATGGTTATTACGGCGGCTGTTGCCCATTAAAAATTTGAGTAGCATTGCATTGAGGGTTTGGCTGATTTTTTGTCTTCCCTCCCTTTTTAATGTTGCTTGGTACATCCCATAGTAGGCTGACATGGGGAGGTCCAGGAATAAGGAAAATTGTTGCCCATACTTACAGTAATTTTCCTTTCCTGGATCCTCCCCATGTCAGCCGGAGGATTCCCATCCAGTTTATCCGTCACGAGGTGGGTATTTTTTGAACACTGGTGTGGGCAGACAGCCGCCCTTTATGGGTCAGTTACATTACCGTGTAAAGGATGAGGACATCACTCTTGACCATGTAAGAGTAATGCGGCGTACACACGGTCAGAATTTCCGATGAAAACAGCTTTTCATCGGATTTTCCGACCGTGTGTATGCCCAACGGTCTTTTTCTGTCGGAAAACCGTTCTATCGGATTTTCCGATCGTGTGTAGGCAATTCCGACAAGCAAAATTCCGACGCATGCTCGGAAACAATTTGACGCATGCTCGGAAGCATTAAACTTCCCTTTTATAGTGCTGTCGAATGTGTTTTATGCTGCTGTGTTACTGACTGTTGGAATTTGGTGTGACCATGTGTAGGCAAGACAGTTTGAGCAAAATTCCGTCGGAATTCCGACGGGAAAACCATCAGAGCTTTTTCCCCGACAAGAATTCCGACCATGTGTACGCGGCATAAGAGTAATGTTCTCAGAACTTCTCTCCTCCTGCACAAAGTTTATCCTGTAGTTCCCCTCCTGCACAAAACTTATCTTGAAGTAAAGTAATGTCACATCTTCCATGAGCAAGAAGGACCCACTCTGAATAAGTCCTTAAGCCAGCTCTGGATGCTCGCTGCTATTAGGCCAGAGGCCTGCAGCACCTATCCCCGGAGGCCTAGTAGTTTAAAAGCATTTGATGGATGGTGGACTACTGTTCCCAGCCAGCCCAGCTTGCAAATCCTGTGCCCTCAGGCCACATCGATTTGAAACATATCCCCACAGTCCCATCATTCACAGTGTAAATAATGAAGACTTTGCTAAAGACCGTGTAGAAGCAAAGAAGCAAAGCTCCCTCACAGACTTCCTGGCACATCCAGCCCTCCACTGTGGTAACACTCACCGACCTCTCTCTTCTGCCCTGAGTCCTTGATGGAGAACTTGACTGGCCCATACATTCCGACAGCTTAACCTGCCCTTCTGATCCAGGAGTTCTTTATCAACGACCATGTGCTAAAGACATTGCCGCAAAGTTCCCTCACAGATTCTCCCTGGGCCCCCTCCTCCGATCGGTACACCCCCCCAGATGGCCCTCCTGTTGCTGTCTAGTATGCCATCCTCCACTTCACTCAGCCGACAATACTCCCCCAGTGGCATGTTACCTCAGCTTATATAGGAGGCCCGCCCCCTGCAAATACCAGTTGGGGATTGGTCAGGGCTCCCACACAAGCTGCCTGCCACTTCAGTCCTAGGCCCTGCCCCTCTTCCAGAACATTCTCCCTGGAAGCAGGGGAGGCACCACAGAACTAGAGTACAGGTGGCCACACCCACTGCTTCTCTGACCACTCCTAGCCCCCACATCAAAACAGACAGGCCTAGCTTGCAGCAAAGGCCTGCCTAAATTTGCCTGTGCTGACATTCTAACCAGTAAAAAATCTATTACTAGCACCTACCTATTGGTAGAGGGTGCTACACCAGCAATGGCAGCTTCCAGTCCTAACAAGTCCCCAATAAAAACACATGGATCCATAGCAAATTTCAAAAATACGAAAGAAAGAAAGAAAGAAAGAAAGAAAGAAAGAAAGAAAGAAAGAAAGAAAGAAAGAAAGAAAGAAAGAAAGAAAGAAAGAAAGAAAGAAAGAAGAAAGAAAGAAAGAAAGAAAGAAAGAAAGAAAGAAAAGCACCCAGTAATTTTGGTTGGTTATAATATACCTGTGTAAAATGCATCTCCAACTTCTTTCATTTGTTTGCTGGTTCTGGATGCTAAGATTTCAATTAAGATACTTTCAGTTGTTCCTGTGCCCTGGAATTAAGAAGAGAAAGTAAATTTACAGCAAGTTTGTGAGAAAGCCCAAGTATATACAGTGTACTGATAAAGTAAATGAAAAAAGAGCACTTGCATTGAAGGTTTGATCAAGTTACCTTCAGGCACTCCTGTCCACTGCCAGGTATACTGAATGTTCAGCTCAGGGAGGGAAAAGAGGAGATAAGCAAATTCCATGGGTTCTGCTCTTAAAGTAGTTGTAAAGGCACAAAGTTTTCATGCATAGAATGCAAAAAAAAAAAAAAAAGTGTGCAGCAGCCCCCCCCCCCCCCCCCCCCCCAGATACTTACCTGAGCCCCCTCTCGATCCAGCGATGTCCACGAGAGCCTTGCACTCTGGGGATTTTCACTTTTCACTCTTGATTGACTTTTGGCAGCAGTGGGAGCAATTGCTGTTAATCACAGCCAGTGAGCCAATCAGGAAATGAAGGGGGTGGGCCGAGCCATGGCTCCATGCGTGAATGGACAGCTCCTTTTTGTTGGGGGCACCCAGCAGGAGGGAGGAGCCGGGATGGCTGGTGTGGGACCAGAGAAAAGGAGGATCCGAGCTGCTCTGTGCAAAACCACTGTACAGAGAAGGTATGTATAACAGGTTTGTTATTAAAAAAAAAAAAAAAAAAACCCACACAAGAATACTTTAATATAGGGATCCAATATATTGTTGCAACATCCAGCGATTTTCTGTAGTGTGTACACTGCTTTAACATGCATACAGTGAAAAACATAAGCGGATGGGAGCTTCTTGAGCTTTGTAGAAGGTGAAAGAGGTCTTACTGTAAAGAGTGGAAGCAACATCAGCCTAGACCAGTGATAGCGAACCTTGGCACCCCAGGTGTTTTGGAACTACATTTCCCATGATGCTCAACTGCACTGCAGTGTAGTGGAGCATCATGGGAAATATGGTTCCAAAACATCTGGGGTGCCAAGGTTCCCCATCACTGGCCTAGATTCTGTCTAGGCCATGCCCCCGACATGTTTCACCCCACTTACTACACCCCGTGGGCGGGGGCAAAACATGTTGGGGTGTGACCTAGATGGGATCTAGGCTGAAGCTGCTTCCGCTCTTTACATGAGGGTTGTGTGTAATGTGCGGCTCCTGGGACTTCGTTTCCTTCCTCATTTACTTCTATGGAGCGGAGACAAGCTCTTTCCCTGCCTGCACTCCCAGAGGTTGTCAGCATATAAAGACCTATTAGAGCCTGAAGTAGCACCTTCAGTTTCTTTGTAAGGAGTAAAGTTTTGTAAAGTGCACAAATCCTACAGACAGATTTCACCCCTCACCAGTGTAGAGCAGAGAGATCAAAAGCATGCATTGCAAGTGTAAGTCTGGAAAAAAATATTCAGTACGTCTCTGCAATACATGCATTTGTCTCCAGAAAAATGCATGAGTTTATCCTGCCATTATTCCAGTGAGTTTCTAATGTCCTATAGTGAACTGAAACAGTGCCTTTGCTGCACTGAAATATCTACCAGCATTAATAGCTCTGACAAAGTTCTCTCTACTGGATTACAGAATACCCCTTCTTTATTTCCGTAACATAAGGGGTAGGTGTTCTGCAGTCCAAAAAGGGATAACACTGCTGGGATTTAATTTCAGCAGAGATATTCCTGGCAGTATCTACAGGTATTCTTTAGCATTTGCAGTGCTTTTAACTGCTTTTCTACCACTGTACGTTTTTAAATGGTGAATTGGCGGACAGTTATTTCTGCAGCACCAGTTATAAAATGTTGCAGAAACAATGGGTGGCCAATGCACTTGTTTGTTGTGCAAGTTGCTGTAATTGGACAGTTTGGTACACAAGCACTGTGTACAGAGCGGATCCCAGCAGCTCTGTACCTTGTAATTGTTGTGATGACCAATCAAAGCAATCATAAATGTATACAATGCCATTTACAGTTTTGATCCCTCCCCTTCAAACAGAGGAAGGAGAGGAATTTACAAATGGGAAACGCATGAATGGATCAGAAGCAGCTGCTAAACCATTTATTCAGTTTCACTTTTTTTTTTTTAACCTTTTCATGCCTCTCCTACAAATCTGGTCTATAATGTATATATCTAAACTTACATATTAACCCTTCACATTCCTTTTCTTGCGCATCTACAAATGAACCTTCTAATCTAACCCATTCACCCTCCCCCTCTTTCTGGAAGGACTTGAAAAGCAGTATAAAATGCCCAAATAGCAAGCTCCATGCTTGGCAAAGTTAGATTGGTGCATTAGATGGTTTGTACTGTTCTAGCATTTGTATTATACCAGAAAGTAAAGTTTTTTCCTTTTAACATTTTTGGTCTTTCCGTTATATAGTAAAAATAGAAAATAAAATTTTGGTAATTGTCAGGCAAAGCATCATAGCACTGCAAATGTTAAATTAGTCTGAGAATGAAGGGGTATTTCGAGCTGGTACTCAAGTGGGTAAAGAGACAGAACATGGGGGATGTACTGTCATTTTTTTCTATATACCGTATATTTTGCCCAGGTACATGTTTTAACAAATTTGTGCATTGCATTATTTCAGGTGAACAAACCAGGATGTAACATAGAAAGGAGAGCAAGTGTGACTTTATTTACATGTTACTGCCTGTATGAATTTACAAGTGAATTTCCAGCATCTCCATTTATACATTTATGTAGAGTGAAAAAATTACTTAGAATCATTTTTCAGTCCCAAAGGATAGACAAACCAGTTACTTTGATACTAGACTGGCAATGTGATAAGGCAGGCAAGATGGGAATTTGTTGTCACGTCGTCAAAGTGTCCCACACATTGCCTGTTTTCCTTTGCAGCCATTTCATACCACTATACTAATTGTCAGGTAAACTGATCATTCCTATGCACAAAGCTACCTTTGGAAGTATAACAGTTTTGATGATTTACTACAGAAAGGACAGGGAATAGCTATATTTTCTTATTGCAAAAACCGCAGTATGATAAGAAGTGGAACTAAAAAAAATGGATATAGGAAAACTGCAACATCCTAAAAACTGAATGCATCTAGGTTGCGTTGTAGTGTTTGCCATTTCCAGTTTACCTTCATCGCTTTCTTTAGCTGTTTGGCATCAAACACAGCAGGAGGTAATATGAGGGAGATCAGAAGATGTTCAAAATTGCCAGACAGATCACTTTTCAAATCATCTTTTAATTCCTTAATAAAACAAACAAAGTAGAACAGTTTGCTGTTAGTAGCCAATTTTGGTAAAAGTACACTACAGACTAATAATAATAATAATAATAATAATAATGTAGGCAATAGACATTAGGCTGCAATCTCACATTCACAAACAATCCTTTATTTATTTTTTATTTTTTTAGTATCTAGATGCAGCATACACAGTTGCAAGTCAGTGTGCCCCAAAAGCGCTTATGCCACAGGGCAATAAACACATACCTGCTGACAGTGCTTGGCTAGCTAAAGCAACTTTTTTACTCTACCATAAAAAGGAAGCAAGTTAGATTCCATCAGTTTTTATGGGCAGCAATCAATCTTAATGGCATACAATACCGACAGCTCGCCATACATGTCAAGGTATCTTACTAAACAGTGTGGATGGAGGGATCCTCCCTGCCAGCTGTTGTATCCCGATAGTTGCAGCATCTGCAGCTGTCTGAATAACTGAACGGGGACTGCATCCAATCAGATGGAGACAATTTTCTGTCCTGCTCCTTCGATTTTCAGCTGAACGATGTAGAGGAAAAAAATTGCTGAACGGGCCAACTGCATATCAAATTTTGGCTGATCAGGAATTGGCATAAGCTTACGGTTTCTTAAAGTAGAACTATGTCCAAAACTAAATGAAGGTTTTGCATTTAGTTGTACGTTAAGTAAATATCAGAGGTCTTGCAGTGGAGCAAGCCTTAGAAGCTTCAGAGTAATAATATAATATAAAATATAATGCTGGTCCATACATGGTTCAAATTTTGGCTGATTCTGCCGAATCAGAAAAAATTCCAGCCACGGGCAGCCCTGTCGGCACCACCCGGCTCAACAAATGTCAATCTGAAATTTGGAGGAGCCAGGTGAACAATTATAAACTAAACAGTGACTGCAGTCCATGATATGCAGTCACTGTTCAGGTATTCCGATAGCTGTATGTGCTGGGTATCAGAATACAATATTAGGCGGAAAAACATTCCTCCATTCATGCTAAACCGTAATCAAATGACCTCTCCTGTTCAGCCCATGGGGCTGAATGAGAGAAATCTTGAGAGAAGTATAGGTTTAAAAAAATAAATAATAAGTTTTCGCACAGTTCTTAGTCTTCATTGAGCAGAGAGTCGGTGACTGTCTTTGCTCTGCCCCTCCAGCGCTCACTGGAGTGCTGAGCTGGGGAGAGAGCAACTGGCTCAGTCTCCCAGCAGAGCGCCTGGACCGGCTGAGTGATGTCAGCAGGCTAAAACAGGTCACTCCTGTGATACCCAGGAGAATTATAGCTAAAATAACTTTGGCTATATTTCTCCTTTATTGTGTATGGCTAGCCCAAAGACAAAAGTACTCTTGGCTTACAGCAGGATTCACATGAAAGTATAGTCAGCATCAAGGCAATCTTCTATTGATTGTGTACTAAAACAAAAAATTATGCAATAAAAAATTAAAATAAAATAAAAATACTGAATTGAGGTTTCCCAAACCAGTTATAATCGACATTCACTTTCATACAGATCTTCACAAACATTTTTTCAGAAATTCTTAAATGAAGGATCATGACAGGTTTTGACAAGCTGGTGCTTCAGAGGACAGGGATACATATGACATTTAAAATGGCTTGTTGTACATAAAAAATAAAAATAAAATGTTATCTGAAAAATACCTTTCCACAGGCTGTCTCATATTCTTTTGCAATTAACTGTCTCTGTGCACAGGATCTTTGTGTCAGTATGTTGATTAAGGATTCTTCATCAGTTCCTGGGTAAAACAGAATTTTAAAATGTATCACCATTGTGGTTTATGAAGGTAAACAAAGTTAGAATCTCCCAGCATCTGACAACTAATAGCTAGTCAAAAATGCATATACCATATGACACCAGACTGTCTAAAATGCTGCTCACATTGCACACTGGTCCTAAAAAACTATTTTTTACAAATATTTTTGAAATGGTTCCTGCATCAAAAGTTTAATTTCAGTTTTGAAAAAAAAAAAAGGTTTGGATCGCCTCAAAGTTTCACATCTCTAAGGGACTTCAGGAGAAAGGCTTTTACATCAGAGCTCTTGAGTTTCTCCATCTACAACTAATGCACAGGGATATCACTCTCCCCGATGTAGTAATAGTTTACTGTGTGGGCATGGTTTGTAGCAGATATCTAACAGCTACAAGTCTCCTTTGGATTATTTTCTCTGGGGACTTTGTAGTTAGCTTCAGCGTGCACAAAATTAAGCCAGGTCAAAGACTCCGAAGTCTGGTGCAAACACTTTAAATCCAATTTTTTTTTTTATTTTTTAAGGAGGAGGATGAACCAAAAATGTTGCAGGTTTATATTTTTCACCCTGTTGGGCAGATTCTATAACTTCCTGTCTCCGATTCCCATACAAAAAAAAAAAGTGTGGTTGTTACCAAGACAGGAAGGCATAGAATAAAATGCAAAAACCTATAAATCTTGCGAGCTACTCTAGAGCAACCCGAGACTGCAATCAGCGTCAGGTATAAAAGTAACCTGAGGTTACAACCTAGCATCAGGTGTGGTACTCCTGTGAAACAAAGTGCAAATTCACAGCTGCTAAGCATTGATCGCAATCCCATAATCTGTTAAATAATTTGTGTAACAAGCAAGCTCACAGCAAATTTTTTTTGTTTTATTCCTTAATATCAAGTGTCCAAAAAAAAAAAAAAAAGGAGAGTTTTTCCTTCTATCCAGCCTCTTTCTTGTTTTAAAATTCTCTGGATTTTCCTGTGGAATCCTGTTGAGCCAGTTTCACTTAGAGCCCAGGAGTGGTTCAACTGCTTATGTGGACCAAACTTAAGTGTGCGGTCACACTGTTGAAGGTGAGCGTATTCACATGGGGGGGGGGGGTTTACGTGTGTGAAGTCTATACAGTAAAGCATGCTCATTAAACTCACTGTGGAACCTAAGGGGTTAATCCTCTGCCTTGTGTAAAAAGGCTGTTTGATCCTGTCTTCTCTGATCCTCCCCTTCTTACTGTCCCCAGACCATCTCCCAATAGTACAGAGCCTTGGGGGCACTCTGCACATGCTCAGTTTAGTGTGTATTGCTAGAGAGTTTTTTGTTTGCACGTGATCAACACAGGGCCAATCAGCACTGTCCAGATAGAGGGTCAAGGGTCATGCAGCCTCATAGGTCAGAAGGGAATGAAAACTTCTCCTACAAGTTTTAACCAGTGCTCATCCGGACAAAGACAGAAGTCACAAGACTGCTATATACTGCTGATGAGCAAGGGTATTTAGCAGTTTATAGTTACTTAAATAAATTGCATTTCTGTGTACTGTGGGTCCTGGGTTTAGTAACACTTGAATTTACAGTACAAAATCTTAGTGGACTAACACTTTTAATAAACTTAGTATTTACTACAGTTTTTGCCATACTTCCATTAAAAGGAATATTTTTTAGACTTGTAAGTTGTAACCAGACAAATATTTTTCCCCCAGCACTGTGAAGTAACTACATTTGTTCATTACTATGACAATGGACTTTTTTCAAAAAGTGTTTAAATGCAGAGCAGTGGACTCTGCTTTGCTACGGCTTCCTCCTTTGCATGCTCAAAGAAGTCACTGTTTAAGAATAATTGTTGGACACTCATGAATGGTGAAGTGAAAAATGACTATAGGGCAAAAACTAAAAGCTATTTAAAAGAACAATGTGAGGTTAGCAATGATATGGCCATATAAGGCCTTATTCACAGCATGTTGGATGCAATGTCTTTTTGCAGGCTGATTTTTGTTTGCAACGGGACTATTCTCACAGCTAGGGGATCCACTGAGGGCAGTCATAGAGATCAATAAAGCAACCAAGGTCTGGATGCTGCAGATTAGTTAGGATCTTCATGCCATTCCCTTTACCATTAGCCTAAATTACTGCCAAAAATCAGGACGGGTCTGTGGATTTTTGTTGCATATTCCAAAGTCTGCTGAATCTACCCCCTGTATTTCAAAATTAACATTTGAGATTTGTTGGACCACAGGATGCTTTTCAAGCATCAGTCACCCAACCAACCCACTGTAAACTGTAACCAAATTTTCGGCTTATAGTTAACAGCAAGGAACACTGGTGTGGACCTCTGCTATTGTAGTCCATCCACTTCAAGGTCTAAATTGTGAACTTCCTATGAACTTGTACATATCTGACCATTCCAATTTGACCTCTCACTACCAAAAAGGTCCTGTCACCCATTGAAATGCTACACTCTAGCAATGTTTTCTTCATTTTCCTCAGCACTTTCTGGAATACTGTAGTGTACGTAAATACCAGGAAGGAAGCCGTTTCTGAGATGCTACAATGAAGTCTAGCATATCCTTCCACAAATACAGTTTATTAGATCACACATACATATTGCTTGTTAAAATGTTTGGGCAAAGAGCGACTGAACTTCCTGGCTAGGTCAGCGGACACAGGATTTACGGTAAAGATTAGCATTACCAATCTGATGTGCCCAATAAAAGGCACACTGAGTATAAATGCTAGCTTCCTTATTGCACAATGGTCAAATTAATATAAAACACCAATAATAAACTTCTGAGTTTTTGACAAAAACCTGGTGCAACACAAACACTGAGTCATAAGCATATATGTTCTAAGCCCCTGTACACACGGTCGGACATTCCTATTACAAAATCCGTCAGATAATTTCCGACAAATTTTGTCCGAAACTGGTTTCACACAAACACACGGTCGGACAAAGTTGTCGGAAAATCCAATCATTCTGAAAGAGGTGACATACAAAAACGTACGACGGGACTACGTACAGGGCAGTAGCCAATAGCTTTCATCTCCAAATTTCTTCTGAGCATGCGTGGCACTTTGTGCGTCGGAATACTCTACTCATGATCGGAAAAAGTCTGATCGGATTTTTGTTTTGGGAAAATTTTAGATCCTGCTCTCAAATTTTTTCCGTTGGAAATTCTGACGGAAAAAGTCGGCTAGAGACCACACATGGTCGGATTTTCCGACAACATAATCCGATCGGACTTTTTCCATCGGAATATCCGACCGTGTGTACGGGGCATAAGACTTATTTAATGCCTCACTTTATGCAGTAATAAAAAAAAAAAAAAAAAAACACCCAGGAGAAGAAGAACAATATAATGCTTGTTGTTTTAGGGTATGACCTAACACTTAGCAATACTTACAGTGCCTTGAAAAAGTATTCATACCATTTGAAATTTTCCACATTTTGTCATGTTACAACCAAAAACGTAAAGGAGTATTGCCATTTTATGTGCTAGACCAACACAAAGTGGCACATAATTGTGAAGTGATAAACGGTTTTCATTTTTTTTTTTACAAACGAATATGTGAAAAAGTGTGGCATGCATTTCTATTCAGCTCCCCTGAGTCAATTTGTAGAACCACCTTTCGCTGCAAATACAGCTGCAAGTCTTTTTGGGTATGTCTCTACAAGTTTTGCACATCTAAAGAGTGAAATGTTTGCCCTTGTAAAATAGTTCAAGCTCTGTCAGATTAGATGAAGAGTGTCTGAACAGCAATTTTCAAGTCTTGCCATAGATTCTCAATTGGATTTAGGTTTGGACTTTGACTGGGCCATTCTAACACATGAATATGCTTTGATCTCAATCGCTGTATGTTTAGAGTCGTTGTCCTTCTGGAAGGTGAATCTCTGCGCCAATCTCAAGTCTTTTGCAGACGAACATGTTTTCTTCTTATGCCACGTACACATGATCAGAATTTTTGTCGGAAAAGCCTTTGATGTTTTTTCTGACGGAATTCCACTCAAGCTTGTGTTGCCTACACCAAATTCCGACCGTTAAGAACGCGGTGACGTACAACACTACGGCGAGCCGCGAAAATTAAGTTCAATGCTTTCGAGCCTGTGTTGGAATTTTGCACGTCGGAATTGCCACAGACGATCGGAATTTCTGATAGAAACTTCTTCCGTCTGAAAAATTGAGAACATGCTCTCAATCTTTTGCTGGCCGAAATCCTGCCAGCAAAGTGTGTTCAGGGTTATGTGTAGTGTTATTTTTTCTCATCTGACCAGAGCATCTTCTTCCACATGTTTGCTGTGACCCCCACATGGCTTCTCGCAAACTGCAAATAGGACTTCTTATGGTTTTCTTTCAACAATGGCTTTCTTCTTGGCACTCTTCCATAAAGGCCAAATTTGTGGAGTGCACGACCAATAGTTGTCCTGTGGACAGGTTCTCCCACCTGAGCTGTGGATCTCTGCAGCTCCTCCAGAGTTACCATGGGCCTCTTGGCTGCTTCTCTGATTAATTCTCTCCCTGCCCAGCCTGTCAGTTTCGGTGAACAGCCATGTCTTGGTAGGTTTGCAGTTGTGCCACACTCTTTCCATTTTCGGATGATGGATTTAACAGTGCTCCGTGAGATGTTCAAAGCTTGGGGTATTTTTTATTTTTTATAACCCAACCCTGCTTTAAAAAAATTCTCCACAACTTTATCTCTGACCTGTCTTGTGTGTTCCTCGGCCTTCATTATGCTGTTTGTTCACCAAGGTTCTCTAACAAACCTATGAGGGCGTCACAGAACAGTTGTATTTATACCGAGATTAAAATTACACCCAAGTGGACTCCATTTACTAATTAGGTGACTTCTGAAGACAATTGCTTCCACTAGATATTAGTTAGGGGTATCAGAGTGAAAGGGGCTGAATACAAATGCATGCAACACTTTTCAGATATTTGTAAAAAAAAAATTGAAAACCATTTATCATTTTCCTTCCACTTCACAATTATGTGCCACTTTGTGTTGATCTATGACATAAAATACATTTATGTTTTTGGTTGCAACATGACGAAATGTGTAACATTTCAATTGGTATAATAACTTGTTCAAGGCACTGTACCTTACTCCAAGTTCTCATGACAGATGGTAGGCTGTTTCCCTTCCAGATTTGGAATACGTGATAAATTCTTGGATGTGTACAGAAGAGCGCTTGGTACAAGAGATTCTCATTTAAAGGATAAGTTCACATTTAAAAAAATAAATGCACATGACAGGTGCAATGCCAGGACTGCAGACCATCAGTACCTTGTCTGCCCGTGCCTACGATACGGGCAAGCAGTTACTGAATTGCAGGAAGAATCAATGAACTACAAGAGTGCTCATAAAAACACTTGCAGTTAATTGATAGCTACAAGCCATTGGTTGCGGTGGCTGACAGTACTTGTAGTTCATTCATTCACAGAAATCTGAATAAATGACGCAGCTGTGTGGGTGGAGCCCCGTTTGTTTTTATTTGTTTTAAAATGTGACAGCGTGTGTGGGGAGAGGAGGCAAGAGCTGAAATATGTTATATGTTCCACCCTAAATATGAAAAAGTGAACTTAGCCTTTAAAGTCCTTTAAGTGAGATGATCTTTTGTACCAGGCGTTCCTCTGTACACATCCAATAATTTACCATCCTAGGATCAGAATAGGGGTCTCACAGATCTATATTTCTACAGGGATCTGCTTCTTTGACAGAAAGCTCATCTTACAGGATATCCATCGGAAACCAATTTTGACTTCTATCAGTCCAGTACCATCATACACACATCAGGAATGTGGTCTACAGTCCCACAGTCTTCCTCCCTGCCAGTTTGGTTGCAACGACTAGTCCACTGAAGCTGCCCTTCTAGTCATTGTCCCTCCCACCAGCATCACCATGAACAAAGCAGGACCAGCAACCTCATCCTATCCTAATGAAGTGTCTGCTGCTGCCTTGTTCATTAGGATATAAGGCTGTCCACCCACATTTTAGCCCGGGAAGAGCAGAGAAACAGACTGTTGGTGGTCTCTGGGCCATGTAGTAAGGCAAATATTATTCGGTGTAAGAGAATTCCCTAGATAAAACAAGAAATACAGTATATTCATCAATGGTAGAGGGAACAATTTTGATTATTTTATTTTTGCCCAGAGTTATTCTTCACAGATTTAATAATAAAACTTACCAAGACCTTTGATTGCTTTTCTGACAGAATCAGCATCCCTTCCTGCACTGAATCCAGGGAAATCTTTAACAGTTCCTTTGCTGCCAACCTGTGAGTGATCAAACATGATCGTTAAAAAGTCTATGAAGCTTTACTAAAATTCAAGCAACGATAAGGAAAAGAAAGGAATTGGACAGAATACTGAAAATAATTCATCGCAATTCATGAAATTTCGATTCAAAATAATTCTATGTTATGGCAAGTATTACATGGTCTTCCTTTGTTATCAATCCAGTTTAGCTGGAAGAGAGTACATGTCTAAAAATGTTTTCATTTGTACATAGTCAATGTGGTTCACACCCGTGCGTTTTCTAATGTAACGTGAGTCGCACAGAATCACCCGACAAGGGAAATCACATTATTTTCAATGTTGCCCATTCACATTAATGCAACTCTGTGTGGTGCGATTTGGAAGTTTCCTGTGCTACTTGGGTGCAATTTCAGTGTGATTTGGCTCCACAGTATATGCTAGCCCCATCCAAAGTCACACTACATAATTGCAGTGAAAATCATCAAAAGTAGTCTTAATTGAGCCTAATGCCGTGTACACACGACCTGACTTTTCAGCATCAAAGGTCCGCCGGTCTTTCCGACGGACTTTCGAACGACCGGACTTGCCCACACACGAAGGAAAAGTTCAGTCGTTTGAACGTGATGATGTACGAAGGGACTAGAATAAGGAAGTTCATAGCCAGTAGCCAATAGATGCCCTTGCATCTTTTTTTGGCCGTCGGACTAGCATACGGACAAACTGATTTTTCGGTCAGACTCGAGTCCGTCGGAAAGATTTGAAACATGTTTTAAATCTAAAGTCCGTCTGATTTTTTCGACAGCAAAGGTCAGGTGAAGCCCACACACGATCGAATTGTCTGATGGATTCGTTCCGTCGGACCTTCGCGGTCGAAAAGTCAGGTCGTGTACGCGGCATTAGGCTAAAACAAAGGGGTCGATTCACTAAAACTGGAGAGTGCAAAAATCTGGTGTAGCTCTGCATAGAAAACAATCAGCTTTCAGGTTTGTCAAAGTTAATTGAACAAGCTGAAGTTAGAAGCTGATTGGCTACCATCCAGAGCTGCATCAGATTTTGCACTCACTTCAAATTGCTATGTGCTATGTTCAGCCTTGGTTCACACTGCTGTGGTGCAAAACACTGCATGTAATTTGCACAGGAATTGCAGCACATTCCTGTATAAATTATATGTGGCGTCTCTGGGGTGTGCGATTTGAGCCATGGATTTGTATGGCTCAAACTGCACTGCATTCGCACAAAACTGGAGCAGGAACCTTTTTTGTCTGCAGGTCAAGCAATCCAACTCTGCAAATAGCACTGCGTTTTGCAAACCAATTGCGGGGTGTCGTTAACGCAACATACACTCTGCAAACAGTTCGCATGGACGGGTTGCGATTTACATGCAGTGCCGAATTCGCACCGCATCTAGTGTGAACCGAGGCTTAAGGTTAATTTTTCTAAGTGTGGAAGTAGGCATAAGGGCTAAACACATCCTAATAATTTTCTGGTCTTTATTGTGCCCACTAATAAAGATCTGACTCCCAATTCCCTAACAGTCCTGGAGGCGCTGTGAAATATTTTCACTCCAATACTTTTTCCACCATTTAGAGAGAGTGGAAAGGGTATATGCATATAGCACTTAAAATAATCTATATAGATTTATTTTAAATATATACAGTGCTGTAAAGAGTATTTAAATAGAAGCGGTCTGACAACATGAAGCACAGTAAAGATCTCATCGTTTTCATAGTTAGTAAGGTTGAATAAAGACATCAGTCCATCCAATTCAACCTGAGTGTCTACAATTGTCCCGGTCCCTGTACATTGCACACTCACATCGGTCCCTACCCTCAAGGAGCCCACAATCCAAGGTCCCCATTCATAAATGGGGACATCAATGCCGCGATCTAAAGAAATTCTAGAACAGATGGGGAAAAGGTAATTGACATGCATCAGTCTGGAAAGGGTTACAAAGCCATTTCTAAGGCTTTGGAACTCCAGCAAACTACAGTGATTATCCACAAATAGATGTAGCGGGGTCGTACCCCTTTTAGGGGAAGAGACTACATCCCCCATGATTCCCCAGGCTCCCGGGCTGCTTGTTTCCGCCCGAGAGGCTGCTGGGGGAGGTTATAAAAAGGAAGAGGAGAGACCGCCTCTTCCTCTTGGGACACTTCCTCTTCTGATCCCGCGTCTGACTGGGACGCCTCTTCTGACTGAGCTGGTGACGCAGAGACTGGTTCCTGAGGAGACACCTGTGCGGACCGGATCTGCTGAAGGCCTGAAGCCTGGGCCTTGCAGCAGATGGAGTGAGACTCTCATCCCTCAGGGTCAGCAGCAGCGGAGCGGAGACTCTTCCCTACAGTCGGTCGGTCGGAGCTGAGGACCGGAGCGCAGGGGCTGTGACTGAGGAGACCGGAGCCGCCATTGGAGGGACCGGAGCTGAGGACGGTACCCCAGGATTGGTGAGAGAGCTGAAAGGCTCATCCTGCATTGATACACACACTCTCATGCCTATTGAACTGCCAAGGCACAATTTACCTCAGAGCAGCAGATGTTACTTTTTGTGGATTACAAGTATACCATTTAAAGCTACATGTGCACCACCTCTACAGATCTATTGCCGGTGAAGAATACTGTACTTATTCAAGGACTGAGCTCTATTGCTAGGGATCAGGCCTGGTCCGTTAGGTAGGCGCAGATAGATTTATTGCACCTCAGGGGTGCATAGCAGACGGTCGCTACATTTGGCGCTCCGTTCCCCATTGCTAGTTTGATACATATGTGTGTACATGTTAAAGTGCATATTGCAGGGACCTGCTAAAGTATTGTAAGTCATATGTTTAAATGCATGTTGCTATTTCTTTTCCTTACTGACAAAGTAAAGCCAGTTATTCTTATTTCAGCAGTCTGCTTGTGAGTTCATACCCATTACACTTAGAGTATAAGTGATATTTATATGTGCATAGATACATACCCCTTTACTAACTGTGCCAGAGCGGGTGGAGCAAATTGCCGGGGGTTGGTGGAGCTGTACTCAGGGACCCAAAACAAACCAGCGGCTCTCTTAACTGGGGGTAGCGCTACATAGAGAAAACGTGAAAAAGTGGTGAATCTTCCTAGGAGTAGCCGGCCTACCAAAATTACTCTAAGAGCACAACTACGACTCATCCAAGAACCCAGAACATCATCTAAAGAAAAGCAGGTCTCATTTGCTCCAGTTAATGGCAGCGTTCATGATTCAACAAAGAGAATGGACAAAAATTGCATCCATGGGAGAGTTCCAAAGCAAAAGCCACGGCTGACCAAAAAGAACAGAAAGGCTTCTCTCACATTTGCCAAAAAAACATCTTGATTATACTCAAGACTTTTGGTAAAATATTCTGTTGACTGATGAGACAAAAGTTGAACTTCTGGTGTAACACTAAGTATTTCATAAAAAGAACATCATACCAACTGTCAAATTTTGTGGTGGTAGTTCGATGGTCTGGGGCTGCTTTGCAGCTTCAGGACCTAGATGACTTGCCATAATTGATGGAACCATGAATTCTGCACTCTACCAGAAAATTCTGAAGGAGACCGTCCAGCCATTAGTTTGACCTCAAAGTCAAAGTCCGGACTTAAATTTGATTGGGATGCTGTGGCATGACCTTAAAAAGACCGTTCATGCTTGAAAACCCTCCAATGTAGCTGAAATAAAACAATTCTGCAAAGAAGAAAAGGCCAAAATTAATCCATAGCTATGTGAAAAGCCCATTGCCAGTTATCGCAAGCGCTTGATTGCAGTTGTTGCCGTGAAGGGTGGCACAACTAATTATTAGGTTTAGGGGGCAATTACTTCTTCACATAGGGTCAAACAGGTTTGGACAGCTTTTTTCCCTTAACCACTGGGCACTTAAACCCCCTTCCTAACCAGACCAATTTTCAGCTTTCGGTGCTCTCACACTTTGAATGACAATTACTCAGTCATGCAACACTGTACCCAAATGAATTGTGTGTCCTTTTTTTCACACAAATAGAGCTTTCTTTTGGTGGTATTTAATCACCGCTGGGTTTTTTTTTAAATTTTGCGCTATAAATCAGAATATATAGAAAATTTGGTAAAAAAAATAAATAAATAAAAATTCTTTGTTTCTATTAAAATGTATTGGCGAGTATTGGCAGAGTATTGCAGTGTTGCACAGTATTGCACAGTGGGGGCAGAGCGTTGCACAGTGGGGGCAGAGCGTTGTACAGTGGGGGCAGAGCGTTGCACAGTGGGGGCAGTGTAGCTGTCACTGACCAGCGCTGTGGGCACTACTCATCCAGCCCACAGCGCTGGTCCCATCTCCCCCGCTGCACGCTTCTCCCCTCTCACTGTACCGATCGGTACAGAGAGGGGAGGGAGGAACCGGCGTCATGACGTGACGCCGGTTTGTGTACATGTGATCGCTCCGTCATTTGACGGAGCAATCACGTGGTAAATGGCCGCTGTCAGCGGCCGTTTACCGTGATCCGTGATGCGCCGGGTCCTCGGGACCCGGCGGTCACGGATGTTCCCGAGTGCGTGCCCCAGGGGGCTCGCGGGAACAAGTTTCTGGGAGGACGTCCGTAGGACGTCCACCCAGGATAAGCCGACCGCGCTGTAGCCGTCTTTCGGCTATGGCCCGGTCGGCATGTGGTTAATAAATGAAAACAGAATTCAAAAATAGAATTTTGTATTTACATATTAAAAAATGTGTTTGGTGATCGGAATCATTTAAGTGTGACAAATATGCATAAAAAAAAAAAAAAAAATTCAGGAAGGAGACAATAATTTTTCACAGCATTGTACCCAGCTGAAATTGGTTTTCTTCGTTTTGGATATACTGGGGAAGAGTTTGAACCATGGTCAGGTTTTTCTGCTATGTTAGAAAAATTTCCCCCCCCACTTCCTCTACTTCTGACAACGTTTTACGCACCAAGAAAAGACGATAACTCTTCAACAAATACACAGACAGAATTTTTTTTTGTAGAGTATAGGAAGGCTAAAACCCCATCAGAAACTGTATGTTTCCCTATTGAAGATTTTCCTTACTTCCTGTCTTGTAAGGCTTGGTATGCATTTTTTGGTGCTTTTTGCAGAAAGCACTACAGTTCATTTAACATGGTTTCCTATGGAAAATGTTCCCATCTGTGCTTTTTTCAGCCACTGCGTTTTTGGAAAGGAACAGGGACTTTAATCGCAAAACGGTGCTTTTTTTGCTTTTTTAGTTCAATAGACTTTAATGGAGAAGCTTCAGAAAAGCATGTAATGCGTTTTTGACTCGATTTGAGTTTTGTGTTTTTTTTAATCTGTCCAACAACAAATTGGGGAAAAAGAAAAGAAAAGCATAAAAAAAAAAAAAAAAAAAAAAATGCAAATCGCTGTAAAATTGCCTGTGCAAAAAACGCACAGCAAAGAGCACTGTAGAGATGATCAAAAGCAAACTGCATGGGTGTGAACTGAGCCTAAGATTGTTGGCAGCAGGACAGAAATGAGGATAAATCTCTCCACCAGAGCCCTGAAAAAAAAAAAAAATAAATAAAAAAAAAAAAGGAAAAACCTGCCAGAAGTTCTAATATTTCTCCACGTAGCCCAAAACTAGAAAATAAGTTATTGGCTTATCATGCACTTTAACGTATGGTTCTTTAGGCACTTTTTCTAATGCTTGTAAGCAGCATGGTTTGAGCTAGGATTTCTCCTTTAATGTCTGAGTCACTTGAGAGCATATTGGCTTAGTATCCACCCATCACAAATGTTTCTGTGCCAGTGTTAATTACTGCCACAATAAAAAGCTGCCTTACCACAAAGCAGTGAAGCATGATAAACACAGTTCTTCAAATAGCCACCTATTTTCTCCTACACAGTCTCAAATTGTGGACTAAATGATTTACCGTAGGCTGCAACATAGCCTGTGCACATCCTCTGTATCAGGAAGTTCTGATAATCGTTTTCACAAAAGATTTTCCATTCAGTCACATTCCAGGCTTTCTCCCACCAGCTCATTACATTGTGCATTGCAATGAGCTATTATCCTGTTCTCCAGGGTTTGGGCCAGAATACTGTCTGAATTACAGCTCACAGACTTTGCAACATCATAAGCCATGTTTTGTGACCACAGCAACTAGCCACATTATAGGTGATCTATTGTTTTTGTAAAGGAAAAAAATGTATTCTAGAAAGCGAGAGCAAGGACCTAATTCTATAATTAGCTTAGTACAACAAAACTTATTGTCTTAGTTTTGATAGCGTTAAGGAGAGTTAGAACCAACAAGAGAGATATGCCTTATTTATCACCCTTATTTATCACATAAAGAAACGTCCCCTGAGAATGTCTTTGGCATAGACGAAATACGCAGGGAGGGGCTAGAAGCCTATGTCATCACAACCGCTGGTGTAACGCAGCATGGTGCCTGTGAGCTTTTGTTATACTGAGATGCTTGTGAGCATATTTGCATTAAATATATTGGTGTTTTTAACAATATTTCTCTATGGTCCTCTGTATTTTCTTTGAGTCTTACTGCGCTTCCCAGGCAGCCAGTGGAGGACCCGGTTAGGCGTGGAGGTTGTTACCATACCCTGGTGTGATTCGTATGTGGTGTATCCTGCTCTAGTGATCTCTAATAATCTGGAGATCCTGGTTATCTGGAAAGGGAATTCATATAGCTATGTCCGAGGTGCTTAGGACTAAAACATGTGGATCTGTGGCATTTAATTTTCACACAAGATTTTACACTGGACCGCTAGTGGAGCCCTGAAACATTTTGGGAGTGGACTTTTTTTTAAAAATGCATGATTTTTTTATATTGGCCCCCTAATGGAGCCCTATATATCCCTTTGGGGAGTGGACATTCATTTATATTATATCATATATGCCTTTTTCCACTATATTGGTGGTTTTATTTATTGATGCCGATATTGTTTGTATCACTTTATTGTTTGCTTTCATTTGATTATTTATGGTCAGAGATTTTGCACACTCTTTGTTTATTATTTTGATTTTAGGGAACATAGTGTACAGCATTACCCTCTAGCACCGAGCGCATAACTATTTGTTGATTTATTAAATATTGGAAAAAAAATTTTGAGAGGCGTGCCAGTTAAAAAAAAAAAAAAAAGAAAAAGAGAAGTGCAATGATAGTAAGTCAAAATGATCCAAAATAATTATTCATAATTCACTTTTTATTGGTGTAGAGCAGTTTCTTTGGATCACTTTTTAAATAACCCTGTAAAGGATCGGAAGTACAGGGACTGTGTATTTGAATAGTAACATGAATATTATGAACGTTGGTTGCTAGAAACTGGAAAATCCAGCTCTACTGCAATATATGTACAGCTGCACATTCATACCATAAAAAGCCTAACATTTTACAACTATTTAACTATCCATGGTTGTCACTTTAATAGCAACAAAGTTATTGATAAAATAATTCAGATCTGCCTTATAAACCACACTATGAAGGTAAGAGCCAAAATAAGCATAGGAAGAGATGTACAGCCAGGAATGTGGCTGCTTTATTACACACACACAAACATTTCATGTGGATCTCAAGGTCCTTTATAGCACACATTACAACCAGTAAATTTACAAAATCAAGCTGCATCTGCAGCTGTACCACATTTGAAAATTACATAAAACCAATCACTAAAAATTATAGCTTTAACATGGTAAAAATGTGTGCCTGTTCCAGAACAGGAAAAATTGGGGCTATAAAAACGATGCTAAAAGAAGTGCCTTAATGCACACTATACGCAGGAGGGAAGTGCAAAGGGTATGACAGCTGACAGTATGTACTGAAAAAGGAATGTGAAGGCAATGACAGTGGGCAGTATGTGTGGGAAAGGAGTGTGGAAGGCATGACAGCTGTACATAGGTGTGGGAGAAACGTGCAGGGGGTGGGACAATGGGAAATATACACAATAGAGGAGTGTGGATGGTATGACAACAGGCAGTATGTGCAGGAGAAGAATGCTGATGGTATGACAGGAGCCAAAAATGTGCAGGAAAAGAGTGTGGAGTGTATGACAGCAGGCAGCATGTGCAATAGAGGTATGCAGAGGGTATTATGGGGAGAATTGTGTGCAGAAGAAGGGTGCAGGGGGTAATAAAGAGGGGTAATCTGTGCAGGAGTGGAGTGTTGAGGGCAGCGTGTGCAAGAGAGGAGTGCTGAGAGTATGACAGTGCATAGAATATGCAGTTAAGGGTATGACTGGAGGCAGTATGTGTAGGAGAGAATTGTAGAAAAAGTATAGTGTGCAGAAGAATAGTGTGAAAAATAGGACAATGAGCAGCATAAAAGGAGAAGTATAGCCAAAGCTATTTTGGCTGTACTTCTGGGGATCATAGGAGTGCAGTTCATTCTGCTTTAGCCCTCTGTTGGCCATCACTGAGCCAATCCAGAAAGATCCTGACTTAACAATTGGGATACACCCAGATGCCTAAACTGAGAGCAGGCTCAGCCTCTCAGAAAGCCGGTGGGAGACCAAGCCAACTGTTCCCACCCCTTCCACAGCCCAGCGCTCCAGTGAGAGATTGATGGGCAGAGCAGAGAGCTGACAGTCACCAGCTCTCTGCTCAGTGAGGACTAAGAACTGAGCTATCAGTGGTCTTTGATTGCTTAGTTCACAGTCTTAGAAGCGGCAATGGGCCAATGCTGCATCCCCCTAGGGGAGTATAAAATGTTAAATTTTTTTGTAGACCCATATTTTTCTTTTATTCTTTTGACTCCCTCGTGTTGGTTACTTACCTTTCCATAATTGAGAGAGGGGGGGGGGGGATGAGAGAGAGCGTGAAGGGGGTGGGGGAGGAAGAGAGAGAGAGAGAGAGAGAGAGAGAGAGAGAGAGAGAGAGAGAGAGAGAGAGAGAGAGAGAGAGAGAGAGAGAGAGAGAGAGAGAGAGAGAGAGAGAGAGAGAGAGAGAGAGAGAGAGAGAGAACTTCAGCTGTTCAGCTGGTGACACCAATACTGTGTATAGAGAGCGATATTACAGACAGTCCTGGGCTTGCAAAGGAATTCAGGGACTGGGAGCAAATCAGATTTAACATGACACATTATTGTAGTGGTTTCACTGTGGATCTATCTTGATAAACTGATAGTGACAGTACAGTCCAGAGATGGAATATAATATTCACTTCATGTATGTTAATCACAGAGTTCTCCCGAAAGGTAGTAGTGGGGGAGAGGAAATATACAATGCATGTGTGTGTATATTATATATATATATATATATATATATATATATATATATATATTTTTATTATATATATATATTATATTTTTTTTTTTTTTTTTTTTTTTTTTTTTTTTTCCAGCCCACCCTCTTGCTTTCCACTGATGCTGAGAAGGCATTTGATAGGGTGGACTGGGAGTTTCTTATGGCAACGCTGGCCCACCTAGGCATTAATCCCCCCCTTCTCCATCAGATAGAGGCACTTTACAAAGGCCCAACAGCCCAACTGCGAATAAACAGAACGCTCAGCGACTCATTCACGTTACACAATGGCACACGCCAAGGGTGCCCACTCTCCCCTATTTTGTTTGCGCTCTCTTTAGAACCCTTCCTGTCCAGGATTAGGCAGAATCCCAACATACATGGAATAGTAGTTGGCCACAAGAAACATAAGTATGCTGCGTACGATATTCTTTTTTATATCCAACAGCCCCTTATAACCCTCCCTAACCTTATGTCCGAATTTTCAGTATTTGGAGAGATTTCTAATTTCAAAATTAACATGGCAAAGTCAGAGATTTTAAATTTATCCGTCCCCTCACACACTGTCACTCTTCTCAAGCAATCCTTCACCTTCACCTGGCAGGCAAAGCAAATGAAGTACCTGGGCATCTATCTCACGCCTAACCCAGCTGCCCTCTTTCGTACAAATTTCATTCCATTACTCAACACGCTTCGCTCAGACCTGCAGAAATGGTCACAGCTTGCACACTCCTGGTTGGGACGAATTGGGGTGGTCAAAATGAACTTACTGCCCAGGGTACTGTTTATGCTTCAAATGATCCCATATAAACATCCCAATAGTTTTTTTTTCGATTCTAAACTCCATAAACGGCTAAATATGTCTGGAATAGGAAAAAACCTAGACTTCCAAGGTCTCTCCTTATTAGATCCAAAAGGGATGGTGGCCTTGCTCTACCTGACTTGATAGATTGTATAATCGTTCAAATATAATGGCCAGGCTCTCTGACTGGAAATACTCTAGGGACACCAAACTGTGGGTAGCACTGGAAATGGACCTATGCGGCTTCAATCTCTTAACACACATGTGGATACCGAAAAAGTTCAGAAACTTATCCCCCACCACTTTCTCCACTCACCCACTCATCTCTTATGGTGTGGGACTCCCTGTGTAAGGCTCAGGGATGGTTCTATAACTCCCCCCTGTTACCCCTACTAGGGCATAATTATTTCCCTCTGGGTAATCTGATCTCCAGTGCCCAAAACTGGTACCTGGGGTCGAACACCCTCCTGCATCAGGTCGTCTCCTCTACCGGGATACTCCCGTTGTCCGCCTTACTCACGGTTGCTCCCATCTCCTTTATGGACCAGTGGAAACATCATCAACTTACTGCCTTTGTTAAATCCCTTCCAAAACCTCTCAGATCATTCGACGAGTTGACACCTCTGGAAACTGCATTCTCTGAACCACAATCTATCGAGAAACCTATTTCATATTTCTATCAGGCACTAGTCTCCCTGTACTCGAGCAGTAGCCCTACATTTATCCGCAACTGGGAACTGGATCTACACAAGGAACTGTCGCCTGAACAAAAAAAAAAAATATGCTCACTTTGACCCACACTTCTTCTGGAGCCTCAAAATTGGCGGAAGTTAACTACAAACTTTTAGTCAGATGGCACTATACCCCCGCCATATTGCATAAGCTGTTCCCACAAACCTCACCCTTTTGTTGGAGGGAATGTGGGGAAAGGGCGACCCACATCTGGTGGTACTGTCCAAGGATACGCCCCTTCTGGTTGACAATCCTTTACTGGATTAAAGAAATACAAGGCTATGAAATCCCCAATGACCCATGGTATGTACTATTCCATTGCACAGGTAAACCAGTCGGTCCTTACAAACGATTGGCGACACCCCATCTACTCAATGCCGCTATCCGCAAATCTCTTATACCACAATTTTGGAAGACAAGGACCATACCGACCTTGCGTCGGTGGTAAATAAAAGTAGATTATGTATATCGTATGGAAGACATGACCCTCTCACTAAGAGGTAAAGCTGACCTCGTGAAAAAGATCTGGACCGGCTGGTTTGCCTTCAAATACTCATCCGCTTACGCGGAAATTATGTCCAACCCTGTGTAATAAACTGTACTGACTTATGTTTGTAGCATATATCACCACTGAACGTACCTGGGCAGAATCCTTCCCCTTCCCCCTCCTTTTCCCCCACCCACCCTCTCCTCTTCCCACTCTCAACCTTTCCTTTACGCTCTTCTATCCTATTTCTCTCCCTTTGCTCTCTACTGAAAATTTGAAGGGAGGCATACCCAATTCATGATTACTAATTACTAATGAGGATGGACACCCTGTGTTCTGTTGCACAAAACTGTTGAATGTAATACTATGTTTCTGTATGTGTTGGACACTGTCCCTGTTACATGTATTGTATGCTCTTCCTAATAAAGATTGATTAAAACAGAAAAAATTGTGTGTGTATGTGTATATAGATATATAGATATATCTCTCCTCTGTGCAAAATTCCAATCCAGCATGCTAATGAGCATGTGCAAATAAGTTGTTTCCACTGTGCAATTGAACCACCTCTACCAACAATGCCGGACACCCAAACCTTTTTAGAAAATGGATGTCTCCTTACCAGAGGGTGTTGACCTTTAAAAAATAAAAAAAGAGAAGGTCAAATGCACTTTATGCAAGCTATGACTTGCTATCACAACCAGGAAGTGGACCATACAGGGTTTGTTTGTCTTTTTCTAAGAGTGGAGAGGAGGCAGAGTATTATGCAAAGGAGATGCAAACAGCACAATAGTGTAATCCCATTTTTTTTATAAAAATATGAAACAAAAAGGCCAAGTGGCCGCTTACATTACATTGGCATTTATAAATAGCTGGGGTCACTTCTATTAGTGGCAACATATATTTGTTTCAGCGCCCCTTATCACACTGCCAGGAGGGTTATTCAATGATTTGTGGAGCTTGGGGATGGTGTAAAATGTAGGTGTATTGAATTCCTGGACCGTAAGGTAGTTTAATGCTTTCTTTGTGATTAAGTTAGCCTCAAATGCAAAGGACAGCTTTAGTGTTTCTACAATCATTGAAGGGATTATATGTCAGCTTGTGGTAAGTAGATGCAAATAGTTGTTACATATTCATATTGATTTTCTGATAGGATGAGAATATTGCCACCCTTATTGCTATCTTTAATAATTAAATTCGGTGCTTCCTGGAGTTTTTAGAGCTGTTCTCTTTTTTAGTTAGGTAGCCTAGGCCCCTCCAGTTCCAATTTATGTTAGCAAGATCTTTTTGTACCTGATCCAAAAATAAACAAATCCATTTATGCGTGGACAGAGGAGGCATCTTTACTGATTTGATGGACAGGTTAGATGGTCTAGCGTGTATATGTGTAGTTGGTGGGGATTCAGAATCATAATTTTCCTGAAGTAGCGAGATCAAATTTCGTAATGCTACTTCTTCCTCCTTATTACTTTGATTGACAGTCTGAGTGTTCTGATGGTTAGTGTGCCAGTATCTAAAGAGTACTTTGCGTAGGAAACGGCTAACATCTTCGTAGACCTAAAACTCATTCATAGCTGACTTGGGTGAGAAAGAGTCCCTTTTTAAGTAATGAAAAGAGATGTTGGTTGAGTGGTAATTCAGTGAGATTAACCACCTTCAAATCAAGATTCTCCGTTCCCCCCCCCCCCCCCCCCCCACCCCGCCCAGGTCCTGAGCTGAATGGTGGTCTATTTTCTTTTATCTCCTTTGTGTACTGGCTCTGAGTTCCCTTGTATTTGTTCCTAGATCTTTTTCTCTTTGTGTTGGTCCATCACACAAAAATTCCAATAAAATACATTTACGGTTTTGGTTGTAACATGACAAAATGTGGAAAATTTCAAGGGGTATGAATACTTTTTCAATGCACTGCAAGTATTAAAGGCTTTGCCATGACACTCAAAATTTAGCTCAGGTGCATCCTGTTTCCACTGATCATCCTTGAGATGTTTCTACAACTTGGGGTCCACCTGTGGAAAATTCAGTTGATTGGACAGGATTTGGAAAGACACACACCTGTCTATATAAGGTCCCACAGTTAACAGTGCATATCAGAGCACAAACCAAGCCATGAAGTCAAAGGAATTGTCTGTAGACCTCCGAGACAGGATTGTATCGATGCACAGATCTGGGGAAGGGTACAGAAAAATGTCTGCAGCATTGAATGTCCCAATGAGCACAGTGGCCTCCATCTGTAAATGGAAGAAGTTTGGAACCACCAGGACTCTTCCTAGATCAGGCTGCTCAGCCAAACTGAGCGATCGGGGGAGCAGGGCCATAGTCAGAGAGGTGACCAAGAACCCGATGGTCTCTCGGACCAAGCGTTTCTTTGTGAACAGAGGAAAATCTTCCAGAAGAACCACCATCTCTGCAGTACTCCACCAATAAGGCCTCTATAGTAGAGTGGCCAGACGGAAGCCACTTCCCTGTCAAAGGCACATGACAGCCTGCCTGGAGTTTGCCAAAAGGCGCCTGAAGGACTCTCAGACCATGAGAAACAAAATTCTCTTGTTTGGTGAAACAAAGATTGAACTCTTTGTCCTGAATGGCAAGCATCATCTGGAGGAAACCAGGCACCACTCATCACCTGGCCAATACTATCCCTTCAATGAAGAATGGTGGTGGTAGAATCATGCTGGGGGGATGTTTTTCAGTGGCAGGAACTGGGAGACTAGTCAGGATCGAGGGAAAGATGAATCCATCAATGCACAGAGACAACATTGATGAAAACATGCTCCAGAGTGCTCTGGATCTCAGACTGGGGCGAATGTTCATCATTCGACAACTACCCTAAGCACACAGCCCAGATTACAAATGAGTGGCTATGGGACAACTCTGTCAGCCAGGGCTCAGACTTGAACCCGATTGAACATCTCTGGAGAGATCTGAAAATGGCTGTGCACCGACGCTCCCCATCCTAACTGATGTAGCTTGAGAGATCCTGCAAAGAATAGGAGAAACTGCCCAACAATAGGTGTGCCAAGCTTGTAGCATCATGCTCAAAAAGACTTGAGGCTGTAATTGATGCCAAAGGTTCTTTAACAATGTATTGAGCAAAGGCTGTTAATACTTACTGTATGTACATAGAATTCTTTTTTTTTTTATTAAATTTGCAAAGATTTCAAACAAACTTCTTTCACGTTGTCATTATGGGGTATTGTTTGTAGAATTTTGAGGAAAATAATGAATTTAATCCATTTTGGAATAAGGCTGTAATATAACAAAATGTGGCCCTCAGTGTTCTTATATACAATGGAGGATCATTGGTCCTGCATTATACTTGAGATGACCTCTGTACTGAGTGCCTTAGGGTGGATTTTTATTTTTATTTTTTTTGGGGGGGGGGGGGTTGCGGGTCCAGCGATGCGGAGGAAAGAAGCCCCGCTCGTCTCCCTCTCCTCTCTGCAGTGCCAGCATAGTCACTGTGGGCGCCCGGCTGTGGCATCAGCCGGGCATGCACTGCGCATGCGCGAACCGTGCAGCATGCCATGACTGGCCAGGCAATTATCTGGCACCTGTGACGTGTCTCGGATGATTGCCGAGAGGGAGGGGGTGAAGTTCCACTTTAATGAGCATTTAACCCTTGCAGTGTGGGAAGGCCCCAGAGTAATTTTGTTTTTGGTGCCCGAATGTGGACTTAAAAATTCATGCAGGCATAGGTTTACTAGTTCTGCGATTTCCACACACATCTGCCATATTGTCTAGCCAGGCAGATAACACCCCAATTTCCTGGTGCAACCTAGCATCTACCTGTGTCATGTTGAGACTTGAAGCTTGCGAATGTGTCAGGAAAAGAATAATTACTCTATATGACAGCTTCTTGAATTACATGCTCACTATGCCATGTCTTCAGGCGCCACATGGTGCAGCAGGGGTTAAAGGAAAGGTAGTTGTGTGCAGGTAGTGTGACCGCCATTAAAGTGAACCTGCATTGTCAAAGCACATGTTCACTTTAAAAATTATAGTAATGAACTTTCGAGTTGAGAATTTTCCAGAATTTTTTCTTTTTTTTATATAGTAACGAATATGGTTGCATGTAGATTTACATTATTCTTGTGTTTTACCTACATTTTTATGAGTATAATGTAATAACCACTTGCCCAACACCTACTATGGGAACATTTCAGGGTAGAACTGACATTCCTTTAGTGACAAATCTTAAGACTGGAAGGCACAAAAATGAGTGTTTATAACATAGTTCACTGATGCATAAAATTAGGACGTACTATATGCAGGTTTTTACCAATCAAGAGGCCAGAATAAGAATAAAACTGTACATACCCACACAGATGCCATTTCAAATTAAGATTAACCTGTAAAAAAAAAAAAAAAAAAAATTAGGAGCGTTAATAATAACTTTACATTCATCAAGTCTAATATATTGCACGCAGTGACTAAAATGTGATCAGTTACTTATTTTCACATTCAGCACAATACAACAGAAATGGTCCTCTAATGCAGAAGATTAAAAAAACATTTGTACCATAATCACCAGGACTGGGTAGCCCAAAAGACTCCTTTTCACCTGAGGCTGCTGTGTGCTGCATTGCTCTCCCCTATGCATAATTGTGACAGTCAGGTTAGACTAAAGGGCCGTACATACGGGCTAGATAACAGGTGGCATTGGCAGGTTCAATAGAAACCGGCCGACATTTGGCCCGTGTGTACAGCAGCGGGCTTCTGTTGAAGAGGCATGACCAAAAAACTCCTGCCACTCGGCACCTGATCAGCGCTTGAGTGCTGGCTGGTGTGTTCTGGCGTGGCGGGGCCATCCCCCTATCAGAACGCAATAGCTCAACAGGGGAGATCACTGTAATAACATATTGAGTACAGCGGCTCCTCCTGAGCTTTTTTAGTTTTTTTTTTTTTTTTCCCCTCCATTTAGCCCACGGAGTTGAACGAAAAAAATAAAATAAAAAAAAACACGACTACTGTCTGTCAGGAGTAAGGCCAGCCATAGACCGTTTCTTCCCTGCAACCACACAGACAGTGCTGGCAGGAGAATCCCGGCTGTCGAACAATTGTCTTATCCCAGTAGGGAGGCAGGGGGGGAAGGCGTCCCTGCTGGAAAAAGATTGTGATTATTATTAGTAGCCGCTAGCGATAATCACAAGTGAATCCGGCAGGCTGGTTGTACCAAAGTAGATCGATCAACTTGGTACATTCAGCCTGCCCACACACGGTTCGAATCTCAGACAGTTCCTGCTGAACCGGCTGAACCGGCTGAAATTCAAACCGCCTATAGCCGGCCTAATTCCAATGGCCAATTTGTAAAGACAAGGGAACTACAGTATGTGTATGTAGATAACCAGCTAAAATTAAAGTAGATAAAGCAAGAACACTACTACATGGCAAGCAATTGTTAAAAGCAGAACAATAACCTTTATATTCTAGCCATTTCAGCCCCAGAAGGATATACCCCCCTTAAAAAAAAAAAAAAGGAGTAGTATAGCCAAAGCTCATTTGGCTGTACTTGCCCTATGGATCACAGAAGTACAATTAAGTTTGCAGTCCTGTGACCCGTTTTCAGCAGAGAGCAGGCTGAAGTCTGCTCTTTGCTGACGTCACCAATGTCAGTCCAGGAACCGTGTCATCCCGACAATGGGAGTCTGGATCCGCCAGGTGCCTGGACTGACACTCCGCTCAGCCTTTCAGCGAGCCGCTGAGAGTCTGATGGCCGCTCCCACCCCCTCCACAGCTCAGCGCTCCAATGAGCGTGGAGGGGGGTAGAGCACAGAGCTGTGAGTAACAGTCTACAGTTCTCTGTTTACATAGCTCTGAAAACAGAGCAAATCGGTGGTGTTCGATCGCTCAGTTCTCAGTGTAGAGGCACCGAGGGAGAGAGATGCAGCATCAATCCACCTAGGCTGGGGAAAATAAGTTTACTTCTCTTTTAATGATGTAGCAAAGTACAGGACCTCTAGAGGCCTAATGGTGACCTCCAAAAGTCAGGGATAGCCGACATCCTTCTGTGTAGAGTGGGTTACAAGGCATAGTGGGTGTACTGCAAGATGAAAAAGGTAGGCGCAAGACACTTTTTGAATGCAGAGATTTATTGTCTCTTGAACAGAACTGTGGTTGAGAGGGTAAGGGCCAGGAGACTCTTAAGTAAATGCAATGATAATTGTCAGACTCCAAGGACTTCTATAGGAAGACAGCTATACAGGTGAAGGCCTCCAGCCAGACACCACTTCTGTATAGGTAGGATTTCTGTCTCCTATGGCAACAATCTTGTAGCAGTTACTAACGGTAGTTGTATTCAACTATTGGCAACACAAAGTTCTCTGCTTCCTCCACAGTCACCCACTGTAGGTCTTTACTCAATGAACTCCCAGTCTTTCACTAGACTTCAGATCCAATAGCCACTGGATCCCCTGAGCTCTTCCACTTTAGTGCTCAGTATCTTCAAGCGTCACCCCTGCTGACCTGCTAGGTCCCAGGCTTGGCCCTCACAGATACTCGTCAAGTGTCACCCCTGCTGTCCTGCTGGGTCCCTGGCTTGACACTCACTTTAGTTTGCAAACTTCTTCACTGTCCCTGGCTGGCGAGAAGACTGCTCTGGTACTGGCTTCAGCTTACTCACAGTGGTTTCTGGTAACACAGTGGTTGGTCCCTTAGTGGCGACAGCTTACCATTCTACCTCCGACCACAACTGGGCCCCCTTCTAGCTGAACCGCTAATTCTGGTTGGACTGCAAGTCAGCAGTCCCAACACTACGCTGCTCTCTTGCTTCTGGATAGGTTTCAGACAGCCTAGCAGCCACATGTCCTCGGGATAGGGCTCAGGCTTACGGCCTAGCAGCCCGGGGCAGTACAACACATGTCCACCCAGGCAGTTGGCACAGAACCCCAATCACCTGACTCCACCCAAATAAATAGGCTCTCCCAGCAGGCCAAGGGACCAAAGAACATCCGTGCCCCTTGACTGAGACACCCCTTCCATTCATGTCTGAGCTTGCAAAGCCCCTGTCTTATCTAATGTCACTAGCATGGTGCCACCCAGTGACAGAAGAGAAAGGGTGCAACTAGTCCAGATTTAGAGAGGAATCAATTAATCTAACAATTGGCCAAAGCAACTATCGCCTGGTAACTAAATTTCGTAGCAACCCTGCCTTAACACCAGGGTGCTACATCGACGAGTCCATTTATTGAGATACGGCACTGCGTTATTTTAACTGACAATTGAACGGCCCTGCTATGCATTACCCAAAACAAAATGTATGTCTTTTGTTTTCACACAAATAGAGCTTTCTTTTGGTGGCATTTGATCACCTATGCGGTTTTTATTTTTTACGCTATAAACAAAAAAAAAAAAAAGCAACAATTTTGAAGACAAAATCTATATTTTTTACTTTCTGCTAAAACATATCCATTAAAATGTATAAAAAAAACATATTTATTCATCAATTTAGGCCAAGCGTATATTGGTTTGCACAAAGGTTATTGCATCTACAAACTATGGGATAGATTTAGGGAATACTTTTTTTTTTTTTATAGCAATTAGCGATTTTTTGTGGGACTGCGACATTGCGGTGGACAAATTGGACACTAGTGCCGCATACACACGGTCAGAATTTCCGATGGAAACAGTCCGATGGGAGCTTTTCATCGGATTTTCCGACCATGTGTCTTTTTCTGCCGGAATTTCCGACGGACTTTGGATTGAGAACCTGTTCTTAATTTTTCCAACGGAAAACCTTTCTATCGGATTTTCCGATCGTGTGTATGCAATTCCGACACGCAAAATTCTGACGCATGCTCGGAAACAATTCGACGCATGCTCAGAAGCATTAAACTTCCCTTTTATAGTGCAGTCGAACGTTTTTTACGGCGTGGTGTTATTGACCGTCGGAATTTGGTGTGACCGTGTGTAGGCAAGACAGTTTGAGCGAAATTCCATCGGAAATTCAGACGGGAAAACCATCAGAGCCTTTTACGAGAATTCCAACCGTGTGTACGCGGCATAAGGCTGCTTTCACACTGGGGCATCAGTGGTAAAGCTCCGCTATTTTTAGCAGCGCTATTCTGCCGCTAGCGGGGTGCTTTTAACCCTCACTAGTTGCTGAAAAAGGGTTAAAACCGGCCACAAAGCAATGCTTTGCCGGCACTGCCCATTGATTTTAGCTCCTACAGCGCTGCAAAGATGCTGCTTGCAAAAAAAAAAAAAAAAGCCTCCTTAACCACTTCCCGACCGCCCACTGCATATATACGTCAGCAGAATGGCACGGGCAGGCAAAATCACGTACCTGTACGTGATCGTGCATGTGCCTGCCTGTGGGTCGCGCGCGCCGCCAGCGGCGCGCTCGCGACCCGGTCGGGAGCTCCGTGACCCCGGCCGCGGGACCCGATCGCCGCTGGTGTCCCGCGATCGGGTTACGGAGCTGAAGAACGGGGAGAGGTTTGTGTAAACAAACCTCTCCCCGCGCTTCCTACACTGTCTGTCAGTGATCGGCGGTTCCCTGTCATCGGGAACGCCGATCAATGACGTCAGACGTACAGCCACGCCCCCCTACTGTAAAAAAACACACACACACGTCACACTGACTCCTCCCCGCCCCCTAGTGGTTAACCCCTTCACTACAACTGTCATTTACATAGTAATCAGTGCTATTTAAATAGCACTGATTTCTGTATAAATGACAAATGTCCCAAAAATGTGTCAAAAATTTCCGATGTGTCCGCCATAATGTCGCAGTCACAATAAAAATCGCTGATCGCCGCCATTACTAGTAAAAAAAAAAATATTAATAAAAATGCTATAAAACTATCCCCTATTTTGTAAACGCTATAACTTTTGCGCAAACCAATCAATAATCGCTAATTGCGATTTTTTTTACCAAAAATATGTAGAAGAATACGTATCGGCCGAAACTGAGGAAAAAATTTTTTTTTTTTTTTTAGATATTTTTTGGGGATATTTATTATAGTAAAAAATATTGCATTTTTTTCAAAATTGTCGCTCTATTTTTGTTTATAGCGCAAAAAATAAAAACCGCAGGGGCGATCAAAAACCACCAAAAGAAAGCTCTATTTGTGGGAAAAAAAGGACGCCAATTTTGTTTGGGAGCCACGTCGCACGACCGCGCAATTGTCAGTTAAAGCGACGCAGTGCCGAATCGCAAAAAGGGGCCTGGTCCTTTGGCTGCCAATTGGTCCGGGGCTGAAGTGGTTAAATTCTTTTTGTCAGTTGTTCGTCATGTCATCATTTGGAAATCAGAGCCAGCTCCCCCTTCATGAATGGATAGACATCATTAACGACACTTTGCTTATGGAGGAGCTGCAGGCGAAGGAGGGAGATACTTGGGACAAACACACCAAACTGTGGTACATCTGGCTTTATTACTCCTTCTCTGACCCTCTCCTTAAAAGGATATCCGCATAAGTAACATGAATACCTATGTCTAGCTGTACAACACTGATTTTTCCCAGCTGGGGTCAACCAGTGAAAATCGGGCTCTGAATTCTGCACATAGCGTTTGTATTCCTCCCCCCCTTTTTTCTACTCATTCTTTTCCCCTGTCGCCCCTGTTGCTTTATTTGAAAAAAAAAAAAAAAAAAAAAAAAAAAAATATATATATATATTATAAATATATATTATATTAAAATAATATAATTCAACCTTAAAGCTGACATTGAGGCTATGATGGGGAGGATAGAGGAGACACACTGCCAAGACTTTCAGACGGTTACGCTGGAGGTACAATCCCTTTCAAATCCCATGACGGCTGGGGAATCTACTCTCTCCACCGTAGAACAACATGTGTCTGCTCTGGAGTCTCTGGAAGTATCTCATGTGGATGCAGCAGTGGCCCTGCAGCTTCATCTGGAGGACCGGAGCCGCCGTAACAACTTACGGCTCCAAAGACTCCCAGAAGCTACTGACATGGAAGATCTACCAGCAACGGCGGTTGCCATCTTTCATAAAATCTTGGGAGACTCGCCTCCTGCAAACCTGGACTTTGATAGGATACACAGAGCTCTGGGTCCCCACTCATCAGACCCAGATAGACCACGGAATGTTGTCTGCAGGCTGATCCGCTAGACCCCCAAAAAAAACATCCTCCGCAGTGCATGGGAAGCGGGTACTATTGACTTTGATGGAGCGGCTGTTAGGATTCTCCCAGACCTCTCAAGGGCAACTCTACACTGCTGGGCTCTTCTACACCTCATCCTGGAGTGAGCCAACAAGCTGGGTTTCACCTACTGCTGGGGCTACCCCCTCTCCACTACATTCCATAAGGGATAACGCTCCTTCACACATCTGGAGACCTCCCTGCTCCCTTTACCTTCTTGGAGACCGGTCCAGTTCAAGTTCCCAATTGGCTTCAGCTTCTTCCACGGCCAGCGGGCCGCCCAGGAGCGTCTTCGACATGGAGAAACCCTCCCCTGAGATCAGAGGCTCCAGAGGCGATCCCGCGATCTATCCTCAAACGAGCTACAAGAGTCTTAGGTGACCTGTTCCCGCAATGCTCCCTGGTCACCTGAAAGCAATGCGCTGGGGTCTGGTAATCTTAATCTTTCCCTTTACATGACTTACACTGCTGTTTAATGTACCTACCTGCCTGTCTCAAAAGGTTTCATATCTACCTGAGGAAATTAGATATCTTTATTGTAGGTGCATCTGTCTGCTGTCACAATCAAGAGAACTGACTAACTCTGGCAGCGATAGTCACACTGTTCTCACCCTAAAGGCTTGGTTCATTGCTGTCTATGGGACACTTGGGTGGCCACTTCATCTATTCCTGAAAATGGTGCCACACATTATTGCATTACTCTCCGACCTAAGTTTTGGGCTGCTGATAGGTCCCACCTCCTATGTGATGGATGGTACCTCTATTTCCCACTCCCACAAGATGCTGTGTGTCAAGATCCCCACCTGCAAGGACTAAGTGCCTTAATGTGTTTTTTTTTTCTACCGTCTTGCCTTACAGGTGATAGTGGAGATGCTACCCGGTGAACTAATTTCCTTTAGTTGGGAACTCCTCTGTTAAAGTTTTGAGATGATAGATGGATAGATAGTTGGAGAACGGCGGCTACAACACCCCAGTGACACCCTCCAGCTGGTCCCCCTTGAGGAGCGCCCGCGCTTCTCCACCTGCCTATGGGGGGGGGCGTTTCTGTGACCAGTTGGCCTGGGAAGGCGGAACATCTCTGCAAAAGAGGCCGATGTGTCCTCCATCCGTCGCCATCACCCGGGACTTTAGACCACCGTTTTTACCTATACACCACAAAGGGGCTATGCTATTGGGCTCTTGATGACTGGATCAGTTGATGACCACTCCCTTGTTAGCTGAGCATATTGTTGCAGGCATATTTGACCATTCTCCCTAACATGACGTGCTAACTGCTACTAGGCGCGCTGCAGGAAAGGCTTGAACTTTCCCCTTTACTGGGACTCTACTGTGGGGGAAAAGACCTCCGCCAGGGACTTGGCAATTCATAGGCAACGTAATGTTCGTCTGGGGGTCTCTCAGAGATCATGACTTGCAAGAGCGTTAGTTTTAGTTATTAACTCATTATTGTTATTGTTTTAAATAGCGATGCTTGGCTGCATGTACATTGTTTATCGTTTTTTTTTTTCCTTTTTGTGCGTTTCTCTCCGCTTGCACGGGATGGGTGGGAGGAGTCGGAGATGTTCTCTCTCAGCCTGCTCTAACCGATTCCCTATTTAGTCCAAACGCACATACATCAGATAGCGAGTTGATTTAGAATTGTTGCTAGTGTAACTAGAGAAACTGCGCTCTTCCAGCACAGATTTTGAAATTCTTTGTTTTCTTCCTTTTCTTTCTACCTAAACTTTACTTATCCGCTCTGCTTCTTCCTTTTTTTCTGTGCAAGATGGGCACTTTGAAGATAATATCGCTTAATGCTAAAAAGGTCTTAACGTTCCCTAAGAGACGTATGCTTCTCCAAGACTTGAAGCATCTACATGCGGATGTAGCCTTTATTCAGGAAACCCATTTCAAAAATGGCAAGCTCCACTTCCTTAATAGATTTTATCCTTAGACCTACCATTCTACTAATGTTGCGGCCAAATCTAAGGGAGTCTTTATAATACTCTCGAACAGAGAGAGACTATACATTTTACTAGGGGTGCACCGAATGGAAATTTTGGTACCAATACGGAAAATGAAGGATGCACTAGGCTGAAAATGACAGGTTTTTAAAAAAATTCAGATTTTTGTATATAAAATGTTATTATATTTAACTTTTTAATATCAATTCAAAATTAATATGATTTTTTTGCCATCATTGGCACCTTTAGTGCAAGAAAGGTCAAGAAAAATGCAGTCTGCCGTCTCTAACCATCTCTTGTATCACATCTGCAATCTCTTAAACTTAAACACACTGCTAATAGTATTAGCAAAAATTCCATTCGGTGCACCTCTAGCAGATATGATACAGGAGATGGTCAGAGACTGCAGACATGATACAAGAGATCAATGCAGCCTCACCAGTGTCCATCAAATGCAGCCTGCCTGTGCCCAGCAGCCTCACCAGGGCCCGTCATATGCAGCCTCACCAGGGCCCTTCATATGCAGCCTCACCAGGGCCCAGCAACCTCACCAGGGCCCATCATATGCAGCCTGCCTGTGCTCAACAGCCTCACCAGTGCATCCCATGGTGACACTCCCGCAATGGGCGGCACCTGGGACGGACCCCGCCCCCTTTCGGTATCGGCTGTTTTTTGCTATCGGCCGAATTGAAAAACAAACAGTTTTCGGCTGATAATTTTCGGTGGCTGAAATTTCAGTGCACCTCTACATTTTACTCTACCCCTCACAAGTCGTACACACAAATCGACTTCTCTCTCATTCCACATTGCCAACTCTATGCTGTGCTGGATACCTCCATTGGTATAATCACTTGGTCGGATCACGCCCCTAGTGTTTTAATGTATGCATTATCTGATGTTCCCTCTGCCGCAAATAGATCTTGGAAGCTAAATGAAAGCCTTTTACAGACCTCCTGAAGTTCTAGAGGACGTAGGAAAGCAATTACGTTTTTACTTTCAAACTAATGACTCACCAGATGGAGACCCTGGGATCTTATTCGAATTATGGGCGGACATCCGAGGAGTGCTCATTGAACATGGGGCGCGGATTAAGCGGGCACAAGAGGAGAAACTCTGGTCTCTTCTGACGGAGATTCAAATTCTAGATTCCCAACATAAAGCTGCTCCGACCCCCGACGCTAGAATGAGATCTTTGGAAACAAGTGGGCGATATCCTACGTTATAAAAGTTAAAGCTGCTCTACAAATGAGTCGTAAGATACGTTACAAATCGGGCAATAAATGTGGTCGGATGCTGGCCAAACCAGTCAGATCAAAAATTTGCTACTTACATTCCTTACATTTCGCCTGCGAATGGAAAAAAAGCTGTCCTGCCTAAGCAGATCGCACAGGAGTTTAGAGACTTATTCTGCTCTAGATAATCTAAAGATACCATCCCCTCCACAAATACAATTGGAAAACTCTCTTACCTTGTCCCAAATGCCACAAATATCAGCAGAACTGAGAGAACTGGAAGCCCCCATCACATTGGAAAAACTTTAATCGGCTGCTGGTGCAGCTAAGCCAGATAAAGCCCCGGGCCCTGATGGCTTCACACTACAATATTATAAACAGTTCCTTCCCACCCTGGGCCCGTACTTGGTAAGCACTTGGATCAGAAACAGCACTTCCTAGACATACTTTGAGAGCACATGTTTCCGTCATTCCTAAAGATGGCAAAGATCCTGCCTCCTGTGGCAGTTATAGACCTATCTCGTTATTGAACCTGGATCTCAAGTTATGCACCAAAATTTTGACATCTCGCCTCCAACACCACTTGCAACACTTAATTCATTTGGACCAAGTAGGATTTATTCCCACTCGCGAAGCTTGTGATAACATGGTTAAAGTCCTTAATTTGATCCATATGGCAAATGCGACTCACACTCCGTGTGTTTTCGTAGGTACGGATGCCGAAAAAAGCATTAAACCGAGTCAACTGGAATTTCATGCTCTCGGTCTTGCGTAACGTAGGCTTTGGAGAGATCATGGTTAAGTGGATCGGCAAAATATATGCCGACCCATCTGCTCAGGTTAAAGCTAATGGGGGTTCTCTCTGACCCCTTTCCTATTACTAACAGGACGAGACTGGGATGCCCCCTATCACCCCTTCTTTTTGCATTATCTCTAGACCATTCTTATGTAAAATCTGTTTAAACCTGGACATTAAAGGACTCACTATTAATGGAATCCAACACAAAGTCTCATCTTACGCAGATCACCTGCTCTTCTCTAACCATCCCCTTGATTTCTCTCCCAAATCTCCTTTAGGAGTTTGATACATATGGAATGTTGTCCAATCTGAAAATCTATTTCAACAAACCAGAGGCAATGAGGGTTGGGATTCCGCCTCCTCTCCTTCAAATTATGAAACACAAATTTCAAGTGGACAGACTCTCCCTGAAATACTTTGGCACATATATCCCACCCAATTTAACCCGTACTTTCGAACTTAACTTCTCCCTGCTCTTACACAGGACTTGCATCTTGTTGGAGTCATGGAACTGTGGACTGCATTCATGGCAATGCAATATTCTCAAAATTAGTATTTTACCAAAGTTTCTGTACTTGTTCCAAACCTAACCGATACCTTACACTCACTTTTTATTCAATTTGGGCACATAAATGCCCACGCCTTTCCCGGAATCATCCCTCTCTCCCTAAACAAAATGGAGGTCTGGCACTACCGGACATTTAGAAATATTACCAGGCATCCCATCTGAGTAGACTTATTTATTGGCATCGTCACTCCGACATCAAACTTGGGCCCAAATTGAACAAGCACAAAGTACAATACTGTTAACAAGGGCCCCCGTGATGCTACGAGGCATTACCTCTAACCCTGAGTTCACATCCCCCGATTGGACCCACGATGCGTATATGCGCTCATCTATTTACACATGCATTTCTCTCACCTTCCAAATCTCCACTATTCCCCATTTTAGGGAACCCCCTCTTCTCCCCAGGTGGACAGGATGCGACTTTTCAAACTCTTTTAGAACGGGAGACACCAAGCCTCTCATTTTCTGACAGCAGGTAGATGGCCTTCCATTTCGTCCCTAATGGACGTCCTTTCCGTTAAACATTCTGGAGCGCACTTCAGTTGCACCACTTCCTACACTCATTGCCAAATCCGCAAGAGTTTGGCCGTCAATTGACCATATTTGAGGATTATTTCTCCGATGAGGGTACACTGCCTCAGGCACTCTTAAACTTATAGCTTACTCATCACCCCCTCAGATGAACAAATCCTGCCATACCTTAAGAAATAGGAAAAAGATTTAAAAATCACTCTTTTACATCGAAATAAAAGCAAAACATTAGCAGATTCTTCATCAAATCCTCGATTTGGACAAAGATTCAAGAAACCAATTTCAAAATTCTCACGAGGTGGTATTACACCCCCCACCAACTACATAAGTTATTTCCTACGACCACAGATCGTTGTTGGAGATGCCAAAAGGGGGATGGAACGCTGCTTCATATCTTTTGGTCATGCCCTAAACTTGAGTACTTTTGGAAAGAAGTCAGAGAAATTATTCAAAGGTTTACTGATTATGTAGTTCCTGACAATCCAGCCTTTTCCTATTACACGTTTTAGACATCTCGGCTAAAATATAAAAAAAAAAAAAAAAAAAAAAAAAAAAAAATCAAAAATCGTACATCATCTTTTAAATGCAGCCAAATCCTGTGTACCCCTCCACTGGAAGAATACACAACCGCTGACTAAGTCTTTGGCTTTGCAAAGTGGAGGATATTTAAAAAAAATGGAGGATTTAATCCTCACAGCGCAACATAAAAGTCAAAAATATTCCAAAACATGGAGGCTGTGGAACATGTTTGTCTGTTCTGAGGAAGGGGCAGCACTTCTTTGCTGAAATGTATTCATTATATATGCATTTTTACCTGGCTGTAGTAATTCCTCTCTCTCGTAACCTTTTGAGATCTACCAGAGGGTCTATATGAAGATTGGTACTTTTCTTAATAGAGAGCTCGACTGATTACTTTACTGTTTGTCTGATAAGTCCATTTACAGTTGATGTATTTGCACCATCCATTAGACTTCATGTACCAATTAATGTTTCCGTGCTAATGACCTGTTACACTAAAGCTGCCTTTTCCAGGTTGAATAAATAAAATATTTGAAAAAAAAAAATGTCATGTGTAGCGTTGGGACTACAATTAGATTTCATTTTATGACTTTATTATTCTTGAAATTCTTTCTTGATGGTCAATGTTAAATATAAGAAAAGAGAGAAATTTTGGAAAAAACGCATATCACAATTTTAAAGTAACTTCCTAAATTTTGCAGTACACCTGTCACAGACCAAATGTACCTGTTAAACACCACACCATACATTAATTAAACTCGGTATATTTTTTGTTCTTTTTTCCTGCTATTCCTTTTATATCCCATCTAACAGTAGCCGTGCCTAGAGGAAGATTTAATTATTGCTCCTATTTGTGTCATGGTTCTCTAGCAGGGGTCCCCTAACTTTCTAAACAAAGGGCCAGTTTATTGCCCTTCAGACTAGGAGGGGCCAGACTGTGGCCAGTGGGAGTAGAAAATGCCTAAGTGTTAGTGGAAGTAAACAATGCCCCACCATTGGTTTTAGTGGAAGAAATAGTGATCTATTGTTGATGTCAGTGGGAGGAATAGCACCCCATCCTTGGTGTCAGTGGGAGGAATAGTGCCCCATAATTAGTGTCAGTTGTGGATGGAAAAGTGCCCCAAGGGCAGGATAGAGGCAAGCAAAGGGCCACATCTGGCCACAGGACTGCAGTTTGGAGACCAGGGTGCTAGAATGTAGCTGTGAAAAATCAACTTTACCTACTAAAGTTGGCTGTCCATGAATTACACCCTGATACACTGACATTATCATTCCTTTCCTGATTGGCAAGAATTATGATTGTTTGCTGTCAGCCAACAGGAAAAAAGACTTAGTTAGACTTACCGGTGACGGTATTTCTAAGAGCCTTTCAGGACAACCCTGGAGAGCGCAGCTCCGCCCACTTTTCAGGAAACACATGCTTGACCTTTAAAACCCCTCCTCTTCCACCATGGCCTCAGTTATTGGGGACCTCCGGCATACTGGAAAACAAAGCACAGAGAACCACACAAAAAACCATGACAGATACTTGTATCCTTTTTATGCATTCAGAAACACAAGGGAGGGAACTAGGGGTTGTCCTGAAAGGCTCTTAGAAATACCGTCACCGGTAAGTCTAACTAAGTCTTTCTCAAATCGCCTTTCAGGACAACCCTGGAGAGGATAACCGAGAAGCTTACCTAGGGTGGGACTACTGCCTGCAGTACCTTCCTGCCAAAGGCCTGATCTGCAGCTGACAGCAAGTCCAGTCTGTAGTGGCGAAGGAAGGTCGAGTAGCTTGACCACGTGGCCGCCTTACAGATCTGATCAGGCGTAGCACCGGCCCTTTCAGCCCAAGAAACTGCTGTTGCCCTTGTGGAGTGGGCAGCAATCCCCGCTGGGGGCACTTCCCCTTTGGCCTTGTAGGCCTCTGCAATAGCCCCCCTAAGCCACCTGCCCAAGGTGCTCTTCGAAGCTTTTTCCCCTTTTCGGGGTCCTGAGAAGATCACAAAGAGGGCATTAGACTTCCTGAACTCCCTAGTGACTAAAAGGAACTGCAGAAGACATCTCCTTACATCTAGCGTGTGAAACGCCTCCTCACCTGCGTTGGCAGGAGCTGTAGAGAAGGTAGGCAAAACAATTTGCTGGGAGCGATGAAACTTCGAGGAGACCTTGGGCAGGAACGCTGGGTCTGTTTGAAGAACCACTCTGTCTGGGAAGATTCTAAGGAAAGGTTCCGTAACTGCTAGAGCTTGCAGCTCACTAATACGTCTTGCTGACGTAATAGCCACCAAAAAAATAGTTTTCAAGACTAAATCTTTTAAACAAGACCCCTGTAGGGGTTCAAAAGGTGCCTCCATAAGCCCCTGAAGGACAATGGATAAATCCCAACTAGGAAAAAAGGTAGGAGCCACTGGCCTATTTCGAGCCAGAGCTCTAAAAAATCTGGAAATTAAAGTCTCCCTGGACAGGGTTTTTTCAAAATAAACAGATAAAGCTGCTACCTGTGTTTTCAGGGTGCTAGCTGCTAATCCTTTTTCCATCCCCTCTTGGAGAAATTCCAGAACGGACACTACACTTTTGACCTGGAATCCCTTAGAGGTACAGTACGAATTAAATTTTTTCCAAACTTTAAAGTATATCGCCCTAGTCACCTCCTTTCTACTGGACAGGAGAGTCCTGACTACTCTATCGGACAGGCCTCTAGCTTTTAGGAGGTCTTTTTCAGAAGCCAGGCCGTTAGCTGAAGTCTGCCTACTTCTGGGTGAACCACCGTTCCCTGCAACAGCAGGTCCTCCCTGACTGGCAGCCTCCACGGAGGCTCCACTGCTAAGCCTAGGAGAGCCGAAAACCAGGGCCTTTTGGGCCAGTAGGGTGTGATCAGGATCATACCGATCCCCTCTTCCCTGAACTTCCTCAGTACCAACGGAATTAAAGGGAAGGGGGGAAAGGCATAGCACAGGTGGTAGTGCCATGGGTGAGCCAGGGCATCCAGACCCACGGCTCCGTCCTCCCTGTGCAGGGAAAAGAACCTGCGGACCTTGCAGTTCTGACGATTGGCAAAAAGGTCTATTTGAGGAGACCCCCACACTTTGGTGATCATAAGAAAGACGTCTTGATTCAGAGCCCATTCTGCCTCCAACAGCCTTTTCCTGCTGAGCATGTCCGCGAAAAGGTTTAAGGAACCCTTCAGGTGGACTGCCGAGAGGGAGGCTACCCATGGTTCCGCCCAACTGAAAAGTTGCTCGGCTAGGACCATAAGAGCACTGCTCCTGGTTCCTCCCTGTCGCTGTACATAAGCCACCGCGGTCGTATTGTCCGAGAGGATCTGGACATGATGACCCCTCACTTCCTCTCGAAAAACTCGAAGGGCTAAGAGAATGGCCCTGAGCTCCCGCCAGTTTGACGATCTTCGCGACTCTGTTTTGGTCCAGGTCCCTTGTGTCGTCAAACCGTCCAGATGAGCCCCCCAACCCCAAGCACTCGCGTCTGTTGTGAGGCGCTTGTCCAACGGGAAGACCCACGGGAGACCTCTGGAAAGGTTGGTCGGACACCTCCACCACCATAGAGCCCTTTTTACTCTTACCGTGAGCCTGATTTGTTTCTCTAGAGAAACCTGATGCGACCAGGACTTCAGGATATTTGCCTGAAGAGGCCTGGCGTGAAACCGAGCCCAAGGTACTGCCGGTATTGCGGCTGTGAGAAGCCCCAGAACCTTCATGGCAGAACGAACTGAGATTGCACAGTTCGTTTGGACCTGCTTCACTGCCGCCTGGACCTTTTCCCGCTTTGCCTGCGGGAGAAAAACTCTCTGGAGGACTGAGTTGATTACATAACCCAGGAAAGTTATTTCCTGACTTGGTACCAGGCTTGACTTCTCTAAGTTGAGGAGCCACCCCAGGCTTCTGAGGTGGATTTGAGCAACCTGCAAATTCACAGCTACCTGCTCCTTGGAGTCTGCAAAAAATAGAAGGTCGTCTAGATAGGGTACTACGGGGATACCCTTCAGCCTCAGGGGCTCCAGAGCTTCCGCCAAAATCTTCGTGAAGATCCTGGGGGAGGACGAGAGTCCGAAGGGCAGAGCCCTGAATTGCAGGTGCCAAACGGACTCCCCCAGATTGACTGCCAGCCGCAGAAATTGCTGGGAGGACTGGGCAATTGGAATGTGTAGGTAAGCATCCCTTAGATCTAGGGATGCCAGGAAACAATTCGGCATTAACAATTTCGTTATCGAGTGGATGGTGTCCATACGAAAATGTTTGTACCGGATCGAACGGTTTAGGATCTTTAGATTTAAGATCAACCGAAATTTTCCTGAGGGCTTTCTGACTAGGAAAATGTGGGAGTAAAACCCCTGCCCTTGTTGATGTTTTGGGACCTCGACAACCACCTCTTGCTGTATCAGATCCTGCAGCAGGTTCGTCATGGCAGAGGCCTTGTCTTGATCCCTTGGGAGGGTCGTGACATAGAACCTGTTTGGAGGAGGTTCTAGAAACTCTAGGTTGTAGCCCTGGGCGACAATACTCCTCACGAATGGGCTCGGAGTCATCCTGTTCCATTGCGGAAGGAAAGCTGACAGCCTTCCTCCTACTGGAACCAGACCGTCATTTGCTTTTGGGTGTATGGTCGGAGGGAGCTCTAAACAGGACTCCTCCCCTACCTCTACCCCTCTGGGGAGCCCAACGGCTTCTGTTATCTTCCCTACTTTTTTGGGGCTGCTGAACAGCACGAAAATTTTTCTTCGGAGCCTGTTTCTTCTTAGTAGGGAAGGCCTTCTTTTTATCAGCAGTTCTGTCCAAGATGGTTTCCAGATCTGGCCCAAAAAGTAGGTCCCCAGAAAAGGGAAGGCCACATAGCCTAATCTTTGAGGCCGTGTCACCCGACCATGTCTTTAGCCAGACAGCACGACGGGCTGAATTAACTAAAGCAGAAGACCTAGCTGCCAACTTGATAGACTCGGCAGAGGCGTCGGCCATGTATTTTACTGCCTTCAGGATCAAAGGGAAAGATTCCAAGAGGTCTTTCCGAGATGTCCCTGCCTCAATATGACGCTTTAGTTTCTCCACCCAGCATTCTAGGTTCCTCGCTACTACCGTGGAAGCCATGGCTGGTTTGAGGCTAGCTGCCGCAGAATCCCATGCCTTTTTAAGGAGGCCATCAGCCCTCTTATCCATCGTGTCTTTGAGGACCTCCATGTCCGCAAATGCCAAATCAGTGCGGCGTGAGACCTGGGAGAAAGCGGCATCCACCCGCGGCTTTTTATTCCAAACCTCCGACTCTTTGTCGTCGAATGGGAAGCGCCGTTTGAGGGTTTTGGAGAGAAAAGGACCTCTCTCAGGGTCCTTCCACTCCCTTTTGACTGTGTCTGATAGTACCCGATGGACCGGAAAAACCCTGGTTTTGGTGTCATCCAGGCCCTGATACATTCTGTCATGGACTGACAGTTGGACCTTTTCTTCCTGAATGTCTAAGGTAGTATATATACCTTTAAGTAGGTCATCTACTTCTTCTAGGGAAAGTTTGTACCTAGACCTACGGTCCTCATCCTCCTCTTCCCCCTCATCCTCTGAATCCCTGAGGGAAGGAAGAGTGCTTGTCCCCTCGTCCTCGGAATCCAGGATCTCCAGCTGTCTGGAGGTGGATTGCCCACAAGTGCTTCCACATGGCGGAGGAAACACAAATAACTGAGGCCATGGTGGAAGAGGAGGGGTTTTAAAGGTCAAGCATGTGTTTCCTGAAAAGTGGGCGGAGCTGCGCTCTCCAGGGTTGTCCTGAAAGGCGATTTGAGAAAAATGATTACAGCCAATCACGAAAAGATAGATGCAATTGTAGGAAGTATACTAGATTAGTAAAAAGTATTACATTCCCTATCTGCAATTCTAAGGCCTCATCCGATGTTCACAAGATGTACAGTGCCTTGCAAAAGTATTCACCCCCCTTGGCTTTTTATCTATTTTGTTACATTACAGCCTTTAGTTCAATGTTTTTTTTAATCTGAAGTATATGCGATGGATCAGAACACAATAGTCTAAGTTGGTAAAGTAAAATATATACATAAAAGTATTTTTCAGAAATAAAAAAAACTGATAATTGGCATGTCCGATTGTCCGTATGTATTCACCCCTTTTGTTATGAAGCCCATAAAAAGCTTTTCCTTGTCTTCAGAAGTCAACAAATTAGTGAAATGATGTCCACCTGTGTGCAATCCAAGTGTCACATGATCTGTCATTACACATACACACCTTTTTGAAAGGCCCCAGAGGCTGCAACACCTAAGCAAGAGGCACCACTAACCAAATACTGCCATGAAGACCAAGGAACTCTCCAAACAAGGGTCAATGTTGATGAGAAGTACAAATCAGGGTTAGGTTATAAAAAAAATATCCAAATCTTTGATGATCCCTAGGAGCACCATCAAATCTATCATAACCAAATGAAAAGAACATGGCACAACAGCAAACCTGCCAAGAGACGGCCGCACACCAAAACTCACGTACTGGGCAAGGAGGGCATTAATCAGAGAGGCAGGACAGAGACCCAAGGTAACCCCGGAGAAGCTGCAGAGTTCCACAGCAGAGACTAGGGTATCTGTACATAGGACGACAATAAGCCGTACGCTCCACAGATTTGGGCTTTATGGCAGAGTGGCCAGAAGAAAGCCATTACTTTCAGCAAAAAACAAAATGGCACATTTTGAGTTTGCGAAAAGGCCTGTGGGAGACTCCCAAAATGTATGGAGGAAGGTGCTCTGGTCTGATGAGACTAAAATTTAACATTTTGGCCAAAGAAAACACAATGTCTGGCACAAACCCAACACATCACATCACCCAAAGAACACCACAGTGAAACATGGTGGTGGCAGCATCATGCTGTGGGGATGTTTTCCAGCAGTCGGGACTGGGAAACTGGTCAGAGTTGAGGGAAAGATGGATGGTGCTAAATACAGGGATATTCTTGAGCAAAACCTGTACCACTCCGTGTGTGATTTGAGGCTAGGATGGAGGTTCACCTTCCAGAAGGGCAATGACCCCAAAAACACTGCTAAAGCAACACTTGAGTTTAAGGGGAAACATGTAAATGTGTTGGAATGGCCTAGTCAAAGCCCATACCTCAATCCAATAGAAAATCTGTGGTCAGACTTAAAGATTGCTGTTCACAAGAGCAAACCATCCAACTTGAAGGAGCTGGAGCAGTTTTTCAAGGAGGAATGGGCAAAAATCCCAGTGGTAAGATGTGGCAAACTCAGACTTATCCAAAGCGACTTGGAGCTGCGTTAGCCGCAAAAGGTGGTTCTACAAAGTATTGACTTTAGGGGGGATAATTATGCACATTGACTTTTTCTGTTATTTTGTCCTATTTGTTGCTTGCTTCACAATAAAAAAAAAAAAAAAACATCTTCAAAGTTGTGGGCCTGTAAATTAAATGATGCAAATCCTCAAAACAATCCATGTTAATTCCAGGTTGTGAGGCAACAAAACGAAAAATGCCAAGGGGGGTGAATACTTTTGCAAGGCACTGTATGCATGCAATGTTGGTACTAGTGTTTACAAAGGCCCTACTGGCCCATTTCAGAAGGTGGTAGAGCAGGTGTTTAGATGGCACTGCCACCTCCTGAATGTCTGATTTATTTTGCCAATGGGGGATTTTAAATGAGATTATCACGCTGCAAACATGAGGCAGGCATTTGGTTTGCATTGGTCTGATTGACCTCAGTGGGCGAGTTTGACAGCCTTGATAAGTTTACCTTTCATAACATATTACACCCATATTCGGGATGTAACATGTTATGAATGCACTGACCCCCGCACCTCCCCGATCTGTGCCAGCTAGCGGGGGTTCTTCTCCTCCTGCTAGCTGTCAAAATGTTTAAAAAAGTGCGGCCGTGCAGATCTCCGCCCACGTCACTCATTCACAGTGCTCTGTGAATGGAAAACTAAGGTCCGGAAGCCGCAGCCTTGTGGTCTGGCTTGTAGTCTTCAATGAACTACCGCGGCACTATAAACACCGTGGTAGTTCATTCAACATGTATCGGCTTGCTCGTACGAGGAAGCAAATGCACTGCCATCAGCGTCCCTCAGCTCTCGGATCCCAGCACCGCCATCCTCACTAAGGGAAACAGGCAGTGGAGCCTTGCGGCTTCACTGCATGTTTCCTACTGCGCATGCGCGATCTGCACGCCGCTTTGTGAATGGGACACGCTGTGTTAGGAAACACACAGTTTCCAGAACACAGCGCGCCCCATTACCCAGAAGACAACACGAGGAGGAGAGAAGACCGAAGATCACCGTGGAGTAGGAAGGAGGCAGATTAGGAAGACTGCCTAGCAACAGGGATTACTGGTAAGGTAAAATTAATTTATTTTTTCAAAATTTTTTTTTTTTTTAAAGAATATTAATGCTGTTTTTTTCTTAGGGTGGCTCTCCACTTTAAGGTGTGCAGTCAGGGGGATAGTAAAACTAAGCCTCAAACAGTTGTTTTTACTGCCAGCTTGTTGCCCATGTAAACAAGGCCATAGGATTCAACCTTAGGCCCCTTTCACACGGGGCGGATCCGTATTGATCCGCTGCTCAGCGGGGATCGCACAGCTGATCCCCGCTGAGCCGGCTGATGACAGGGCGGTCCCTGCACACTGTGCAGGGACCGCCCTGTCAGTTCTCCGCTCTCTTCTATGGAGGATCGGATGAACACGGACCGTCTGTCCGTGTTCATCAGATCCGCTCTGCAGACGGATGAAAAAAATAGGGTTTTCCTCCGTCTGCAGAATCAGACAATAGCCAGTGGCTGCTCATCCGCTGACACCCGCTATCCCATAGACATGCATGCATGTCCATTTTTCATCCAAAAACAGATGGATGAAAAACGGACATACGGTCCGCATGTGTGAAAGGGGCCTAACACTAACTTAGCTGCTAAAACAGGTGCCAAATTTCAGGCACTCCCACGCAGTTTTAATTTTGAACATGTATACAATTAAAGCCATTCGATGTGCGTGTTCGGAAACTTTACTAAAGCAAAAGATATTTCTGGAGTCAACATCTTCGGAGGCCCATATAAAACACTAGGATTGTAAATCAAAGACAATAGGCACAGGCAAATATTTCACATTTGGAATGTTTGATAAGGCAAATCTGTTTCCCAGTCTATAACTGGATGTAGGGTGGCTCAGCACCTTGGAAGTTGTGTCCGGAAGGCAGCATTTTATTATTACATCTAGGAAAATGCCTGTAATCCTGCTTGGCTGTGTTTATATTACATTCAGGATGTGATGCAAGAAAGCTACCACTCCTAAACTCGATGGACACACCCTAAACCAGAAGAGATTGTAAAGAAGCATATTTCCCAATCATTCCCCAACACCAGAATGTTATCGTCAAGGCTCAGGAATCTCCATTTTACTCAGACAGATCTCAGGTTATTAGAAGTTTAGAAAGACTTTGTTAAACATCTGTTTGAAAAAAAAAAAAAAAAAAAAAAAAATTGTAGTAACCAATATGCCATACAGTTACAGATTTATTAGATACACACAATGTCATGATTTTAAGTGGGCCTATTGTTCACACTTCAATTGGACAGTTGGGCATATGTTGGCATTACCAAATCACATTATTATTCTTATTAATAAAAGTATCTATACGGCCATAAACAAACTTTTCCCCATAAGACCATGTGGTGTGCTACCATTTTATACTGCAGAGTCTCTTTTTTCAATCAACAGTGAACAAAGATACCGTATATACTCGAGTATAAGCCTACCCGAATATAAGCTGAGGCACCTAATTTTACCACACAAAAAAAAAAATGGGAAAACTTATTGACTCGAGTATAAGCCTAGGGTGAGAAATGCGCAGCTACTGGAAGTGGAAAAGAGGGTCAACAATGCCCATTTGCAGCCTCACTGTGCCCATTTGCAGCCATAGGTCTCCTGAACTTCAAACTTGGTAGATAAGGGTTCCTAGATGCCCCCTAGCTGCAGCCATTTGGGGTCTCTGGACCCAAAGGGTCCCGAAATGACATTGCTGCAGATGGACACAGTTGACCAACTTTGGTGCCCTGTATCTCGGGGCCACTTGGTGCTAGGAACCCCAAATTTGGATATGTTGTAGTGTTGGTTCCTGGGTTTGCACACCAAATATGGGGTTCCTAGCACCAAGTGGCCCAGAAAGTTGGGTCGGAAAATGTCATTTTTTTCTGCAGAAAAGTGCTTGACTCGAGTAAAAGCCGAGGGGGGCACTTTCAGCACAAAAAAAAAAAAAAAAAAAAAGTGCTGAAAAACTCAGCTTATACTCGAGTATATATGGTAATTGCAGGCTGTATTCAAACAATTTTTTTTTAGGGTTGGTTCACACCAGATGCAGTCCAGTGCATTTTTTTTTTTTCTGCATCATAAACACTTGGATAGTAGATTATATGGGTTCCAATGGCCTAGTTCACATCAGTGTGGTCAGTTCCAGTGCAGACAAAAAAAAGTGGAACGCAGAGCATTTTTTTCCTGCACAGAACTGTACTGGAACAAGGCAAAACGATTTAAAAATGCATTACAGTAAAAAGGAGAAAAAAAACAAGAAAAAAAAAAAAAAAAACAGGAAACTTTGAAAAAAATGCACATGCAGGAAGACATCTGGACTGCATTTCTGTGGTGCAATCTGGCCCTATAAGCTTTATTTGATGCACAGGGATACATGGGTGTTCCATTCATTCCCGTGCAGGCAGTCCCATTTATATCAATTGCTTCACAGACAGTGGGTCCCTGAACGCAGACCTGGACCCACACAGATGTCAAGTTGGTGTCCATGCAGCCACTGTACCCAAAATGACATGAATGGGATTGCCTGCACAGGGATGCAAGGATCACCTGTGCAACCCCATACAGGATACCACAGGTCTCATACAGGCATACCCTTTAAGGCTATTTTCCCCCCCCCTTTAACATAAAAAACATGTTATACTTACCTGCTCTGTGCAATCGTATTGAACAGAACAGCTCTGGTCGTCCTCCTCTGGGGTCCACTACCAGTGCTCTGGGCTCCTCCTCTTTAGCGAGTGCCCCATAGAAAGCTGCTACCTATGGGGACACTCATACGGGCTTGCTCCCAAGCTGCCTTTTCTGTGTCCATTGACACAGACAGGACGGCTAGCTGACATAATTTTGTACTGTGGGAAATTTTGCTTCTGATAAAAGTGGTCGCCAGCGGCAGATTCGCCATGGAATCACTTTGAGGCAGCAGGAGAGTAGCCCCCCCCCCCCCCCCCCACCCCTGCTTCCCAGTCATCTCCGAGCTTACCAGACATATTTGTAAGCCCGGAGCCAATCCGATGGATGCCTGGGCAGGAAGGCGAGTGAGGGCAAAGATGGCCCCCAGCTAGCCCAATGGGCCTTGGAGGACCGGAGCGACGTCCGACGTCACTTCCGCCTCTCGGCCTTAAAAAAGGGATGATTTTTTTTTTTAAATTCCCCCTTAAAAGGCAAAATTAACATTTTAAATTGAGATTTGGGGTATTTTGATCCCAGATATCTCAATAAAGAGGACCCGTCATGCTTATTTATTTTACAAGGGATGTTTACATTCCTTCTAATTGTAATAAAAGTGCTAAAAAAATATAAATATTTAAAGCGCCCTGTCCCTTCGTGCTTGCACGCATAAGCGAACGCATATGTACGTTGCGCCCGCATATGTAAACAGTGTTCAAACCACACATGTGAGGTATCCCCACGATTGTTCGAGAGAGCAATAATTCTAAACTGATAACCTGTAAAAACGATTTTGACAGGTACCTGCTCCCACTTCTGTTCCGATTGCCTAAGGTGACCGGAAGTTCTCCTTCCCCCCTCCCAAAGTCTGTGACTGACTGGTTCCGAAGCCTTCTGGGACCTCTTATATGCCCCAGAAGGCTTCGGAACCAGTCAGTCACAGAGCGCAGCACCACTTGTGCATGCGCTGTGGGCACTCAGGTGTCAAGCCACAAGCTGGCACAGCCGGGTGCCCATAGTAAAGATGCCGGCACCACCGAGCGATGACACAGGATGAAAACGGCTGGGGTGAGTGCACTGCTGGATCCTGGGACAGGTGAGTGGCTGTTTATGAAAAGTCAGCAGCTATTATTTTTGCAGCTGCTGACTTGATAAACACAACAATGACTGGAACTCTGCTTTAAGTACACCCACGTGAACCCCTTCACTAGCGTCAATGTAAGGATAACATCAGCGACAGTGGATGTATAGCGGATGGAGAGTTTGCGTACTGTTTCACAATGAACCAGACAGATTGAATTTCGGACAATTACTGAAACTGTTTCTGCAGACGGAGGAAAACCCTATTTTTTCATCCGTCTGCAGAGCGGATCGGATGACGACGGACTCTACGGTCCGTCGTCACCCAATCTCCCATAGGGGAGAGTGGCGCTCTGACAGGTCCGTCCCTGCGCTGCGTGCAGAGACGGACCTGTCATCTTCCTGCTCAGCGGAGATCACTCCGGCGATCCCCGCTGAGCAAGCGGCTATCCACGGGGCGGATCTGCACTGATCCGCCCCGTGTGAAAGAGCCCTTAGAATGAACTCAAAAGCAATAAGCTCTGATCATTTCTGCCTTCAGAGCTGTCAGTCTCCTACCTCCCTGACTGGGGAAGAAGCACAGTTAACAACTTCAAAAGAGTGCACACGTGACATCGGTGATCTAATCGTTATAGCAATAAAGCGAAATAAAAAAAAAAAAAAGAAAAAAAATGGAAAAAATTAATAAAAAATAAATGAATAAAAAGGTACTCAAGCTCACATCAATAGGGTCTTTCTAAATGTGGCCTGGGCTTGCATTTCATCCCTGTCGAAGCAGCCTATCACTCCCCCAATCTCAAGAGCTGGCCAAATTCAAAGGACACTTGTAGAGCCCAACTGTCTCCTTATATCATACAGAGGAGAAATTCAGTAACACCTGGTAGCCATGGTCTACGGTCTCTTCTCACTTCAGATCAAGAGCTGAATACTTTAATAATCCCAAAGGGAAATTGGGAAATTATTACGACACAGACACACTAAAAAATGGGGTTCGACCCAAAAGTGGAACTTCCGCTCATTATACTCATCCCCCCTCCGGTGCCACATTTGGCACCTTTTGGGGGGGGGGGGGCATACCTGTCTTTGTCTTTCACAGGTATGCTTTCCCCACTTCTGGGAGCCTCAGCTGCGGGTATTGACGTCACGGCTGGGGCTCCCCCCCCCGTCCCGTCACGGGCCAGTAGGAGAGAGGAGCGGAGCCTCGCACATGTGCAGTAGGGTTCCCGGCGTGAACCCGAAAGGCTACAGTGCCGGGTTCCCTTACTCGTAATGGTGGACTTCAGGACAGTGAAGTGTCCAATTATTAAATGTCAGCAGCTGCTGGCTTTTAATTTTTGCAGCGGTGGGCGGAACTCCGCTTTAACAAAGACAATTCAAGATCACGACAATAAACTGAAAGATGCAAAAACACCACAAAATTAAAACATCCATACAATTAAAATACAACATAGAACAAATAACACAGATTAAAATAACAGGCAAACTACCAAGTACAAATAATACACCATAATACATCCCTCTAATATTGGTCGGTCACCCAAAACCTCCAGGCAACCCTGTGGCTCGTTATGACTGGCCACATATTGGACAGATTTTGACCCCCCACCGCATTTAGGTGCCACTGAAAATGAATGGAACCCGAACATGCATTTTGTGATTGCAGTGCGATTTGAGATCACAGGCATAAACTCAGCGATTCTGCCCGAGATTCCAAAATGTCAAATATACAGCTTGCATTGCCCATTCAGGGCGCAGAATGCACTGTGCATTGCAGGGTGTTCGTCGGGGTGAACACCCAGTAGATTCGGGTGTTCGGCAAATGCTCAGCCCGAACTGTTCGCCCATCCTTACTAGCAAGGTGTACCTAGTAAAGTGGCCGGTAAGTGTAAATGGATAATTAGGTAGGTCATCATATTATAAGGCTTTGGTAGAGCTAAAGTTGTATTGTGTATGGTGACCCTTAGGAGCATGCCTATGGCTACATAGACAAACTGTTGCATAGAAGAGATTAGCAGCTCACTATCACAGATAAGCCATTTAATAAAGCAGTGCACTTGTCATACAAGGAGGTGTAACCTAAACAGTCCTGGTAATAATGTAAAAGCTGCTGAGGATGGGACACAGGACAGGGAGACAGAACACACATGCTGTGACTAGGAGTGTGTACAGCAGACAGACCCATTACAGCACACTCCCCTCACTCTCCATGTTCTACTCACCGACTCGTCTTCTCCAGTCACAGCACTGCTTCTCCCCTCCGGACTCAGGCTGAGGAAAGTGAACAAGCCGCACCCTTCCCGGGCTCAGTCATAGGAAGGGAGGATGATGATGAAGAAGAGGTCCAGTCAGCGTTCCTCCTCCCGGCATGCACTGCACCCTGCACGTCAGGAAGTCTCCTACCTCACTTACTGAACTCTCCTCACACACAATGCAATAAGAGAGGGACTGGCCAAGTCTCCTCACACCAAGACTACACTCACACTAGATTTATTGAAAATGCAGGTGACGTTATAAACAAACTTCAAGTGTAACTATAGTCTAAACTTAGTTTTCAATAGAGAGGTTAGACCCCCCCCCCCCCTGTCAGGTTTTTATTGTTGTCTGTGCCCCTGTTATGCCTGGTACACCGTACACACCACTAGTTCTTTTCTTCGTTTAATCCAGCGGCCTGAACAAAAAAAAAAGTTCAGATCGGAGCCGCTGGACTAACAAGCTGAGTTACAGTTCTATTGTGTTATGACAGAGGAACGCTCCCCCGCCAGCAGTGATGTCACTAACTAGGGTTGGTGTCACTGTCACCCCCCCCCCCCCCCTATTTTCAGGACTGTGGTCTTTGGTGGTGCTGGGCAGCAGTGTGGCCCTCTCTCTTTCTGGTGGTGCTGGGCAGCGTGGCTCCCTCTCTGGTGGTGCGGGTACAGCATGCCGCTCTCATTTTGGTGGTGCAGGTACAGCATGGCACTCTCTGGTGGTGTGGGTACAGCATAGTGCTCTCTCTCTAGTGGTGCGGGTACAGCTTAGCACTCTCTCTCTGGTGATGCGGGTACAGCATGGTGCTCTCTCTCTGGTCGTGTGGGCACAGCATGGCACTCTCTCTGGTGGTGCAGGTACAGCGTGGCGCTCTCTCTGGTGGTGCAGGTACAGCGTGGCACTCTCTCTCGCTCTGGTGGTGCGGGTACAGCGAGGCAATCTCTGGTGGTACGGGTACAGTGTGGCACTCTCTCTGTTGGTGCGGGTACAGGGTGTGCACACTCTCTGGTGCTGGTACAGGGTGGCACTCTCTCTCTGGTGCGGGTACAGGGTGGCACTCTGTGGTGGCACGGGTACAGGGTGGCACTCTCTCTCTGGTGTGGGTAGAGGGTGGCACTCTGGTGGCGCGGGTACAGTGTGGGATTCTCTCTCTCTGGTGGTGCGGGTACAGTGTGGCACTCTCTCTCGCAGTGCGGGTATAGTGTGGGATTCTCTCTGGTGGTGCAGGTACAGTGTGGCACTCTCTCTGGTGGTGTGGGTACAGTGTGGGATTCTCTCTGGTGGTGTGGGTACAGTGTGGCACTTTCTCTCTCTGGTGGTGCGGGTACAGCGTGGGATTCTCTCTCTCTGGTGGTGCATGTACAGTGTGGCACTTTCACTCTCTGGTGGTGCGGGTACAGCGTGGGATTCTCTCTCTCTTGTGATGCATGTACAGTGTGGCACTTTCTCTCTGGTGGTGCAGGTACAGTGTGGGACTCTCTCTGGTGGTGCAGGTACAGCGTGGCACTCTCTCTCTCTGGTGGTGTGGGTACAGTGTGGGATTCTCTCTGGTGGTGCAGGTACAGTGTAGCACTTTCTCTCTGGTGGTGCGGGTACAGCGTGGGATTCTCTCTCTCTGGTGGTGCAGGTAGTGTGGCACTTTCTCTCTCTGGTGGTGCAGGTACAGTGTGGGACTCTCTCTAGTGGTGCGGGTACAGTGCGGCACTCACACTGGCTTTCCCCCCACAGTCCTCTCTTTATCCTGTAGCACTCATTCCCTCAGCATTTTCTTGGATCCCAGGCTCTCAATCTCTCCCCCCCCCCCCCCCCAGCAGAGTGCATGCTGGTGGCTGTAGCCTGCTCCCTGTGGACAACAATAGGGACTGACAATTTTCCAGGACTACATGTACCATGATGCTCCCCTAGTCTCTTCTGATTTTCCCTCGGCTGTGCACAGAATGGGCAGCAAGCTGGGTGGTAAATCAGATAAGAGCGGCTCTTTATTCTCCCGCACTGCTGACAGGAGGAAGGGGGTGGGGGAGATACACTGACAGCCCACAGCTTGCTCTCCCCTGTCACAGCTCCGCTGCTGTTCTCTGGCAGACTGAGTGGGGAAAAGAGCCCGCTGTTACAGCTTCACTGGTGTCACCCCAGTGTGGTCCGCACTCCCATAGCGATGCCACTGCCTGCCAGAACACTCCGGTCAGTGCTCTCAGCTATTGGCTGAGAGCACTGATCGGGAGCAAGTTGCCAGACCTTCTCCGGTCATGCCCCTTCAACAGAAGCCGGCCCGGCTGCCATACACAGGCCAAATTTGGCCAACATTCAGCCCTTGTGTACTAGGCTTTAGTCACCCTCTCTATTAGTCCTGTTTACCATTATCAAAGTAAAAGAAAAACCCACATTTTGGACTGTCACCAGAACAGTATTAAGCCCCATACACACGGTCGGACTTTTTCATGGATTCTGTCCGATCGGACAAGGTTGTTGAAAAATCAGGACAGTGTTCGTCGGTTTGACCGACGGACAAAGTCTTATCTCCTGCTGGAAAGATTTGCCGTCAACACGGTCCGATCACACCAAATCCGATCGTGTGTACGGTTGTCCGACCGGACAAAGTGCTACGCATGCTCAGATCACATTACAAGACCAAAGCTATTGGCTACTAGCCTCTACGTAGTCCCGTCGTAGGCAACAAACGTCACCACGTTCAGAATGATCGGATTTTCCGACAACTTTGTCCGACCGTGTGTACGCAAAACCAACATCGGACAAAGTATGACGGACATGGTCCGACGGACCTGGTCCGCGGATTGTCCGACCGTGTGTATGGGGCTTTAGAGGGGAAATCTTTCCACACTTTGGAGGGATTTCCTCTCACTTCTGAGGGGACATAAAGTGAAGGGAAAGGGGAAAAAAGCTGACAGGGATTATAAACCTCCTGTACTCTATTCAAAATGGAAAAAAAAAAGGTTTTGCCTTTTACCTTAACTCTTCTACTGCCAGGTCTGTACATCGTACGGACTTGACAGTGGGGGGGGGGGGGTAGACATTGGAGTTGATTTACTAAAACTGGAGAGTGTAAAATCTGGCGCAGCTGTGCATGGAAGCCAATCAGCTTCTAACTTTAGCTTGTGCAATTAAACTTGTGCAACAGAAAAACTTGGAAACTGATTCGGTTTCTGTGCAGAGATGCACCAGATTTTACTCTCTCCGGTTTGAAGTCAACCCAACAGTAAAGACAGACAAGCTTACTGTCAAATGGAAGTGATCCGGTGGCTGAGCAGCCACCCAATCATTTCCAACTCTCTGGAAAAGGCCACCCCCTGCGTGTGCCCTCGCCAAGCTTCCCAGGGTCCACATTTCCACCAGCCAGGAGCTGCTGGGTAGATGGGAGGGAGTGAAGCAGACATGCATCCACCCTCCTCCGCTTTTTCTTGCTGACCCGGAAGCAACGTGTAAAACGTCATCACTTCCGGGACACCGTGTCAGTTTCTCCCACCTGTATGGCTGGGGAAGAATCCCCATTCATTGGAGGACAGGTGAGACATCCGGAGTCTCATTAAAGAATGGGTCAACCTGTCACCAAAAAATCATTACATAGGAGACATTTGTCCCCTATGTGGTGAAAAAAAAAGTACCACCCAAGTACAGAAAATCACCCCTAAAAATGTTGAGGCCCCCCACATACAGTACATGCATATACGAATGTAAACACACACATATTATTAGCGATACCAGTATCGGTGCCAATACTAAGCATTAGCATGAGTAATGAATCAAAGAAAAGACTGGACAGCCGCACTCTGTTGAGACCTTTATTGAAGACGGTTTAAAATTCTTCTGGTACAAAGACATCAGAGGCACAGGATCAATGAAAAGTGACATGTTTCACACAGCTATGACTAAGCACCCCATAGTGGTGTGAAACATGTCAGATTTTCATTGATCCTGTGCCTCTGAACCGTCTTCAATAAAGTTGACAGCAGAGTGTGGCTGTCCAGTCTTTTCTTCGATTCATTCCTACATGCAGAGCCAGCACCTGTTTCCATTTGCAGGTGCGATGCATTATGAGATGTCTGCCTAGAGCAGTGTTCTTTTGTTGTTTGCATTAGCATGAGTACTTGTGCAAATACTCCGATACTTGAAACCGATAAAAAAATGTAATCAGAGGGCATACCCGGAAGCCAACCTAGATGGCAGCCTAGCTCTCCTGCTCTCCTCCAGCCCGTGCTAAAAAGCACCCTCGGGGACGATCCACTACCATCCTATGGGCAGATCCAGAACCACCCGCTCATCCGCAGCCCGGGGAACGCCTCGACCCGCTGCGGACCTCCGGTCATTCTTCGCGCCGTCGGACATGCCACTCGGCGGGGCCTCCAAGATGGCGCTGGACACCGCCGCTGCTCCTCCATCCCGGACCCCCTCTCCGGCCTCATTGCGGCTACAATCCCAGCGACAAGACCCTGAGGACCAACGGACCACCCAGAGGGCTCTCGCGGACCCCTCCACCTCCGGTGCGGTGAGTCTCAGCCCTGAACACCACAAGGCCTCACAGCTAGGCCTGAAGCCTGCCATGCCGGTCCCCTCCCCCCCGCAGCAAGAGACTATTTCCCCCGATGGGATGACCCACCCGCACCACCCCTCAAACCGGGAGGCCCCACACCCTAGCTTGCACTCAGTCATGTCGGGACCCCCCCTCCTGCAGCACAGGGACACACCCTCCGGAGATATGGGCCCCTGCCATGCCGAGCCCACCCCCCGCAAAACACTCAGTGCTTGGGCGCATTCCCCGCCTTCTGAGGACTGCCTCAGACCCATGCAACCTTGCCACCGATCCAGGATCCCCTACGCCCTCGGATTTCTCCGCAGACTTTCCAGCCCTGCCACCCCCTGGATGCCCGTCGGGCTGGACACTTCAACCACATGGCAACCACATGGCCACCAACCATATGGCCATCGAACCACCACCCCCCAAGGCCCAAAGACTCTCACTCCCACAGGCCCTGGGTCCCCCTCAGAACCGGGACAACCCCCCTAGCTCCTACGCACAAAAAGTGTGCCCAGGTGCTCATTCCCCCCGCGGAGTGGGGCCGAGGGGAACCCCACCATCACCACCTCCAGCACCTTCATGGGAGGGGACATGGGACTCACCACCCAGGCCCACTTACTCGGCCCAAAGAGAGGATGCCAGGCACCCCAACCTCTACCGCTTCGCTTGAACATACCACAGCAGGAACCATTGGTAGCCCAGACCTACCCCCTACACCCGCAGTGGCAATCATACCTGCAAGCAATCCCTACCAAAGAGGACTTTAGGCAACTAGTTGAGGACGTGAAGTCCACATGCGGTTCGGAAATATAAATGCTTCAGTCAGGCCTCAAACACCTAGCGGACAGGGTGGAAATGGCCGAAGAGGATATTCAAGAAACTAAACTTGCAGTGCATTTTCTTGTTAAAAAAAAAAAAAAAACTTGCAGTGCATAGGGTCCAACTACAAGGAGCCGATCATCGCACCCTGCTACGGGACATGCAATGACACATAGAAGATCTAGATAACAGGGGGCGCAGGAAGAACATCAGAGTGCATCTATTCCCTGATCTCTCCTGGATCACCCTGCAAAAGCGCAGACTTCTCAAACCCTTCCTACACATTCTGCAAGATGAAAATATCCCCTACCGCTTTCCCTTTAGCCTCACAGCCAAGCATCAGGGCAAATCGGCTATCCTGAGATACCCGGAGGACTTACCTGCCTTTTGTGAAGAACTGGGAGTCCAAACTCCCCAACTGTCAGAATGGGATCTGGTGGCTACACCACCAACAGTCTGGCAGAAAGTCCCTCTGCGACAAAGATCCCGGAACAGAGACGCGTCCCAGAAAAGCGCCAAACATAGAAACGGCTGAACCATCCTAAAATCCTCCCTTTTTTGATTATAGAAGAAGCGTTTGGCTTCCTGAAGATATGTGGACTAGTCCCTGGACATTCCCTAGCTACTAGTCCCCCCCCCCCCCGGTGCCCCAGTTTTCTTTTTTACCTCACAGTTTTTCAGTAAGGGCTGGTTTCTTAGGAGACCCGAGAGAGCGGGTACTATGCCTGCACGCCCCCCCTGGTTATATTACCGCAGTTCATAGAATTTTACATTTACAATCCCGTATGACTGGGATTGGACTCCCCTGCAGCTGCCTGACCAGGCCTTCGGACCTTAGGTTAGGTGGCTCCTGGGGAATCCGTTCAGACCTGGGAATTTTACCCCCACAAGGTCGATCAATGTTATGTATTTTGATGTTTCACTGTTTATTGAGTACTAACTGTTGCTTCCTTTCTCTCCTCCAACTCCCCTCTCTTCTTTTCTCTTTGTCAACGTGGTGGAGCACTCAGCGACACTGGCCCTCCCCCGGGGATAACACACACCTGGCTCCTGGCGGTCGACATCGGCTCTCGACATCAGGTAAGACCCCTCCCGACACAACATCATGGCTAAGATTCTATCCTTGAAAGTTCATGGTTTGAACTCCAATAAGAAAAGACACTTGGCACTAAGGGAATTCAGGCAGTCGGGAGCAGACATTATTTTCATCCAAAAGACGCACTTTGACAAGGGGGGGTCCTTCGCATTTGCCTCCAGACACTTTCCCCAAACATATCATTCCTCAGGCCCTCATAAACGGGCAGGAGTAGCTATCCTTATTAAACATGGTGCCCCCTTCACCTATCTAGACCACTATAGCGACCCCATGGCAGCTTCCTTATCCTCAAGGGAACTTGGCATACCCAAAAAATCACCCTCTGCACCCTATACGCTTTTAAATCTGAACATAGCTATCTGGTGGTAGGAGGGGATTTTAATCTGGCCCACTCGGCAACCTCGGACCGATTGGTGGCGACTCCCCGGGCATCTTCGGCTAGAGCCCTTAGGGACTCAAAGCTCTTCCGCCAACTCACTAGACGATATGCGCTCTTTGATGCCTGGCGAGCGCTCCACTCGGGGTACCGACAGTATACGTTCTTCTCAGCCCCCCATCAGATGCACTTCTGCATTGATTATCTCTTCGTCAACAATCCCACACTCAGAATAACACATAGAGAACAGATCCTTCCAATATCCTGGTCGGACCATGCCCCAATTTTCATCGCCCTGGATCTAGGCTCTCCTAATATCAGACCTTGTCATTGGAGACTAAACACCTTTCTCCTACAGCACCTCCCCTCAAAATCAGAACTAGTCTCCACCCTAAAACACTATTTTGCAGAAAACAGCACACCTGACATTTCCCTGTCCACACTTTGGGAAGCCCATAAAGCCGTTATCCGGCTTTATGGAAGATGTATGGCACTATCTTCTGCTATGAAGAAGGATGCCATCGCTACAAAGCTCAGCACCGAAAAAGAGCTTAGAGTGCTAGAACGTCAACTACAATCTTCCTTACCCCTGAAGCTTCTAAAAAAAATCACAAACCTACGTATGACACTAAACGACCTGGCACTCGGTAGAGTAGAGAAGGCACTCCTCAGGATAAAACAGGCATACTATGATAAGGGTAACAAGGCCCACTCCCTCTTAGCGCGGAAACTGAGAGACGGCTCCCATTTATCCACTCCCCACCAGATTAAGAATAAACTCAACACTGTTCTATCCCACCCCAAGGACATTGCTAGCACATTTGCAGAGTTCTACACAGAACTCTATAATAACCCTGATATTCCTAGCGATCCCCTATCCCAAGACATCTCCCAAAGTATGCAACAATACCTTGCAGAGAGTGGTATTTCCCAGATCCAGAAATCAGACCTGATATCCCTAAACGCACCAATTACGGAAGAAGAAATCTAACTAACTATCAAATCTTTGCCAGCCCATAAATCCCCAGGCCCAGACGGTCTGCCCTATGAATATTATAAATACTTCCTCCCCCTTCTTCTCCCTTACATGTGCAAACTCTTTAATGCCTTCTTACAAGACTCCCCCATACCGCCGGACATGCAGCATTCCTTTATCACCCTAATCCCCAAGCCAGACAAAGACCCCATCCTCTGTGCGAACTATAGGCCCATTGCGCTATTAAACGCAGATCTAAAGATTTTCACAAAACTGCTCTCAGTACGATTGAATATGGTACCCCCCTCCCTTATCCACAAAGACCAAGTGGGCTTCGTCCCTCTCCAACAGCAGGGGACAATACCAGGAAGGTGATTGACTTTGATGTGGCGAATAGGGAAGGCTCGCCGTCCTTGCTTCTTAGCTTGGATGCCGAAAAGGCCTTTGATAGGTTGGGCTGGCCTTTCCTGTTCGCCACCCTAAGGCAAATAGGACTCAGAGGACCATTTCTGCAGGCAATACGCCACCTTTACTCCAATCCCTCTTCCCAAGTCTGGACCCCCTTCGCAATCTCCCCTCCATTTTCTGTTTTTAATGGTACCCGACAGGGCTGCCCACTGTCGCCCCTACTATTTGCCCTGTGCGTAGAACCCCTGGCAGCCTCCATTCAACAAAACCCAGCTATAAGAGGAATACCGGTTAGAGGTAGGGAATTCAAGATTTCGCTATTTGCGGATGACATTATCCTCACCCTAACACAGCCTAGAATCTCCCTCCCTAATCTGCACAAAGAACTTGACCGCTACGACGCCCTCTCGGGTTATAAAATGAATGCATCTAAATCAGAGGCCCTCCCAATCAACATCCCAGCTACAGAAATCGCACATCTGCAATCCAACTTCTACCACAGGAAATCCGCCTCCCTGAAGTACTTAGGGATACATATCACCCCAAATTTCACCTCCCTCTATCAGGCAAACTCCCCCCCCTCTTTAGCTGGATAAGGACCCTACTCCTACAATGGCAGAAACACCATATCACTCTCCTAGGCAGGGTAGCCTCGATAAAGATGACGATCCTCCCAAAACTTCTCTACCTCTTTCAAACATTACCTATTCCCGTACCCTATAGCCACCAAAAAAAAAAAAAAAATGTACCGTATTTGCCGGCATATAAGGCGACTGGGCGTATAAGACGACCCCCTAATTGTCCAGCTAAAACATTGGTTTTGACATATACTCACAGTATAAGACGACCCCCTTCCAACTAGTCTGACTAGTAGTTTGGGTAACATACTGAAACAGCAATAAGCCTGTGCAATTTAATCAGAAGCTTTGTGAAGCAGTGCTGTGGTGGTAAATACCTTGTGTGCCCCGCAAAATCCACTGATGTACGGTCAGGTGCCTGATGGAGGGTCGGTGCCTGATGGAGAGTCGGGTGCCTGATGGAGGGTCGGGTGCCAAATGGAGGGTCGGGTGCCTGATGGAGGGTTGGGTGCCTGATGGAGGGTCAGGTGCCATATGGAGGGTCGGGTGCTTCAAATCAAAGCTCCGGTGTGGAATGGCGAGGTGGCCGTGGAAGGAAGAGGAGCCAAGGGGTAGCCGCATTCAGTAACACACTGTATACAGTATTACAGTGTACCGCGCTGAGCCAATCATGATGTGTTCTATTAATGAATACAAAGCCTGCACGGATTGGCTTTGAGATTCAGAGAGGTGCGGGCTGATGATATTACAACCTCTGCCAATCCGAGCAGGCTTTGTATTCATTAAAAGAATACATCGCTCGCCGTGATTGGCAGAGGTTGGAACATCATCAGCCCGCGCCTCTCTGACTCTGAAAGCCAATCCGTGCAGGCTTTGTATTCATTAATAGAATACATCGCTTGCCGTGATTGGCTCAGCGCGGACATTAATGCGGACATCCATATACCGGCGTATAAGACGACCCCCGATATTTGGGGGATTTTTTTAACTATAAAAGGTCGTCTTATATATATATTTTCAAAATTGTTGGACTTTTTTTGCATGCAGTTTACCGCACGGCTCCTGTGTGAACCTAGGCCTGAAGTCACTATGACAAGCCTGGGATCACACAGGAGCGGGGGAAACCACATGCTATTCGGACAGGAATCAAATCACATTCCTATTCAAATCACATGAGATTCTTTGCAATGCGATTTGAGCCCATTCATTTTGTGTGGGCTCAAATCACAAAGCAATCCCATTTAAGAGCATTACATGAAATGTTGCTCGCTATACGGGCATCACAATCAAACAAATCAAAAAAAAATCTTTAATGGCAATTAAGTTAAGCAGCAGATTAACAAAATACTGTATATATGTTATAAACCTTGTATATTTGCATAATTTTTTTAATGAATTAAGCTCAATGTACCCTATCTGCTAGAACTACTACCTGCAGAAAACCCTTTCACAATTTCCCCTTTATGTAACTACATATTAAACATTTTTTTTGGGGAGGTTTAACTTAAATTATATTTTGCAAGCTATTAGCCTCTCCATGTCACCAGGACCACTATGTGGGATGCCATTAAAGCCTGGATTTTATTTTATTTTACTTAGCTTACCATTTGGCCATGTTCACGCATACTGCAGAGACTTGTTTTATCACACTGGAAGAATGCAGGTCACTGCAAGGACACATAGAAAACAACAGTTTTCTATGTGTGTTATTCACACCACAACGTTGGTGTCATGTGTGGTGCCTTGCATTAAAATGCTACAGTTTTGCATTTTAATGCAATGCATGTTAATGCACCCCAGGTCTATTGAGAACAAGAAAAGCTTTGTTATTCTGTCCTTTACAAGACCCATACAGCAGCCATGTTAGAGGGGAAATAGACAATGTACAAAAGCTGGCTAGTGAGGTACCTCAATGGCAGAGAGAATAATTTTTGTCTCCCTACAACTAATACTGTATTTGGACTTTTATTAGCAAAAAAACATAATCCCTTGGAAGACAATCAGTTTCAGATTGTTCGGCGTCTTAATGTGTAAAGACTTTCTAGCTGCTTTTGCAGTCACGCGGTCTGTAGGATTCTTTTGAGAGCATCATTGGCAGCTAGATGTTAAATTAGGTCTACAGGCCTAAGCTTTTTTTTCAAATTGGGAATACAAAGACACTGAATTTCAAAATTGCCAACTTCCCTAAACTACAACCCTTGCTAGAAGGCATAAATTGGGATAAAATCTTAGGAACAAAGAACATGGAGGAGAGATGGGTTTGCTTTAAGAGCATATTAAATAAGGGCCTTAGCCAATGCATCCCATTGGGTAATTGTGACGAAACGTCCCTACACTCCGCTTGGGTGCTTTCGTCATATACCACTTCCTACCAGACTGTATATAGATATCTGATATTCCAACTGCTCACAAGCACAAGACAAGACGAGACTTGTTTAGCTGCTGACATGGACTGATTTATTAGAACCAAAATGACAAGTATTTATAATAGAGTAGAAGAGGAGGTCCCCCCTCCTTCTCATATTACCTTAACAATACAACTGTAGCCAGAAACAGAATTAACATGAGCTAATTATCTAAATCAACACTAGACTCCTTTATACAATTACAGGGTTAATTAGCACAAACAACAATAGGTGAAATACCGTTAGAAGCTGTGTCAAGCCAGACTAGACTCATTTACATTATAGAAGACAACAGACATGTGGCTGGAGTTGATGATATTAGCATCTAACAGTATGTGTCCCAACAAGGTGATTCACAGTCACTATTGCTAATATGGCAAATACATATCCAGAGTCTGTGTGTCTTGGTGGGGACATGAACCTGAACCAAAGTAACACCACCTCAGGGTTCCCCAGGCATACAGCTCACAAAGAGCACCGTTCCCCCAAATGCCAGGGACCATAATCGCAAGGCAAGAGGCTGGCATTCAGTCCTCTCCAAAATCCTCTGTCCCGGGTGAGTCTGTCACAGTAATAAATTTAAAAGAGCGAAAAAAAAGTATTGGATGGCTTAACTCCAATGTAAAAATGCACATAAAAGCAAAGGAGAAGGCCTTGGTTGAGGGATCATCATTCAGACTTTATAAAGAATGCAACAAGAAATGTAAGGGTGCAATAAGGACAGCTAAGATAGAACATGAAAGACACATAGCAGAGGAGTCCCAAGAAATTCTTTAAGTATGTAAACAGTAAAAAGGGTGGACAGACTATATTGGCCCCATAAAGAATAAGGAAGGAAATCTGGTTACAGAGGATGGGGAGATGGCAAAGGTATTGAATTTATTCTTCTCCTCAGTCTTCATGAGGGAATCAGGGGGCTTCAGTAACCAAAACTGTGTTTAGCCTCATGACACATCACAGGAAGCACCCTAATGGTTAACAGAGGACAGAATTAAAATTAGACTTAGGAAACTTAACATTAATAAATCACCAGGACCAGGTGGCTTGCACCCGAGAGTACTTAGGGAACTCAGTCAAGTAATTGCCAGACCATTGTTCCTATTTTTTACTGACATTCTACTGACTGGCATGGTACCAGCTGCTTGGAGAAAAGCCAATGTAGCACCGATATTTAAAAAGGGCCCAAAATACATCCCTGGGAATTGCAGACCAGTTAGCCTAACATCAATAGTATGTAAACTCTTGGAGGGGATGATAAGGGACTATATACAAGATTTTACTAATGAGAACGGTATCATTAGCAGTAATCAGCATGGATTCATGAAGAGTCGTTCTTGCCAAACCAATCTATTAACCTTCTATGAGGAGGTGAGTTGCTATCTAGATAAAGGAAGGCCCGTAGATGTGGTGTATCTGGATTTTGCAAAAGCATTTGACACAGTTCCCCATAAACATTTACTGTACAAAATAAGGTCCGTTGGCATGGACCATAGGGTGAGTACATGGATTGAAAACTGGCTACAAGGGCAAGTTCAGAGAGTACTTGGAATGGTCAGGGGTGGGTAGCAGGGTCCCCCAGGATTCTGTGCTGGGACCAATCCTGTTTAATTTGTTCATAAACAACATGGAGGATGGGGTAAACAGTTCAATCTCTGTATTTGCAGACGATACTAAGCTAAGAAGGGCAATAACATCTCCGCAGGATGTGGAAACCTTGCAAAAAGATCTGAACAAATTAATGGGGTGGGCAACTACATGGCAAATGAGGTTCAATGTAGAAAAATGTAAAATAATGCATTTGGGTGGCAAATATATGAATGCAATCTATACACTGGGGGGAGAACCTCTGGGGGAATCTAGGATGGAAAAGGACCTGTAGGTCCTAGTAGATGATAGGCTCAGCAATGGCATGCAATGCCAAGCTGCTGCTAACAAAGCAAACAGAATATTGGCATGCATTAAAAAGGGGATTCATTCCAGAGATAAAACGATAATTCTACCGCTCTACAAGACTCTGGTCTGGCCGCACCTAGAGTATGCTCTCCAGTTCTGGACACCAGTCCTCAGGAAGGATGTACTGGAAATGGAGCGAGTACAAAGAAGGGCAACAAAGCTAATAAAGGGTCTGGAAGATATTAGTTATGAGGAAAGGTTGCGAGCACTGAACTTATTCTCTCTAGAGAAGAGACGCTTGAGAGAGGATATGATTTCAATTTACAAATACCGTACTGGTGACCCCACAATAGGGATAAAACTTTTTTGCGGAAGGGAGTTTTTAACAAGACTCGTGGCCACTCATTAAAATTAGAAGAAAAGAGTTTAACCTTAAACTACGTAGAGGGTTCTTTACTGTAATGCCCCGTACACACGGTCGGAAAATGCTTTGTCCAAAACTGGTGTTGCATACACACAGTCTGACAAAGTTATCGGAAAATCTGATCATTCTGAACGTGATGACGTTTGTCCGTTACGACGGGACTACGTTCACGTTAGTAGCCAATAGCTTTGGTCTCATAATTTGATCTGAGCATGCGTGGCACTTTGTCCGTCGGAATTCTCGACACACGATTGGAAAAAGTCTGATAGGATTTTGTTGTCGGAAAATTTAAGATCCTGCTCTCAAATTTTTTCCGGCGGAAATTCCGACGGAAAAAGTCAGATGGAGCCCACACACGGGCGGATTTTCCGACAACATGGTCCGATCGGACATTTTCTGTCGGAATTTCGAATCGTGTGTACAGGACATTAGAGCGGCAAGGATGTGGAATTCCCTTCCACAGGCTGTGGTCTCAGCGGGGGGCATCAATAGTTTCAATAAACTATTAGATAAGCACCTGAACGACCGCAACATACAAGGATATACAAGGTAATACTGACATATAATCACACACATAGGTTGGAATTGATGGACTTGTGTCTTTTTTTTGACCTCACCTACTATGTAAAAAAATTCTGAATTGTGCAGATTTGGCTCTGCCAATATTTTTATTGAAATTATTAAATACAAAAAATAGAAATATTAGCAACAACCAAATCAGAGTCTCAGCACAACATAAGAATATATCAGAATGCGGACAATAGTTATCCAGATAAGTACTGGTCATTCAGGATATATATATATAATAAACAACAACCTAGAGAGGCAGAAATCATGTACCGTATTTATCGGCGTATAACATGCACCAGCGTATAACACGCACCCCAAGTTTAGGAGGGTATTTTAACCACTTTCCGACCGGCACACGACGATGTACGTCCATTTTTTGAAGAGGGATATCTCGGTAACGGCAGCAGCTGCTGCCACAACCGAGGTATCCATCTCTTCAGGCACCGGTCGGCTGTCCGCTAATGGTGGTCATCGCGGTGGATTCGCCGCGAGATCACCGTTATCGGCGGCGGGAGAGGTGCCCCCCCTCCCGCCGCTCTCCCTCGCCTTCCGCCGCTTACCGGAACCGTCGGCAGCGGCGGAGGCGATCGGGTCCGTTCCCCTCCTGTGTCTAGAGATGAGTGACGCTAAGATGGCCGCCACTCATCTCTGTACCATAGGAGGGCGGAAGCGACGTCAAAAACGTCACTTCCACCCATACCTCTTAAAGAGGAATTTTCAAATGTCATTTTTTTTTTTTTTTTTTTTTGAAGTCCAAATATGAGATCTGAGGACTTTTTGTCCCCAGATCTCATATTTAAGAGGACCTGTCATGCTTTTTTCTATTACAAGGAATGTTTACATTCCTTGTAATAGGAATAAAAGTGAGCCAATTAATTTTTTTTTAAAAAACAGTGTAAAAATAAATAAAATCAAGAAAAATAAATAAGAAAAACAAAAAAAATTTTTTTTAAAGCGCCCCGTCCCGACGAGCTCGTGCGCAGAAGCTCCCGCATATGAAAACGGTGGTCAAACCACACATGTGAGATATTGCCGCGATCGGTAGAGCGAGAGCAATAATTATAGCTGTAGACCTCCTCTGTAACGCAAAATATGCAACCTGTATAATTTTTTAAACGTCGCCTATGGAGATTTTTGAGGGTAAAAGTTTGATGCCATTCCACGAGCGGGCGCAATTTTGAAGCGTGACATGTTAGGTATCAATTTACTCGGCGTAACATTATCTTTCACAATATATAAAAAAATTGGACTAACTTTACTGTTGTCTTATTTTTTTATTCAAAAAAGTGAATTTTTTCCAAAAAAAGTGCGCTTGCAAGACCGCTGCGCAAATACGGTGTGAAAAAAAGGATTGCAACGACCGCCATTTTATTCTCTAGGGTGTTAGAAAAAAAACAATATATAATGTTTGGGGGTTCTAAGTTTTTTTCGAGCAAAAAAAACTGTTTTAAACATGTAAACACCTAAAATCCAAAACGAGGCTGGTCTTAAAGTGGTTAAGGAAAAAAAGTTTTAGGAGGAAAGTTTAAGGAAAGAAAAACTTACATTTAAATGCCCATCAATGCAGCCTTATCAGTGTGCATCTGCAGCCTTGTCCATCACTGCAGAATGATCAGCGTCATTTGCAGCTTGCCCAGTGTCATTTGCAGCTTGCCCAGTGTCATTTGCAGCTTGCCCAGCGTCATTTGCAGCTTGCCCAGTGGCATTTGCAGCTTGCCCAGCGCCGTTTGCAGCCTTGCCCAGTGTCATTTGCAGCTTGCCCAGCGCCGTTTGCAGCTTGCCCAGTGTCATTTGCAGCTTGCCCAGCACCGTTTGCAGCCTTGCCCACGTTTAAATTTCCCGCTGCCGAGACAGACCGAGCGAGCGCCGCCGAAAAATACAGAGCGCCGACGAAAAAGACCAAGCACCGACGAAAAAGACCGAGCCGACTGCTCGGCTCCGCTCGCAGTCCTGCCTCCCTGCTGGGCGGGACTGCGAACAGAGCCGAGCCGAGTTCACAGTACAGTCAGCTCTGTCATTTTCGGCAGCGCTCGCTCCAGAAACAGCAGGGAGGTGGGATTGCGAGCATGGCCGAGCAGTCGGCTCTGTATTTTTCGTCGGCGCTCGGTCTTTTTCGTCGGCGCTCGGTCTTTTTCGGCGGCGCTCGGTCTTTTTCGGCGGCTCTGGTTGGAATTGATAGACTTGTGTCTTTTTTTTGACCTCACCTACTATGTAAAAAAAATTCTGAATTGTGCACATTTGGCTCTGCCAATATTTTTATTGAAATTATTAAATACAAAAAATAGAAATATTAGCAACAATCAAATCAGAGTCTCAGCACAACATAAGAATATATCAGAATGCGGACAATAGTTATCCAGATAAGTACTGGTCATTCAGATAAGGATATATATATATAATAAACAACAACCTAGAGAGGCAGAAATCATATACCGTATTTATCGGCGTATAACATGTATAACACGCACCCCAAGTTTAGGAGGGTATTTTAAGGAAAAAAAGTTTTAGGAGGAAAGTTTAAGGAAAGAAAAACTTACATTTAAATGCCCATCAATGCAGCCTTATCAGTGTGCATCTGCAGCCTTGTCCATCACTGCAGAATGATCAGCGTCATTTGCAGCTTGCCCAGTGTCATTTGCAGCTTGCCCAGTGTCATTTGCAGCTTGCCCAGTGTCATTTGCAGCTTGCCCAGCGTCATTTGCAGCTTGCCCAGTGTCATTTGCAGCTTGCCCAGCGCCGTTTGCAGCCTTGCCCAGTGTCATTTGCAGCTTGCCCAGCGCCGTTTGCAGCTTGCCCAGTGTCATTTGCAGCTTGCCCAGCGCCGTTTGCAGCCTTGCCCATGTTTAAATTTCCCACCGCCGAGACAGACCGAGCAAGCGCCGCCGAAAAATACAGAGCGCCCTGACGAAAAAGACCAAGCACCGACGAAAAAGACAGAGCCGACTGCTCGGCTCTGCTCGCAGTCCCGCCTCCCTGCTGGGCGGGACTGCGAGCAGAGCCGAGCCAAGTACACAGTACAGTCGGCTCTGTCTTTTTCGGCAGCGCTCGCTCCAGAAACAGCAGGGAGGTGGGACTGCGAGCGGAGCCGAGCAGTCGGCTCGGTATTTTTCGTCGGCGCTCTGTATTTTTCGTCGGCGCTCTGTCTTTTTCGGCGGCGCTCTATATTTTTTGGTGGCGCTCGCTATTTTTCAGCGGCGCTCGCTATTTTCGGCTCACAGACAGTGGGGATCGGAGTATAACATGCACCCACGACTTTCCCCCGATTTTAAGGGGGAAAAAGTGCGTGTTATACGCCGATAAATACGGTAATCAATTTGTAAGGCATTCCAACTTCTAACCATAGTAGTAATCAAATAGAAAACCACAGAACAATTTGGGACCTTCTCTGGTTTAAAAAATTATTGGGAGAAATCACAGATATTACCTGTGACAGACCTAGCCGGGACACAGGCTTTTTGAGAGGACTAAATGCGAGCCTCCTGCCAACAGATTATGGGCCCTGGGTTTTAAGGGGCGCAGGGTGAAGGAGAACCCCAACCCCCAGTCAGATTCCATGCTGTATATATGTGTATATATAATGTGTGTGTCTCATGCTGTTGGGACACACACCGTCCGATGCTAATGTCATGAACTCAATATGTTAATTGAGATGGCTGATCACATTGTCCTCTGTACAATGTGGTAGACGCTCCGTCTGTTACTGGTGGTCTCCTGCTATTGTGATGAAATGTTGTGTGGTTGTAATTATGATAATTTATAATCAACTGTGTTTATCTCGGTGACAAGAAGTCTGACTTGTAGTGAAATCCTGATGAGTCACATCGGCTGCTTAAAGTGATTAGTTAATTAGTTTATGTTAAGTTGTTACAGGTGTATTGTTAGAGTAATATGAACAGGAGGGGGGATCCCCTCTTCTCCTGCTATATAAATGTCAGTTTGGTTTGGTAATAAATCGTCAGTCCATGTTGAGCAACTAAAGCAAGTGTCGTCTCGTTTAGTGCTTGGGGGCGGTTGGAATATCTGATATCTATATCCAGACTTGAAGGAAGTTATATATGACGAACGCACTCAAGAGGAGTGTAGGGACGTTCCGTCACATTACCAATAGACAGTTTCCCACCAACCGAGTCACAGGCCGATTTACCACTCCAAAGAGTTAGTGCCATTAAATACCTTGGGATACATGTATCCAAAATGTCGACAGACTATGTACATCTAAATATTGAACCCCTTGTATCCTATGTGAAAACTAAGCTCAGGACTTGGGCTCGCCTGCCACTTGGGGTATGGGGGCCGAATAAATCTCATCAAAATGATTCTACTTCCCAAAATATTATATGTTATATGGTACTCCCCAACATACTTACCTTTGAAATACTTCAAGACCCTAGAAGCCCTCCTTAAACCTTTTGTATGGGGTCCTAACAGACACAAACTGGCATGGCAGGCGCTAAAAAACCCAACTGACCTGGGAGGTATGGCATTGCCGGATTTCAACCTATACTATATTGCGTCCCAATTATCACAACTATACCACGTTGACAAGACAGACAGAGAGAGGTTCCTCCAGCTAATGTGCCCCAAGTGGGCCAGATACACTAAAGACCCAATTTATGCGATAACAATAAGCACCGGAAATACTGGTTTACGCAGTGGTGAGAAGGCCCTATTGCATCAATACAGACGCATATGGGACATTGCCTCTGCTAAACTAGAGATTCCTCAACATAACGACTTCCCCCCATTATGGCATAACAAGACCCTACTCGAATTCTGGCAAATCCCTGATGTGGATTGCTGGTCCATTTATGGAATCTTCTATCTACATCATTTAATTACGAATGGGACCCTAAAAACCTTTCATTCCGGAGGATGCTGGGACTGTGAAAGTCCGCTCGTGTGTACGCCGCATAAGAGTCGGCCAGGTCAACTGACACTAACTGCTGGTCTTCCTGCTGAACTATCACAATGACTGTGTACATACACAGCAATAGGTTTAATATGGAGTCCTTGCAGACAGTCGATTCCTTCAAACTGAAACAGACCAGAAGGGTCCTGCCTTGGGTACTAGAAAAATTGGGGATAAAAACCTCAGATTCTGTTCTTCTGGCATGATGGCCTTCTAGCAGTATGAATTCTTATACATGATCTTGCAATAATTTTCTCTTTTGAGATCTGTTGGTTATGAATGAAATGGATTCAGTGGTCGACTTTTGAATTCTCCATTGTACTCCCACCTTACTGTCTTCCGGACCCACTGATCTTTCATGTTTGTCATTCAAACCCTCCAGAAGGAGGCTATCCTGGCCCCCACTGGAAGAGACTGGTTGGGCGCACCTTCTAAAGACTTTCCAGCTGTTTTAGCAACCTGCTTTGGATTTGATACAAGGTGAAAAGTAACTTTGAGCCACCTCCACTGTGATCTGTTAAATTTGCAGCTTGGCCTATACAAATTACTAGTCTGTGGCCACAATACAGACTTTTCCTCCTGTCACTCGCTTAATTGCGTCCAGCGTTTTGCCAAATAACAACCTGCCATTATGAAGTGTTACCGAAGGCTTGTGTGGAAGCTCCATCTATCTTCCAATGGCACAACCAGAAAACTCTCATGGCTGTGACAGAATGTGTCAACACTTGTACTAGGTCTATCAAAGCATCCACCAAAAATCAGCTACCGGGTTAAACTCCTCTAAAACCATGCCAAATCTCGCTTAACCACTTAAGCCCCGGACCATTTGGCTGCCCAAAGACCAGAGCACCTTTTGCGATTCGGAACTGCGTCGGTTTAACTGACAATTGCGCGGACGTGTGACGTGGCTCCAAAACAAAATTGACGTCCTTTTTTCCCCACAAACAGAGCTTTTTTTTGGTGGTATTTGATCAACTCTGCGTTTTTTATTTTTTGCGCTATAAACAAAAAAAAATGCGTACATTTTTAAAAAAATGCATTATTTTTTACCTTTTGCTATAATAAATATCCCCCAAAAATATATAATTTTTTTTTTCCCCTCAGTTTAGGTCGATACATATTCTTCTACATATTTCTGGTAAAAAAATCGCAATAAGCGTTTATTGATTGGTTTATGCAAAAGTTATAGCATCTACAAAATAGGGGATAGTTTTATGGCATTTTTATTAATAATTTTTTTTTTTTACTAGTAATGTAGCGAATTTTATCGTGACTGCGACATTATGGCAGACAGATCGGACACATTTGGTGTGATTTTGGGATCATTCACATTTTTACAGCGATCAGTGCAATTAGCAGTGACTGGCAGTGAAGGGGTTAACCACTAGGTGGCGCTGTAGGGGTTAAGTGTGTCCTAGGGAGTGATTCTAACTGTGGGGGGGGGGCTATGTGTGAAATGACACTGATCACTGCTCCCGATTACAGGGAGCTGTAATCAGTGTCAGTGTCACTAGGCAGAACAGGGAAATTGTTTACATCAGCATTTCCCCATTCTTCCTCTGCGTGAGACGATCGCGGGTATCCCCATGGATATTGAGTCCGCGGGACCCGCGATCACACTCATGGAGGTCGCGGCGGGCGCGCGCAAACCGCTTCTTAAAGGGCAACGTACAGGTACGTTAATCTGCCTGTATGTGCCCTTCTACCGACGTATATCGGCGTGAGCCGGTCGGCAAGCGGTTAAAGCCATTTCAAAACACTTTATATATCAAAGACAAAAACACTGTTGCTGGTCGACAGGCAAATGCCAATGTATAGATTCTCTACAAACTTGATGGCCAGTTCACCATAATTTCTGCATTCCTAATGTAATTCTGCATGAGTATTTTTGATGCATTCCGATGCTTTCTCGATGCGTTTTGCCACTTTCCAGATGCGTTCCATACAGAAAAAATATAACATTCTATTATTGTTGACTGCACTAGAATGCGCTGCACTGGTGTGAGCTAGGTCATTGGAAACCATGTTAAACACTGTCTGTGCGTTCTTGAAAAAAATGTACTGGACTGCATCTGGTGTAGACCAGCCCTAAGCCCACTTGATCCATAAGATCTCTAAAGGCAACTGAGTTTTCTGTAAAAAAAAATAAAAGAAAACAAAGACACTGGATGCGCCAGATGCTAGAGGGCAGCACCCACCCCTGGAACTGAAGCGCATAACCATGCATCAGCCGCCTTCATCCTATAAATCTTAGAGCACCTGTTACTGTAAATTGGTCTTCTGATGAGGTCTCTGCCATTCCTTATCAACGACCTCTTACGCTCTGTCATTATAGGAAAAAAAGGCCCTTTCTTCTTCACGTTTGTAAATATCTGTGTGCTTATTTGCGATGACAGAGCCTCTGGCCCCTGGTACTAAAGGAGCGAATGAGATTGAAATCAAAAGTATGCACATCCAACCTCTCTTCGTGTTGGCTGTGACATGGATATTTGCAGCATGCTGCAGAGTCCTAAATAGAGGCTTCGAATTTTGCACAACTGCATCCTTATCCGTTATCACTTCTCTGAGGCAATGCATGCAATGTAATTTCTCTGCCACCGCAGACTGCATGAAGGCCCAACATGGCCCCTGAGATCGGTGAGACATTTTTCTATTATGTTGACATAAACGCATGTGAGCCAGTGCCACATGAGCTGCTTGCGGAGCATGAAAGTCACCTTGTGCAGGACTCTGAGGTAGGCGTATAGTCCTGGTCAGGGGAAGATGAGCGATGGCGGGTCATGCGTTTTCTAACGTGTTTGTATTTAGGGCTTCTGCTCCTCAAATAATGCAAAACATCATAGTTTGCGGTCTTTGAGCAGTCTTTTAAAAGCATGTCCCACGTTGCCCCTCTTACCTTTCCCTAGTCTTCTGTGCCATTAACAGATGTGCCAAGCTCATGAACTGTATTATAATAGAGTGTATCTTGATGTAGACATCAGGACAGCACAATCAAAAAAGGAACATTTCTTTGCATATATGTATAGCTTTTTCAACAATTCTATTTTCTTTATAGATGTACAAAACAGTTATATTCCCCTTGTGCATGGCCCCTGCTCCTTCTGTAGTGTGTAAGAGTTGAGGAATCTTTCCAACATTCCTCGCATAGCTAACTCACTGTAAATGTGAGTCTGTGCTAGGCTTTGCATGCTGTCAATTGGCCAGTACAGTATTTAGAACAATTTTCTTTAAAGCACCTGACACATTAGTGTAAATGACATTAATCGTACAAACTATGTATAGTATGAGGAAAAAAATAACCTGTAACCTGATGGTACTGAAAATTTTTATTACCTATATATACATTATATATTGTGTGAACCAGCTTCAAACGGTAGAGCATTATTGATGCAGCCGCTCACTTAAATCTTTTTTTTCCCCAAAATAACATTTTATTATTGTTTGTATTTGCGATACAGACTAAAGAGGTACACAATTTCAAAGGTGTAAATTGTAATATTGTTGCTATGTTTAAAGACAGTAGTCATTATTTATCTAGCGTTATCGTTTTGGCAAATATGCATCTCTTATTCGTTTAATAAATCATAACAATTTATATGTTGCTGTGAGAGTCACAACAATACTCTATTTGAAGGGAAGGAGGGGGAAAGAAGAAGAAGGGGGGAAAAAAGAAGTCATCGTGATAGCTTTTATTTATTTTTATTACCTGATCATGGTGGATCCTCCCGAAGGTGCCACAGCTCCCAGACCTTATTATGAGCCTCCAGTCTGGCTTAGGGTTATGAGACAGTGGGGGTTATTTACGAAAGGCAAATTCACTTTGCGCTGCAAGTGCACTTGGAAGTGCAGTCGCTCTAAATGAAAGGGGTAGATCTGAAATGAGTGGAAGCTCTGCTGATTTTATCATCCAATCATGTGCAAGCTAAAATGCTGTTTTTTTTAAAATTTTCCTTGCATGTGCCCCTTGGATTTACAGTGACTTCACTTCCAAGTGCACTTTCAGTGCACTTTCAAGTGCACTTGCAGTGCAAAGTGGATTTGCCTTTCGTTATTAACCCCCAGTGTGCTGCTTTGAGAACATGGCATACTATTTTTTTGTTGGGCGTGGGGAGCTTCAGCAGTGACAAACCTAGTAGGAAAAATTTTGGGGTCGCCAGGATTGATTTTTCAAGAAGGTGGGCCAAGGTGCGCCGGCTTTCACACTGGAGTGAATGGGGTCGGTTAGTACAGGCGCTATTTTTAGCGCTGTACCGCCTGAAAAACGCCCCTGTGTGAAAGGGGCCTTAGAGACCAAAGGTGGTGGTTTTTGCTTTGGAGTGGAATATAATAGGACCAATATTTTCATTTTGTCTTTTTAGTTTTTATTTTGGAGTACTTTATCACTAAGGACACTCTCTTTTTCTTTCTTGTGAAGATTTATCACAGCAATTTGTATTTGAAGGACACATTTGTTTTTTATTTCACATACTTTGATCATATAAACTTTATTGACATTATTATAAATGTATTTTTGCACAATTATTTTATATGCAACTTATTGTCCATGCAAAAAAGAGTTATGGCATGTAAAACAGGGTTTTTTAAATATTTATATATTTGATGATGATTATTTAAGTTGGGTAAAGAAGTACACATGTGTTTGGCTTCTGTTGATGATTAAGAAGTAAGGTGGAGCACTGCTCTTATATATTGATTTATTGTTGTTTTGAGTTTGTGGAATAGTGTGAAACATATGGGGGTGGGAGCAAGCTCTGGGTATATTTAATTTAATGAATCTATTTTGCTGCACAGTGATACAATATATATACATATGCATATATACTGCATATCAATGTGCTGGTTGTCCACAAAACCTCAACCCAGAATCGGAGACTTCTTTCCTCCCAAGTTTATATGAAGCCTCCAGACTGAAGACCCAATCTGGGATTTACCAATATTTGCATGAGACAAAACCACCCTGAAGCCCCTCAACCTGCCTGGATAAGAATCCAGGGAGACACATAACCTTTTTCACACCATGGCGGGGCACAGCACAGTCACTGCGTGTATATATACACGCACACACAGTATTTCACAAAAGTGAGTACACCCCTCAAATTTTTTTTATTATACCCTTTCATGTGAAAACACTGCAGAAATTATACTTTGCTGCAATGTAAAGTAGTCAGTGTACAGCTTGTATAACAGTGTAAATTTGCTGTCCCCTCAAAATAACTCAACACACAGCCATTAATGTCTAAACCGCTGGCAACAAAAGTGAGTACACCCCTAAGTGAAAATGTCCAAAATGGGCCCAATTAGCCATTTTCCCTCCCCGGTGTCATGTGACTCCTTAGTGTTACAAGGTCTCAGGTGTGAATGGGGAGCAGGTGTGTTAAATTTGAAGTCATTGATCTCACTCTCTCATACTGGTCACTGGAAGTTCAACATGACACCTCATTGCAAAAAACTCTGAGGATCTGAAAAAAAAAATTGTTGCTCTACATAAAGATGGCCTAGGCTAGAAGAAGATTGCCACGACCCAGAAACTGAGCTGCAGCACAGTGGCCAAGACCATACAGCGGTTTAACAGGACAGGTTCAACCCAGAGCAGGCCTCGCCATGGTCGACCAAAGAAGTTGTGTGCACGTGCTCAGTGTCATATCCAGAGGTGGTCATTGGGAAATAGACTTATGAGTGCTGCCAGCATTGTCAGTGGTCAGACCATATGCCGCACACTGCATCAAATTGGTCTGCATGGCTGTCGTCCCAGAAGTAAGCCTCTTCTAAAGATTATGCACAAGAAAGCCTGCAAACAGTTTGCTGCAAGCTGACTAGGGGCATGGATTACTGGAACCATGCTATGTGGTCTGACGAGACCAAAATAAACTTATTTGGTTCAGATGGTTTCAAGCGTCTGTGGTGGCAACAAGGTGAGTACAAAGACAAGTGTGTCTTGCCTACAGTTAAGCATGGTGGTGGAAGTATCATGGTCTGGGGCTAAATGAGTGCTGCCAGCACTGGGGAACTAAAGTCTATTGAGGGAACCATGAATGCCAACATGTACTGTGACATACAGAAAGCAGAGCATGACACCCTCCCTTCGGAGGCTGGGCCGCAGTATTCCAACACACCTCCAGGACAACCACTGCCTTGCTAAAGAAGCTGAGGGTAAAGGTGATGGACTGGCCAAGCATGTCTCCAGACCTAAACCCTATTGAGCATCTGTGGGGCATCCTAAAACGGAAGGTAGAGGAGCGCAAGGTCTCTAACATCAACCAGCTCCATGATGTCGTCATAGAGGAGTGGAAGAGTACACCAGTGGCAACTTGTGAAGCTCTGGTGAACTCCATGCCCAAGAGGGTTAAGTAAATAATGGAAAATAATGGTGGCCACACAAAATATTGACACTTTGGGCCCAATTTGGACATTTTCACTTTTGTTGCCAGCAGTTTAGACATTAATGGCTGTGTGTTGAGTTATTTTGAGGGGACAGCAAATTTACACTGTTACACAAGCTGTACAATCACTACTTTACATTGTAGCAAAGTGTAATTTCTTCAGTGTTGTCACATGAAAAGATATAATAAAATATTTACAAAAATGTGAGGGGTGTACTCACTTTTGCCAGATACTGCATGTATATATATTTATAGTCGTGGCCCTATGACTGAGACAAATGTGGATCACATAAACACACAAGACTTACAATATAAATAGACCTGAAGTGTGCCTTGGTGGTCTGGTCGGTATACCAAGAAAAGGGGGCATACGCAAGATAAGTAATGGGTAGTAATGAGGAAGGATGTGCTAAGAAGTGCATGGGCGAGTGGGCTGCTTAAATACCCCCTGGGCTCCTCCCATAAATCCAGGCCTTCTTATTTATGGTCATGGCCCTATGACCGTAACAGATATGGATCACATAAACACGCGATAAGACTTACAACATAAATAGACCTGAGGTGTGCCTTGGTGGTCTGGTCGGTATGTCAAAAAAAGGGGGCAAAAGACTCAGATGGGGAATAACTCTTTATTGATTCTTGTGGTGTATTGAGCTAGCTTGGTGAAGGCCTCTGCCATTTCCACCTGAGGATTTGAGATGTATGTGGCAAAGCAAGCGGACTTCCATCTGCCTAATTTCTTGATCACGTGGTTTGGAACTCCATACTGGGATGCAGCTGAAGCTGCTCCAATCTGGAAGAAATGTCAAGAGCACTGACTGGGGTTAAAGCCAAAGTTGCCTAGAAGAATCCTGACGTGCCTGATAAACTGGCTGCCACTCAGGGGGTTGGTCGGAAAGGGTAGCAACGGGCTACCACCTGATTGGCTGAGTAGATGGGACCATATCCGGTGGAGCACCGTCACTGGGCACCAGGTGTTGTTAGTCTGAAATAAGTTGAGGTCAACTCCAGACCAGTTTGGGTTTTGGAGACTGTAAGATGAAGGGTGTAATGGTTCTGAAAGCAAGTCAGATGTTGTCGGAGTGGTGTCTGACTGCTGGTGCTGTTAACTGTAATTCACTGGGCCGTAAGACACCTTAGAAGGCAAAGAAGATGGCCGCTTTGATGACTAGGCTGGGCAAAACCTTAAAAGGAGAACGTGCAAGGATTTCAGACTTGTCCCTGAAGATAGCGAACATATTACAGCGCACACATTCAAGATTCGGGGTACTTTGTCGCAGTAAGTGGGCTATGCACTATATAACCATATAGTGTGACCAAACCCCCGCATTTTTTGAATATGTTCAGGTGTTTTTAACTAGCCCTGCAGGAAACGTCATTCTTGAATGTGTGCTCTGTAATATGTTCGCTATTGCTTGTTGGTCTTATGGCAGCACCATCTTGAATTTAAACGCATTGGTGAGTGCTTCCCAAATATGTTTTTGTATGTTGTAATAAACCCTGACCAGGTTTTTTTGGGTTAGAGCACCCCTCCCCCTCTTCATTACCTCTTATTTAGTGGCCACCAGTGTATAGGAGGAATCCTTTCAGTTCTCCCACATAGAGGAGTTTGGCTCCCATGGTTGAGACGCAGGATCTTTCATTCTATTACTACGGTAGGACCCACTAATTCGGGGTACTTTGTCGCAGTAAGTGGGCTTAGCACTATATAACCATATAGTGTGACCAAACCCCAGTAATATGTTCAGGTGTTTTTAACTAGGCCTGCAGGAAACGTCATTCTTGAATGTGTGCGCTGTAATATGTTCGCTATTGCTTGTTGGTCTTATGGCAGCACCATCTTGAATTTAAACGCATTGGTGAGTGCTTCCCAAATATGTTTTTGTTTGTCCCTGAAGATGGCACTCGGGACAGGTAGGTGTTTGTTGTCTGGCTACGGGCTGGTGCTTTTGGATGCCCCGTAGGAGGAACCTGAATGCATGGGCCGTAAATACTGATGGTTTACTGGGTTCCTGTAAGGACAGAAAACGCTGGACGCCGGCTAGGTATAGCCTGATGGTATTGTGTGAAAGGGCCAGCTGCGTGTGACAATACTAATGAAGGCTAGGACGTGTCTAACGTCACCTATCGCTGCCCCGTGGCAAGAGGCCAAAAACATGTGGTAAGTATTCCAAGTTGTGCGATAGGCCTTCAGTGTGTTGCGTGCCAAGGAGTAGTTAATGAGCTGGGTTATGTTGCCAAGGTGTGACTTTGGTCCATCGTCAGCAACGACCAGGGTGAGACAGGAGTAGTCATTGGGTCGGCTCCAGGCTCCTGCTGGAAAAACAGTAAAGTTGAAAGGGAACAGCGTATCTGCTGTGATATTGCATTTGCCAGAAACATGCTTGTTGTGAACATAAAACTGGTGATGGAGTGAAAGCTGCACGAGCCTGCGCAGGAAAGACATGATGGGGAGTGATTTGAATCTGCCTTTATTGATGTCAGCCGTGGCCTGGTTGTCCGTAGTGAAGACCACCGTTTGTCCTGTCCAGGTGTGGCCCTAGACCAGGGCGGCTGCTATGATGGGATACAGCTCAAAGAGTGATGAGGACTGGGTGAAACCAGGAATTTAGAAGGATTCCTGGGTCCAAGGTTCGGCGAACCGATGGCAGCCGTCAATAGCCGCAAAGCCCGTAGAGGCTGCGGCATTAATGACCACCTGCGGGGACTGAGCTGATGCTGCCAGGATGAACATTGAAATGCCGTTTCAGTTAGTGAGGAACTTGTCCCACATAGCTAAGTCTGTCATTGCTGCTGGGTCTAGTTTGAGAACTCAATCTGGTCTTGCATTGGTGTGAGAAAGACTAAAGGCCGTGATATAAAGTACCGCCCTTGAATGAATGAATGATTTGTATAGCGCTGCAACTGCGAACTGAATCGACTCGAGGCGCTTGGAATAATTGAGGAATACTCTGCATGGCAAAATTGAACATCCCTAATAAGGATTACAATTGCCTTCTGGTACACCCTTGCGACCGGGTGAAGTCATGGATAACTGTCCTGATACATTCTAGTTTGCCTGCATGTCCAGAGTGACACTTAGGAAGTTGACAGAGTGTGCCAGGCCTTCCACTTTAAACTCAGCCGTGGGCAAGTTGAGGTTGCTAAACACTATTCTGAACCTGTCTAGATCTGCTGGGGGTGTGCCTGGTTGTTCGATGAGCAGGAAGTCATCGGGGTAGTGGATGACCGTCTGACAGTGGGCCTGGTGTGACAGAATCCATGCCTGAGTGAAAACATTGAACAGCCATGTGCTGTTCTTGGACTCGAAGGTCAGCTTGGTGGTGAAGCAATGAGACTCCCGCCACTTAATACCGTGCCACCGCCAGAGGGATGGTTCGATAGGGAGGAGTTTGAATGCATCTGAGATGTCTGCTTTGGACAGCCAGGCGCTGGGACCTATCCTAATGATGGCCAAGTCAACTGAGGTGTATTTGAGGGAAAATTCCTGTATTCGTGGGTGGCGAGTGGTAAGGGTATGAGGCCGGTGTGGGACCCCGCTGTGAAGCCGTGCATCAGGAATATGGCCAGTGAGGGGGTGGGGTGTGTAGAGAGGTAGAACCCCAACCAACTGACATCTATCCGGCCTAGTCAGGACTTTCCCTGGTGTTTCAGTTGCCAGGTGGCCTCCAGGATTGCATTATGGCATGCTGTGCAAACGTGGAGACGCCTGCACTGGCCATGGAAGCATCCACCCTGATTGTAATTGTTACATATGGCGGCACTCCCTACTGAAAAAGGTAGTCTGTCCAGTTGCCGCGATTGATGAAGGGCTGGCCAGCCCTGACTGGTGCCGGAGGTGGAAGGGGGTAGAAGGGGTGCCTTATGGCTGCATCAGAGCACCAATTTGCCATCTGGGTAGCGGACTGGCAAATAGTACAGAGCAGGGAACAGAGGCCTGTGAAGTGGCGGCAGAACATCTCTGTGTCAGAAACACTCCAATCTGGGACTGGCTGAGCCTGGCAGCTGCCTTGGCCAAAAACGACCGGTGGTAGTCGTAGAAGGTGTGCCCACCGTACTTGTATCCCAAGTCCATGACTGTGTGGAGATATAGGTCCAGGGCTTGCCTCCTGCTGGGGGCAGCTGAGCAGACAACATCTCTAAACATACCGAATGCCAAGACAATAAGGGTGGACCTGTAAACTACACACCTGACTGACGCCCTAGTAGCGAGGTCCTGGCACAGATCGAGACTGGGTTGACCACAAACCTATGGTGAGGGTGACATAAGTGTTGCATGTGTACTCCCTTTACCTAAAATGAACTGGCACGCCCCTGTCCTGCGACTGACCCTGGTGAAGATGCAAACTGTACTTTCTTCCCCTCCTTTATTTTATTATTTCATTTATTTTTATTTATCTGGGGAGATAACATCCAACCTGGTGCAGGATGGAAACCTAAACTGACCTCAGGGAGAAAGACAGAGAAAAAGATGAGTGGCCCGTATGCCACTGGAGATGAATGGCTGATTGTGTGCCACTGAGGTGTGTTTGCAAGCTAGTTTTGTACGCGGGTTTGCACGTAGGTTCTTGCTGTGAAGTGTTTTATGCTACTGGAGACAATATTGTGTGGTTGCAAGGATCTCAGTGAGTGTCGGGTTTCTGAGACGATATTGCGTGATTGCAAGGGTCTCGATGAGTGTGAGGTTGTCTGAGACGATATTGCGTGGTTGCAAGGGTCTCTATGAGTGTCGGGCTGCTGAGATGATATTGCGTGGTAGCAAGGGTCTCAGTCAGGTTTTCAGAGGCAATATGTCGTGGTTGCAACGGTCTCGATGATTGTCAGGCTGCTGAGATGTAATTGCATGGTTGCAAGGGTCTATGTAAGGTTTTCTGAGATGATATTGCAAGGTTACATAGTTACATAGTTAGTTAGGTTGAAAAAAGACACAAGTCCATCCAGTTCAACCACAAATAAAAAATAAAAATAAATATATCATACAATCCCATATACCCCATTCTATACCCACAGTTGATCCAGAGGAAGGCAAAAAAAAACCCAGCAGAGCATGCTCCAATTTGCTAAAGCAGGGGAAAAAATTCCTTCCTGATCCCCCAAGAGGCAATCGGATTTTCCCCAGATCAACTTTACCTATAAATGTTAGTTATAATATGTACATTTAGGAAAGTATCCAGGCCTTTCTTAAAGCAATCTACTGAGATGGCCAGAACCACCTCTGCAGGGAGTCTATTCCACATTTTCACAGCTCTTACTGTGAAGAAACCTTTCCGTATTTGGAGATGAAATCTCTTTTCCTCTAGACGTAAAGAGTGCCCCCTTGTTCTCTTTGTTGACTGTAAAGTGAATAACTCAACACCAAGTTCAAAATATGGACCCCTTATATATTTATACATGTTGATCATATCCCCCCTTAATCTCCTCTTATCAAGGGTGAATACATTCAGTTCCTCTAATCTTTCCTCATAGCTGAGCTCCTCCATGCCTCTTATCAGTTTGGTTGCCCTTCTCTGCACTTTCTCCAGTTCCCCAATATCCTTTTTGAGAACTGGTGCCCAAAACTGAACTGCATATTCCATATAAGGTCTTACTAATGAACAGGGGCAAAATGATATCTCTCTCTCTGGAGTCCATACCTCTCTTAATACAAGAAAGGACTTTGCTCGCTTTGGAAACCGCAGCTTGGCATTGCATGCTATTATTGAGCTTATGATCTACCAAAACCCCCAGATCCTTCTCCACTACGGATCCCCCCAGTTGTACTCCCCCTAGCATGTATGATGCATGCATATTCTTAGCCCCCCAAGTGCATAACTTTACATTTATCAACATTAAACCTCATCTGCCACATAGTCGCCCAATTAGACAGAGCATTGAGGTCGGCTTGTAAATTGGAGACCTCCTGTAAGGACGTTATTCCACTGCATTGCAAGGTTGCAAGGGACTCAATGAGTATGAGGTTGTTTGATAAGATATTGCATGGTTGCAAGGGTCTCGATGAGTGTCAGGCTGTTGAGACAATATTACATGGTCGCAAGGGTCTTGATGAGTATGGGGTTGTTTAAGATGAAATTGCATGGTTGCAAGGGTCTCGATGAGTGTCAGACTGCTGAGAGAATATTGCGTCGTTTCAAGGGTCTCGATGAGTGTCAGGCTGTAGCAATGGTTTGCAAGTGTGTGAGCTGCAGAAGATGTTTGTTGCAGATACTGCCCATGTCCATGCTGCAGAAAACGTGGTTGCAAAGGGACAGATAGCTGTCCAAAGGTGGCCTTTGACAGGCAAAGACAGAAAAGATAGAGAAAATTGACTGTGGCTTAATTGTAACCCTAATGCCCTGTACACACGGTCGGAAAATCCGACGGAAAAGGTCCGATCAGATTATATTGTCGGAAAATCCAATCGTGTGTGGGCTCTGTCGGACTTTTTCCGTCGGAAATTCCGACGGAATAAATTTGAGAGCAGGATCTCAAATTTTCCGACAACAAAATCGTTTGTAGAGAATTCCGATTGGACAAAGTGCCATGCATGCTCAGATCAAATCACGAGACCAAAGCTATTGGCTACTAGCCTGAACGTAGTTCCGTCGTAACTTTGTCCGGCCGCGTGTATGCAACACCAGTTTCAGACGAAATCTGTCGGAAAAAATCCAACGGATTTTGTGGTCAGAATGTCCGACCGTGTGTACGAGAGGGCAAATATATGGGATAAGGACAACATTCATATGGTCCGTAAGTTCCGTAGTGGAAACTAACGAACGACAGGGGGACACAACGAATGGTAACGAATTGACATGACATGAAATGTAGTGACAAATCCTATCAGCGACAGTGAGCTGTGCGAGTGAGTTTGCATCGAACAGTGGAGGGAGTGCAACATATGGGAAAAATGTGGCGTAGCGCCGTACAGGAGGCACTTAAATATAACTTTGGTCTAGTGAATAAATGAGAGAAGAAGTGCATATGAATGATTCAAAAGTTCTACTGTGGGAACTGAACACATGACATGGGTGACAACGAGTGGCCACGACAAAATATGGTAACAAATCCTACCTGCGATGGTGGGCCATGCGACTGAGTTTGCATCGGAATTGTAGCGGGTGTGTAATGTATGAGAAAAGTGTGGGGTGGCGCCGTGCATGACGCACACCAAATAACTTTGGTTTGGTAAATAAATTAGAGAAGAACCGTGTACGAAGGATTCGTAAGCTTCGCTGTGGAAACGAAACACGCGGCATGGGGGATACAACGAATGGCAACAATAAAAAGTATGCAATGTATCTGATACAAATCGGTTGTAAAGAGAAAGGACTCATATATATGAACTGGTTATAAAATGTTTGAAATTAATCCGATACAAATCGGTAGTAAGGAGTATTAAATGAATCAGTTACGAATTGGCAGAGTGTATGCCACCCCTTACTCTAAAACCGAACACATACCAACCACCCAGCCCCACAGGTACAGACAAGGCACCAGGTGGGTCTAATTACCACCTCAATCAGACACCGAACCCGTGCAAACAATACTTGCTCATCTCCAAATGGATGAGACGGCAACCCCATGGACAGTAAATCCTATAACCAGAGAAGTCTATGTCCAGTGATATCGGACAACGGCCGATAGCGGCTCGGAAGCTTGGATCTATGAACGAATCGTATGTTTGTAGATGGGATAACAAGCAAGGCAGAAGGAACCTGCGAATCTAAAACTCGGAGGGATGCGGGATAGGAAGCATAACAAATCGCAACATTGCGTATGATACGTCAAGGTTCGAATCCTACCTGCAGCAGGGAGTGAGAACCGCTGATGAAGACTACGAACAGAGAAGCCGCAACACACTTGTGATCGAACACACAGACTCACGAACATGAGGTGAGCTGGGAAGAGTCAGCCTAGTGATGTGTAGTATCGCGCACTGGAACCGACAGAGAGCATGGGCGAGTGGGCTGCTTAAATACCCCCCTGGCTCCTCCCATAAATTCAGGCCACCATACTGGTATATATAATTTCTTTTTCCCTACCCACACCCCAGTACAGTCCCCTTTGGAGGGTACAGAACTAAGTTTGATTTCGTGGTGCAACTTTAAAAACCATAACAAAGAAAAGCAGTAAAATCGATATCCTGCAGGCAGCAACAATAGATTCCCCACCAGCAACAACAGACCCCCCCGTAACAATAGACCCCCCACCAGCAACAATAGACCCCCCTAGCAGCCAGCATCAATAGACTGCTCAGCAACCAGATGTAGTAGATCCCCTCAGCAACATAAGACCCCCCTACAATAGTGGATCCCCAGAAACATAGGACCCTCCCAAAACAGTAGATCCCTCAAGCAACACTACTTTCCCTGTAGTGAGCATCAGTAGACCCTTCAGCACATCCCAGTTCCCCTTGTCAACACGTACATTCAGTGCTGGAGGTGCCTGAACTGCATACCACCATGTTCCCGCTGAAAAGACCTATATAAAAGGATGGAGAGAAAAGTTCTTAGCATAGAAGTTCTTGTATAGAAATAGTTTATTAAGAGTCATTTCTCAGAATAATCGCCTTTTGAGCCTTTGTACTTAGTCCATCGATGTTCCAATGCCTTAATGCCAGTTTTGTAGAAGGTTTCCTCAGCCAATGGCATATACCTTTTCTCTTTTATGCACATAAGAATCTTGAACTATGCAGATACATGAGGCAGTGCTGTTGCTGTAAACAAAAGAGAGTAGTGATCATGGTGGTACTGGATGTATTTGTAGAAAAAATTGACAGCCACTACCAGTGTTTATGCCACTGAACATCTGGCAAATGATAAACTACAGACAATTTAGTCAATATTACCAAAATTCTCTTTATTAATATAAATGTTTCATGGCACATATATTTCAGGTACAATATATATGTATATATAGAAAAACAATAGGTACGTTGGTATTCCTACATTTAAAGCACCATAACTGGGATACTGAGTCATCTCATACAAAGAATCGTCTTGTGCACATAGTGAGTGAGAGGAGCTCAGTGTTACCCTAGTGAGCGTTTCGCTCTGTGCACACTCACATAATTTTCCAGCATTTTTTATTCCCACAACACAACTGTCCAAAGCAACCTCCCCAGCATTTCAAGAAAGGCAAAATGACAACCATGCTAAAAGATCTTCAGTCTTTTCTAGACTAGGTTCAGTCTAGACTAAAACAAGAGGCAACATAATGCTTCAGGTTGTATTTTTAGATTTTCTACATACAGTAAGGCATTCAAAAGATTGGAATTGCAATAAGTTAGACAATGTTACATGGCACAAAATACTGGCTCTAATGAATAATATAGTCTCGCTATCCTCTGCAGTTTATATAAAAAGAATTGAATGCTTGTTGGACCATAAATAAAATATTACATATGAACCTAGAGGAGCTTGGAACGTACAGACAATTTTATTCATTGGTTGTATGTGACCTCCTACAATTTTAGTACATACCGTACTTATTTTCATCTTTGTTTTTAGGCTTTTTTTTCAGATTTAGAGATTCTTTTATATAAATGTGAAAAGCACAAAATAATGCAGTAGTGTTTCCCATACTAGGCAATCGGATATTCTTTATTTTTTCATTCATTTGATACATTTGTTTTGACTACCGAGATTATATAATTATGTTTCCATGTCTAAATAAATATAGAAACTTACCCATCTGGAAGTTTACATTTCTTTCTAAAGGCAAACCACATATTGCATAGAACATGTACAAAAATAACCTGTCATGTATTCTTGACTAAAAAAATATTCAATATTATTTTGTAGTGATAATCATAATATAATAGCAGGGAGTATTTTTAATTAAAGTGAAGCCAAGTTGGTGCATGACATAACATGGGCTCTACAACTCTCTCACCATGAAAAAAAAAAAAAATTGAAAGGGGCCCATTTTGCTCTGCAAATGCAAGTGCATATGCAGCAACTGCACTTTCAGAAGTTTTCATTGGTGAATATCTACTTCTTACCAAAACAAAAATGTTTAAATTAAAATAAAAGGGTAATTTGCTACCACTAAATCCCAAAAGCATTTTTGCAAGCTGTATTTTCAGTAGTAGTTTTGTAAGATGTGCAACCTCCCTTCCCTTGCCAAACAAAAAAAACCCTTTATGCTCCCCCCATTCCAGTGTGTACCTGCACCAATTACACTTGCAGTAGTTTTTTGTGCTCAATAGTTTATAGACAGTGTAGCCTAACCAGCTCACTCATAACTAACCTATACAGTATGGAAGATTTTTTTGTTAGGTCCATAGACTTTCCACCATTTCTAGATGTTGGCTACAAAACAGAGCAAAGCCAATAAGTACTGAGGTTTAATGATCAATTCTATTGACGTTATGAGTTTTAATATGCTTAATAGACCCTGAAAGGAGCTTTGTTCTCCACTGATCTATGCAGATTTGATTACTTGTGAGTGTCATAAAAAAAAAGATTTTTTGATGTAAAATAAAAGTAGTAGACAGCAGTTTGAAGTCTCGATGTCTAAATGTAGACTAATGATGTATTATATATTTCAAAAGTATGTAATTTTCTTATTTGAAATACTAATTATTAGTCATTTTAATTATTGATGTTGCTTCTGCTTCATTTAATTGTGTTTTAATCCAGTGTTTTATAAACAGATAAGCCTATTTCCATAAAATAAAAAGAACAATTTTACAGTGGTTTTCTACCTCATAAAATAATACTTTGTGTATAATCTTCATTTCTCCTAGAATATCACAAATGTAGCCTATTTCAGTCTGCAGGCTGATCCTTCCTGCTACCACCCTCTATCTATGCTCAGTAGTTAGCACAATAAAGGCCTTCAGACATAAGCTGAACCTATAAAATGAATTAATTATAGCCACAATGCTACAGAATATGTGTCTATGTCACCATTAAAATGTATGTTTGGATAAAATAAAAGTTAGTACATCTCTATAATATGGGCACATGTTTACATTTTGTCTCTTTAAAAAAAGCTGCACGTATAGAAAAACACCCACTGATCTGCCAGAAATCTAGTATCCCTGCTGCACTTAAATCCCAAGCAGTGCTGCCTATGTTCTTCCCTTCTGCACTGCAAAACTCCTCCCTATCTTCTTATCTCCAAAACACCAGGAAAGTGGGTATTTTGTTGTCCAGCACGGAAAAGTTGCCAACTCAGTACAGTAAGCTGGCAGATTGCTGGATTTCTGGCAGATCATTGGATATTTTTTTTATATGTGCAGCATTTTCAAACAGACAAAACAGCAGATATTTTTTTATTTTATTTTTATTTTTATTTTATTTTGCCCAGATATACACCTAAAGTGGAACTAAACCTCCCATCCTTTAGAGCCAAGGAAATGGCCATATTAGCCTCTGTTTGATCTGATCTGCAATTGCCATGGTATTGCACACATGATCAGCTATATCAGCCATGTGATGGCTTCACAGTTCAGTTTAAAGCTAAACATAAGCGAACTAGTAACTATATTCACAATATGCCTTGAAAGTAACTGCTTTGGGAAACTGTTAAATCTGTGGATTTAGTTCACTTTTGTAATAGGGGTGTAAAAGTTAAAACATACTGTAGGTTATAGTCTGTTAAATTAATGATTTTTCTTGGAGAGTGTCCTCTTAACCCTAAAATAATATTCAGCATACTTAATAAATTAAGCATATCAGTATGGATTCCCTATTAACCTTCATAAAAAAGATGTGTTGATATTTTCAGAAATATTTTAACGTATCACAAAAAAAAATAAAAAAATGGTATATGGAAAATATTTCCATCCTAGAAACGAAGACTTTGAAGGTATACAATAATGACATAACGAAAAACATAAAATAATGTGTTTAGTGGTTGGATCACTTGCTATAAAATGAATACAGTGCAGGTAAAGCTATTAAGTATAATACAATGACATGTGATTGACCTTTGGTGGCAGTGTTTTATATGTGCAGTGCATCACTAGGGGAAAAGGACAAAAAAATTTGTCACATTTTTTTCGATATCTCACACACGCATGGGCGTAACGAGGTAGCTCAGTTGTGAGTCAAAGTACATACTGCACATCCATTCATCACTCTATTACTTTCCCTTTTCACTAATAGAAAAAATATTGGTGTTCCGTTCTCTTGTTTATTTCGTATAAAAGAGCAGATATTTTGTATCAAAATATATTTTTGTGCTAGCCCATGGAACATCAAACTTCTGTCCCATCATGTAAGTTATTGTGAACTTTCACTTCAAAGTTCATCTGTTTGATCTTGACGCCTTTGACCTCATAGCTATCTTTACTTTCATTGAGAAGGTTGACGTTCCTTACAGTACAGTGCTGTCTGTTTAAGTTCTTTTCCACACGCTCAATATTTTTCCTTGAAGCATCCACTTTGGTGTTTAGTGGATATTCTTCTGTGGCATCCTTAGGTGGCTTCTTTTTCTTATTTTTTCTGCATTTCTGTACTATGAGGCACACAGACAGGAAAACAAGCATCAATAACATTATGGCTGCAAATGCACTTCCAATGGAAGCGCCTGTTTGTGATGCAGCTGTAGCCGCTGTTTCCACTTCTAAGCTCAAAGTTTTCATGTTTGTGCCATTCTTAACTTGATCTCCTTCATTGTCATAGATCAAAGAGTCATCCAGTGTTAGCTGCCCATTCTTGTCTACTAGATCCCTGCGTCCACGTCTCAGCTGATAGGTTAGAGATCTCTGCACTCTGGGTCCTGCCATTGTCTCTGGTCCAATAATGTAGATAACTTGAAGGTACCATTGATGCCCAGTTTCAACCTTTCAAAAACATAAATAAAAAATCTTCAGTGAATAAACCATACAGGACATAAAAGTTATTTTTTTTTTAAATTGCCTTGCTGCATCATTTGTGGTTTATATAAGAGCACATACACAAAGGCGTGTATAGTGTCCTGTTTATGTCAAATTTCAGTGACCCTAAGGTGAAAAATATCATATTTTGGAGCTGCTTAAAGGGCTACTCCAGGGAACACACCAGTTAGTGTATAAAACAGAGCCATGCAGAAGTCCTTAAAGCCTAAGTACAATGAAAATAGAAAACACAAACATAAGCACAAGGGACACAACTTACAGTCAGCAGGATGTGTGCCTTGTGCTGATGCCTTTTCTAAGTGAAATCTTCCTAAAAGCTGTAGTATGGCTTCTATGAATTAGGAGCTGGGTGCAAAGGCCTGTCACAGCTCCCACAGATCTATTACCACCACTGTACCTGAAGATTGGGGGAAGGGGGCATGGAAGGAGGAGGATTTAACCTAATAGAACTGGCATCAGTACAAGGGACACATCCTATTGACTGTAAGACCCCTTTCACACTGGGGCGTATTTCAGGCGTTTTTCAGGCGCTTTAGCGTTAAAAAAAAGCGACTGTAAAGTGCCTGAAAGAAGCCGCAACTGCAATCCCAATGTGAAAGCCCGAGTGCTTTCACACTGAGACCCCTTTCACACTATGGCGTTTTTCAGGCGCTTTAGCGTTAAAATAAGCGCCTGTAAAGCGCCTGAAAGAAGCTGAAACTGCAATCCCAATGTGAAAGCCCGGGTGCTTTCACACCGAGGCGTTGCGCTGGCAGGGCGTCAAAAAAAGTCCTGCAAGCAACTTCTTTGAAATCAATGGGAAGCGCCTGAAAAACGCCTGAAAAATGCTTGTAGCAATCCGCGCTTTGTGGGTGCTTTTAACCCTTTTTTGGCCACTAGCAGGGGTTAAGAGCGCCCCACTAGCGCTCGAAAAACGCTGGTAAAAAACGCTTTACGAGCGTTTTTAGGGCGCTGGCAGTGTGAAAGGGCTCTTAAAGCACTTGGGTTTTCACATTGGAATTGCAGATGAGGCTTCTTTCAAGTGTTTTACAGGCGCTTTTTTTAACGCTAAATCGCCTGAAAAATGCCCCAGTGTGAAAGGGGTCTAAGTTATGTCCATTGTGCTGATTTTTGTGTTTTCACCAACTGCAGTAAACAGGTTACTTCAGCTGTGCCATTTTAATTACCATAAATCTTTGTGTTTGCACAGTTTCCAACATCTTCCCTGTACCCTATATGCCAAAGCACACTATTAAAGATCTGGAAAAGATTTGTCATTAGACTTCACTATTGGTCAGTGAGTCCATCAGTCAGAGTTTTGGGTCTATAGTGATGCATTGGAGGCAGATGTTTTAGGTGTGGTTAACTATGACTTTGGAGCAACACAGTCAGGAGCATTTTGTTTCCAGGGTGCTCCTGACCTTTAAAATACCCTGAAGCAACCCTAGCTGCCTTCTTTGCAAATGTATTTAGCACCACTGCAGGTGTACATAAACTGTTGGCGCTATATAAATCCTGTATAATAATAATAATAATATTGAAATCAATATAGAAAAAAGTAGATTTTATTTTGTGAAATGTGTCAACATAATGAAAATAGGTGCAGTCTGTTACTATTTTGTTGCTATCAAACTACATTGTGGGTCTGGTACATTACATGTTGAATGACGTAACTGTATTTATATTTTTAATGCAGAATTTTGCTATGAATTAATGCATTCATACCACAGCACTATTTATAGGTAAATTTAAACAAAGGTTAATTTAAGTGTGTTGCTATAAATGTACCTGCAATGCTAAGCTCTGTTTTTGTTGATTGAAAAAGTAGCAATAATAATAATAATAATAATAACAATAGCATACCTTATACAGGGCATCAACTTTCATAGTAAACCCATCCACTCCTGGAATACCGCCCATAGCATGAAAATCCGGTTGATCTGAAGCAAACCCAGCTTCAAACGGAACGTCGTGGAAGTATTTATCAGTAACTTCCGGCTGGTTTCGATCCTGCAGAAATTAGAGTAAATAGGAAACAAGTTGTTTATTAAAATCTATTGTTTAATAAACTTTGTATAAGAAATAAGCAAACTTACAAGCACACAGGAAATATGCATCTAATATTACAAGAACAACAGAAAACAAAAGGGCACAAATGCCTAGTGCATTTTACAAAGCCATCCATAACTCTGCCCCCTACTACATCATTAACCTAGTCCCAAATTTCTCTCTTCAGTCCTTCCAAGACCTCCTGCTCTCTATCTCACTTGTTACCTCTTCCCATGCTCGCCTCCAGGATTTATCCAGAGCTTCTCCCATCCTTTGGAACTCCCTACCCCAATCTGTCCGACTGTCCCCTAATCTATCCATCTTTAGATGATAGACCCTTCTCTTTAAGGAAGCCTATCCTGCTTCTAACTAATACACTTTTTACTTTCTCCATCAGCTCATCCCCTACAGCTATTACCTTTTGTATCAATTGACCCTCCCTTTTAGATTGTAAGCTCTAATGAGAAGGGCCCTCTGATTCCTCTTGTACCAAATTGTAATGTAACTGTAATTTCTGCCTTCATTTTTTTAAGCACGGCGCAAACTGTTGGCACTATATAAATCCTGTATAATAAATAAAAATAATAATCGACAGCACTTTAGTAACAGGTGAAAAATACAAATTCTATTCACAAACCAAAGTGGATTGTAACATATCTCAAATACAGAAACCAGAAGTACGCCCTCTAGCCTCATAGAACCAAACGGATGACCATACTGGCTGATGCGTTTATGGGGACCGACCCCCTTCTTCAAAGCAAAGAATGGTTATCTACCAACCTCCATCCACCTTAAATATAAGGTTATGCATAAGACCTCCCACCTCCCCCTGAGGGGGCTGGGGGAAAGAAGGTCAGAATGTAACACCACCCCTGGTGATTCCAAGTGGTATACTAACGGTTGCACACAACATACCCAACTATACAATTCAACCCAATCAGTACTTTTTGTGTAAAATGTACTGATTGGGCTGAATTGTATAGTATAGCATGCATACCATTTTAATGAACTGTAGCATTAAATGATTGATGCTCATTTATTTGATGTTGTCATTGGAAATTACATGCTAACAGCAGTTTAAATTTACCACTTGCTGCCCGCCCACAGTCAAATGACAGAGGGGCGGTGCGGCTCTCATTTTGGGCGGATATCATATGATGTCGGCCCATTCAAACAAGGCATGTGCATGATCGTAAGCGCAGCCTGCCACTGATCCATTCACGGCCGATCACAAATGTAAACACAGACCGGTAACTGGTTGTTACCGGCTCTTCTCTCCTCACACACCGTCTCTAGGGTAAGGAGAGAAGAGCCAGGAGCAGAGAGTTACTGATCTGCGTGTGTGTTGTACTGTACCAAAACACACAATAAAGAGAACCTGTCATATCGCCTCCCCGACCCCCCATTGCACCTGTCAATCAATAGTCACCACATCAGTGCCCATAAAGTGCACCTCTCACCATCAGAGACTGCCATTAGTGACCGTCAGCCGTGCACCTGTCACCAATCAATGACTGTCACCCATAAGTGACCATCGCCTGTCACCCATCAGTTATCCATCAGTGACTGCCATCGGTGACCGTCATCAGTCACCTATCAGTCCCATAAAGTGCACCGGTCACCATCAGTGACCATCGCCTGTCACCCATCAGTGACCTTCACCTATCAGTGACCGTCGCCTGTCACCCATCAGTGACTGTCACCAGTAACCCATCTGTCACCCGTCGCACAGCCCATCAGCAGCATGTCAAAAAAAGTTTATAGCAGTAAGGAGGCGTTCCAGATCCTCTCCATGACTGATAAGAGCAGTTCTCATCAGATTCCAATGCCAATTCCGAATCAAATTCAGCATTTGAACTGATTGATAGCAGTGGATCGGCAAATTAATCGGTGGAAGAACGGGTCCCTCCTAAAAGGGCATGGCGCTCTGAAAACCAGGCAGCCGCCAGCAATAGACCCCAATATCAAACGCCCAGGTCCAGTACCAGCACTTTCGCCAGCAATAGACTACAGGAATAAATGCCCAGGCCTAGTACCAGCGCTGCCGCCAGCTGTAGACCCCAGGATCAAAAGCCCAGGCCCAGCACCAACGCTGGAGTATCACCCCCAAGTACCAGCACAGGAATTTCAAATCCCCCAACTACCAGCACTGGAGTGTCACCTCCCCCAAGAGTCAGGGCTGCTACATATTTCCCAGATGCTCTTGCCAAGCCAACATGGCTGCCTTCTGACTCGGGATCAACAAGTATTCCCCCTTTCACCGCACAGCCAGGTGTGCAGGCCAAAACTCCAAATTTCTCGGAAATTGATTGTTTTTATTTATTTTTGCCCGACACTTTGCTGCTCGTGGACCAGACCAGTCTATATTCCCAGCAGTATATTGTAAACAACCCCCATTTATCATATGATCATCTGTTTGAGTGGAGAGATTTGAATTTGGAGGAGTTCAAATTGTTTATGGGCCTCACTATAAACATGGGGCTTACAAAAAAAGATTTGCAGAACTCTATGTCCCTGATCAGCAAATATGTGTGGATGAGTCCCTGGTACCCTTTTCAGGCTGGCTAGAAATAAAACAATATACTCCTAGAAAAAGATATGGAGCAAAATTTTACAAGCTTTGTGAGAGAGTCATGGGATATCTGTATGCGTTCTGCATATATGAAGGAAGAGATTCCCAGCTCCCCCCCCCCCCCCCCCCCCCGAGTGCTCGGCCTACATGGGCACAACTGGAAAAATTGTATGGGACCTGGCATACCCACTGCTGTAGAAAGGTTATCAGATATACCTGGATAACTATTATACCAGCCTGCCCTTTTTCAAACACCTATACCTTTCAAAAACCTTGGCCTGCAGAACCTACAGAAAGAACAGGGAGGGCTTCCTGCATTCTATAGTTAACAAAAAACTGTGAAGAGGGGAAAAGCAACAAAGTGCTGGCCTTGAGGTGGAAGGATAGCAGGAATGTGTACATGATGTCCACCATGCATGATGTTGAGGTTCAGAGAAGACGAGGTCCCATTGAAAAGCCAACATGTGTCCATGAATATAATCTCTTCATGGGGGGAAAGGAGATTTCAATGACCAAATGCTTCAGCCCTATTTGGCAATAAGGAGGTCCTGTTTCTGGTACAAGAAAGTAGCGATTTATCTCATTCATTTGGCCATTTGCAATGCATATGTCATCTACACCAAATCCACGGAAAGCACCACCACCTTCCTAAAATCCATTGAAGAAGTTGTCACGTCCCTCATCTATCAACAAAGACCCCCCCCCCCCCCCCCAGAAAACCTTTGCTCTGATGTTGTCAGCCAACCTTATGATAGCCACTTCTCGGACAACATTCCACCATCTGAAGCATGCCGATGATGCCAAAAAAGATGTTGCGTATGCAGCAAAAGAGGATTTCGAAGAGATACCAGCTACCATTGTGCCTAGTGTCCCTCCCAAACCAGCCTATGCATTGGAGAATGTTTCCGACTTTATCACACATCCCTAAAATTTTAGCCCATATTTTTAACCATTTCCCCAAATGTTTTGGCTGTTCTGACAATATCCCTGTACTGACTATAGACAATATTTCTGCCTGCTGCCAGGATAATTACTATTGTTGTCGCTACGCACATTCCTGTCTGCTGCTTGGACCAAGCCTCTCCTCTGTGGACACTACTAAAACCACAGGTAATACTTTTTTTACCCTTTCCTCAATAGAATTTATTTTGGAGTGTAATTTTTGGTATGTACATGCTATGTGTTAGAAATATGAAGAGGGGGGTGGGACTTAGAGCTGTCGGCATGAAGATGCTTTTCCTGGAGCTCTGTACGGGTCTGGTCCGATAACAGGCAGCTATACCGCACCGCTCAGCTCTTCTCTCATGGGGAGCCAACATCACTCAGTATTTTCTCCGCCAGCACTCCCGTTCCCTCATCTGCGGCCTCTTCCAAAGCGGCGCCGCCCAGGAGGGGGGATTCAGCGGGACACACAGAGCAAGTATGCAGGAGACTGGGGGGGGGGGGATGAGGAGACAGAAAATCATGGAGGAGCCGGCGGGGAGGAGCGCATCACAAGAGGTCTGACCAAATACAATCTCTTAGCAGCAGGGACCTGATCTACCCGCCAGCTAGCTGTGATTGACAGGTAGATCGAAGTGGAAGCTGTCAAGGGGCCCCCTACTGGCAATGCCTGAATGGTCAGGTGTGCGGCACTTTCTATTGTGAGCTGTGTCGGCAGCTGCTGGTGTAGCACCTGCCACACAGCTTGCATACTTCAAAGTCTTGCAGGACATGGCTGCTAATGGGAACTGAGTTCCTGTTGTGGAAAAAGTACAGGAACTCCGTTCCCATGCATTCCCGCAGGACTTGAGCCCTGAATATCAGCCATCTCCTTGTCTATAGCTGAGGAGGCACAGGAATCATGGCCAGGAGACTGAGACTGTGAGGAAGAATTAGCTGGGCTTAGAGATTGTGGAGAAGTCTGTGTCTCGATCTCTCCATCCAGGGGGTTGCAGTGTTTTCTGCGGCAAGTGCTGTGCAGATATGCTTCCTCCAGGGGCTGGAGACACGCAGGAGCTGGTGTCGGTCGTCATCTTGCTTCCCCTGCCTGCTGACTGACGTGGGTTGCGGTAGCCTCCCTGGGACTTTCCCATTTGTCGGGAAGGCATGTGGCAGGTTGTCCATCCCCTCAGGGAACAGATTGGGTGGATGAATTGATCCGGTGTGCTGCGGGGGCCGCTGTATCTAGCAAATAGTGCCGGGAGTGTGCGGAGCGGCTCAGGGAGACATCCACCTCGGCCGTCCGCACATGCGCTCTGAATTCTGTCTTTTAGCCAGTTTTCTATCCATTTACAAACTGATATTTCCAAACCTGTAGACTTTACCTTACACATGAGCTGTGTGTGCGGGAACTGTATCAAACGCTTTTGCAAAATCAAAGTATACCACGTCCACCGCCACCCCTCTGTCCAAGGTTTTACTTACCTCCTCATAAAGAAATCACGTTTGTCTGACAACTTCTGTCTTTCATGAATCCATGCTGTCTGTTGCTTAAAATATTTTTTTCCTGCAAGAACTGGTCTTTTATTAATCTCTCCAGTATCTTCCCAACTATAGAAGTTAAACTAACAGGTCTATAGTTACTTGGTAAAGACTTTGTTCCCTTATTAAATAATGTGTGAAATTAGCGTTGAGCGGGCAAATAGTTTAAATGAGTCCCATACTGCCGAGATAGATGCAGAATGCTCGTTCCCTGCGAAGTATAGTTTCCATTTGTTTGTTAGCTTCTCATCCTCTGGTAGGAGTGAGAGCCAAAATGGGTTCAAACGCCAGGTGCGTGGTGGTTTGTCAATGGGGATGCTTAAAGTGATCCAATAGGGGCTGTGGTCTGACAGCAGTCTGGGACAGAATGCTGCTTCCAGAAGTTGTGGTGTCAGACTATGTGATAGGAGTATAAAATCTATTCGGGACATGGAATTATGGGTAGATGAGAAGCAAGAGTATGATTGCGCTTGTGGAAATGTATGTCTCCATGTGTCCTTCAAGTAAAAGGTAGAGATGAGCTTGGAGAACTTAGTTTAGCTAGCTGTTCCTGCGGTGGGGGGTGCCAATTGAAGCCTGTCTAGGGATGGGTCAAGCGTGGTGTTAAAATCACCCAGCCAGACCGCTTGTATTGTAGGGTGGCAGGCCATGAACGTTAGTCCTTTTTTAATCATAGCGAGATTAAATGGGGGGGGGGGGGGGGGGGGGGACATAAAAGGCCAGAATGAGGAAAGGTTGCCCATAGAGTTTAGCAGATAGGAATACATATCTTCCCTGTGTGTCAGTGAATAGCTCACATAGTTCAACATGTACCGACTTGGCTATTAATACTGAGTGCCCCCTGGCATAGGATGTGAGGGCAGAATGAAATGCCCACCCAACCCTTGGGTGGCGAAGTGCCATCTGAAGTTTCCCCTACATGAGTTTCAACCAAGACCACCACGTCTGCATGTTGTTTTTTGAGGAATGCGAAGACCACCGCGTGTTTAATCTTGTCACGCAGGCCCCTCACATTCCAAGTGAGAAATTTTTAAGTTGCCATAGGTAAAACATCCCCAAATGACATAACCCATGCATATCAAACAATCAGAAAAAATGTTTTCTGTACGTGGAGCGTTTAGATTTCTGAGTTTCAAGTTTGATATCAGCATTATCATGATTCTTTTAAAATATAAAGACCCACATGAGTGTATACCTTGCCGTGTTACCTGTAACCAGAATTTGTTATACAAACCAAACAGTAGGTAAATGAACTCCCTCTCCCCACCCCGCCCTGCACTTTCCCCAACTAGTGCAGGCATAATCCCTTAACTTGTTATGTGTACCAGCTGGGAGACACATTAATCTCCACAGTGTGGAAAAAAGGAGATAGAGCTGGGGAAGTCTCTGTGGCCTACATAGGCCTAAGGGAATCTGCCACTCCAGATTACCAGTGTAAGATAAAGTTATATGCTCCTCTTGTGTTTTGCTGGGAATGACGGTTAAGATCCAGAGACAGCACCAGTAGACATGGTAGTGACTCTCAGTGGTGAGTGGGACAAAGTCTTGCTGCACAGTGCATGTGTCTTGTAGGACCTCTGCATCTCCGCAGCTCCAATGTTCAACATAAATTGTGAAAGTATATAAGAACCCAAAGGGGTAAAATACAGGGTTAACTTGACTCTTGTGAATGAGGTGTCCAGTATTCCATTGTACTTACTCCAAAGCATAGTCAGGGTCACAGCCATTAGGTTAATTTGTGGTGTGTGGCATAATGCATTCTTCACATTGATACGTGTGAGCCCATGGAAAAGGCCAGGTAACTTTAAACGTCAAAATGGCCATGCGACTCTGAATGAAACTGTTGCTATGCAGTTTTGTGAGCACAAAAATTGAATAGTTCATACCTGGTACTTTGTCACTCGGCTCTCCCAGGGGCAGCTTGGCGTTCTAGCCAGGAGATTACCTCCTCAGGATCTTCAAAGAAGATGGCGCAGCCGTTATGCTCTATTCTGAGATGGGCGTGAAAAAGCATGAAGTATTTGAATTGTTGGTTGCGCAACCTACGTTTGCCCTTCATGAAACTCTGTCGGCGATGCTGCCTCTGCTGAGAAGTCTGGGAAGATGGCAACTTTATTGCTTCCTACTGGGATATTGCCTTTTTCTCATGCCATTCTCAGGGCTGTGTCGCGGTCCTTATAGTTAAGGAACTTGGCTATAAATGTGCGGGGGGGGGGGGCTCCCTGAGGGGGGGGGTCTTGCTGGCATGCAGTGTGCCTGCTCCACTGCTAGCATGGGGGAGAAAGCTTCCCTGCTATATGTGGAAATTAATAATTGTTCCAGAAACATGGTCGGGTCCTTACCTTCAGCCCCCTCAGGTAGTCCTATAAAACGCAGGTTACATCTTCTCAGCCTATTCTCCAAATCATCTTGTTTGGTGAGGAGTTGTTGTATTAGCTGCTGCGTGCAGTCTAAGGATGTTTGCAGGGGTGGCATGGTGTCCTCCACTGTGTTCAGCCTTGTCTCTGTATCTTTAACGGAGTTTCTCAAAGTCCTGCCTGATGAGGGAAATATCCATTTTAACCTCCTCTATTTGTGCTGTCAGGGAGGTTCCGCAGAGTGTTATTGCCTCAAGTAAACGATCAGTATCTCCCGTCGTTCTCTCTCTCCCCCCTCCGCCTTCTCGGTGGCGCCGCCATTTTCCTCCATATCCTCTCTATCCAGCCGGCGAAACTGTTCGAGCTTGGCCGCTGTGGGCTTTTGTCTGGGACATGTTGGGGATGTGTTGGGGTGTCGTTCCAGGTAAGTGGGGGTCAAAAATAGTGCCAGTGAGTAGCAGGATCAATGAGGGAGAAGGATCAGCGGTCGGAGCTCAGAGCTACAACGTCCTACTCCATGCGGTTTCAGGCCACACCGCAGTTTCCACTTTTAATTCCATTACGGAGGGGAAGCCCATGCCCCTGGACATCTTGCAGGCCTACATCTCTATGATCCCTAAGGAGTGGAAGGATCTTACTCAGTGTAGGAGCTATTTCCCTCCTAAATACAGACTTGAAGTTATTTGCAAAGATTCTGGCAAACAGGCTACTCCCCCATATCCCGCGTTTAATTCACAGAGATCAGGCAGGATTTTTACCTCCGTGTGAACCGCGAGACAAGACGATGTGGGTTGTACATTTGATCCACGCTGCCAGAACCACTTATCATCCCCTTTTCCTGCTGTCTACGGATACAGAGAAGGCTTTTGATAGGGTCAATTGGAAGTTTCTGCCTGCCACCCTGGAGCAAATTGGGTTGGGGTCTTCCATGCTGAGCTGGATCTTCTTCCTCTATTCTTGCCCCTCTGCCGCTATCAAGGTTAACGAGATGAGGTCTGACTTCTTCACAATCACAAATGGTAACCGCCAGGGTTGTCCTCTGTCCCCTTTAATTTTTATTCTTTCCCGGGAACCCTTTCTCTGTACTGTAAGGGTGGACCCTGATATTGCAGGCTACAAGAAGTCATCAGATGTCCATAAGGCGGCCGCCTTTTCAGACGATTTGATATTTTTCCTGATGGACCCTTTATTGTCTCTGCCGCATTATCTTCAATCGCTGTGCACATATGGTGCCCTCTCTTACTATCAAATTAACTTGTCTAAGCCCTCTGCTCTTAATATTTTGGTGGATTGGGCCACGATTGACCGCCTTTGTCCATCTTTCTCCATCCGTTGGGCGGGTGACTCTATTCGCTATTTGGGAATTAATATTAATCCCGACCCTGCTTCCCTCTTTTCGCCCAATTTTGACCCAACTGCGTACTGATTTACTCCATTTGCACTCGCTCACTTTAACCTGGTTTGGCCATTGCAGTGCCCTTAAGATGACAATTTTGCCCAGGGTTATTTATCTTCTGCAGACCCATCCTACCAATTACCTCCCGTTTTCTTCAAACCTGTAAACTTCCTCTTTCGGGAGTTTTTATGGTCCCATGGGAAAACCTCGCATTTAGTTCCAACTTCTCCACCTTTCCAAACGCCATGGTGGAGTTGGCCTCCCAGATATACAGGCACACTACAAGGCGGCCCATCTCACCAAGCTGATTGATTGGATTGTCATGCTGATGCAAAACATTGGGTGGCTACGGAAATGGAGGACTCATGCGGAACTGAAAAGAGCTGGCCATGGATCACTCTTTCATTGCCAAAGGATCTCAGCAATCCTCCCACTCTTGGTAACACACTGAAGGTCTCCAGAAACATCTTTCTCAGCTCTTCGGTCTCTACGTCACCTTCTCCCATGATCCTTGTTCTGGGCAACCCGGAATTTGAGCCAGGCCTTCAGAGTCCCCAGTTTCAACACTTGGTATCCAGTGGTCGCCTCCACCTCTGGGATTTTCTGGGGCCTGATGGTAAGCTCTCTTCCTCTGAACCCCCATTCGATTTCTGGAGTGGTCTCCAGCTCTGACATTTCCTTTGTAAATGCTGATGCTCTCCTGATATTTTCCGTCAACTCACGGAATTGGAGACTGGCACAGATAGGAACCAATCAGCCATAGTCTTTCTACCATATACGCAGCTCTGATTCAGCTAGCGGTGATCTTCACCCCTGGGTTTCTCTCCATTCAATTCACTAAAAAAGAAAATTCTCCACTTTGCCCAGAAGTCTTCTATTGCCACAAAGGATCAGGAGACCAATTAAAAGATCTTAACCAGATGGTACAGGGTCCCCACAACTCTGCATCGCTTCTATCCTCAGGTATCAGATACCTGCTGGAGATGTGGTCCTGGACAGGGCACCATGCTACATATTTTTTGGGACTAACCAAAGATTACAAAGTTTTGCCAAGCAGTGGCCGAGACTGTTAAACACCTGACAAATGTTAATCTGGCGGGGGAAAACCAACAGCATGCTTTCTGCACCTCACAGAACAACCCATTAAAAAATATAAGGCTTCCCTTATAATTCACTTGAATTCCTTTGTGCTGGAGGTCTGTGAAACTGCCTAAAAAAGTCTCTTTGTTTTTCCAAAATTAATAAACTCAGGGACATGGAGGACCTCACGGCTACATAACAGGGAGGAGATCTTTCGTGACACATGGAGGCCATGGCAATATTTTGTGTACACTGATGTTTATTTGCAGGTGGTCTCACAATCCAGCTCCGGCCCCCAGGGTCTGTGGTACTTTTTTGTTTTACCCCATGCGAGAGAGTCTGCTTTTTCCTGGTTTCTTCCTTTACTTCTTCTATCTTTTCCTCCCTCTTTCCCATTTCTCTGCTCCTTCCCCCTATTTTCCTTATTCCCCTCCCATATCCTCTATGAAGTTTGGTAATATATTGCAAGCAGTTTCGGTGGGTACCCAGTCACTATACTGTGTCCATTCGGTTGTAGGCCCTGTCTGGGTCATTTTGGTCTTCTTTATTTAAAAATATTAATTTTAATTTATATTAATTAATTTAAATTTAAATATACTGTAGTTGCTTTCTTGCTTTCTTATACTGCATTTCATTTGCATGTGTTGGAGGCTCTCATCTGCCACCTCTTTCTGAGACTTTCATGTTTTTTGTCGCCTGATTTGCAATTTGTAATTTCTTTGGTTCTCATTGATGCTATGCAGATCTTATTGCATTATCACTGTTTTTAACTTTTTGTTAAATAAATGAATTACAATAAAAAAATGAAAAGAAATATGAAGGGCCTTCAAAAATATGATAGGGCCTCAAGAATATATGTGTAATTTATGCTCCTAGAATGCCTGGAGGGGCTACTTGGATGTTGGGCCTCTGTATGTGGCCAGGCTGTGTAAAAGTCTCACACATGTGGTATCACCATACTCAGGAGGAGTAGGAGAATCTATTTTGGGGTGCAATTTTTGCTATGTACATGCTATGTGTTAGAAATGTTGTATAAATGGACAACTTTGTGTAAAAAAAAAAAAAAAATGCGTTTTCATTTTCTTTCCACATTTTCCGAAAAACTTGTAGAAAAAAATGAACTGTTTAAAAGACTCATAATGCCTTATAGAATATACATTGGGGTGTTTGCTTTCCAAACATTGGTCATTTTGTAGGCGTTTCCATTGTCCTGGTGCTCCAGGGCCTTCAAAATTGTAATAGGTCATCATGACATTAGATGTGTAATTTATGTCCCTAGAACACCTGACGGTGCTCCCTGCATGTTGGGCCTTTGTATGTGGCTAGGCTGTGAAAAAGTCTCACACATGTGGTATCGCCATACTCAGGAGTAGCAGAATGTGTTTTGGAGTGTAGTTGCAAGTATGCATATGCTGCGTGAGAGAAATAACCTGTTAATACAACAATTTTGTAAAAAAAAAGAAAATCTTGATTTTGCAAAGAATTATAGAAAATTATAACTTCAGAAATCTCACCATGCGACTTGCTAAATACCTTGGAATGTCTACTTTCCAAAAAGGGGTAATTTGGGAAGTATTTGTACTTTCCTGGCTTGTTAGTGTCTCAAAGAATGAGATAGGCAGGGGCGTGGCTGGCGGCAGAGGAAGATGGGCGCTTTTTAATTGAGCTCCACTGAGATAGCTTTCCCTAAAGCGTCTTACAGTGACTTACAGAGGTACTGTGGGCATAGATAGGTACCGGAGAAGTAGCGGGTCACAATGAGAAAAAGAAAGAACTGTGGAGGACCCCAAAAAATAGAGAAATATAAGTACCAAATAGCCGCTTCTGTGAGGAGAAAAGGCGCTGTTTTACCTCAGCACTCTGACACTGGACAGCAGACAGCGCACCTCAGAGGGGGAGAGATTATTAATACTGACAATGGAGAATATGTCAATGACCCAGATATGGTGGAGGAAATTGGTGGCCCACAAAGGCAAAGAAGAAGAATTTCCCCCTCAGAATAGCTTGCAAGTAGTTCAACACTTGAATATGACAAGCTGCCTCGTGATAACCCCTGTGCTGACAAACGTCTTGCCTTTCCCACATCAGGTCAGCCTATACTTGACACAAATATTAAAAAAAATGCTCCTATCCCTGAGAGGAGCAATTCAACAAGATGTGAAATCATATATGCGCAGTGGATGATATAAATAACAAAATGGAGGATGTCACTGACGCGCATAATGACCTGGTGGAGTCCCATTTTGAGCTAATAGAAGAAATGAAACAACTTAGACTGAAAATTGCAGAAATCGAGGACAGGTCCAGATGCAATAACATTAAATTTAAAGGGATCCCCGAATCTGTGAAAACTACTGAATTGCATAAAAAAAAAAAAAAAAATGATGTCTGACCTGCTACCAAAGATTCCACATCAGGAGTTGATAATTGACAGGGCACATAGACTGCTTAAAACCTCAGCATATCAGAAAAGCTCCCAAGAGGTGTTATTGCGCAAATTAATTTCTATCATATTAAAGACCTTCTGATCCAACGTGTTTCATTACCTGATCCATATGCAGGCATTATTTTCTACTCCGAACCTTTCGCCACCAACTCTACTTGCACGGAAAACATCAATTCTAATACAAAGATTCTTCGTAATCATAACATCAAGTATTGATGGGGCTTCCCCATCAAACTGATCGTCGATTGTAATGATATTTCCTACACCGTTCACTCATTGGACAATGGTCTGAAGTTACTGGGACAATGGGGTTTAAACCCCATGGATGAAGATAACCCACAGAGGAAATCACTTACAACTTGAATCTCCCAAGAAGGGTAATTCAGTAATGTCTAAAGCTTACTGACTAACAAGGCTAATGCCTTTTTCTCTATTGCAGCTAATATTGCCACGCCCCCAGGTCTATCTGTTCTAAGGGAAAGTTTTACCCCAAAAGGAAATGATACATTTTCCCAAATATAACAGTGCATATAGATGCACCCTAAAGTCACTTACCAACCTACAGTTCTTATTCATTCTTATGTATTTTTGTTTTGGTACCTTATGTTATAACAGGATCGTAATCTTACTCATATTTCCTAAAAGCATCTACCTTTATTCCTTCAAGGAGAGTCTATTTATTCAGGAACAATATAATCATAGCTATTGGCCTATCCACATTATGACGCAGCTACTACTTGTCATTAACGCCAAAACAAATGTCGCAACTTTTCTCAACACCAATGGGCTAATTAGCCCTCATAAAAGGAAATCACTCTGGACTGATGCTAGATTAGATTCAAGAGTGACAATATATGTATACAAGAATCGCATTTTGCGAAATATAAAGCACCTACATTTTTGCATTGTCTATTTACACTAGGGCTGCGGAAATTAACGATTAATTCCTCGATTAATCGTGAATTTTTTTGATCGATCAAAATTCTTTTGATCGGTAGTCACCTCTCCGCCGGCTTCCGGGTTTTCAGGGAGTTCCGTCGGAGGTCCCGTGATGTCACGGACATCAACGCCACCGGACTCCTCCCCCTTCCCCAAGTGCCTCCATCTGCTAACGAAAGGGAAGGGGGGAGGAGTCCGGTGACGTTGAAGTTCCGATTGAACGTAACGCATACGGGGGAGGAGCTACGCATGACGTCACCCACTGCTGCCCTATGGAACTAACAAGATTGTCGGCTTTACATGTTTTTTTATCATCATTATGCGAGTAGTTTGTGTTTAAACACAAAAATTAAATCTTATACTTAAGCGGTGAGCACTTAGATCTTTTCTTTCTACCCATGACCTGGTGTCCTTGCTGAGATCTAAGGGTACGTGAGAGAAGTTTATGGTCCGTGTTAACCCTTTTGATACCTGCTTGCATGACCACCTGTTTGCACAGGGGTCCATGCCATAAGGTGAGAGTGATTAGTTAGACTGGAGGTGGAGGGATTGTCACGCTACTGTGGAAAAAAAATTACTTGCTTCAGTGCTACAGTTTGAATTTAAAACGTATTTGTGTGAACTGTGAAGTTAAGTCATGGATTGTGGAAACTTAAGCCCCATACACACGCGCGGACAATCCGTGGACCAGGTCCGTCGGACCATGTCCGTCATACTTTGTCTGATGTTGGTTTTGCGTACACACGATCGGACAAAGTTGTCGGAAAATCCGATCATTCTGAACGTGGTGACGTTTGTTGCCTACGACGGGACTACGTAGAGGCTAGTAGCCAATAGCTTTGGTCTTGTAATGTGATCTGAGCATGCGTAGCACTTTGTCCGGTCGGACAAGCGTACACACGCTCGGATTTGGTGTGATCGGACCGGGTTGACGGGAAATCTTTCCAGCAGGAGATAAGACTTTGTCCGACGGACAAACCGACGAACACTGTCCGATGGTGCATACACACGGTCTGATTTTTCAACAACCTTGTCCGATCGGACCAAATTGATGAAAAAGTCCGACCGTGTGTATGGGGCTTAACTAGTGTCGGGTGATTGTATATAGTGTCTACCACATTTACCACTGACTAATGCAGAGTTGCAATGCAAGGAGATCAGCTAAAAGTAGTTGGATCTGTATGTGCGTTATCATTAATCGAAATTAGTTGATTTATCGATTTAAAAAAATCGATTAATCGAACACGAACATTTTAATCAGTAACAGCCCTAATTTACACATATCTTTTGTGCTAATAACTTTGGAAAGAAGAAGGGAGTTATAACGGCAATTAAGGAATCAGTTTCTTTCCAGCTATTAGACTTTGTATTAAATGACCAAGGCCGGTATATTATTCTGGTTGCTTCCATAGACAATACTATCTATACGATAGCCAATATTTATGCTCCTAATAAACATCTACAAAAATGTATCATCAATATCCTGAAAAAAGTAAAGAAGATACGGAAAGGTCATCTCATCATTTGCGGAGACTTCAATGCTCCAATGGATCCAAATTTAGACACTACTTAAAGAGACGGCACAAATAGATTGGGCCTGGGCGACATCTTTGCTGCAGAGAATTTGTATGACCCATGGAGATGTTTGAATACTACTGAAAAAGATTATATGTTATTTTCCAACGTACATAAAACATATTCTAGAATTGATTTCTTCATTGCAGACAAATTACTCTTACAAAAAAATTCACAAATTCATAATATTACTTGGTCGGATCACTCCCCAATCACTTTAACTATAGTGACAGGTCAAAAGGCCCTACATCCACCCTTTGGAAGAACAATACATTTCTTTTTTCTCAGGAGAGGTACGTGTCTGCAATGAAGAACAAACTAACAGAATTTTTTGAGCTGAATGATGAAGGGTCCACCTCTACCACAAATAAATGATGTACTCACAAGGCATTTGTTAGAGGTATACTCAACCAAATGGCATCTAGGGATAAAAGGGAAGGTTCAAACTTATTGATACTCTCCTAAAGGACATATATAATCTGGAAAAAGAACACAAAAAATCTCCTAATAATTCTAGCCTAACACAAACACTCAACAATAAAAGGAATGAGCTTAGATCTGTACTATTGACCAAACATGATAAATTCCTCAAAAAGTTGCTTAATTTGGACATTAAAATTTACGCCAACATATTTGCCAATCGCCTACTGGAAATTAGAGCTGCACAATTCTGGCTAAAATGAGAATCACAATTTTTTTTGCTTAGAAGATAGATCACGATTCTCTCACGATTCTCGCTGCGTTTTCGTTTTATTAATTGAAGTGTATTTTTTCCCAAAAAATTTAGTTTGAAAGACCGCTGGGCAAATACAGTGTGGCATAAAATATTGCAGCAGTTGCCATTTTATTCCCTAGGGTCTCTGCTAAAATATATATAATGTTTAGGGGTTCCAAGTAATTTTCTAGCAAAAAATATTGATTTTAACTTAAAGTGTCAGGAAAAGATTTAGACTTTAAATGGTTAAACTTCCTGCATTTACACGTTGTTGAAAAATTGGTAGACTGCCAAGACTTATTTTTTTTACAAACAAGTGTATCCTTTTGATCTAAGAAGGAAGGTTAGTTACAGTGTTTCATATTCTAAACTTGGCAGACTGCCCGGATGTTTTATTTTGACAGATGAGTGAGCAGATAGTCTCTCCACTTGTTATATGAAAGAATTGGCAAACTCAGCAATATAGATCGTCAGAGGGGGTGAATCGAGATCACAATTTTTTAATGATTAATTGTGCAGCTCTACTGGAAATCACCCCCTATTTGATCAATCCAAACCAAGTGGGATTTGTTAAGGGTCGCCAAGCCCGACGGCACGAGAAGGATAATCAATCTGATCAACTATGTGGAAAATGCACGAACGTCTTCTCTGCTCCCTAGGTCTGGATGCAGAGAAGGCATTTGATAGAGTTCATTGGGACTACAGCTCTAAAACCCTGGAGAAATTCGGATTTATGGGATTTATACATGAGGCAATTATGTTACTTTATATGCAACCTTCAGCAAAAGTTTCCACCTCTGGAATGTTATCTAAAAACTTTAATATTACAAATGGTACTAGACAGGGATGTCCACTTTCGCCCATCATCTTTTCTTTGGTAACTGAACCCTTAGCGGAAACAATTAGGACAAACAAAATCATTTCAGGAATAAAAATAGGTAATAGAACACATAAAATTGGGCTATTTGCTGATGACATAATTCTATCATTAACTGATCCCAACAAATCCTTGCATATGGTACAATCAGTACTTGACTCCTTTAGCAGAATTTCCTATTATAAAACTAACAACAGTAAAAGTTTTGTCTTACCTATGAACATATCCGCCAATACGGCTTCTATTCTTAGGGAAAGATTCAATTATAATTGGGACGTGCCTTCACTAACTTACTTAGGAATCAACCTTACATTTCCCACAAAAAAATGACATGCAACCAACTGTCCAGCCCTATTGGAATCGATTTCTAAAAACATTAAAAAATGCACTTATCCCGGATAGGTAAAATTGCAGCATTTAAAATTGCAATTTTACCGAAGATACTATACCTCTTTAGATCCCTACCTATTACAATGCCCTCAAGTTTTTTTAAAGACCTAATTTTTAAAATAAGAAACCTAATTTGGAACGATAAAAAGCCAAGGGTAACATTTTCTGTATTAACGTTCTCTAAAAACAAGGGGGGTATGAACTTACCTGATATGCAAAACTATTACTATGCAACACTCTTAGATCAAATAAAATACTGGTTCACCCCAAATGACGATAAGCTTTGGCTGTCTATTGAAAGAGAACTCACCAAAGGCAATGATTTATTTTCTTTATCAAATCGCTTACACAATGATCCCTAGGGTTATAATTCCTAAACTGATATCCATTAAAGCTACCCTGTTAGCGTGGAAAGTGCTTGTCTCGAAATGTCATTCTTTAGGAAATTTACGAAAGATAGCTATACCACTTAGAACTTTTGAATGTTGAACGGGGTCGTGCCTCATTGCACAATTGGATCAATCAAGGCTTTAACTTCTATGTACATCTCCCTTCAGAACACAAAGCCACAATGAAAAATAAATGAAATAAACTAAATCACCTGAAAATTTTTAGTCCAAATCAAGATCAAGCACCTCACAAACAACAAACCTGGGAAACATAAAAGCATAGCTTTTTTCTACAAGGTGTTTGCTCACTATCCTAAATTTGAGAAAAATCATATGTGTAAATGGGAAAAAGATTTAGGACAATTATTCTCGTGTGTTGGTACAATGCTATAAGAATAAATCAAACTGCCACATCCTGTTTGGAGCATTGGGACAACTGCCAAAAAATATTGAACAGATGGCATATATATCCATCTACATCGCCACTATGCTGGCGATGTAAGGACCAAATTATACCTTATACCATATCTTATGGAGCTGTAAAAAATGTGATCAGCTTCTGGAACTCAATCTCCTCTTTCATTGCCTCTCTTACAGGCAATTTATCCAAACTACCCAGCTACGGCACTCAACCTTGACATTTTTCCACCTCAATACAGAATAAAAGTGGCAAATATTCCTGTAGCAGCAAGACTCACTATCACAAAAATGTGGCAATCAATTGAAGCCCCTAATCTAAGTGATGTCATTCTGAGATTAAAAACCCAAGCATATTATGACCTGCTACTAGCTCTTAAGAATTACAACGTAATTTACTTTAGAAAACATTGGCACTTATGTACCATTTACCCTAAAGCTTCTAAAGTACTGAAAGATCTGTATGCCTATATTTATATGTCCATCATTAGCCAGGTGGTTATATGTATTTCCTGTAGAGGCTCACATTAACTTTATTATCCGTAGGACGTGTTTTATCACTCTGCATATGTTTATTGGAAGACACTTCTTCGGTCTTTTTTAATTATTTAATTACATTTTTAATTATAGCACCAAACCCCCCCCCAAAAAAAACAGCGATTAAAAAAAAAAAAAAAAAACAGTGATTAAATACCACCAAAAGAAAGCTCTATTTGTGTGAAAAAAAATTATTAAAATGTTGTTTGGGTACAGTGTAGCATGACTGGGTAATTGTCATTCAAAGTACAGTATGAGAGCACTGAAAGCTGAAAATGGGTCTGGGCAGGAATAAGTGCCCTGTATTGAAGTGGTTAAACAATTTACCTCAAAAACTAATAACAGCGCAAAAAAATTGATTATTATTTTTTGTCTTTGGAACTGTCAGTTTCCATGGGTTGTATAGCGGGGGAATTGATCTTTGCTTATTTTTTTAATGCAACAAGACATGCATTTTACACAAAAGGGCTGTTCAAGAAAATCTCATATAGTCACATCAAGTTCCAAACATGAAACTGGTTGCTGCAAGATCTGCATTTATTTTGCCAGCGACTACTGTCATAGGGAAAATCCTGAACTTGACAGTAGTTGTCACTGTAACAGGGGATGAGAACAAATTTTCCAAAGAGGACACCTGGTAATAACTGTCAAAGGTGGGCTTTACCCTCAGTTTGTGGAGATTTCATGTAACTTCCTTCAATGTATCAGTGTATCAGTGTGACAGGGTATGTTACATTTTCCCCACGCGATCACTTTATGTGAAAAGCCCACTGACGCTGCGTCAAGTGGTGCTGTTTTCAATAACAACCTGTGATATTCCATATTTTACCATGTGCAGGAAATTTTTTATTTTTTATCCTGCTTTAATAAGCAAGCCTTACTGTATCTACTCCCCTATGTAAAACCTAGCTTAACAAAAATAATATAAAAGCAGCTTTTTGCAAAACCTATTATGGTAATTGTTTATAAGAGGTCCCCTACTTACCAAGAGCAAAAAGCGGTGCTTCAAGTTTTTATTGGGTTGAATACAACCATACTGAGGCCCTTCGTTATATATAGTTCCAGTAGGGTCAAAGAAAGGTACATATCCATCCTTCCCAGTGCAAAGATAGACCTTCTCCAGCTGCAGCTTGTACGCAGAATTGAGGTTCTGGTCAGGATTCCACAGTACTCTTCCATATAGTGTTTGCCCTATAATAATATATTATACATTGAAAATAAAGGAAAAAAGTGGTTTGCACGGTTTGTCATTTAAGTTTAAGGCAAACTGAGAGAAATAGTATGAAACAGTGAAACCATGTAACAAAATGATCACTAAATAAAATGATAAAGGCAGCTGGATTTTTAACCAAATCTCATCTTGGCCCTGATCTCTCCTACCCTCCAAGGGAGGCATTCTTTTACTTTAAAGGACTAACAGGGAGGATTAATAGGTAGAGGGGGTGGGACCAGCTTGATTTACAGGAATAAATAAGATTTGCATATAGTTTAAGTTGCCTTTACCTCTGTCTCTCTGCATGAAAAGTTTGAAATGTTGCTCACTAAAGATAGCCTCTATATATTCACCATTATATGCTTATTTTGACATGTCTAGGTTTCAGACAGGTTCACTTAATTTGGAATCATAAGCTGCATCAGGCTTCCTTTTCTGGGAAGACTTCCTCTCCAATGGCAGTAAACCTCTAAGATAACCTATCATACCAATGGGTTCAAATCAAACATGCCCTACTTAGAAACAAATGAAAATTAAAATATGTAACACATAATGAAACTTTAACTGCTCTGCATGAGTAATATACCTCACGCTGTGCCTATATGGATAGCAGGAGTTCATATTTTTGCACTACATAATTGATGGAGTACTGCATTTTCATTAAAGTGTGATTAATTAATCAAACTCACAAACTTGCTAGATTCAGGGGTTTTGCTAACCAGTTCATTATGTATATGGCTTGTGATGAACCTCTTCTCAGTAAATGTCAAGATAATTGATTGTTGGATATTATATGCTGCATGCAATTTTTGATGAATCCTTCCAACAGCTGATCATGTCATTCTGCTAAAAGTTCTGTATAATCGCCCGTGTGTGTGGCTGAACTGGCTGAGATGTTTGTCCTCTCCTTCACAGAGAGATGTTTAGTCTGAAGATTAATGCCTGATGTTAGCATTTACCTTCATCTCAGAGAATTGTTCCTTTGATTTCAACAAGATGACCTTCTTCACATGGGGCAATTACATGCATGTCCTGTTCAGGGCTCCGTTTTGCTGGCACAGGGATACACGTGTTGCATGCATCCCCATGCCAGCACCCTCACGGATGTCATATTGGGACACAGCAGCTATGTCTGTTGAGTCAGCTGAGTGTCAATAGACAAAAATGGGACTGCTGATATGGGAATGCAGAAAACACCTGTGTATGCCCGTCCTGGCAAAACACAGCCCTGAACTAGACATGCATGTAATTGCCCCAGGTAAACGAGGCCTTACTGGATGTTTCGGATCATGTTTATAGTTTTGATTATACTCATTTGGATCATTTTATTAATGTTGCACAGTGACATGTTAAACATACTACTCACAAAAACCATTGTTGCATATCAGACACTGTTACCTTTGGAAAAGGCCCCTTTATAATCCATCTCAGCCAGGGACATTTCAGTCTTAGTTGGGTCCATCAAGAAGATCTTTTCATTGTTGCACAGTTGGAATTCTGTGTTTAATGAATATACTACCGGCACTGGACGATTCGTTTGCTGGAATGCAATGGGAATAAGAAACCTAAGGACACAAAATTTGAAACGCATTTGTTATTTATGCATACAGTATTATATTTTCTTATTAGATCAGCTCAAAATATAAATTATAACCAAATAGAAAGATTCAGTTTAAAACATTTTCTCCAAAATCCCCATCTTACACATTCCAAAACTACTTTAAAAGATACTTGTATCACATTTAAGTGGCATACTGTATTTTTATAGCCATTTATATAATTAAGATCTAATCACATATATGGTTCTACCCCTATTCTAACATGATTCAATGCATACCATGCTGCCTCTTCTTTGCCAGAATGATGTCAATCTGACATTAAAATCCACACTGAATTGTGTGCACACAATCAGGGACAGTTAATAAACTGTGCACCTGAGAAATTAAAAAGGGAGAGGAAAATGTGAACCCATGATTTACAGCAAAGTTCCTTATGGGGTTACGTTAGGTGTAAATTCAGCCCCAACTTTTTATTTTAATTCTGCAGAGTGAGTAAGTTTTAGAATGCTTTGGCTGTCTTGAGCCTCAATGGGAAGCTTTCACTTTATTTTCTGTCACTGGTACCATACAGAAAATAAAATAAATATCTACAGCAGATGGAAATACATCAACAGGGATGCAGAAAGTGGTAAAAAAAAAAAAACCTAACAAGAAATTCTTATTCCCAAACTAACCAAACCAGAACCTGACAGAATGAAGATTCCCAAATAAAAATTAACAAAGGGACAGACCTTGGAGAATAGCTAGGAGAGGAATAGGTAAAGTGGCCATTTCTAAACAAAAATAACGTTTTATCGGCTAACCTATTTGTCAATAATTCTATGTACAGAACAATAAAGTGACCTGATGTGCAGTTATCAGAGCAGTCCCACTGACTGGTAGCCAGGCTACCAAGGTGTATTTAGGTAGCACAGAGCCAAACTAAGTTACAAGAGAATTTGTCTGGAAGCTGGAGTACATTTTTTACACAGCTATACACTTAAACAATAAAACATTTCCGTGCCATCTTTATGTCGTTTTTAGAACTGTGGGTCAAATAGGCTTGCAGTTTTCAAAGTGAGGTTTTAAAGGGATAGAAAACATCCTTGAATGTCAATCACTGCACCCTCTGCAAAGTGTTCCCAAACTGCTGCATGCGAGAGCTCCCGCCATTTCGGAAGATAATATTTAATCGTGCACTTCCAAGTGGCACAATACTCAGGAAAATGCTAACCTCTGAACGAGGCTCTACAGCTGTGCTATTACAATGTAATAACACACAGTGCTGCATACGGTTTGAAGAATATAAGATTCTTCCAGCAATTTCTATAAAAGAATATTTAAGTAATTCAGATCTGACCTTTCAGGCGCATGGGCTGTGCAGGCCAGAGGTTTATCTCCAGGGTCAATCCAAGGCTGGGTGGGCTGTACTGTGCAAGGGATGAGATAGATGGTATACTCCCCTGAGTAGTCCTTCCTGTAAACAGAGGAAGGGTTAACAGCATGTAACATACAGTTGTAGCTAATTTACATTATCCTATTGTTCTCACCTGCTATATGAGCTGGTTGCTCTCCACAACTGATATGGAGAGTCAAAAGTCTGGGCGCTCCACAAGTGCTGAAGGTCAAACTCAATGCCACCCAGATGATCAGGAGCAATAATACGAGATTTAATTTCTGGCAATGTATGGTGCTCCATAACAAACTGACCTGTCAAAAAATGAAATGTAATTTGCTAAGGATACGTGGACATCAGTTGTGCATTGAAGAAAGAAGATTTTTAAATTTGCATGGGGATATTTACACTGGGGACTGGTTAAATTGTCCAGTGCCCTTTTGCTTGAGGTAGTAATGGCAGCATTAACCATAGAATTTAATAAAGGACTGGGTGATTTTCTTACAACTAATGATATCCACAGTCTTCCAACTAAAAAATACTCTTAAAATGATTTTGTTAACCTATTCATAATATTTAGCAGTATCAGTTCATTCCTAGTTTTAAGTTTTAACTGTAGGTAACCATTAAAGGAACCCCACATTTCCAACTTTTATTTTGTTTTTGTCAATGTAATCATATTGGGTGAATTATTTTCCCATTTAGGGATTGTCCTACTTTTTATACTTGTAGGACTCAGAATGTAATCTTTTAAAATTATTTTCCTTTCTCCATAATCCAGGTCTCTCATCTATTCGCAATGTCATCCATCTGCCCTGCATTATATATTATCCTCCTACCTGTTCTGGAGCTTGCATACTTTTATTTATTTTTTAACAGAAAAGTTTATTAGACAAATCAGCATTACAGTACAAAGCGATGTATTACATTCCGTGGTATACAGGTATAGACAGGAGAAGCCCCCTTCAACCGGCAGTCATCTTTTAGTTAATGTTCCATCAGTGCAGGTGACATAAGTGCCAGTTACATAAAATCATTAGTGCATGTCAGCATTAGTGAAACCTCACGTACATTATGTAGATGTCCGATATTCAATATTCATGTGGGGCGGGGGGGAGGGAGAGGGGATAGGTCAGGGTGGGTAACGGATGGGAGGGTGTGGGAAGGGGGAGGAGGTATGGTGTGTAGATGGGAGGGGGCAAATTTCAACTGGTGTGATCCAAGTCATAATTAGGGGGGGGTCAAGGTCATCAGAGGCGTCCATCCAGGAGGACCAGATTTTATCAAGTTTCCCTGGGCATTGTCTACTTTCATAGGTCAGCTTATAGAGGGGGAGTACCAAGGTCACCTATCTCCTCCACGAGGCAAGAGTAGGGGGGTCTTCTAGTTTCCATCTCAACATAATCTCATGTCTGGCATAGTATAGTGAGAAGGTAAGACAATTTACAATACTTATGCCCCTCTATGTCTTCCAAATGGCTTAGTAATAGAGTTTGAGGGTCAACCTGTAGATTCGATCCAGTCACATTATTCAGCGTAGAGGCCACTGCCGTCCAGTAGGGCTGGAGTTTGGGACAGGACCAGACCATGTGCCAGAAGGTACCAACCTCTTGTTTGCATCTTTGACAGTTAGGGTCTCTTTGAGGGTAAATGCACACCAACCTCTGTGGGGTGAAGTAAGCCCCGTGCAGGAACTTAAATTGTATAAACCTGTCTTTTGTGGCAATCATAGAGGGAATGTATGAGGTTAGATACATCGCCCTCGCCCAAGGATGGGATATCCACCCTCCATTACACTGGAGGTCAATAAACGCTCAATGGAGTCCAATTCCAAATTCAGTGGGACAGGGAATTGGGCCTCTAAGGCGTGCTTTAGCTGCCAGTATCTGAACTGAAAAGAGATCAGAAGTGCATATGTTCGTCTCAGTTCCTGGAAAATCATAAGTCTACCCTCATGAACTATGTGTTTTAAGGTAATGATTCCCTTTTTTTTTCGCCCACAGAGAAGGGTCTGGGTTGCTGTTTAGGTGGGAGAGCATAGGATTACCCCATAGGGGCATATGTGGGAAGATGTGGTTGGGCTTCCCATAATTCTTCCTTGCCTCTTGCCAGACCCTCATCTGCATACAGAGACAGCTTTTCCTACCTGTAGTCCCTTAACCATAGGGTCTGCTCTCAGCAATATAGCCAGGGGCTCCATTGTGAGGGCAAATAAGCCCGGAGAGAGGGGGCATCCTTGTCTTGTGCCCTGAGCTAACTGAAACTTCCCTGAGAGGCAGCCGTTAGTAGCGGATTCTAGCTGAGGGACTGTGACATGCGGAGCCAGTTTGTGAATCCTGGGCCAAACCCGAATCGCGAGAGCACCATAGGTAACCCCACTCGTCGGAGTCAAAAGCCTTCTCCGCGTCGAGTGAGGCCACCACCCCCGTTGTCCCCCCCATCCGCCCTGTCTATATGAGTGAGAAGGCATCTGATATTGATATCTGTGCCTCTTCCCGGCATGAAGCACATTTGGTCACTGTGGACAAGGGCAGTTTAGTCTATTAGGCAATATTTTGGCCAATATTTTCACATCCACATTTAGCAGGGATATGGGGTGGTACGAGGAACATAAGGTGGGGTCTTTTCCCGGCTTGGGGATCACGACTATGATCGCTTCGCTCATGGTGTCAGGAAGTTTCTCGAGGCACATCGACACAGAGAATAGAGTATGGAGTCTATCAGCGAGCTCTGCAGCGTACTGCTTGTAGAACTCCACCGGGATTCCGTTGGGCCCCAGTGTTTTTTCCGCCTGCATGGATTTAAGCACCTGGAGAATCTGCAAGACCGTGATAGGGGTGACTAGCTTGTTACGGTATGTTTCCGTAAGGGTCGGTACGTCAATGTCAGCCAAGTATGTCGCCAGGTCTTCTTTACTGTAGTCTGACCTAGAGGTATAGAGGGATTTGTAGAATTCTGCAAAACAGTGATTAATCCCATCTGGGGTATGAGTCAACTGTCCTGAGGGGTCCCTGATATGTGAGATACTCATCCCCCCTGCCTGTTCTCTGGAGAGCCAGGCCGGTAGTTTCCCCGACCTCTCCCCCTGCTCAAAGATCCATTGGGACTGTACTAGCATTTTCTTCTGGTTAAGAGAGGTGCGGAGGCAGATAACCTCCTTAGTCAAGAGCTGCAGTTGCGAATAGTGTCTCCACCTCCAGACATCTGTCAGGCCGTAGGTGTCAGCCCATTCAGCCAGCCCAGGGCAGTGGTATCCCGCAGACGTCAGTCTGTCCATGTCCGGGCCAGGTACTAGATTGAAGTCTCCCAGGATGAGAACGTGCATACTTTTATTAGTCCCAATCTAATGTTGGGATGTAAATTGAAAAGCAAATGCTGGGGAGGGGTAGAAGGGTATGACTGTGAGCAGACAGAATTGCTGGATTCATACCTTTCTTTACAAGATTTAACGTGTTTTCATGTACATTATCGATGATGGTGCATTTTTATTGTCCTCAACAAGCCCTATAATGCTCATCGATGTATCACATAGATATGAACTTGCATCATTTAAAACAATGGCCAACCTTTGCATGCACTGAGATGCATTAAAACACAGGAAATAAAATACATAGGTAAAATGGACTTTAAGGTCAGTTTGTGTCATTATGGAGAAGAGCAGACAAGACACATGGAGGATGACTGTTGAAAATCTTATACTAAATAAATTGGAGCTGTGTTCACTTTGCATACCCAATGACATGCAGATTAAATATATGTACAATAATTTTCTTTTCACATGATTAGATATTTAAAGTGGATCTTCACTCTATTAGGTGAACATTCTCAATTAATTTAGTGAATCAGTCTCCTCTTGAAGGCACAACAAACCTGTATTCTCTCATACATTCCCTAGTGTCCTGATTATGCACACCATTGTATTTACAGCTCCGCAGTCCCCTCTTTATCTATAGATATTGTGGAGAAATTCATCTTCAAAGTTCTCACAGAAATGTTTGTTTTTTCCCCTATTACCGTACTTTCTATTACACCAGAATCTTACAGAAGGCATTTCTAAGCAGCTAGAAATCATAAAACCAGCTTTTGAGTGTTTGTGGTGATCATTAAAAACTCATTTTACAGTACATGCAACTAGAGGTAAGCAAATGCTTGTTTTAAAGCTCTTTTGAAATTGTTTAGAATATGTAAATAATTTAAAGTATAACTAAATTATAAAAACAAAAGAATAGAGTGGAGAGGGATTGGAACACGTCAGGTTTCTATTGATGTCTGTGCCCCCATTAGGGACGTTCACCCTCTCTATTTGTCCTGTTTATCGTTATCGTTGAAAGTGAAAGTAAAAAAAAACTTTCAATTTTGGGTTGTCTCCAAAATAGTAAGAGGTGAAATCTTCCAGTGGGGACTCTAGTCCAGGTGACTCTGGTGACAACTAGGGGTTCCCTGACTTTGAAAGGATTTTCTCTCACTTACTGTGTTAATTATGGGACAGGAAGTGATGAGAAATCTCCCCAGTCCCCAATGAGACAAAGATGGTATGACCTTCCATTACTCTATCCAAAATGAAAAAAAAAAGAGCTTTAGTTCTGCTTTAATGTCCATGGTCTGGGTAATTTAATGTTGATAAAACATTTGAGCTTAGATGCTCAATTCACAAAGCTTTGACTCAAGCACAAGGATTTTTTTTTTTTTAGTCATGTGATTGTAATTTTCAAATCTCATTGAAAATAACTGTAAATTCTTTAGAACAGAATCCTTATGTTATGTTAGCTTTGAAAATTGACCTTGATGAGATTTACATTAGTATGAGTGTTACCTCTGAATTTGGCATGAGTTTTGAACTCTATCACCAGACGTCCATCTTCACGAATATATATGCGAATGATCTGGAGCCTAGCGGACAGAACACTGTCTGTCTGTATACCTGTAAGGTAAAACAAATACTCATTGTCAATATTTTACAGACTGGAAAATTTTATGATTTCTGGCAAGATCCCCAGTTCACTTTTTGGCACAGTAAACTGTTGAATTCAGTGATTTCCAATTATTCTTTATTAATGTTCACACTCTTTTCCAAAGTGCAATCACTGCAAAAAAGAGTGTTTCACCACGTCAGGCCAGTGTGTTGCTGCCACATCCCTAATATTGGTAAATGAACATTCACAGCACATTTACCAATATCTTCATGGCATTCACCCTTTACTGCCAACAAATAGCAGAAAATTTTCCCAGTACTTCTATAAAGACCCATGTGTGTATTATGAACACTACGGCTAAACACAAATACTGCATTGCTAATAACCTGATTTGTGTTTTAAAATAGTCAATGTCTATATTAATATTCCTTTATAGTGAAAATAAATCTTACCAGTTCTCCAGAGGACTGTGTCATAGAAGAAGGAGAATTCCATCTCTGTGTGGTGCTCCAGTGATGCCCATCCTCTGGGTGCAGTCACATATATGTACGATACGTAGAGTGGTACATGAACAGTTAAAAAGGACTGGGCCGAGTCTCTCACCTTTAAAGGATTATGAATAAAGATAATCGTTGCATTAAACATACAATATTCTAATGTTAGAACTTACTTGTGGCAGTGGTTAGCAGAGTAGCAGAAGGAAAGTGCAAATCCATATTGTTTAGTTCCATATCATCTTAGCATCACAAAAGCTGAAGAAACGACTCCTAAAACCATACTTAATTTTATTGCGTAGGGTCTTAGCATAAATGTTAATGTGGACCCAACATCAGAAATATATATTTTTAAATTTAACCACTTCAGCCCCGGACCAATTGTCAGCTTAAGGACCAGAGGTCTTTTTTCAATTTCGCACTGCACTACTTTAACTGGTAATTGTGCGGTCATGCAATTTTGTAACGAAACGAAATTTGCGTCCTTTTCTTCCCACAAATAGAGCTTTCTTTTGATGGTATTTGATTGCCTCTGTGATTTTTATTTTTTGCGATATAAACGGAAAAAAAGCGAAAATTTTGAAAAAAAAAAAGAGATTTTCTACTTTTTGTTATAAAAAAAAAATCTAATAAACTCAATTTTAGTCAAACATTTGGGCCAAAATGTATTCAGCCACATGTCTTTAGTAAAAAAAATGCCAATAAGCGTATATTTATTGGTTTGCGCAAAAGTTATAGCGTCTACAAACTAGAGTACATTTTCTGGAATTTACACCGCTTTTAATTTATGACTGCCTATTTCATTTCTTGAGGTGCTAAAATGGCAGAGAAGTACAAAACCCCCCCAAATGACCCCATTTTGGAAAGTAGACACCCCAAGCTATTTGCTGAGAGGCATGTTGAGCCCATTGAATATTTTTTTTTTTAGTCCCAAGTGATTGAATAAAGACAAAAATAAAAAATAATTTTTTTTTTCTTCAAAAAGTTGTCACTAAATGATATATTGCTCACACATGCCATAGTTATATGTGGAATTGCACCCCAAAATACATTTTGCTGCTTCTCCTGAGTATGGGGATACCACATGTGTGGGACTTTTTGGGAGCCTAGCCGCGTACGGGGCCCCGAAACCCAAGCACCGCCTTCAGGATTTCTAAGGGTGCAAATTTTTGATTTCACTCCTCACTACCTATCACAGTTTCGAAGGCCATAAAATGCCAAAATAGCACAAAACCCCCCCAAATGACCCCATTTTGGAAAGTAGACACCCCAAGCTATTTGTTGAGAGGCATGGTGAGTATTTTACAGCTCTCATTTGTTTTTGAAAATGAAGAAAGTAAAGAAAAAAAATTTTTTTTTTTTTTTTTTCAATTTTCAAAACTTTGTGACAAAAAGCGACATCTGCAAAATACTCACAATACCTCTCAGCAAATAGCTTGGGGTGTCTACTTTCCAAAATGGGGTCATTTTGGGGGGTTTTATGCCATCTGGGCATTCCATGGCCTCCGAAACTGTGATTGGCAGTGAGAAGTGAAATAAAAAAATTACTCCCTTAGAAAGCCTGAAGGCGGTGCTTGGTTTTTGGGGTTCCGTACGCAGCTAGGCTCCCAAAAAGTCCCACACATGTGGTATCCCCGTACTCAGGAGAAGCAACAGAATGTATTTTGGGGTGTATTTCCACATATGCCCATGACATGTTTGAGCAATATATCATTTAGTGACAACTTTTTGTAAAAAAAATATATATATTTTTTTTTTTTTCATTATTCAATCTCTTGGGACAAAAAAAAAAAATATTTAATGGGCTCAACATTGCTCTCAGCAAATAGCTTGGGGTGTCTACTTTCCAAAATGGGGTCATTTGGGGGGGGTTTGAACTGTCCTGGCATTTTATGCACAACATTTAGAAGCCTATGTCACACGTCACCCACTCTTCTAACCACTTGAAGACAAAGCCCTTTCTGACACTTTTTGTTTACATGAAAACATATTTTTTTTTTGCAAGAAAATTACGTTGAACCCCCAAACACTATATATATTGTTAAAGCAAAGGCCCTACAGATTAAAATGGTGGGTGTTGCATTTTTTTTTTCCACACAGTATTTGCGCAGCGATTTTTCAAACGCATTTTTTGTGGAAAAAATACACTTTTTTTTATTTTAATGCACTAAAACACACTATATTGCTCAAATTTTTGATGAAATAAAAAATATGATCTTAGGCCGAGTACATGGATACCAAACACGACATGCTTTAAAATTGCGCACAAACACGCAGTGGCGACAAACTACATACATTTTTAAAAGCCTTTAAAAGCCTTTACATGATACCACATTAGATTCACGGAGGAGGTCTACTGCTAAAATTACTGCCCTCGATCTGACCTTCGCGGTGATACCTCACATGCATGCTGCAATTGCTGTTTACATATGACGCCAGACCAACGCTTGTGTACGCCTTTGCGCAAGAGAAGGGGGGGCAGGGGTGCTTTTTTTTTTTTTTTTTTTAGTTTTTTTTTTATTTATTTAGCTTTTTTATTCTATTTTTAAACTGTTCCTTCCATTTTTTTTCTTTGTTATGATTTTTATTGTTATCTCAGGGAATGTAAATATCCCCTATGATAGCAATAGGCAGTGACAGGTACTCTTTTTTTGAAAAAATTGGGGTCTATTAGACCCTAGATCTTTCCTCTGCCCTCAAAGCATCTGACCACACCAAGATTGGTGTGATAAAATGCTTTCCCAATTTCCCAATGGCGCGGTTTATATCCGGGAGGGGGGACATTCCCTCCTACTGCTTGTAAAAGCAGTCTAGAGGCTAATTACCCGCTAGAATTGCTTTTACATGAAAGCCGATCACTGGCTGAAAAGAATGATACCAAGATGATACCTAAACCTGCAGGCATCATTCTGGTATAACCATTCAAAGTCCAGCAACATACTGGACATATATTGTAATCTTTTTTTTTTTTTCATGCAGCCTCTTGGCTGAACGAAAAAAAGAGATTGATTGGTGGGTATGCCCACCATTAGAATACCTCCCTTCATCCACCCACTTCTAATGATGGGCATACATGCACCATTTATATATGCCGATGCATGGGGGCATCCTCCCGCAAAAGTTATGCCGTGTACACACGGTCGGAATTTCGACCGTATGTACGTGGCATTAGGAGCCAATCGCTCCTCCCCGCCCCCTGCTGCCCCCATGCTTCGGCATATATGCTCTTTTTTTTTAACTGTGGTGGTGAAATCACCTCCTACAGCGTTGGAGTCGCGGCTTTATGTATCGTGGGAGCAAACGCTGTTGCTGTCAAGATAAATAAATCCGCGCTGCAACTGAATGGCGCACCTGAAAACAAAAAAATGCTTAACACTAAAACACAGTAAACAAAATTACATACCTGAAAAGCAAGCATGATAAAACATGATAAAACATAATAAAACATTGCAGAATAGAATGGAGTAAAAAAAGAGCAACAATAGAGAGAGAGAGAGAACAATAAAAACGACAACTATTTTTGTTTTTTTTATTTTTTTTTGAGATTCACAGGTAAAAAAGCTCCTGACTGTTAGCGACTGAATCAAAACGCTACCACAAAAAAAATGTTAGCGATCGCAGGGATCAGGCCTGACTCTGCGAACACTGCAGTTATGTGTGCTTAGTGTTTTGTAAGTGACAGTGATCGATCGATACTGCACTTGGGTGGGCTGGGCTGGGCGGAGGGGGAAAACGCAGGTGCTAGCAGGTATCTGGGCTGATCCCGCTAACAATGCGTTTTTTTGGAACCCTAAACTGCTGGGACGCTAGTATAGATCTGATCAGATCAGATATTGATCTGTTCAGATACTATACCACTAAGGGAGGTGTATGCTTTGCGCGTGGGTGTTTGCGGTACTGGCACTAACCTGGGGCGACGCAGACCTTATTTGACCCTAAAACCTAATTGATATCACCCGCCGGGCGATCAGGGGGTTAAACCGTTATTGGGTAATAAATGGCGGGTGCCCTGACAGTATAAAAAACAAGCTAACTAACCAGCGTCACCCGTAACAGTAATACAAAAAAAAACTGGTTACCTAGCGACACTAATGCAGGGATCAGAAAAACGATCGCTTAGTGACACTGGCAAAAGGGGTGAAAGGGTTAACTAGGGGCAATCAGGGGGTTAAACCTTTATTAGGTAATATATGGGGGTACCTGACGCTATATAAAAAACCTGACGGGGAACCTAAATAACGAAATAACTAACTGGCTAACCAGCGTCACCAGTGACATTTTATACGGTGATCACTGGTGAAAGGGTTAACTCTAGGGGCAATCAGGGGGTTAAAACCTTTATTTAGGTTGTAATATGGGGGTACCTGACCTATAAACCTATTTATGAACCTATATAAACATGGCGGTTAACCTAAAAAAAAAAACTGGTTACCTAGCGACACTAATGCAGCGATCAGAAAAACGATCGCTTAGTGACACTGGCAAAAGGGGGGTGAAAGGGTTAACTAGGGGCAATCAGGGGGTTAAACCTTTATTAGGTAATATATGGGGGTACCTGACGCTATATAAAAACCTGACGGGGAACCTAAATAACGAAATAACTAACTGGCTAACCAGCGTCACCAGTGACAGTTATACGGTGATTACTGGTGAAAGGGTTAACTCTAGGGGCAATCAGGGGGTTAAAACCTTTATTTAGGTTGTAATATGGGGGTACCTGACCTATAAAACTATTTATGAACCTATATAAAACATGGCGGTTAAAATAAAAAAAAAATGGTTACCTAGCGACACAATGCAGCGATCAGAAAAACGATCGCTTAGTGACACTGGCAAAAGGGGGTGAAGGGGTTAACTAGGGGCAATCAGGGGGTTAAACCTTTATTAGGGGGGGGTAGGGGGCTACCTAGGACCTAAAACTAACTGCCCTGACAGTTATTACAGTCACACTGACACTAAATGCAGTGATCAGTAAATAAATGATCACTGCAATTAGTGACACTGTGACTGGGGGGGGAGGGGGTGATCTGGGGGGTGATCAGGGGGTGACAGGGGGGTGTTTTGTGTGCCTAACTGTACTGGTGTCAGTGTAGTGTTGTGCACTAACCTTAACATGTTCGCCGCTCGGCGTCTCCGGTCACATAGACCGCGCACCGAGCGTGACATCACTTCCGCCTTCCTGTCTATACAATAGACAGGAAGGGGAAGCTTTTCATTCGCCAGGAGCGATCGCGAGGGGGTGGCCAGAAACCACTGGCCGTCCCCTCGTCCCGGATCGCTCCTGAAGCGATGCCGACCGTCCCCGCCGGCGGAGGGGGGTCCGATCGGACCCCCCAACCGCCTAAAGAATGGCACGTACAGGTACGTGGTTCTGCCTGTACGTGCCATTCTGCCGACGTATATCTACATGGGGCGGTCGGCAAGTGGTTAAGTGCATGCTAAGTAATGTGTCAGGGGTTTATATGTTTACATTGCATTGTGTTAGCATATGTTGCACTGACGTGTTGTGTTAGGGCACCCTATTACTTTGAATAGGATTCCAATGAACCATAATGCATTCAAAATAAATGATGTACTGCCGCCCTTTGCACATTTTACTATGCTTTACTGCAATGCTGAGGTGTGAATGGGCCATTAGTAAATTACTTGATTGTAATTATTACCTGTCACTCCATAGTGTAATAGATTTCACTGGGTGGAGAGCCCCCCCACCCTCTGTGGCTACATAAAGCCATTCATAGAGGCACTCCCCATCTCAGTACAATCACATTTACACTGTTTAAAATATATAAAGCATAAACTGGGTAGTGGGAGGTGGAGGAACCCCACTAACATTCCAAACCTGAACACAAATAAGACTTTTCACTAGGACGACATCAGAAATAATATCTTTTAATATATGCTTGCTTTTCTGGACACACTGTGCATCCCTAGTGTATACTGCTGTACATACGTACAATAATACGACAGAACAGTACCTGAAAGTCAGCTGTTACAGCACCACCACAGACGTCAATAAGTTCAGTCATGTCATAATATGCATCAAAGGTCCAAATGCAGCTCTTCAGGTTCAGGTGTTTGTATAGTTGCACAGTCTTTGGCTCTCTCACATTAGGATCAAACTGGTATGGTCGGTCATAACCAGGACCCACAGCGATGCTGTCATATGTCACCTCATCTAAGAATCCTGCCTCTGAAAACATAAAAATAATTATGCATCAAAAATAAAAGCGTTGTTACCTGTTATTATTGACTGTTATTATATGGCAAAGTATTAATCATGCTATATGTAGAAATGATGGCAGAGAATATAATCTACATATACTACTTAATATTTATTTATAACCCGGTGCAGAGGTACCTGAAATAATGACATACTAATGCTCTGTACACACGGTCGGACATTCCGACGACAAAATCCGTCAGATTTTTTCTGACGGATTTTGGGCCAAACTTGTCTTGCATACACACGGTCGCACAAAGTTGTCGGAAAATCCGATTGTTCTGAACGAGGTAACGTCAAACACATACGTCGGGACTATAAACGGACCAGTAGCCAATAGCTTTCATCTCTTAAATTATTCTGAGCATGCGTGGCACTTTGTCCGTCGGAATTGTCTACACACGATCAGAATTTAAACGATCGGATTTTGTTGTCGGAAAATTTTAGGTCCAGCTCTTAAACTTTGTGTGTCACAAATTCCGACAGAAAAAGTCCGATGGAGCCCACACACGATCAGATTTTCCGACAACACGATCCGATTGCATATTTTCCGTCGGAAAGTCTGACCGTGTGTACAGGGCATAAGAGTGATAAAAAACATTGTTGACTATGAATTACTGTATATAGTTGCCTGTGGTAGACTGTCACACAAAGGGAGGTCACATGGTATATAACAGAGTGAGAAACAAACATATTGTATTTGATAAGGGACCTGAATATCTCTTCCTTAAAGTGGAGTTCCACCCTAAAAACAAAAAGTAATTTATGTGCATAAAAAATAAAAAAACATTTGGAGAATTTTTTTAAAAATGCCTGTTGCTAGGGGGTCCCTCGTAGTCTGCCTCCTTCAGCGCTTGGGCTCTTGACGTCACTTCCCTCGGTGCAGGAAGGGAGATCAGCTCTGCCCCCTCCTGCTTGTCAATCATCTGGGAAACGTCACAGGTCCAAGATGATTACGCGGCCAATCACAGCGCACGGCGCAGCTCGCGCATGCGCAGTGGGTGCCCGGATGTGAAGCCACAGCCAGGCATCCACAGTTACAATGCCGGCGCCGCCGAGCGGAGGGGTAGATGAGCTGTGCTTCAATTCCCTGCATCGCCGCACCCTGGGACAGGTAAGTGTCCGATTATTTAAAGTAAGCAGCTGCAGTGTTCCGAATTCCAAATTCCGTGTTCTGAATTCCGAATTCCGTGTTTCGAGGTCCAAATTCCAAATTCTGAGTTCAGAATTCCAAATTCCATGTTTCGAATTCCAAATTCAGTATTTTAGTGTTCTGAATCCCAAATTCTGTGTTCTGAATCCCAAATTCCCGTGTTCCAAATTCCATGTTTAGAGTTTTAAATTCCGTGTTCTGAATTCTGTATTCCAAATCCTGAATTCCAAATCTGTGTTCTAAGTTTCAAATTTTGTGTTCCAAATTCCGTGTTTTTTCTGAATTACGTGTTACGAATTCGGTGTTCTGAGTTACAAATTCGGTGTTCTGTGTTCCAAATTCCGTGTTCTGTGTTCCAAATTACGTGTTACGAATTGCAAATTCCGTGTTCCGAACTCCAAATTCCGTGTTTTCCGAATTCCAAATTCCGGGTTTTCCGAATTCCAAATTCCGTGTTCTGAATTCCGAATTTCGTGTTTCGAGTTCCAAATTCCAAATTCTGAGTTCAGAATTCCAAATTCCATGTTTCGAATTCCAAATTCAGTATTTTAGTGTTCTGAATCCCAAATTCCCGTGTTCCAAATTCCATGTTTAGAATTTTAAATTCCATGTTTAGAATTTTAAATTCCATGTTTAGAAATTTAAATTCCATGTTTAGAATTTTAAATTCCATGTTTAGAATTTTAAATTCCGTGTTCTGAATTCTGTATTCCAAATCCCGAATTCCAAATCTGTGTTCAAAGTTCCAAATTTTGTGTTCCAAATTCCGTGTTCAGAGTTCCAAGTTCTGTGTTCAGAGTTCCAAATACCGAGTTCCAAATTCTGTGTTCCAATTTCCAAATTCCGTGTTCCAATTTCCAAATTAGGTGTTCCAATTTCCAAATTACGTGTTCCAATTTCCAAATTACGTGTTTTCCGATCTCCAAATTACGTGTTTTCCGATCTCCAAATTACGTGTTCCGATCTCCAAATTACGTGTTCCGATCTCCAAATTACGTTTTTTCTGAATTACGTGTTACGAATTCGGTGTTCTGAGTTCCAAATTCCGTGTTCTGTGTTCCAAATTCCGAGTTTCGTGTTCCAAATTCCGAGTTTCGTGTTCCAAATTCTGTGTTAAAAGTTCCAAATTCCGTGTTCCCAGTTCCAAATTCCGTGTTCCCAGTTCCAAATGCTGTGTTCTGAATTCCAAATGCAGTGTTCTAAATTCCAAATGCAGTGTTCTGAATTCCAAATGCAGTGTTCTGAATTCCAAATGCAGTGTTCTGAATTCCAAATGCCGTGCGATGAAGTCCGATGGAGCCCACACACGATCAGATTTTCCAACAACACGATCCGATCGCACATTTTCCGTCGGAAAGTCTGACCGTGTGTACAGGGCATAAGAGTGATAAACATTGTTGACTATGAATTACTGTATATAGTTGCCTGTGGTAGACTGTCACACAAAGGGAGGTCACATGGTATATAACAGAGTGAGAAACAAACATATTGTATTTGATAAGGGACCTGAATATCTCTGCCTTAAAGTGGAGTTCCACCCCAAAAAAAAAAATTAATTTATGTGCATAAAAAAAAAAAACATTTGGAGAATTTTTAAAAAAATGCCTGTTGCTAGGGGGTCCCTCGTAGTCTGCCTCCTTCAGCGCTTGGGCTCTTGACGTCACTTCCCTCGGCGCAGGAAGGGAGATCAGCTCTGCCCCACTCCTTCTTGTCAATCATCTGGGACACGTCACAGGTCTCAGATGATTACGCGGCCAATCACATGCGCAGTGGGTGCCCGGATGTGAAGCCACAGCCGGGCGTCCACAGTTACAATGCCGGCGCCTCCGAGCGGAGGGGTAGACGAGCTGTGCTTCAATTCCCTCCATCGCCGCACCCTGGGACAGGTAAGTGTCCGATTATTTAAAGTAAGCAGCTGCAGTGTTCCGAATTCCAAATTCCGTGTTCCGAATTCCAAATTCCGTGTTCCAAATTCCGTGTTTTCCGAATTCCAAATTCCGTGTTTTCCGAATTCCAAAATCCGTGTTTTCCGAATTCCAAATTCCGTGTTTTCCGAATTCCAAATTCCGTGTTTCGAGTTCCAAATTCCAAATTCTGAGTTCAGAATTCCAAATTCCATGTTTCGAATTCCAAATTCAGTATTTTAGTGTTCTGAATCCCAAATTCTGTGTTCTGAATCCCAAATTCCCGTGTTCCAAATTCCATGTTTAAATTTTAAATTCCGTGTTCTGAATTCTGTATTCCAAATCCCGAATTCCAAATCTGTGTTCCAAGTTCCAAATTTTGTGTTCCAAATTCCGTGTTTTTTCTGAATTCCGTGTTACGAATTCCGTGTTCTGAGTTCCAAATTCCGTGTTCCAAATTCCGTGTTCTGTGTTCCAAATTCCATGTTCTGTGTTCCAAATTCCGTGTTCTGTGTTCCAAATTCCGAGTTTCGTGTTCCAAATTCTGAATTCCAAATTCTGTGTTCCGAATTCCAATTTTTTTTTCTGAATTCCAAATTCCGTGTTCCGAACAACCAATTCTGTGTTCCAAATTCAAAATTCTGTGTTCCGAGTTCCAAATTCCATGATCCAGTTCCAAATTCCGTGTTAAAAGTTCCAAATTCTGTGTTCCGAGTTCAAATTCCGTGTTCTGAATTCCAAATGCTGTGTTCTGAATTCCAAATGCTGTGTTCTGAATTCCAAATGCAGTGTTCTGAATTCCAAATGCAGTGTTCTGAATTCCAAATGCAGTGTTCTGAATTCCAAATGCAGTGTTCTGAATTCCAAATGCTGTGTTCTGAATTCCAAATGACGTGTTCTGAATTCCAAATGCCGTGTTCTGAATTCCAAATGCCATGTTCTGAATTCCAAATGCCGTGTTCTGAATTCCAAATGCCGTGTTCTGAATTCCAAATGCCGTGTTCCGAATTCCAAATTCTGAGTTCCAAATTCCATGTTTCGAATTCCATGTTCTGAATTCAAAATTCCGTGTTCTGAATTCAAAATTCTGCGTTTCGTGTTCCAAATTCCATGTTTCGAATTCCAAATGCCGTGTTCCGAATTCTATATTCCTTGTTCCGTATTCTGAATTCCGAGTTACGAATTCCGTGTTACGAATTCCGTGTTACGAATTCCAAATTTTGTGTTCCAAATTCCCAGTACCAAATTCCAAGATTAATTCCTCGATTAATTGATTAATTTTTTTGATCGATCAAAATTATTTTGATCGGTACTCACCTCTCTGCCCACTTCCGGGTCTTCAGGGAGTTCCATCGGAGATCCGGTGACGTCACAGACATCGACGACACCGGACTCCTCCCCCCTTCCCCAAGTGCCTCCGTCTGCTAACGAAGGGAAGGGGGAGGAGTCCGGTGACGTTGAAGTTCTGATTGAACGTAACGCGTACGGGGGAGGAGCTACGCATGATAAATCTTATACTTAAGCGGTGAGCACTTAGATCTTTTCTTTCTACCCATGACCTGGTATCCTTGCTGAGATCTAAGGAGACGTGAGAGAAGTTTATGGTCCGTGTTAACCCTTTTGATACCCGCTTACATGACCATCTGTTTGTACAGGGGTTCATGCCATAAGGTGAGAGTGACTAGTTAGACCGGAGGTGGCGGGATTGTCACGCTACTGTGGAAAAAAAAATACTTACATCAGTGCTACAGTTTAAATTTAAAATTTATTTGTGTGAACTGTGAAGTTAAGTCATAGATTGTGGAAACTAACTAGTGTCGGGTGATTGTATATAGTGTATACCACATTTACCACTGACTAATGCAGAGTTGCAATGCAAGGAGATCAGCTAAAAGTAGTTGGATCTGTATGTGCGTTATAATTAATCAAAATTAGTCGATTAATCGTTTAAAAAAAATTGATTAATCAAACACGAAAATTTTAATCAGTAACAGCCCTAGTTAATATGCAAGTTATTTTCATAAAAAGTGTTTGGGGACCTGGGTCCTGCCCCAGGGGACATGTATCAGTGCAAAAAAAAAAGTTTCAAAAACGGCTGTTTTTTTGGGAGCAGTGATTTTAATGATGCTTAAAGTGAAACAATAAAAGTGAAATATTCCTTTAAATTTAGTACCTGGTGTCTATAATATGCATGTAAAGTGGAGCATTTTTCCCTTGTTTAGAACAGTCCCTGCACAAAAGGACATTTCACAAATTCAGTGTCCTCAACACTTTTCTCCATATCATCTTCAAGTAGATTAGGAAGTTACCCTTTTATTTCCTGAAGAGTGTCCAGTGGACAGAGGAAGTGAAGCCTTTCTGGTCTATGGAAACCGAAGGTTCCAGAAGCACGGAAAGTTTTATTAAAACATTCAGACATATTGGAAGAGAAGTCTGCTTTTGTCAGTTGGACTGAATGGTGCACACCTACGAAGGGACTAGAGTTAAATGTGGGGAGCATCAAAACAGGACATTGCTCTGGGACAAGGGAATCGTTATCACTCCAAGCAGTGTTCTGAGATTCCTGTAGGTCATCTGCAGGACATATGCTATTCGGACATTTTTGGAGGCATTTCACTAACTGCATCATCCTCCTGAGACTAAGGAAGCAAAGAAAATGGCAATTTTTTATTTCTCTAGCTGAAGTGTTAGAGGAAAAATAGCAGGAGGTACCACAATAAAGTGAATACCTGTCACCTACAAAACTACGTTGTGTGATAAGCACTGCAGCTTGTCTTATTAAAAGCCAGGAACAGGTGCCAATATACAGGGAAACCCTGTTTTACCTTATCTACAATGCTGAGCCAGGCTTCATCCATACTTCGTAGGCATACCTCTGAAGAGTCTGGGAACTCTAGGGACTGGGAACTGTAGAAATAGACCATGGCGCTGGACCTGTATAAAACCCTGAGGCTAAGTACACACGTCACAGCAATGGGTGGGGTTTTATGAGTGCACACTAGGGGCGGCATATAAGATTGCCTGCATATAACCCATGGTCTATAAATACCTGTCTTCTGTACAGTCCTGTCTACTGTACAGTATGATTAAAATATATAAATTCATTCTCTTTTATCCTATGTTTTTAGAATGTTATTTCTCTGGCTTTGAAACTAAAGTGCATACAATACCTGAAATGCCTCTCAAGTCACGGATGGTAACAAGGTTGGAGCACACATGCTGATGGCGATACACAGACTCAGAGAGAAGAAAGTGCAGGTTATGCAGAGGCATAGTAGAGATGAGAGGTAACATGCCATCTTGGTGTGGTATCTGCACTGAGATATGAATTCTAATGGGAAAAAAATAATGCACAGTAAAGATCTAGAATTAAGTCCAATGATGCCTTTCTTTAACTGTAACTGCATATGTTGTAATATTTTATTTTGAGTTGATTTCATTTTATTATAAAATTAAAGGAGCGTATGACATACCTGTTGGGATGTTCTTTATGTTTGACATCCAAATATTTCAAAGTAGCTATAAAAGACTGGGCCTGGAATCCTCTAGCCGTGCCTGCTACTACTGGTGTATGGCAGATGGCACTGTCAGTTCCTATACTCATAATATTGCTTCTCAGTGGTGTGCCCACATGTCCAGCTTTATCCACAGCTTTGGCTACACAGCGTACATGAAAACGCCTGCTGAAATAAATGCTATCCAGCACCTTGGGAGGTCAAATAAGTCAGAATCACTTTTAAATACTGCATCCATTAAGGCAAACATCATCATATAATTAAAATAATTGAATCAAGTATTGTATACATTTATGAACAAGTACAGTACTATTGCCATACTTGTTGCATGTCAGTTAAATGAGGAAAACAATAAATGCTGATGGGTGTAAAGAGGATAGTAATAAAAAGTAAAGTAGTGCCTACAGGTGTGGACTGGCAATTTGCCAACTCTTGCATTAGCCAGGGGAAGAGGAGATGAGATATTTCTGGGAGTATATAGGCAAATGAGAACTTCTAAAGTTGATTCAGTGTTGCTTCATTCTTCACTTGGTCCCCGATACATCTCTGAGTTAGTAAGGGGTGCCAGTACATGAACACTGATGGAACATTGGACTTAAGAAAAGTTGAACTGTGTGCTTAACTTGCCAAGATTCTTTTTTGTGCCTAGATACTAAGTACTTACTGTATCTGTGCACCTTTGGTGAGGGAGATAACAGCAGCCAGTTGTGTAAATGGCCATGGCTGTACCTATTATGTATTACTTTACCTACACCTATTTTATTAATTAACAAACAGCAGCAACCAAATCATAAATTAAACAATAAACACAAAATGTGAACACTATTTGCTTTCTAATGCGATTCTCCTACATTGTGATTGAATTTGCTGTGAATTCACACCACATGAGCCTGGGTTCACACTAGATGCGGTTTGAATTCACAGCAAATTTGGCACTGCGTCTAAATCGCAACTCGTCCATGCGAACCGATTGTGAAGTGTAAGTTAAGTTAACAACACCCCGCAACCAGTTTGCAAAATGCACCGCGATTTGCAGAATCAGATGGCATGGGTATGAACACCCATGCCATCTAATTCTGGTGCGGACAAAAAAAGGGTCCTGCACCAGTTTGGTGCGAATGCGGTGAGATTTAAACCATACAAATCCATGGCTCAAATCACACCCCAGAGACACCACATGTAACTTGCACAGAAATGTGCTGCGATTCCTGTGCGAATTATATGCGTCATCCTGCACCACAACAGTGTGAACCCGGACTGAAAAGTTAAATCAGTATTAAAGCCCAAAACAGAAAATGATTACAGCTCACCAATTTTTAGGTGTGGTGGCAGCATTAGTTTTATTTTTTTTTAGGCTTTTTTTCTTTATTTACTCCTGGTGATCCAAGCTAGTAAGTCTGTTATTTTTCAACTTTAACAGCTGTCCAGACAAAGTAGTAGTTAGGGGGTTGAGACAAACCCTTTATCACAGAAGCTTTTATTTATGTAAAACCTTTAGCCCAAAAGGAACCAAACGGTTTGCTGTAACTGCTTATAAAGTGTTAGCCGTAGTTCAGCTTTAAATTGTTAGTCTAGTCCATCTAAATTTGCTAGTTTAACACTACTCTCTCCTCAGAGAGACAATGCTGCTGACCAAAGGTGTCTCCTTTACTACTTCATCCAGAATGCAGACGCCCTAAGACAGGGAGTGTGTGGATCACCAAGCGAAATAAAGGAAAAAAGCTTTAAAATAGAAAACGGGTGCAGCCACCAACTAATGATTGGTAAGCTCCAATATATTACATTTATTTTTTTGGTTAACCACTTCCTGCCCGGCCTATAGCAGAATAACGTCTGGGCGGTGGTTCAGTTATCCTGACTGGGCATCATATGACGTCCTTCAGGATAACATGCCGCCGCGCACCCGTGGGGGCGTGTATCGCGGCGATCGGTGTGTCAGTCTGACACACTGCTACACCAATCTCGGTAAAGAGCCTCCGGCGGAGGCTCTTTACCACGTGATCAGCCGTGTCCAATCATGGCTGATCACGATGTAAACAGGAAAAGCCGTTGATCCGCTTTTCCTCACTCGCGTCTCACAGACGCGAGTAGAGGAGAGCCGATTGGCGGCTCTCCTGACAGGGGGGGTATATGCTGATTGTTTATAAGCGCAGCCCCCCCTAAGGTGCCCACACTAGACCACCAGGGAATCCCCCAGGACCACCAGGGAAGGGGGTAACATGTGGATGGCCAGGTACATCCCCCATGGCCATCCACATGTGCCCAATGTGCCAAATCGGTGCCCAATCTGTGCCAATTAGTGCCCACAAATGGGCACTGACTGGCACCATAATGTAAAATAACAATTCAGTAATGCCCAGCAATGCCACTTATCAATGTCATCAGTGCCACCCATCAGTGTCCATCAGTGCCACCTATCATTCCCCATCAGTGCCACTTATCAGTGCCACCCATAAGCACCCATCAGTGCCGCCTATGAGTGCCCATCAATGCCGCCTTTGAGTGCCCATCAGTGCTGCATACCAGTGCCACCTATCAGTGCCCATCAGTGCCGCCTATCAGTGCCCATCAGTGCCCGTCAGTGCCACCTCATCAGTGCCACCTCATCGGTGCCCATCAGTGCCGCCTTATCAGTGCCCGTCAGTGCAGCCATATCAGTGCCCATCATTGCATTCGAAAACATAATTATTTACAAAACATTTTAACAGAAACAAAGAAAAAACATTTTTTTTCGAAATTTTTGGTCTTTTTTTATTTTTTGCGCAAAAAATAAAAATCGCAGAAGTGATCAAATACCACCAAAAAAAATTGTTAGGGTACAGTGTAGCATGACCGCGCAATTGTCATTCAAATTGCAACAGCGCTGAAAGCTGAAATATGGCTTGGGCAGGAAGGTGTCTAAGTGCCTGGTATTGAAGTGGTTAAATACCATTTCAAATTGAACTACTGCATGTTGTTGTCACTTATCACTTCATGTTTAACCACATAAGGATGATATTTTCTGTTAGTACTCACCATATGATTCACACTTGTGAAAGGGGTAGTATCAGTTATCGTCTCAAAAGGAGATCGGGCCCCACTTGAGTCAGTGGGCGCTGCCACTTCCCAGCTGAATAAGATCGTGGACTGGTTGATGCCGGCCTCCTCACATCGCTCCCTCATTATGGAGTATTTAGGAAAGTGGTGGTCACATGGTGTGACACATACCAATGGGTACCCAGGAGATGGAGATTTTTTTGAACCCTCTTTGGTGACTTCCTCCACATGGTCATAGTCAGCCAAAGATACCACCTAAAGACAAACATAATAGTTCATTAAAGTACTAGATACAAATAATAGTGTAAAATCACACTTAAAATAAGGCTGCACATTAGCAAAAGAGGCAATAGTGTTTGTAGATAACACCAGGTCCATGTTCTTGGTTCTCATGATGCTTAAAGAGATTTACACTGATTGCAGAAATTTTGATTAGGTTGAGGGCTAAATTTCACAAAGGCTACACAGGCTGTGCGCTAGGGTGTCAATGCCACCAAAAAAGATGACCAGCCTCCCACATTGCCAGTTTTATTTAGCTCTTAAAACAGAACTTTACCCATAACAACTTGATAAAAAATAATGCCCTTTAGCAAGGAACATACATTCCACATTAATAATTATGGCACCAAAATTAGTGTGTGCTGTAAATTACCTCCAGCATTCTTCTTGCCGGGGGGCTGTCATTCTGCCAAAGCCCAGAGCCCCTGAGTAGCAGTAAATCTTTAGGCTGTCAGCAGATTGGCCTCTAGTGGCTCTGATTTTTGGGACTATCCCGAGCATAGAAAAAAAATGAAGCTGTGCAGAGCAGGGTGAGATTTTAAACAGTAACAGACACTTATTTTTAATGTTTTACCAAGAGGCCAGCCTGAGGTAATCTATCAGGACTTAATTTTCTGATTACGGTTTCACATACAGATACCCTAGCCAGACCTTTACTGCCCCCCTTTTCCCCCACGGGCATTTACATACTGCCCTTATCTGCCTTCAGTTCTGCCCAAGAGTGCCATTACATCACACATCATACTGTGGGGCGTATAGGCACTGAGTCCCAGAGGTGATTGTTTGGCTGCCTGCGGCCAGTTGTGAGAAGATAAAGTGTAGAGTAGACAATCAGGGATTTGGTCTATATGAAAACAGTTTGTTGCTGATGACTAGTGGGACTCTCAACATAAAAGAAAAAGCTGCCATATAATTTCATGTATGGCGCATTCGCGCTTAGTGTGAAATTTAAAAAAGAGGGAGGCACCATGTTAAACTACTTATGGGGGAACAGAAAAGGGTCACAAAAAACAATAAGTCAGATCTAGATCAGATCAGATCTAGATTAGGTCAACGATTTGGCAACCATAAACACAATAGGGACATTTATCAATCCTGTCACAAGGCAAACACATTTTTTTTTCATATATATAATTTTATTTGAAAAGTGCTTTCAAATTTACAAAGGTAACAGAGGGGAAAAGACATCCCAGAGGTACAAAATATTAAAGCGGCGTCCCACCCAGTTCTGTGTTTATTAAAAGTCAGCAGCTACAAAAAAGTGTAGCTGCTGACTTAATAAACACACACTCACCTGTCCCACAGTCCAGTGATGTGGCCGCCCAAAGCCTCGCTTCTCTCCCCCATCTGTCCGCAGCACCGGCATTACTACTGTGGATACCGGCTGTGACAACTTGAGGCTTCACAGACAGGTGTACACTGCACATGCGCAAGTCGCACTGCGTGTCCTGAATGGCCGTGCAATCTTCTGGGAAGTGTCCCAGAAGATTGCCGGGAGAGATGGGCTGCCTAGGGGGAGAGGAGGAGCCGCCTAGATGGCCCGAGTGGAAGTGGGAGCTGGGTACCTGTCAAAACTAGGTACCCGCCTCTTCCCCCCAAAAAAATGACATGCCAAATGTGGCATTTCAGGGGGTAAGAAGTATTTAAAGTGGAAGTTCCACTTTTGGGTGGCACTCCGCTTTAAGGACATCAGTGCAATAATAAAGCATGTACATATGATATTGCAAAGTTACAGCTTTGGTTACAGTCATAAATTCCTCCTTTGGCTTCTCTAAAGTAGCACTGCAACTAAGTGAAACCTGCTCCTAACTACTTCTTATGTGTCTGGAGTGAAAATCTGTCTCATTTTGAATAGCAAATCTGTCTTTAAACTTTTAAAACTGTTGCACTTGGCGGTCCAGGAACAGAGATGCACAGGTCTGTAAACCTGTCGCAGAGACTTTAATGAATGAGATCGAGCTTGATTTGCAATTAATTTTGGAGCTAATTTGCTTGAAAAATGTCCTACAATGCGCTCACGGCTGAATGATGTTAATTGAAGTATGTTTCACTTCATATATCAGAATACTCGAAAATGTTGTTACAGTGCTACAGTGATGCTCACCACTGAAATTGTTAACTTTTCTACAAAAATATGGTTCTGTACAGAAAAACACTCAACCAGTTTTTTTAACCCCAATTCACTTTTAATAGTTAACTAAATAAGGCAAACACATCAGCCATAACATAGAACCTACATAGGGTGATCAGGTTTGGAGGACCCCACTGACCACATCATGGTAAAATCACAGCCTTTAATTGAATTAACTTTCTGACAAGTAATTTAGTAGGCTTATTTGATAAAGTTTTGCATTATTTAAGATGGGCAATAAAAGTAACAAACCGGTATTGGTAAGCTGCAATATATAAATTTTTTGGGTTTGGGTTTAATATCGCTTTAAAAGAGATTGCCATTAAATAGTGGAGTAGGGCGAGAATACTTTTGAATGATAATTCCACTACAGTTATACATCCATGCTAATTCTTAGTCCCCAAGTGCATAACTTTACATTTGCCAACATTAAACCTCATTTGCCACATAGTTGCTCAATTAAACAGTGCATTGAGGTTGGTTTGTAAGTTGCAGACATCCTGTAAAGGTGTTATTCCATTGCATAGCATGGTGTCATCTGCAAACACTGAAATGTTACTTTTAATCATCCAGACCCTATATCATTTATAAATATATCAAAAAGTAAGGGTCCCAACACTGAACCTTGGGGTACACCTGTGATAACCTTAGCCCATTCAGAGTGTGAATCATTATCCACTACTCTCTGAATTTGGTCTTTTAGCCATTTTTCAATCCGTGTACAAACAAATCTTTCCAAGCCTGTAGACTTTACCTTACACATTAGCCATGTGTGGGGAACTGTGTCAAACACTTTTGTAAAATCTAAGTACAGTAAACCCCCGCTATATTGCGGTTCAGTTATTGCGGTCCCGGTATATCGCAGTATTTTAATTAGGACCTGTTATTCTGATATTGTGGTAATATTTCGCCATTTTCGCAGTTATGTACTCTATTTTTTACTGTACTGTACAGTATACTGTACTGTTAAGACAATATTTTTGTGTTTTAAAAATCCTCTTGATCAATCTCTCTATCTTTAATGTGTTTCTATTGCATAAAAGTGTGCTTAAAGACCTTTAAATGCTATTAAAAAATTAACAAAACATGCCTAGGGTGTATTTAAATAGGGTCTTTCTATTTCGCGGTTTTTCACTTTTCGCGGGTGGGTCCGGAACATAACCCCCAGCGATGGAGGGGGGTTTACTGTATACCACATTCACAGCCACCCCTCTGTCCAAGGTTTTACTTACCTCCTCATAAAAGAAATCAGATTTGTCTGACAACTTCTGTCTTTCATAAATCCATGCTGTCTGTTGTCTAAAATACTTTTATGAGGAAGAACTCATCAATGTGGTCTTAAACTCCCCAGTATCTTCCCAACTATAGAAGTTATACTAACAGGTCCATAGTTACTTGGTAAAGACTTTGATTCCCTTTTAAATATAGGCACCACATTTGCCTTACGCCAATCCAGTAGTACTATGCCAGTCATTAAAGAGTCCCTAAAAATTAGAAACAATAGCTTTTAAATGACAGAGCTCAATTCTTTTAGGATCTTTGGGTGTATGCCATCTGGTCCAGTTGCTTTATCCACCTTTATTCTGTCTAAATATTTCTGGACCATATCACTTTTAAACCATTGTGGATCATTTGGGGCTGTGTTAAAACCATACATATTATGAACATGAGCTCCCCCATGCTCCTTTGTATACACAAAGATGAAGAAGGTATTTAATAAATTTGCCTTCTCTTTGTCCCCAGTCACCCACTTTACGTTATTTTTTAAAGGGCCAACATGCTCAGAACTGACCTTTTTACTATTAATATATTTGAAGAATTGTTTGGGGTTTGTCCTTTTGCAATCTGTCGTTTATTTTGAATTTTTGTGTCCTTGATTTCCTTTTTACATATTCTGTGATACTCTTTGTAAGATTTAAACTATGATTGTGTTCACTCATTTATATATTTTTTAATCACTTTCAGACCGGACCAATTTGCAGCCAAAGGACCAGGCCCCTTTTTGCGATTCAGCACTGCGTCGCTTTAACTGACAATTGCGCGGTCGTGCGACGTGGCTCCCAAACAAAATTGACGTCCTTTTTTTCCACAAATAGAGCTTTCTTTTGGTGGTATTTGATCGCCCCTGCGGTTTTTATTTTTTGCGCTATAAACAAAAAAGAGCGACAATTCTGAAAAAAAACGCATTATTTTTTATTTTTTGCTATAATAAATATACCCCAAAAATATATAAAAAAAAAACTTTTTTTTTTTTCCTCAGTTTAGGCCGATTTGTATTCTTCTACATATTTTTGGTAAAAAAAATCGCAATAAGCGATTATTGATTGGTTTGCGCAGAAGTTATAGCTTTTACAAGATAGGGGATAGTTTTATAGCATTTTTATTAATAATTTTTTTTTATTAGTAATGGCGGCGATCAGCGATTTTTATTGTGACTGCGACATTATGGTGGACACATCGGACATTTTTGACACATTTTTGGGACCATTGTCATTTATACAGCAATCAATGCTATTTAAATGCATTGATTCCTGTATAAATGACACTGGCAGTGAAGGGGTTAACCACAAGGGGCAGTGTAGGGGTTAAGTATGCCTAGGGGTGTGTTTCTTACTGTGGGGGGGGCGTGGCTGTCAGCTAGTGAATGCTGATCTCTGCTCCAATCACAGGGAGCAGAGATCGGCGTCACTAGTTGCTAGGCAGAATGGGGAGATGCTGTGTACTTCCGCATCTCCCCGTTCAGCCTTCCCGTGAGACAATCGCAGGCATTAAGGAGGGACTTATATATACGCCCTCCTGCCTGTACGTGCCATTCTGCCGACGTATATCGTCGTGCGCCGGTCGGGAACCGGTTAAATGCTCTTTTCTTATTATTTACAGTTTTTTAAACATTGGCTGTGAGCCACATAGGTTTTATTTTTAGCCATTTAAACTTATTGGATGTGGTATCTTGGCAAACACTCTATGGACTCTGCCAGATTGTCGCCACAATCTTCTGTCTCGAAGACATACAGTATTTACCATCCTGCTTCACTGTTTCTGGCTTTAATGACATAGTATCAGAGATGTACTTACCGAGACCGAAATGCTGAGAGCGGTTCACCCTTGCGACCCGGCGCAATCTGCCCCCTGGAGGTGAAACAGGGAACAAACGGCACCAGGAGGCACAGGTCACCTCCGGCAGGTGGGACCAGTGGAATGCCTGGGAGAGATGTGGACCTGGCCTGGGCAGACCGGCAGATGGCAGAGAGGAGAGGCAGGAGCCCAAACACCTGGCTGATGAACTGACACAGGTCACTGAGCAGTCCGTAGTGATGTAAGTCCGGACAGCAGGCCGGGGGTCACACACAAGTATGATGCCAGTCCGTGGAAGCAAGCAGGGAGTGAGACACAGGATCAGGCGGCAAAGTCCGTTGAGCAAGCAGGGGGTCAAACACAGGATCAGGCAGCAAAGTCCGTTGAGCAAGCAGGGGGTCAAACACAGGATCAGGCAGCAAAGTCCGTTGAGCAAGCAGGGGGTCAAACACAGGATCAGGCAGCAAAGTCCGTTAAACAAGCCAAGGGGTCAGGATACAGGATCAGATCTGGTAAACACAGGGGACACACAGGCACTGAGCTGGAAAGACAGACCAGCAAAGTGCCTGTGCGTCAGGCAGCTTTTATAGGCGCCCAGTGGACGCTAATTGTGCGCCATGGCGCACAAACGGGCGCCAGTGCGCATGCGCGAGCGCCGGACCGCCGAGCCGCGAGTGCGCATGCGCCGGAGAGCGGGGCCGCCGCGCATGCGCACCGGAGAGCGGGCCGCTCGTCCTGCGCTGGGTCCCTGACAGTGCCCCCCCCCCGAGGGGTGGCCTCTGGACACCCAAACTGGCCATCAATTCAGGATGTGCCTGATGAAATGCCTGGATCAAACGTGGGGCGTGCAAGTTCCTTGAGGGTTCCCATGAGTTGTCCTCGGGAGGATAACCCTTCCACTTGATCAGATATTGGAGCTGCCTGCCCTTTTTCCTGCAACTCAGGATCTCCTCTACCTCAAACTCCTTTTCGCCTTCGACTAAAACAGGAGGAGGAGGTGGTTCTTCTCTACCAGGAAAAGGGCTGGGAGTGGTGGGTTTCAAAAGGGAGGCATGAAAAACAGGATGGATCCTGTAACTTGGAGGTAAATCAAGTTCAAAAGCCACAGGGTTCACTATCCTTTTGACCCTGAATGGGCCAATAAACCTTGGCCCCAATTTCCGGGAGGGGACAGGTAGCTTCAGGTTGGAGGAGGACAGCCAGACCTCTTCGTTAACCCCAAAAGCCGGGTTCTCCTTCCTCCCCTTGTTGAAGTGCTTACTGTACCCTTCTTGAGCCTCCTGCATGCATTTTTGCAATTTTTTAAAATTGATCTGTAAAGACTCTACACGGTCTTGAGCTGCAGGAACCGAGTTTTCCGGGGGAGATTCTGGGAGAAAAGAAGGATGGAAACCAGAGTTGGCCCAAAAGGGCGTTTGCTTGGTGGCGGAATGAATGGAGTTATTATACGCGAATTCAGCGTAGGGTAAGAGGGAGGACCAGTCACTTTGGGAATCAGAGCAGAAGCAACGGAGGTACTGTTCAAGTGTCTGGTTGGTCCTTTCCGTTTGACCGTTGCTCTGGGGATGGTAGGCAGAAGACAAGCAGATCTTTATTTCAAGGGATTTGCATAATTCCTTCCAAAACTTAGAAGTAAACTGGGTACCCCTGTCGGACGTGATGCTCCTGGGCACCCCATGAAGTCTTACGATCTCTTTGAAGAATACGTCAGCCGTGGTGGAGGCAGACGGGGTACCTACCAGAGGGATAAAATGAGCCATTTTAGAGAGCCGGTCCACAATGACCAGAATGGTGGTGTATCCCCTGGAAGGGGGTAACTCCACGATAAAGTCCATGGAGACTTCTGCCCATGGGCGATCCGGAATGGGAAGTGGTCTCAGTAGCCCCCAGGATTTGGTCTTGGGTCCCTTGCTGCGCTGGCAAGGGACGCAAGAAGCGACATAATCTTTACAGTCCTGCCTCCAGCCTGGCCACCAAAAGGAACGAGCAATAAGCTCTGAGGTCTTCCTGGAACCAAAGTGGCCTGCCAATTTGTGGTCATGGAAGGTTTCAAGCACAAGGCGTCTTACCCCAGGGGGCACGAAGATCTTCTCCCCAGACCACAGGAGGTCATCGTGTTTGGCCAGTGAGAGGTTGGTAGGGACCTGGTCGTGTTTGGTCGCAGCTTTGATTGTGGACATAAGGTCTATTTGAGTCAGTAGGCCGAAGTTTTGTGGAGTCAGGATGGTACTGGGTTTGGTTTCTTGGGGAGATTCTAGGAACATGCGGGAGAGCGCATCGGCCTTTCCGTTCTTGGAACCTGGTCTGTAGGCAATGAGGAAATTAAATCTTGAAAAGAAGAGGGCCCACCTAGCCTGCCTGGGTCTCAGCCGTTTGGCTGTCCTGAGATATTCAAGATTCTTATGGTCGGTCCAAACCATAACAGGGTGAGATGCCCCCTCCAAGAGGTACCGCCACTCCTCGAGGGCAAATTTAATGGCCAGCAGTTCCCTATCCCCCACATCATAATTTCTCTCTGGCGGGCTCAGCTTTCGGGAGGCAAAGGCCACTGGGTGAAGGAGGGCCTTGGCACCCTGGCGCTGGGAGAGAATGGCTCCGAGGGCAGTTTCAGAGGCATCCACCTCCAACACAAAGGGCAATGCGGGATCTGGGTGCCGTAAGATCGGGGCGGATGAAAATAAGGACTTCAACTGGACAAAGGCCGCCTGGGCCTCAGGAGACCAACTGAACCGACTGTGTTGGTGGGTGAGTAGGGTGATCGGTGCCACAATGGAGGAGAAGCCCACGATAAACCTCCTATAGAAGTTGGCAAACCCAATAAATCTCTGAACTCCCTTTTTATCTTTGGGAGCCGGCCAATCTTGAATGGCCTGTACCTTCTGTGGATCCATGGCAACCCCACTGGTAGAGATAACAAACCCCAGGAACTGTACCGTGGACTTCTCGAACTCACATTTTTCTGCTTTCAGGTAAAGTTTATGCTGCCTGAGGATGGTGAGGACTATTTTAACGTGCGTACGGTGGAGATCGAGAGAAGCCGAGAAGATGAGTATATCATCCAGGTAGACTACTAGGAAGTCATCCAAGTATCTCCGGAAAATGTCATTCACTAAGTGTTGGAATGTTGCCGGGGCATTACAGAGCCCGAATGGCATTACGAGATACTCGTAGTGCCCGAACCTTGATCTAAAAGCGGTCTTCCACTCATCGCCCGCCCTGATCCGTATGAGGTTATAGGCCCCTCGGAGGTCAAGTTTAGAGAAGACCTGAGCGGACCGAAACCGTTGGAACAGTTCGGGGATGAGGGGAAGAGGGTACCTGTTCTTAATGGTAATTTTGTTAATCTCTCTATAATCGATACAGGGCCTCAGGGAACCGTCCTTTTTCTCGACAAAGAAAATGCCGGCCCCAGCAGGTGACGAGGAAGGGCGGATGAACCCTTTGGCCAGGTTGTCATCAATGTAGGCCTTGAGGGTGGCTAACTCAGTCTCGGACAGAGGGAAAATACGGCCAAAAGGAACCGCGGCACCGGGTAAGAGGTCTATGGGACAGTCGTAGGGTCGGTGAGGTGGTAGGCGGTCGGCCTGTTGTTTATCGAAAACGTCCCTAAATTCTAGGTAGGTAGGCGGGACATGCTTCAGGTTGTCGGGTGCTGGTGCTAGAGCTGAACAGGACGCCAGGGTTGCGGGGGAGCAGTTTTGGGAACAGTATTGGGAAGGGAAGGAGACCTCCTTTGTCCGCCAGTTAATCAGGGGTTCATGTGCCTGCAACCAAGGGAGCCCCAGAATAATGGGAAACATGGGAGATGGAATAATATCCAAGCGGAGGAGCTCCTTGTGGCCGGAATCGGTAGTAACAGGAATAGGGTTGGTTTCCAAAGTGATCAAGCCGGAGCGCGGAAGGGATCCATCGGCTAGATGAACCTGGAGGCACTGCTTCTTGGGGACCAGGGGAAGCTGGAGCCGAGTAGCGAGAGAGGAATCCAAGAAGCAGCTGCAAGCCCCGGAATCAATTATGGCCGGGAGGCGGACCTCCTTTCCCGTTAACTGCAAAGAGATAAAGAGGGTAATGTACGTGTGAGATAGACCGGAGACCTGGTAGTTTAAATTAAACCTGGGAAGGGACTTACTGGGCCTAATGGGGCAGGTGTGAAGATAGTGCCCGGAACCCCCGCAATAGAGGCATAGGTTGGCCTGACGTCGGTGTAAACGCTCCTCTGGGGTCAGAGGGGCGCGAACCAGGCCCAGCTGCATGGGCTCAATTCCAGAAGAGGGCACAGGTGGCGGATGATAAGAAGACTGGGCAGGACTCGGCTTGGGTATCATCCAACTGGGACGAGGCATCTGGAAACGTTCAGCGCGGCGTTCACGCAGGCGTCTGTCAATCTTGGTGACTGCTTGTATGAGGTCCTCCAGAGATTCCGGGACATCAATCCGGGCAAGCTCATCTTTAAGGGTGTCAGAAAGTCCTTGGCGGAACTGATACTTGAGGGCCGGCCCATTCCAGCCGGTGTCGGCTGACCATTTTCTGAATTCAGCAGTGTAGTCTTCAACCGGTCTCCGGCCTTGGGAGAGATGGTGCAGGGTAGTTTCCGCGGTGGCCCCCTTCTGGGGATCGTCGTAGAGCTGACCCATACTCTCAAAAAAAGTGTCAACTGAGTTCAATACGGGGTCTCTCTGTTCCATCAGGCTATGGGCCCAAGCCTGGGGTTCCTCGGCCAGGAGGGAGATGATGAACCCCACTTTCACCACTTCAGAGGAGAAGGTCCTGGGCTGTAGGGCTTGGTGCAGGGTGCAGGCATTTTTGAACGCCCTAAATCTCTTTCGATCACCCGTGAAGCGTTCGGGTGTAGGCACCCTAGGTTCAGGGGAAGCCACAACCACTGTGGGGTTGCTGGAGGCTGCTGATGGAGGAACCCCGCTGATGGTGGCTGAGTGGCCGGATGCAGGGGCAGATGGCCCAGTTAATTGCTGTAGGCGACTGTCAACTTGAGCGTAGCCCATCTGCAGTTTTTGGACAGCCTCAGTAAGTGCTGCCATCTGCTGACACAGGATCTCAAGGGGTGAACACGCTCTGTCGGTCTCAGACATGGCTGGTCTGTACTATCAGAGATGTACTTACCGAGACCGAAATGCTGAGAGCGGTTCACCCTTGCGACCCGGCGCAATCTGCCCCCTGGAGGTGAAACAGGGAACAAACGGCACCAGGAGGCACAGGTCACCTCCGGCAGGTGGGACCAGTGGAATGCCTGGGAGAGATGTGGACCTGGCCTGGGCAGACCGGCAGATGGCAGAGAGGAGAGGCAGGAGCCCAAACACCTGGCTGATGAACTGACACAGGTCACTGAGCAGTCCGTAGTGATGTAAGTCCGGACAGCAGGCCGGGGGTCACACACAAGTATGATGCCAGTCCGTGGAAGCAAGCAGGGAGTGAGACACAGGATCAGGCGGCAAAGTCCGTTGAGCAAGCAGGGGGTCAAACACAGGATCAGGCAGCAAAGTCCGTTGAGCAAGCAGGGGGTCAAACACAGGATCAGGCAGCAAAGTCCGTTGAGCAAGCAGGGGGTCAAACACAGGATCAGGCAGCAAAGTCCGTTAAACAAGCCAAGGGGTCAGGATACAGGATCAGATCTGGTAAACACAGGGGACACACAGGCACTGAGCTGGAAAGACAGACCAGCAAAGTGCCTGTGCGTCAGGCAGCTTTTATAGGCGCCCAGTGGACGCTAATTGTGCGCCATGGCGCACAAACGGGCGCCAGTGCGCATGCGCGAGCGCCGGACCGCCGAGCCGCGAGTGCGCATGCGCCGGAGAGCGGGGCCGCCGCGCATGCGCACCGGAGAGCGGGCCGCTCGTCCTGCGCTGGGTCCCTGACACATAGCTGTGGAAGCATTGGTTCACAGAGACGAGGCTATGTCTACGATGATAACCTTGATTGATAACTGGTTTCTACGATGCTCACAGCTAGCAAGGCTTCCTCCCTGCAGGGTCTATCATCAGACTGAGAAGGCATTCTTTACTTGGTATCAGTCTTGATGCTTCCCTCTCAGAGTTTCTCAGTAGGCCGAAGCCTCTCCTTCCTACAGCTGGGTCTAACCAGAGTTTGGTTCTAAGCACTATCAAGGGCCAGATTTCTGCCTCATCTTTCCTGTTCCAGAGATCACTGGCCTCTCACTCTTAGATTAGGACCTTTGTCTCCCCCTGTCCATTCCCCTGTAGCTCAGTTGGAACTCAAGCTGGTTCTTTCTATGCTTCAGAAACTGCCGTTTGAACCTATTATAAATATCCCTCATTCAACTTTCACACACAACGTTTTTCTTGTATCCACCACCTCTGTGAAGTTTGTGACTGAATGACTGAATAAAACCTCACACATTGGCAGTAGAAACAGATCCCAGATAGCAAGCAATTATGTTGCAAGTTTGAAAATTACTCGCTAACCTATTGCTGGACTTGCTAGGCTTCACAAGTTTGTTACACAATTGCAGCAAGTCTGCATTGCATGACTCCAGATCAACTTTCTTTGCAAACATTCTGAAAGTCTGCTGCAAGTTCTGGTTGTTATGTTGTGCAATAGTCTTCCCACCATGGGGGATCACTGTGACTCGCAGAGCTCTTGCCACTGCAACTTTGCTTTGCTCTTGCTAGAGACTTGCCATGCAAATTTGCTACAAATTGAAAAAGTGTCAACTAGAACTTGTGCTTCAAGAGCTCTGCATGTGTACAACGTGCCAGTAAAAAATATGCAGCAAGTTAACAGACTTACAATTCAACACTGCCACAAATTTGTGGCAAGTTATCCTTGCTATCTGGGATGCTATCACAATCACATTATTATCACAAAATATAACCATTTATATATAAAATTACACATACTCAGCATTTATGTCTGATATTAATTATAAAACCTAATAATATATATTTTTTTGGGAAACAATATATAATGACTTTGAGCTCTTATGGTGGGTGTTACAGGATTACCTGAGAAGATAGCTAAACTGACATATATTTCACTACTAACTATAACAGTACTTACAATAGGTGGTGAAGGTAATATCAGACTTCCTGCTGCCTCCTGATCCAGAATTGTTACTGTTGCAGTTGTGATATCACCAAGAACAGCCTCAACTGGGTCATCTGGACCGAGAACCACTGAAAAGGACTCATGCCATTCCCTGTCCTCATTTGACAGAATCTCAACCTTAAAAAAGATGTGGTCAACACCTGCAAATAGTGACAGATAAACCATAAACTGGTTAATAAATACATTTCTGTATTTTATTTCTGACAAATAAATGTGTTTGTGTCTTTTATGAGAAATGTTATGAAATGTAGCCTTACCAAATGAAAATATCCATGATGCATTAAGCAAAAATAGTGCAATAAGGTGCTGTAGACAACAGATTGCATCAAGTCAACTTGTCCTACTCTTTAATGTTACACCTTCATAATGTTTCCTTTTACTTTTAATTCAAAATACCCATGCATAGCTGTACAAAAGCACTGATCACAGATCAGTTATAATAATACATTCAACAAAACATGTTTCAATCAATATAGGATTTAAAATAAATAAGTAGTTAAAATGTAAACTACATGGTCGTATGTTTGAGGATGCCTGTCCATCACACCTAGATGAGCATGTTGGACATCCCTTTTTAAATCCTTTGCTACAATAGCCTCCACTCTTCTGGGGGAACTTTTCACAAGATTCTGGTGTGTCTGTAGAAATCTGTGCCTATTTCAGCCAAAAGAACATTTCTAAGGTCATGCATTGATGTTAGTCGAGAAGACATAGCTCCTGGTGTGAAGTGGGGGACTATGATATATAGTGGAGCTCCTGAATTGAAGGGGAGGAATCTGATGTATAGGGAGCTCCTGATGTAAAGTGGAGGACTCTGATGAGGACTTCCTCTCTTATCTTGACTGTTGCAGCAGTATACACTCTGTATTGTATCTTACTTATTCCTCCTGACAACTGCACTCTGTATGTTATATAGTTCTAGTTCTGACCAAAATGTTAAATGTCCCAACAACTGCTGATTTTAATGAAATTTGTCTTTAAGACAGGCTTAGATTTTTAATGCAGAAAAGCATATGTGATGAAAGAGTTTACCTTCTGAAAAATTATCCTTTGTCCTTAGATTTATATTGTATGTGTCACTGAAATTGTCACTTGTGGCAAAGTCATTTTATGGTACACTTGCAGTTTACACAGTGAAACTGAAATAAAATCCCACATTGTGGGTTATCACCAGAACAGGAATGAGTAGGAATCTTCCGATAGGGACACTAGTTCTGATTACTCTGGTGACAACCAGAAAGGGGGGATATGATCAACATGTACAAATACATAATTGGTCCATATAGTGAACTTGGTGTTGAATTATTTACTTTAAGGTCATCACAGAGGACAAGGGGGCACTCTTTACGTCTTTACGTCTAGAGGAAAAAAGATTTAATCTCCAAATACAGAAATGTTTCTTCACAGTAAGAGCTGTGAAACTGTGGAATAGACTCCCTCCAGTGGTGGTTCTGGCAAGCTCAGTAGATTACTTTAACTGCTTGCCAACCATTCGCCATCATTATACTGCGTCAGGTAGGCACGATCCCGCGACAGATTGATAGCAGCAGGAGCCATTGGCTCACGCTGCTGTCAATCAAATCCAGTGACACGGGAGTCGAGGGGCGGGGCCGAGTCCTGCAGTCTGTGTCAGTGGGGGCATTCGATGAAGAAGAGAAGCCAGGAGCGCCGCTGGGGGACCACAGAAAAGGAGGATCGGGGCCGCTCTGTGCAAAACCATTGCACAGAGCAGGTAAGTATAGGCATGTTTGTTATTTAAAAAAAAAACAAGCCTTTACAAACACTATAAGGGTATTTGTCCCAATGTTAAATACTTTTATACTGTTTAAATATGTAGGCCTCTTTCACACAGTAAATGTGAAAGCTATTTATTACGGTGGCGGGACGCACACTGGTGGGATTGCTCCTGTTCTATGCCCGTAAAGCCATAGTCCTTAGTTGGCGTAAACCAACCCCCCCTCCTCTCGCCCTGTGGAAACAATTAATTAACAATAGCTTACCTTATAAAGACACATATGACAATAGGGGCTGCCCCAACAAATATGACAAAATCTGGTCTAAATGGTTGGCAGATCCCTCCACTGCTTCAGAGGCCTCTTAGTTGATCCCAATCACGAAATGGCTCCCAAGCGGGTGCCAAGTGTACACAATGTATCTATAATATGTTACCATACCATGTATATCTGTGCATAGCACCGCCTCGTGACCCAGCGGACAGTGCTGTTATAACCACTAACATAATATATATACCATGCCTGATGTCTACGAATAAAAAGGTAATAGCGTGATTTCTGCAAGGATTACATTGACACCATATAAGACCAATGTATGTTTAATTGTTTGTTCTTTTTTCTTTGTTTTTGAAAATCAATAAAAATACTTAAAAAAAAAAAATGTGAAAGCTATTTATAATGGTAATATAAATAGGTAGCTGTGCCCACTGGAATCCTGCGGCAATAATCAACAGATTCTTGCTGCTGGAATGACCGGGTTATGCATTCAGCAGTGACCTCTCAGCCCATTTAAACTAATAGTGGACAGACAGCGGTCAGTTATGTTTGCATGTAGCTGCATACAGAGCGAATAATTAAGGTCAGATGTCTGAGCCTGGATGCAGCTTATTTTTGCCCCAGGAATCCGGCGACTGAAGCTATCCTGCAGTGTGAAGGATGTATAATTGTTTTAAGCTGAGTTCACACCTAACACTGATGCGGCTCCCAGCAGGGGTCCTGTTCGTACCCGTTCATCGTTTCAGGTCCGATTTTAGCCCGATTTTTGGCTGAATGCGGACCTGAAACAGACCAAAAGACGCAGAGGGCTCCTGTGCATACAGAGCCGGTCATAATCTCCTGCTTTTGCGAATTGGATGTGGGGAACCCAGCCTTAGTGTCTGATAAAGTTTCTGTCATATTTCAAGTTGCCATTGCTCTGTCAGTAACTTTTCCATGTTTTGTGGGTGACAAAAGTTGTGCAGGGGTGGTGGCCCCAGTGCAGTGTCATACCAGCAGAGTGCAAGAGAATAGTGCAGCCCCATGATTTCTAAAGACAGCTCTTTGCATGATCAGTAGCTGAAGATTTACACAGTTCAAATAGTAGTGCTGGGTTTATTGTGGGGCACATGAACTTTTCTAGACAGAATTATATTTGTCCACTACTTTCAACCTTTCCCTCTGACCCTGAAGGCCCCCACATTCCTACAGTCTTCTTTACCAGAATCCAGAACCACAGAAGTATTTCAACTTTAATTAACAAGTTTACTGCCACTGGCTGCCCTAAGTTCTTGGCAAAAAAACTCACCAGGACTGAATTTAAGAACCCGGCTTTTTGGATAGTAATCAACGCCTGACTGAGCAGATCCATCTCGTGTGCTGCAGCGAACTTTGGATGTCCTATTCTGGTCTCCCTTTCTGATTACTTTGATGTTCAAAGTAGCCACTCCATCTGGCTCCTGAGGCTCTCGGATCTGATAAGTAGACTCTTCAAATTCAATAGTTGGTGCTACGGATTTTAAAAAGAGGTTCATGAATAATAATTTATAAGCAGATTGAGTGATCATTTACTAAACATTAAACACATTTACAGAAAATGTGCCAAAAATATAAACTACGATTTTTAACACAGTTTAGTACTTTCATAATATTACTAAAAAGCATACAGTCAAAGCCCATTGTGTAGTAGTTATATGAAACACAAATGAGGTTAGCCTTGCTATATCATGTTTTGATCTGTGTTATTTCAACAGGAGTTGTCTGAATGTCTTCTGTGGGTCCACTACAACAGTTTAACAATTATAAGCTAAGCGGTCTCTAACTAGGAATAAAGTTATTTATTGCATATCACTTGATTTAAACACATATGTTAGTAATATATTCTATTTATATACAGCACTTACCATCTTCATCATTAGAGATAGTAATGGTGGCCATATCAATCTTCCCAACCCTGGCTCCACTCCAATGACTGCCAAGTGGATTGCCAAGATATATCTTGAACTGTTCCTCTGGTTCAAATACGGAGTCATCATTGATAAAAACTGAGCAGTTTTTCACCTATTTACAAAGATATGTCAGTCATACATTGTGTGCAAGCGCAAGGGGCCCCTGGAACAATGGGGGGGGGGGGGATAGCTGACTGCTACAAGTCATTACAGGATGTGGATTCTGTCTGTACAGAAAATACTATTTATCTTTCCATTTATGATTTTGCTAAGTTACTGCTATTAAAAACTAAGATATTATGCACATTTTACTAACATGTCAACAGATGTTTCTATTTAAACAATTAAACAGTGGATATGAATGATAATGGATGCTCTCCACTACTGGTGCTCTTATTGGCTTAGATGTTCCACGGGTCACCAGGTACCCACTACGCCCTTGCAGCCCTCTTCAGACAGGGGGAATCCAAAACACTGCTTGACACAAAGCAAGAAGGTGCACCAGCCTAGTGCACCACCAATGGCAACATGTATTAAAAAGAATAGACAAATATACTCACAAACATCAATGAATTGACATCCAAAATAAATGTATAGCAGACACTATATTTCGAGGGTGGTCCCTATTTCTAAGAGCTGAATGTCTGCTCACGCAATATTGATTTATATATTATGTAAGTAGTTGGGACTGACAAGTGTGTTATATGTTATAACACACACACATATATGTTTTATTTGTATTCTTTAGCTTAATTTGAACCCTTTGGATTGCTAGATCAAGAAAATATATATGTCTGCACCACAGGTTATATGCTGTCTCAAAGGTGCAGCGGCCTCATTAAAAAATATTCCCTTTAATAAATGGTGCCATTGGTAATACACTAGGCTGGTGCACCCTTCTTGGTTTGTGTCATGCAAAAAAATGCATGTAACTATAGACCATGGCAAGCATTATGGTCATTTCATCTGCTTATAAAGAAAACTTGCTGTGACTACGCAACAATGGAGTTGTTAACCTCAACAAAAGCACACCTAATAGTTGGGTGCATAGAACAATTTTTTCTGTAGTCAGATCAGGAACAGATCAATTCTAATTGGATGCTATAGGGTACTTCACTTTTCACAATGTTATTTGCCTTAATAAATTATCCCAAAACAGTTACATGAATCAGGCTATGGTATGGTGTGGCATGCAAACAAGTATGGCTTACTTATCTGGTAGTCATTTATATACTTACTTTTTCTCCTTTAAGAAATGTAATACGGGAATCATCTGAATTTCTTCTCTCTTCAAAGTCATCCATCACTTGTGCAGACTGAGACTGTGTGTAACAACGCACTGAGGATTCATAACTCAGATCCCCACTACGTATAATAGGAACATGAAGCAATCCATCCTTTTCCTTTACTGTCAATACATCCTTACTGAACTGCATACTGGGGACTATAAGGAAACCAAAAATTAGCAAAAAAAAATGTCATAACAACCAAACAACAAATAACATAAAATTTCCCAAAAAGTGAAGATAAAAGCAGTTCACAATGCAAAACATTAGGTAGCAGTTAAAATGGAACACTTTCTACACCCTAACATGGGTAAAGTTTTTTTTTTTTTGTAAAGTACACGTTCTAACTTTCTTCTTAAGCCCCATACACACGGTCGGAAAATCCGACCACCAAATCCATCGGATTTGGTCTGACGGATTTAGTCCGACACTGGTGTTGCATACACACGGTCGGAAAAAGTTGTCGGAAAATCCGATCATTCTGAACATGGTGACGTTTGTTGCCTACGACGGGACTACGTAGAGGCTAGTAGCCAATAGCTTTAGTCTTGTAATGTGATCTGAGCATGCGTGGCACTTTGTCCGTCGGAATTCGCTACACACGATCGGAATTGGTGTGATCAGACTTCGTTGTCGGAAAATCTTTAGAGCAGGAGATAGAACTTTGTCCGTCGGACAATCCGATGGAAACTGTCCGATGGTGCCTACACACGGTCGGAATTTCCGACAACATTGTCCGATAGGACAGAATCCATCGGAAAATCCGACCGTGTGTATGGGGCTTAAAAGATACCAAGCAGTTGTGTGTTGAGTACATCCATATAAAAAACACGAGTTCTTTAATAAATGTAGTAACTTTACCTATTAGGAATGCTTATTACTTTGAATGCCTATATATATTAAATTATTTGCCATTGCAGAATAGATACAAATGCCAATAAATACTAACAGTATCATTTAAATAGATGTAAACTGTAGCTAAATAACATTCAAATTGTTAACTTGCAAGACTTTAGATACTCACCATTCCCTAGGCTCTTGTTAGAGAATAATGGGGAATAATTTAACTAACATTTTCCCCAAACACGCATTTTGTGAACAGTTTAATGCAGCGGATTAAGATTGGGGAGGGAGTGCTCGTTCAATAGGCACACTTTGCATCAACTGCAAAGTTTGCTTAAAGAGGAGCTTCAGTCTCCCCCAAAAAATGTAAAGTCAGCAGCTATAAATACTGCGGCTGCTGACTTTTAATATAAGGACATTCATCTGTCCAGGGATTCAGCTCTATCCTCTCCTGAGCTGATTCTTCAATCGGCTTTGGGTCCAGGTGTCGGCATGTTAATTAAACCTGAAGTTAAGCCTTGCAGTTTCCTACTGCACATGTGCAAGCCATGCTGAGCTTTGTAAATGGCCATGCAGGCTTCTGTGACCTGTGATGTGTCCCAGAAAGCTGCAGGGTAAGGAGGGGGCTGAGCTTCCGAAGTAGGGACGGGTACCGGTCAAAACCAGATAACCCCCCCCCCCCAAAAAAAACTGTAAATTGTTAAAGAGGAGGGAGGGAGGATGAAAACAAGCAGAACTTCCCCTTTTGGATGAAGTTCCACTTTAAATTTGTTCTGTGCACTGTTTTTCATAAACATTTGCCATGTTTGTTTATGCCATGTTTGCTTTTTTTATACTGTATAACAAATTCAGTTTTCACCTCTTTTCATCTTTTTCCTGATCACAGTTCTGTTTATCACCTGAAGCCTCTTTTAATCACTTCCTGTCTACATGCACTTGTTCAAGCATCAAGTGCATATTATTCCCCTGAACCAGCTTCCTAATAGTGACAACATTGGACTATGCCTGGGCAATGTATGTCAACATGGCAGCTTGTAATCTCCATCGGAGGAACATATGACAGCGTGAAAATGCAGGCGAGACTGTTGTCACCCCATTAACAGGGACCTTCAGGATCACCAGGTATTATTTTAATAAAGATGCATATTTAAAAAGAGTAAAAATAGGATTTTTAAAACAGCTTACCTGTAAAATCCTTTTCTATGAAGTACATCACAGGACACAGAGCCATAGTAGTTACTATGTGGGTTATAGGACACCTTCAGGTGATGAACACTGGCACGCCCTAACACAAAAAGTCCACTCCCTTTATAACCCCTCCCACTACTGGGAGTACCTCAGTTTTTGTAGCAAAGCAATACATGTGTATAGCAAAGAAGGGAGGGACCTCTGTTTCCCGTGATGTACTTCAAAGAAAAGGATTTTACAGGTAAGCCGTTTTAAAAATCCGATTTTCTTATCATACATCACGGGACACAGAGCCATAGTAGTTACTATGCATAGCAATGCCAACTGAAGGGAGGGAGACACAACAAAAGGGCACTAAAAGACTAGAGGACTTATACTGCAGCCTGCAGTACACTGCACCCAAAGGCGATATCCTCATGACCTTTTACATCTACTTGATAGAATCTGGTAAATGTATGGACTGAAGACCAAGTTGTGGCCTTGCAGATCTGAGCCATGGATGCTTGGTGATGCACTGCCCAGGAAGTACTAACAGTCTTGGTGGAGTGTGCTTTAATATGAAAAGGTGGAATTTTCCTTTTTAAACCATAAGCTTGAACAATCACTTGACGAATCCATTTAGATTACGACGCTGCATGTCCTCTTTTAGGACCTTCTGGCAAGACAAACAAAACATCTGTTTTACGAATCTGAGCGGTTGCCTTCAAATAGACCTTGACTGCTCTCACCACATCAAGAGAATGTAGTGACCTTTCTTCCGCAGAAGGAGGTTCTGGAAAAAATGAAGGCAGAATAATATCCTGGTTTAAATGAAAACCTGACACTACCTTCGGTAAGAAATTAGTATGAGGCCGTAATACAACCTTATCCTAATCAAATATGGCTCTTTACAAGAAAGAGTGGCTAACTCTGATTCTTGCAGAAGATATGGCAACCAAAAAAATGTATTTCCTTGTCAAGAGGACAAAGGAAATATCTCGTATTTGCTCAAAAGGCTGTTTCTGTAACGCCGACAGGACTAAATTTAAGTCCCAAGGGTTCAGGGGTGACCTAACTGGAGGATTAATCCACGTTACACCCTGAATAAAGCTACAAACCAGAGAGTGTGAAGCAAGTGGTTGTTGAAAAAACACTGATAAGGCTGACACCTGGCCTTTGATAGTACTCAAAGCCAACTTAATTTCTAATCCCACCTGTAGAAATTCAAGGATCCTACCTATGACATATTTCCTGGGGTGCCAACCCCTGAAATCACACCAGGAGACATATGCCTTCCAGATTCTATAGTATATGACTCTGGAGGCTGGCTGCCTAGCATTAACCAAAGTAAAAACTACTGAAGCTGACAGCCCACGGTCTTTCAGAATGTGGGTCTCAATAGCCAAACCGTTAAATTTAGCGTTTGTAAGGTAGGATGAAATACCGGACCTTGCGAGAGAAGGTCTGGCCGTGGCGGTAGGGTCCCCTACCACCATCTTTACGATCTCTGCAAACCAAGATCTCCTGAGCCACAAGAATCACCTCCTTCCCTTTCTGCTTGATCCTGTGAATAAGGCGCGGAAGTAGCAGAACAGGAGGGAATGCATAGCTCAGTGAAAATTGATCCCACGGAAGAACCAAGGCATCTGTTCCGCATGCCATCAGATCCCTTGTCCTTGACACAAAGTGGTCTATCTTTTTGTTGAACCTGGACGCAAACAGATCCACGTCCAGAATTCCCCATCTTTAACATATTGACAGAAAGATGTTGGGGTGAAGAGACCACTCCCCCGGGAACAACTGTTGGCGACTCAAGTAGTCCGCCTGCCAATTCTCTATTCCTGGAATGAAGATTGCAGATAGACAAGGAATGTTGTCTTCTGCCCAAGATAGGTTATGATTCACCTCACTCTGGGTCGCACAACTTCTCGTGCCCCCTTGGTGATTGATATAGGCCACTGTTGTGGCATTGTCGGATTGGATTCTGACAGGACAATTCCGTAATCTGAGCATCCAGGTCTTCGAGGCTAGGCGTGCTGCCCAAATCTCTAGAATATTGATGGGCAGGGTCATTTGGACCATTTCCCTTGGACAGATGCTTCTTCCAGGATTGCTCCCCAGCCCAGAAGGCTGGCATCTGTTGTTACCACCTTCCAGGTAACGGATAGAAAGAATTTTTAAAGATTCTTGGATATCAACCACCAACTGAGGCTTTGACGCACTTTGGGGGATAAACACATTGGGAAGTCCAGAGCTTGGACCTTCTTGTTCCAAGTTGACAGGATACAGCTTTGCAGCAGTCTCGAATGAAACTGCGCATAAGGAACGGCCTTGAATCAAGCCACCATCTTTTGAAACAATTTCATGCAAAGTCAAATAGAAGGATTCTTCTTTGCTTTGACCAGCTGAATCAGTTCCCTTATGGAACTGATCCTTGCCTGGGGCAAGAATACTCTCTTCTGAGCTGTATCTATGATCAGACACAAGTACTGCAATCTCCTTGATGGTTTTAAGGAGGACTTCTCTAGGCTGAAAATCCAACCTAGGTATTCCAGGTAGTTGACTGTGGTGACCAAACTTTGGTTTAAGCGTACTACCAACTGATCTATCAAGAGTAGATCGTCTAAGTAAGCCAGAATCGTTATGCCTTGAGCCCTTAATCTGGCTAAAGGAGGAGCCAGGACCTTTGTAAACACTCAGGGTGTAGTAGCTAGACCGAAAGGCAGAGCTACGAACTGAAAATGAAGATTTTCTATCTCGAAGCGTAGATATTTCTGGTGAGCAGGAAAAATAGGCACATGGAGATAAGCATCCTTGATGTCGATTGACGCCAGAAGTTCTCCACCTTATAGGATGGAGACTACTGATCGGTTTGACTCCATACAAAAAGAGTGGATATTCAAAAAACGGTTTAGATCTTTGATATCTAAAATGGGTCTGACATCCCTGTTTGGTTTTGGTACCGTGAAAAGGTTTGAATAAAACCCTAATCCTCGCTCTTCCAAGTGGACCACCGATATCACTCTTTGAGACAAGAGATGATTTAACGCTAGAAAGAGAGACGTTTGATCTGAGAAAACAAGGAGACGGGAACTCTTGGAACTCTAGTTTGTAACCTAGAGATATTGAGGATGCCACCCATCTGTCTCGATATTGTTCCTGCCAGACCCTTGAAAACTGCAGAAGTCTTCCCCCCACTTGAGCAAATGGGGTGCCCCTTCATAGGAAGGTTTTAGTATTTTGTTTTGTGGGCTGACCCTGGAACTGACCCTGAGGTTTACCTCTTGAACCTGATGGTGGAGGCCATTGTGACTTGCAAGCGAAATATAGTTTTTAAAAAGGAATTCCAACTTTTTATCTGTTGGATCCTTTAGCATTTGAGCAGTGTCTACTGGACAAGTCAGGTTTTTGTTCATAGAGGATATAGCAGCGTCAATTGCTGGAATCACCCATTTTTTTTTATTAAACTCTTCCTCTATAGGATAAAGTGTTGAAAACTTTTTTAGAGGAAAAAAATGTTTATCTGGGTGCTCCCACTCAGAATACATAAGCTTTTTTAGCAATGAATGGATAGGAAAAGCATGAATAGTTTGGGGAGGTTTTAGCAAACCCAAACAAGAAGTGGGCTCATCGACTGACTGCGCTACTGGCAGCAAAAATGTGGAGAGGACCAATTCAGTGAGAGATTGTACCAACAACCTTTCCTGTGAACCCAATCCATCTGTATTAGACTCTTCAGAAGAGGAGTCATCAGCCTCTTCCTGGTCGCCTGAGAGATCATCATCTCTCGCTCCCTGTTCCTCAGTTTGAGGGTCCTGAGTAATGGACGGGGCCTGTTATGCTTAGTCCCACTCTGGGATGCGATTAAAGCATTAATTTTTTGGTCGAAGCCAAAAATGGAAGAGGAAAAAACCTTTTCCGTAATATAAACAGAGGCTGCAGTGTTAAGAGCAGCTGCAACACCCGACGTCCCTGATGGCTCACTCTGACCAGCCATATCACTCTCAGGGGGGGATGCCATCTTCTTTGAAATGGTTTTAGGCTTACTTGTGACTGTAAAAGTCTTTTTTGAGGTGCTTTTACCCCCCCCCCCCCCCCCCCTCCGACCATAGCCCGATGCACAAAGCAGAAGTACTAACAGAAGGAATGCATCCACTGCTTGAGCAATAGTCCAGCCCTGCCGCTGCTATTAATGCTCAGCCTGATGCAATAGTAAATATGTCAAAAGGAATGCCTGTGTTACCAAACCTCTTTCATGCCACCCATGCTCGTGTCCCTCCGCAGCTTGCAGCAGTAACAATGGTGCTTTTAAACACACTTTCCCACGCTGGACGTTGGAGGACGCCAAAGCCGCGCCAAGCCCCACCCCCCTCTGTCGCCTACGGCCCCCCTCCTCTCTTTAAAAAAGAGCTTTCCCATACAAGCGCATGCCTCTGATCCTATGGGATCACTTTTGTGAGGGAGAAAAATGGCAAGGAGGGAGCCTGGAAGCGCAGAGTAGGGCGGCGTGCCATTCGTTTTTTTTAATCTTTTCTCCTGGTGCCTCTTCCTCGTGAAGAGGGGAAGAAAATAGCACAGGTGGGGGGGCGTCTGGTGGGGAGGAACCCCCCCCCCCCCAGACTTACCTGGAGGAAAGAAAACTGTGTGTTCCAGACAAAACGTGAGCTCCCTGAGGAAGCGTGAGAAGGTATGTGCTCAATACAGCCCCCAGTGGTGACACATGGCAGCATTCACTAAAGGAGACAATTCATAACAAAATTCTAAATTTTCTTAGAAAAACTCCACTTACCTTTCCTGCCGCAGGGTTTTCTGTGGTAAAACAAACAGACCCAATCTTCGCCCTTCAAGGTGGGTTCCGTTACAAACCTTCAGGAGCTGGGGATCCTCGGGGAAGCCCACAATCCTGGACCTGTAATAGCACCACCACCAGTAAAAACTTTATGGCCTTAATACCAAAAGTACTGGATCCCGGGGTCCAGCTCTCTAAACGAGAAACGTTTACAGGCAAAACCTTGTTTCTTCGGATACGAGGCCCGGGTACCATTCAATTCGGCCAAAAAGACACTTTGAATGGATGCGGCAGCATGGCTAGCCCCAGCAAGGATTACTCCAGTGGAGCTCAGCACAGCACATCTTTACTCGTGACCAAACACCTTAGACACTGGCGAAAAAAACTGAGGTACTCCCAATAGTGGGAGGGGTTTTATAGGGAGTGGACTTTTTGTCTTAGGGCGTGCCAGTGTCCATCACCTGAAGGTGGCCTATAACCCACATAGCAACTACTATGGCTCTGTGTCCCATGATGTATGATAAGAAATGTACTTTTGAAATTAACATAAAGCTTATATGAGACCTTAGTGGTTGGGCCTACATCTACTTTAACAGTATGGACAATCGTTTTGTACATACAGTAATTTTATCCTTTTGGGTAGGATATAAAGACAACAAAATATCCCTGTGTTTTCATTGGTTGCATACAGCTAACTAGGATCTTCACGGTAAGAAGAGACAGTGAAAAGAACTCCTACGATGATAGGTTTCTATTCAAAACTGCCCTGTGTTTGTGATAGATGGTAATCAACTTTAGGGGTGAGGACTAATCTAAATGAATCTATGTGCTCTGTAAATAGCTGCAGAATATCCAGAGAGATAAAATGAGTAATATATACAACAAAACATATTACCATCCTGAAAGGTATCGTTAATGGTAATGGTGGCTTCAAATGGTTTGATAAGTTCAGCCCCTTGTGCAGAACTTAAAAACACAATAAACGTTTCCAGTCCTTCAATAACTGGGTGCTGTGTGTCATCAAGGATTGTCAGAGTGCAGTGCTGTAATACAGAAATAAGTAAAGTCACATATATTCTATTTATTACATTATTCCCAGTACTCACCTATTGTGAACAGGTTTAAAAGTGAACAACCACATTTGACTGTATACATAACAATTCAAAATAACTTTACTGCATGAAATAACTTTAAAATAAAAATGTAAATTCTATACAAAAAGTGCAGTGCTTTCCTAACCACCTTTACAGCATTTTAATTGGAATCATAAGAAGCATTGGGGACACTTTAATTAAAGCTGTCATAGAGAAAAGCTAGGCATGTCTCCTGGGTCTTTTTTTAAATGTTCTCATAAAATTAGAGGTTTACAAGAACGCACACATAGTGTAATGGACTTATTCATTAAAAGTAAGGTAGCTTTTAATCTATTAGAAAAGTTAGACTAACCATACCTAAAGGACCATTAGAATTAGGATGAACTAGTAAGGCAAGAATAATATTAGTGAAAAAAAAGAGGAACCTCATGCCATGGAATAGCTAAATCAGCTAGTTCTAAAAAATTATAAATATATATAAGCTGCTCCCCTCAAAGTGCAATAGTGCTAGCCTTGTCTGATTTGGGGTGTATAATAGGGGGCACTGTGAACTTAATAAATTATACTAAATTAAAAAACATCATCAGTACACTTCTTGATGACGTTGTGAAAATGAAACGTACGTCGAGGCGCATCCCGGTCACGTTACTTCCAGCCACTTCCGGTTTCTGTCTCACCGTGGCCGATCAATACAGCACGAGCGGGCCTGCTATTCCTTCCATTTGCCTGGATGCTTTATACCATAAGTGCAGAGGAAAGGCACCTACTAATGTACCGTATATACTCGAGTATAGGCCGACCCGAATATAAGCCGAGGCACCTAATTTTACCACAAACAACTGGGAAAACTTATTGACTCAAGTATAAGCCTAGGGTGAGAAATGCGCAGCTACTGTAAGTGGAAAAGAGGGTCAATGATGCCCATTTGCAGCCTCACTGTGCCCATGCAGATGGACACAGTTGACCGATTTGGGGCCCTGTATCTCAGGGTCACTTAGTGCTAGGAACCCCATCTTTAGATATGTTGTAGTGCTAATTCCACTGGGTTGGAATACAACATTTGGGGTTCCTAGCACCAAGTGTCCCCGAGATATGGGGCCCCAAATTCGGGTCAGAAAATCTCAAGCACTTTTCTGCAGCAGAGAATGACATTTTCTGAACCGACTTTGGGGCCCTGTATCTCGGGGCACTTAGTGCTAGGAACCCCATCTTTGGATATGTTGTAGTTCTAGTTCAACTGGGTTTGAATGCCAAATTTGGGGTTCCTAGCTCCAAGTGTCCCCGAGATATGGGGCCCCAAATTCGGGTCAGAAAATGACAAACACTTTTCTGCAGCAGAGAATGACATTTTCCGAACCGACTTTGGGGCCCCGTATCTCGGGGCCACTTAGTGCCAGGAACCCCATCTTTGGATATGTTGTAGTGCTAGTTCAACTGGGTTTGAATGCCAAATTTGGGGTTCCTAGCTCCAAGTGTCCCCGAGATATGGGGCCCCAAATTCGGGTCAGAAAATGACAAGCACTTTTCTGCAGCAGAGAATGACATTTTCCGAACCGACTTTGGGGCCCCGTATCTCGGGGCCACTTAGTGCTAGGAACCCCATCTTTGGATATGTTGTAGTGCTAGTTCAACTGGGTTTGAATGCCAAATTTGGGGTTCCTAGCTCCAAGTGTCCCCGAGATATGGGGCCCCAAATTCGGGTCAGAAAATGACAAGCACTTTTCTGCAGCAGAGAATGACATTTTCCGAACCGACTTTGGGGCCCCGTATCTCGGGGCCACTTAGTGCTAGGAACCCCATCTTTGGATATGTTGTAGTGCTAGTTCAACTGGGTTTGAATGCCAAATTTGGGGTTCCTAGCTCCAAGTGTCCCCGAGATATGGGGCCCCAAATTCGGGTCAGAAAATGACAAACACTTTTCTGCAGCAGAGAATGACATTTTCCGAACCGACTTTGGGGCCCCGTATCTCGGGGCCACTTAGTGCCAGGAACCCCATCTTTGGATATGTTGTAGTGCTAGTTCAACTGGGTTTGAATGCCAAATTTGGGGTTCCTAGCTCCAAGTGTCCCCGAGATATGGGGCCCCAAATTCGGGTCAGAAAATGACAAGCACTTTTCTGCAGCAGAGAATGACATTTTCCGAACCGACTTTGGGGCCCCGTATCTCGGGGCCACTTAGTGCTAGGAACCCCATCTTTGGATATGTTGTAGTGCTAGTTCAACTGGGTTTGAATGCCAAATTTGGGGTTCCTAGCTCCAAGTGTCCCCGAGATATGGGGCCCCAAATTCGGGTCAGAAAATGACAAGCACTTTTCTGCAGCAGAGAATGACATTTTCCGAACCGACTTTGGGGCCCCGTATCTCGGGGCCACTTAGTGCTAGGAACCCCATCTTTGGATATGTTGTAGTGCTAGTTCAACTGGGTTTGAATGCCAAATTTGGGGTTCCTAGCTCCAAGTGTCCCCGAGATATGGGGCCCCAAATTCGGGTCAGAAAATGACAAACACTTTTCTGCAGCAGAGAATGACATTTTCCGAACCGACTTTGGGGCCCCGTATCTCGGGGCCACTTAGTGCTAGGAACCCCATCTTTGGATATGTTGTAGTGCTAGTTCAACTGGGTTTGAATGCCAAATTTGGGGTTCCTAGCTCCAAGTGTCCCCGAGATATGGGGCCCCAAATTCGGGTCAGAAAATGACAAACACTTCTGCAGCAGAGAATGACATTTTCCGAACCGACTTTTTGGCCCCGTATCTCGGGGCCACTTAGTGCTAGGAACCCCATCTTTGGATATGTTATAGTGCTAGGTCCACTGAGTTGGCACACCAAATTTGGGACTCCTAGACCCAAGTGGCCCCGAGATACGGGGCCCCAAAGTCGGATCGGACATTTTTTTTTTTTTGCTGCAGAAAAGTGTTTGACTCGAGTATAAGCCGAGGGGGGCACTTTCAGCACAAAAAAATGTGCTGAAAAACTCGGCTTATACTCGAGTATATACGGTAAGCGGCCACTTGGCTCAAGTTTTTAAAACAATTTTTTAAATGAAACTGTATCACGCTATGGCCCTGTTTTTTCATTTTTTCTAATTGTTACTGCGGTGGAGTATTATCAAGATTACAGCCACATCTCCTCTGATATACCAGCAAGACCACAGATCCACATTTAAAAAAAGCCTCACCTGACCTTCTTTTTAGTTAAAGAGGTCATGGTGGTCTGGTGAGTAGGAATTTCACTCACATCCACCGGGTGTTTTCTCATGAAGTTTTGCCACTGGTGGTGGTGTAAAGATTGATGTTGCATCACAAAAGATTCATGGACTTTTGTTTTTGATTAAATATTTAAAATCGCTGTTTTCAGCACTGGATTATTAACAAATCACTATTTAGTTAAGCACCATGCACTTTATTTGTACATGCACAACATTTTGTATAATTTATTAAGTTCACAGCACCCCCAAGAATAATATTAGTACATCATGTAGCTATGTATGTAAAAGTGCTCTCACCTATAAAAAAAAAATAAAAAAAAATTCACATTTCTGTAACTATTGCAACCAGCTTATCTAGTTTATGGTAGCCAAAAACAACAGTTGGTGGCTTTCTTAAACTATATTCTCTACTAAACTAAGTTCATTCAAATTGTATCTCTAGCTAAAAAGTAACATTTTTTTGTTTCTAGCTTTGGATAATAGAACATCCGTCAGATTTCGAGTTCCCTGATGGGAAGATTCAAACTTTCTGTTTGCCCTGTTCTAAGAGAAGAAATCTTCCAATGGGGAAACCTGTTCTGCTGACAACCGCCGGAAAGGGGATTGCCCCTCACAGAAGTTTCCTTTTGACTTTCTGTTCTGGTGTGAAGGAACATAATTCCAATGGGACACAGGCACCCTTAAAGTGGATGTAAACCCGATTCATTAAATTTGAGCTGGGCACATATATCTGTAGTGTTTTCTTATCTCTCTTCAGAGCACTGAGTCCTGTGGCTTTCTCCTGCTCCATTCTTCTGTTATCAGCATGATAACTTCTTACAAGTTCTCCGTCAACTGTGATAAAACCAGCCTGAAATTTGTGTCATGGGAGGATGCTATAAATAGATTAGCAGACAGCTGAACTATTCACAAAACAGCTCTGCAAGTCTCTGCCTATGTGGAGGGAGGGTATGTGCCTTTTCTCCAATCAGTTGTCTTGGCTGTATGCCCAGACTTCACTCTCAGTGCTGAACAGGAAGAGAAAATCTGTAACACGAGCTGCACTTTCTAAAGAACATATAAGGTTGAAGACAACAGATATACATGTAAAACTTATGTAGGGAGATTTGTATAATCTCTGTGTATCTTCTGAGGCTGTTCACTTTACTGGGTATATGTGAGGGTTTACATCCACTTTAATATTAAATGTTCTGAAACTTTTAAACATACTGTATATCCAAGAAAGTTTGTGAAACCCCTTATTGTATAAAATAACTTGAAATCGAATATGTTTAGAGGGCATTTGGGTTGGAACTGGATTAAATGTAATTGTTCCTACAGAATCTGACTCCACTTCCTCATCCAACTGCAATGTCTCCCCCAGGCTTGAATTTAGTGCAAAAGTAAGACTGTAGAAGAACCCTGAGAAGAATGATAGTGGCATCCATATAAATTTCAATTTGCTTGTTGTAGTGGTGGCTTTGAAAGGCTCTATGTCCTTGAGGACCCTACATAGCAGTGACAGATACATGCATGTAACATTCCTGTCTCTGTGTAAATAATTGCTATTGTATGTTTTTTATTTAGAACGTATCTACGTCTGATGAATATATCAAAGTCTTGAAATATACTGTTATTACATACCTCTATTGTTTTACCAGGTCTAAATTCTATTTTCTTGGAGCTAGGGATATAATCAATGCCTGGAGTAGCAGAGGGTGGATCTGAAGGGCGAGTGGCACACCATACTGATGTTGGCACTGAAAGGTCAGGTCCACTTCGGAGCACAGGTATCTCAATAGAGCCTGTAGAAGGAGAGTACATTTTTGGCGATTAGCAGAACTCTGTAAGGTATTACATACAAAATAGAGAGAGTGAAACATATGAAATGGCACAACCAGAAGGTAGCTCAGTTATAATTGTGACATGCAGCTGGTGAAAATTGTTCAACAGCATAATCCATGACAATGCATGGTTTTCCCTTGTGCAGTTACTAATGTGTGGGGGAATACACTGGTACACTGACGGGCACTGTAATGCAGTAGAACCCCTTACAGCAGTCTTTATAGGGTACTTTACAAAGCTATACTCTGCCATTCCCTAGGCCTCATCTCAGGCACATCCATTACACCATGAAGCTGGCATTCACAGCAAGAAAGAATTAAAAATAATACAAGAAGATTTACTTCTCACACTAAGGACATTCCAGAATCTTCTGGAATATTGTAAAGCTATCTTGTCATATTAACCATATAAAAAAACATGCAAACAGGGTTTACTAGTATGTATAGATTCAAACTGTCCAGCTTTGGAATTCACAGCTAATATAGATATTTATTAAGAGAAACCAAACAATTTCAGTGTAGAAAAGCATATTTATACCTATGTCTTCACCAACAGTAAAGGTGAGATTTCCTAATGAGACTGTTGAAGCATCATTTGGTCCTTCGATAACAACTCTGGCTGTAGCAATATTGCCAATTCTGGCATTGTCAGACGTATCAGCAAGGGCTATCTCAAATTCTTCCTCGTCTTCATATTCACTGTCATCAATCACTTTAACGTCACAGGTCGACATTGTGACTCCAGGCCCAAAAACGACACGATTTTCACTGGTCATCGCTCTAGATTTAAAATCTGAGCCTGATTGAAGAGCATAAAGACTGCTTCCCTTAGCAGATTTTGGTATTGTGTAGCAAATGGCAGAAACAACACTTCCAGGATCACCTGTTTACAAAAAAGAACAATTAGTTCCATGATAAATCGGTAAGTTTTAGTCTTTATTAAAAAAAAAATGCATACAAACACAAAAGGACACTTCGCACTAAACAGGTACACATGGTTGTAATATTACTATGCAGCTGAAGTCCTTTCATCTAGATCATAGTACTAAGACAATTGTGTTATATTCCATAAAGTTTCTTTAATGCAATGCTAATGTCGTAATTAAGGTAATTTCAATGGGAATACATGGAGGTTTTGTATTTGTTATAATATTTTGGTCAATACTAAAAATACAATAAAATCTGTCAGAACATAATAGTGCTGTGGGGGGCATTCACCCATCAACACTGACCTGTGGTGGAAGGAAAGAAAATTGTAATCATCTATGGGCTGCTTTACACCTTTACCCCCTTTGGATTTGCTGGCGATTCTCTGGAGCTGATGTGTAAAAACAGATGCAGAGTACCTTTTTTACTTTAGTTTTTTTTTCTCTTTAAATAAAATCTGTTCCCATGTACCCTTAATTTACTATAATGAATCACAATTAACTCTTTCTTCCCTTAGCTTTCTGCTGATTCTTTTTTTTTTCTATTTTTCTAACTACAATAAATTGTTTTGTTCAAACACAAGATTTAAAAAAAAAAATACTTTATTTGTAAATACCTTTGCAATGCTTTGTGTCAGAATCATAATTTTAGTATCATTTTAAATAGTATAAATTAAAGAAAAACACATTTAGCAACAGTATTTTTTTTAAACTTGCACTGATCAAATTAGAAAAAGGAGCATTTTTTTAAGTTACATGTATTGGATTACATAAAAAATTAAACTTTTGCAAGATAAAATCCCCAAAAGAAAAAAACAAAAACATATGTATTCCGTTGTTATCTTAAAGTGGTTGGAAAGGCAGGTTTTTTATCTTAATGCATGCTATACATTAAGATAAAAAGCCTTCTGTGTGCAGCAGCCCCCCTAACATTAACCTGATGTCCCTCTTTGTCCAGTGATATCCAGATAGCCATTGGCTCCCACTGCTGTCAATCAAAGTCAGCTAGCCAATCAGGGGAGAGAGACGGGCGGGTCAGAGTCAGGCTCCGTGTCTGAATGTCTGAATTGCCCCCATAGCAAGTTGCTCAACAGGAGGGAGGGACCAGGATCACAGAACAGGGACTAGAGAAGAGGAGGATCTGGGCTGCTCTGTGCAAATCCACTACAGGTTTATTATTTTTATAGGAAAAAAAACTAGACTTTACAATCACTTTAAGTATTTAACAGTTATTGCTGAATAAACAGGCCTATAGCAGCAATTAAAAAAATGCTCTGGTCTATGGAGCCTAAAACAGATATAAAACATCAGTTTATAATGATAATTTATAAAAACATTTATTATAAACTAAAAGGAAAATTCTGCTAGGAGCTCAGTAGAGATCACTATATCCTCAAACACTTTATAGGAGCAGAAGACACAGCTCCCAAAGTCCTGCTGTCTGCTTCTTTTGGTAGGGTGAACGCCTATCAGAGAAATACATTTGCGCACCTTATGGATTAAAATTTGCTTATGCTTGAAATTGGAGTGCTTTAATTGTTAATTTTTGTTTATAAAGCACCTACTAGGTTTGTCTCTCTACCGCAAATTTTTCATGAACCTACCCTTTGATGGAGCTCTCCCTGTCATCTTTTGCTTGATTGGTCTACAAAATGACAGCTTGGTCCCCACCAAGTAATTTATGCTGCTACTTATTACCACTTTAACAGGTCATTGTACAGTAGCAGTTTGTCTGCTGGGCCCTCCTAAAATATTTTACCATGAGGCCCAAAATGTGAAAAAGCAAAATGCTATACATATACAGTCCGCAAACTGTTTAGTTTTAAAAGCTTATTTAGATTCATTGTATGTTACAAAGCAATCAGAAGTCTCTACAGATAAACAGTGACATTAAAAATCTGCAAACACAGAGAAATCATAAGAAAAACTAAAGGAGAAAATAGAAGGTAGATATTTAAGTGGCAGGTATTATTGTCTTAGACCACAGTGCATTGTTAGATTAAAAAGGTCTCTGCTTGCAGCAGTGTAGATATCTATAATGGAATGCTGCCGTGAGCTGCCTGTTTAGAAATTTCCATTAGATCTGACAGTTGGCAGGATACAGATAATCAAACAAATGAGAGGCACAGCCAAAGCAATCACAGAATTGTTTATTGATGTGCATTCAGCAAGATGAGAAGTTTGGAGTTCCCATAATCTACAAAGTTTAATAGAAGTCCCATAGGAGACATCTATATAAGAAAGCACTTCTATTTTATTTGGAAAGCATCACAAAACACAGAATGAGAACCTTTGCAATATGTGTGCAGAAAATGTACTTTGATTGGTATCTATTTGGTCTGATTTTAGCAGTTTTTATTTGTAATGTACCATTCATGTCTGTACAAATGTTCTTATCTCAAGCTAAGAAAGTGAGATGCTTTATCTATATACACACACATTTCAACCAGAACAAGCTATGTCACATTATTTATTATATGCTCTCCACATGCACAAGGAGCTTTTGCTTCCAGGGGTTACCATGAACCCCCTCCTATATGCTACCTGGCTTACATGGCATACAAGTTGTACCTGCTGTATGTTAAACAGCCATGCTTCTATCTTTCCTCCAATGAGGAATAATCCAGACTTCCCAGAATCAATGGGTTTCCCTACTCTTAGGCCACATTCACTCTTGGCGTTTCTGGAACAAAGCTCCATGCCCAAAAAGGTTCCGTAAATAGCTTAAAAACAAAGGTCATACTTACAAGAGTAATGCCCCGTGCACACGGTCGGAAATTCCGACCACAAAATCCGTCTGATTTTTTCAGATGGATTTTGTCCGACACTGGTGTTGCATACACACGGTCGGACAAAGTTGTTGGAAAATCCGATCATTCTGAACGTGGTAGCGTTCGTTGCGTACGACAGAACTACGTAGAGGCTAGTAGCCAATAGCTTTGGTCTCGTAATTTGATCTGAGCATGCGTGGCACTTTGTCCATCGGAATTCTCTACACACGATCGGAAAAAGTCAGATCGGATTTTGTTGTCGGAAAATTTGAGAGCAGGATCTCAAATTTGTTCCATCGGAGTTTCCGACGGAAAAAGTCCGATGGAGCCCACACACGGTCGGATTTTCCGACAACATGGTCCGATCGGACATTTTCCGTCTAAATTTCCGACCGTGTGTACGGGGCATAAGAGTTTTTTAAATGCTTGTTTGTGAGTACGACATTTGTTTTTAGTAGTCAAATAAATGTTATCTTTGGTAATGCACAAGGTCGGTGCGCCCTCCCTATTTTCTTATATGTTTAAGCCAGATCTCTGCACTTCCTGTTTGCCAGATTATTGTGCTCTTTTCAGCCAGTATGTCGCTCTCGTCTTCCCTGCTGCCATCCAAATTTTGCTACTACACATTATCGACCCTTGGCTTGTTCCTCGACTATGCATCTGCCTGATCGCAACCTGCAGCTAGTCGTTATCGACCCTTGGCTTATTCCTTGACTACGCTTCTGTTTGATCCTTACCTGCTTATCTGCTACTGGTCCCCGGCTTCCTCACCTCCTGGTGGGGCGATCCTGAGGGCCGCGATCTGGTACTAGCATGCAACAAAATCCCTCTCCATCATCAGGAGCTCTGCTGAACACCGGTTAGTACTTAGACTCCGCACCTCAGGTGAGCCTGCATCATCTGCTATAGCAACTAGTCTTCAAGCCTGACCCCTGATCATGACGCACACAATGGTATGTTGACTAGACTACCCAACTGAAATTCTAATCCCCAATTTTTTTTGTGGGGTTCAGCAAAATGGCAGCCTCTGGCAAAAAGAAACGTAATGTACATAATATTGTACCAATAGTCAATCTGCACAATCCAATAATGTGAATAACCTAATAAAAAAGTTGCTAGCCAAGACCCATAAGTGATTCAAATATTAAAAAACTAAGCGCCAAAAGAAATAATATTAAAAAGGCATGATGTTGAGCCAGCTGCAGTAAAAAAGTTGCCATAAGGCAATGATAAATGAGTAAAAAACAGTCCAACGCGCTCGGTCTTGGCAGATATATACACATATATGTGGAACAGTCCCAATACAAAGTGATATAAAGTGCTCGTGCTCAGTAATGGTACATCCGTGTTCCAATATGCTCAGACTGGGTGCCCCACATAGATGTACACTCACCCCTAGGAGTTGACCAACTATCTCTAGTAAGGTCGTTCAAGCGTGTGGGGATACCCCTGTAGAGGTCCGTGGCTGACATCTCATGCAGTGTAATGCCACATACAGGTGGCTAAAAATCAGAAAGAATCCTAATTGCGCAATATCGTTCCAAAAGTTTATTTTAAAAGCCAAAATAAAATTACACTCACATGTAATGGTGCCTTATCATCCTGGCACCCAGCGTATGTAGCAGGTGATTTTTTTTAGGGGAAATCAGCCCACCATTACATGTGAGTGAAATTTTATTATGGTTTTAAAAATAAAAAAACAATGAGGATTCTTTCTGATTTTTATCTACCTGTATGAGGCATTACACTGCATGAGACTGTGACATTATATGTCACAGTGGTGATTGGAGTGGATTCAAGTTGGATATCGTTTTTCCCTTTGATATGTTTGGATATTAATTTAACTATTTTTTGCACAATATTTTTTGATGTTATAGTTTCTATCAATCTTCAATCTATAAAAAATGCATCAATATACAATAATCAATATAGAAATAAAGTGAACCGTGTTTAAAGGGCCCTTGTGCCAAACTAATTCATGCATTAATCTGTTTCCATAAAATTGCAGCATAAAGTCCATTTATAACTACAGTGGGACCTCAAATTGCGAGTTACGCGGTTAACAAGCGTTTTGCAATACGAGCACTGTATTTTTAAAAATCGTAACAAGGTTTGCGAGTGTTGTCTTGTGAAAAGAGCACGATTCAGGCCAAAGAGATGTGCAGTACTGCGTTTGGCCTGAGGTGGGGCGCCGGAGCCGATCAGCGCTGTTCGGAAATGCACGGAAAGGCCCAAGGACAGCTCTGCTGACCTCGGCAAATCTCGGGAACAAAGTCTTTACAAGGTTTGCCGAGGTCAGCAGAGCTGTCCTTGGGTCTTTTCCGCCATTTCCGAGGCTCTCCGGCGCCCCCTGGCTCTGGCCGCATGCGGTATTGCATGCCATTGAAGTCAATGCGGAACTAATTATTTTCATTTCCATTGACTTCAATGGGTAAACTCGCTTTGATATGCGAGTACCTTGGATTACGAGCATTCTCCTGAAATGGTTTATGCTCTTAATCCGAGGTTCCACTGTACTCCATTCTTTCGGGGCTCATTGCAGATGATAAAACAGATGATATAAAATAAAGTGCTCATGTTCACTCTGGTGCTCCCCCTTTGGTGTATGCGCTCAACTTAGAGGGTGTGACCTTGCAACTAAGCTCGGTCAAAACGCACTTTTAAACCACCTCTGGGTTTATCGTCAGCATTTAGATCCTTGGATGGTTGCTTGCAGAAATATTCATTTGGAAAACAGAGGAAAATTGAATAGGTGCTATGAGCGCACCACCCAGTATCAATAAATGTATTGCATAAGTCATCAATAAAGCGTCTATACAACACCGCCCTCAGGTCCATGCTGTACAGAATACCTTCCGCCTCCCATTTAGCCATGTACAAGTTAACAACACTGGGCGCAAATTTAGCGACCATAGCTACACCTCTTAACTGTAAATAGAAATTGTTCTCATACCAAAAATAGTTATGTTTTAAACAGAATTACAGACTTTTTAAAATAAATTTCCGCTGCTTACGTTTCATATCAGTGTTCTTTTTTAATGCCCACGTAACTGATCTTATAGCCCCCTGGTGGTCGATATTAGTTTACAGTGAGGCCACATCTGCTGTGGCCATCACTGTATTCATATTAGTATCACATTCATTTAACAACTGTAAGGTGTGTTTGGTATCCTTTAAAAAGGCCTTAGTTCCCTTACCTAGGGGCTGCAGATGTACATCAATATAATCGCCTAGTCGGAAAGTGAGTGACTCTATCCCGCTTATAATTGGTCTTCCTGTGGGATTATTCTTGTCCTTATGGATTTTAGGGCTGTAATAAATAACCAGTATTCTACACACAGTAGGTACCAAGTACTTTCCTTCCCTTTTATTCAATACATCCCTCTCGACTCCATATCGGACTATAGATTCAAGCTCATTTCTAAATTGTTTAGTCATATTGGACTTTAATACCTGATATGTTCCTCTATAATTTTGTTCATTTCTGTCTTATACTGTTCTATCGTTTAAACCACAATCTCTACCCCCTTGCCTGCCAGACGTATGACTATATCCTTTCTGTCCTCCAGTGACTTAAGGCCCTTTTTTTATATCCTTCTGCTCGTACACTTTTTTATGGGTAATTGTTCTAGATCAGTGGTAACTAGTTTTTTGTCAACATATTTGTTGTTCACTATTTGGGGGTTAAATACAGAGTGATTCCTTAATTGAGTGTAATCCCCTTCTGCTGCTGCCCTTTCCACAGGATTTTGTGCATAATATTTTTTCACATTAAGTTTCCGTTTATTTTTTGGATTCCTATGTAGGTCTCAAATTTATTTAGACCCTTTTTCGGTGCATACTTGATTCCCCTGTCCAAGGTTAGTACTTCTTCCCTGGTTAGATTAATGCCACTAAGATTATATATCCCTTCACCTAATCCTCCCGCCTTTTTTTTTATCCTTCTTCCTCCTCGTTGTCCCCTTTTTCTATATTTCTTTCTTCCCTGGTAGACTCCCTCCTCCTCTTCTCTAAAAAAGAGGCCCCATATTGATCGTCTTGATTAGGTAAATCATACAGAGGCTCATAACTATTATACATAGGAACATCATATTGATCTGTGGGTGATCTATCATATCGAGGTCTCTGCGGTTTTGGTGAATAATACTGTCCCTCATTACGAAGGGGTCCTCTATAGGGTGCCGGTCCTCCCTGATGGTGATAATCACCCTGTGGTGGTCCCCTATATTGTGGTGGTCCTCCCGTTTGTGGAGTCCTATTTTAATACCCTTGTGGGTTTTGACCCCCTTGATGGTGGCCCCTATACCTCTTACTTGATATAATTGCTCCCTTGATAACCTCTATTCCAATTACCCCGATTTTGTGGATACCCATGATGAGGTCTCCAATTTACAAGCTGACCTCAATGCTCTGTCAAATTGGGCGACTATGTGGCAGATGAGGTTTAATGTTGATAAATGTAAAGTTATGCACTTGGGGGCTAAGAATATGCATGCATCATACATGCTAGGGGGAGTACAACTGGGGGAATCCGTAGTGGAGAAGGATCTGGGGGTTTTGGTAGATCATAAACTCAATAATAGCATGCAATGCCAAGCTGCGGTTTCCAAAGCGCGCAAAGTCCTTTCTTGTATTAAGAGAGGTATGGACTCCAGAGAGAGAGATATCATTTTGCCCCTGTTCAAATCATTAGTAAGACCTCATCTGGAATATGCAGTTCAGTTTTGGGCACCAGTTCTCAAAAAGGATATCGGGGAACTGGAGAAGTGCAGAGAAGGGCAACCAAACTGATAAGAGGCATGGAGGAGCTCAGCTATGAGGAAAGATTAGAGGAACTGAATTTATTCACCCTTGATAAGAGGAGATTAAGGGGGGATATGATCAACATGTATAAATATATAAGGGGTCCATATAGTGAACTTGGTGTTGAGTTATTCACTTTACGGTCAACAAAGAGGACAAGGGGGCACTCTTTACGTCTAGAGGAGAAGAGATTTCATCTCCAAATAAGGAAAGGTTTCTTCACAGTAAGAGCTGTGAAAATGTGGAATAGACTCCCTGCAGAGGTGGTTCTAGCCAGCTCAGTAGATTGCTTTAAGAAAGGCCTGGATACTTTCCTAAATGTACATAATATAACTGGGTACTGACATTTATAGGTAAAGTTGATCCAGGGAAAATCCGATTGCCTCTCGGGGGATCAGGAAGGAATTTTTTTCCCCTGCTTTAGCAAATTGGAGAATGCTCTGCTGGGGTTTTTTTTTGCCTTCCTCTGGATCAACTGTGGGTATAGAATGGGGTATATGGGATTGTATGATATATATATATATATATATATATATATATATGTGTGTGTGTATGTGTGTATATATATATATATATATATATATATATGTGTATATATGTATGTGTGTGTGTATATATATATATATATGTGTATATATATATATATGTATATATATATAATTTTTTTTTTGTTTAATTTGTGGTTGAACTGGATGGACTTGTGTCTTTTTTCAACCTAACTAACTATGTAACTATGGTGGTCGACCTCTATTATTGTAGCCTTTATTGTCAAGGTTACCGTAACAGGGCTTTATAGTATTGTGTGGTGGTCCCTGAGGATTCTCTTGTTCCCTTTCTGAATTTTAAAGCTTTGAATAGAGCGGTGCACTGACGCACCAGACCCAAGTGAGTACCCTGGACTGGGGCTTTTTTGTATAATAAATTGGTGTTATAAAACGATATATCACACTATCGAGACTTTTTTTCCTACTGTATACATATGAGGAGACAGCGTTATTGAGCAGCTCGGGATCCCGCAGTTAACATAGAATTCAGATGGGTGGTTTCACCAAGCTTAAATGGGAGGTCACGCGCTCAGAGGTGAGCGGCTATTACCTAAGGGTGGGGAGCACCAGAGTGTGGACACTGCAACACTGTTTTTGATCACTTCTTTCAATGGATTCACAGATTTATGTTTGATAAGGATTTATTATGCTATTTGTTTATACTGACCCACGTGCTATATGGTCAGGACAGTTTGTATGCACTATAGCACTTTATTTTTCACTTTTATTTATTCATTCAGGATTTATTGTAATGAACCTGGTTTTAACAATTTTATTTTATTAGTTTGATGTGTGAGATCTAGAATGGTTTTATATATCACAAGGTATATCAAGGTGTATCACTATAGTATTTTTATAATTTTTCAGCTATGTTATGAATTTGATTTGATTTGAATTTGATTTGAGTATCATATAGCGCTATTGACACTTTATTCATTCTTTATTACTGCTGTGATAGCAGAACAATAGGTAGATAGCGCGGCACATATTTCTTTATTTTTTATGCTATTACACGGCTATATGGGACGTGAATTAGTGCAGCAGCTGTCCATATCATTTTTTACTCTCAGTTAGTAGCTAGCAAGACTTTTATATTCTGTTTATGGGTAAAGTTCCCTTTAAATTCTCAAAAATCACTGACAGGGGCCTCCATGCACCATTTAGTGTTAGCCCACCCAATGCTCAAAGTTTGATACTGTACTTCAAACCACTGGATGCATATTGATGTTGCACTGTTATGTGACTACTATCGATTTCACAGTTTTGATCAAATATTGTGGCCATCTCTGTTCACTTCCTACATTCTTTCTTAAACAAGGAATACATTTTAGCGTTTTTACCATTTACATAGAATAAACATTTTACAAACATATAATATAGGGTGATTCCATGATTGAATGCAATAACTGCATCCTGGGCTGTCTAATGAGAAAGCTTTGCATTTTCTCCTGAAGATTTAGGATCTACACAGCATCATCTTTATAGGAGAGAAAGGGGTATTCCTCCACTAAATCATTTAGACTCCATTCACACTTGTGCGACTTAAAAATCATGCAATTTTCATTGTGACTTTACCATGCAACTTGATGAGACTTTGGATGAGTGCGACTCTGTTATGACTTTGACCAATGTGATAGTTTTTTGGTTGTGCTCTAAAAGTATTAGTTTAAGGGTGTGCACACTTATGCAACCATATTCGTTTATTTTTTTATTTCTACTTCCCTCCACCTAAAATATTTCAGATGTACAGTTTATAGGTCATATTACAGGTGGAAAAAGATTTATTTTTGTCTCATTTTTTTTTTAACAGGGGTGTGTAGACTTTTTAAATCCACTGTGTATATACAGTGTATATACAGTATCTCACAAAAGCGAGTACACCCCTCACATTTTTGTTAATTTTTGATTATATCTTTTCATGTGACAACACTGAAGAAATGACACTTTGCTACAATGTAAAGTAGTGAGTGTACAGCTTGTATAACAGTGTAAATTTGCTGTCCCCTCAAAATGACTCAACACACAGCCATTAATGTCTAAACCGCTGGCAACAAAAGTAAGTACACCCCTAAGCGAAAATGTCCAAATTGGTCCCAAAGTGTCAATATTTTGTGTGGCCACCATTATTTTCCAGCACTGCCTTAACCCTCTTGGGCATGGAGTTTACCAGAGCTTCACAGGCTGCCAATGGATTCCTCTTCCACTCCTCCATGACAACATCACGGAGCTGGTGGATGTTAGAGGCCTTGCGCTCCTCCACCTTCCGTTTGAGGATGCCCCACAGATGCTCAATAGGGTTTAGGTCTGGAGACATGCTTGGCCAGTCCATCACCTTTACCCTCAGCTTCTTTAGCAAGGCAACGGTCATCTTGGAGGTGTATTTGGGGTCGTTATGTTGGAATACTGCCCTGCGGCCCAGTCTCCGAAGGGAGGGGATCATGCTCTGCTTCAGTATGTCACAGTACATGTTGGCATTCATGGTTCCCTCAATGAACTGTAGCTCCCCAGTGCCAGCAACACTCATGCAGCCCCAGACCATGACACTCCCACCACGATGCTTGACGGTGGGCAAGACACGCATGTCTTTGTAAACCTCACCTGGTTGCCGCAACACATGCTCGACAGCATCTGAACCAAATATGTTTATCTTGGTCTCATCAGATCACAGGACATGGTTCCAGTATTACGTCTTCAGCAAACTGTTTGTGGGCTTTCTTGTACATCATCTTTAGAAGAGGCTTCCTTCTGGGATGACAGCCATGTAGACCAATTTGATGCAGTATGCAGCGTATGGTCTGAGCACTGACAGGCTGACCTCCCCCCCACCCCTTCAATCTCTGCATCAATGCTGGCAGCACTCATACATCTATTTCCCAAAGACAACCTCTGGACAGGACGCTGAGCACGTGCACTCAACTTCTTTGGTCGACCATGGTGAGGCCTGTTCTGAGTGGAACCTGTCCTGTTAAACTGCTGTATGGTCTTGGCCACCACGCTGCAGCTCAGTTTCAGGGTTTTGGCAATCTTCCTATAGCCCAAGCCATCTTTATGTAGAGAAACAATTATTTTTTTCAGATCCTCAGAGAGTTTTTTGCCATGAGGTGCCATGTTAAACTTCCAGTGACCAGTATGAGAGAGTGAGAGCAATAACACCAAATTTAACACACCTGCTCCCCATTCACACCTGAGATCTTGTAACACTAACGAGTCACATGACACTGGGGAGGGAAAATGGCTAATTGGGCCCAATTTGGACATTTTCACTTAGGGGTGTACTCACTTTTGTTGCCAGTGGTTTAGACATTAATGGCTGTGTGTTGAGTTATTTTGAGGGGACAGATAATTGACACTGTTTTACAAGTGGTACACTTACTACTTTACATTGTAGCAAAGTGTAATTTCTTCAGTGTTGTCACATGAAAAGATATAATAAAATATTTACATATTTACTTTTGTGAGATACTGTAATATATATATATATATATATATATATATATATATATATATATATATATATATATATATATATATATATATATATATATATACACATACACACACACACACACACACTGTATATGCATAGTATATATGAAGTGCTGTTAACAGATATTTATTTTGTAAATATATTCATCACTATAACCTAGACCATTCTATCATTGAAAGGGGGAAAATATTTGTGGATGGGGGATTCACTCCTGCTGAGGTATTGTATTCTGACATTGTCAGAATACAATGATCAGCACTGCCAGCTATAGCTAGCGGCAACATTTTTAAACAGGCTGGTTGTACAGAAATTGATTGGTAGATCGACATCTGTACTACCAACCTGCCCATACATAGTTCGAAATTTGATCCATGTAGGGTCGGCCTAAATCTCTAAAAGTGCTTAATTAGTGCCTCTATGTCAGAAGCCCAATATTGTAAAACTAAACAGTAGCATCGTTCAAAATGTGTGAAGTATTCAAGACCAAGCAACTGCTGAAAGTCAATATCTGATTGATTGTTGCTGTTGTTGCATTTTACTTCCCAATATATGCCAAAATTTAATCTCTAAAAAGTATAAACCTACACCATAAAAATGTCTGATTTTGTAGGAAATTGCATTTTGTACACCTGCAATGCTGATATGTTAGTTGATGTTGAAGAGAAGTAATTGAATTGTGAATCTTACAGACTTCCATTCAGGAATGTGGCCACTTAAGCACACAATAATGGCCGTTAAGTGGCTATTACTGAAGATGTTGTACATCATTGGTTTCCTTGACCGATACTGGCACAAGCCCCAATCACTTTATGAATTTTCTGGGAAAGATGAACAAATTGTTTCTCTAGTAAAAAAATATATACATCAAGCTGTTTGTAAATTCAATCCAAAACTAAAACGTGTGTTATAGACTAATGTGCACCGCAGTCGTGCTGTGTCATCAGAATTTCCTGTATATCTGCATTCATATTGATTGTGTTATGCGTAAATTACTCAATTGCTTGCTTTCATGTCTACAAACATGTTTCAAAAATAATTTCATATATGCACACAGTAATTCTTTATTTATACATAAAAGGCATGATATTGTTGTCTGGCATGCTATAAATGTACTCCAATTCCGAAGTCTGTGCAGATTACAATGTCATTCTCTCAATTATCCACTAGAGGGCAGCTGGTAAGCATTTTCTGATAATATGATGGGAAAATAAAGCAAAATTCTAAATGTAATTATTTAATTAAGTAATGCGTAATCTGCAGTGTTTTTTAAAAAAAATGTCTGTGCTTCTTCTCAAATGTGCACTGCAAGCTTCATTGATTCCTTTGGAAAGGCATTCACTGTTCAGTTACGAAAAAGTAAAAAATAAAATATTTCAGATTGTAGCTTGGATGTGCAGAAAAGACTGTGTGCCACTCGGCAGGATGCACAGTAAAAATTAGAGAGAAGCGGGGACAGGTAAGTGTAATGGTGCCCATACATTAGAGGAAAAATCTTTGGAAAGCTGTTATTTGGACAGTTTGTTTGTTTTTTGTACAGTTAATGGGCACAATTTGATTGTGACATTTTTGAGCCAAAAAAGGAATACCGTATATACTTGAGTATAAGCCGACCCGAATATAAGCCGAGGCACCTAATTTTACCACAAAAAACTGGGAAAACTTATTGACTCGAGTATAAGCCTAGGGTGAGAAATGCGCAGCTACTGTAAGTGGAAAAGAGGGTCAACAATGCCCATTTGCAGCCTCACTGTGCCCATTTGCAGCCATAGGTCCCCTGAACTTCAAACTTGGTAGTTAAGGGTTCCTAGATGCCCCCTAGCTGCAGCCAAATCTCTGGACCCAAAAGGTCCTGAAATCACATTGCTGCAGATGGACACAGTTGACCGACTTTGGGGCCCTGTATCTCGGGGCCACTTGGTGCTAGGAACCCCAAATTTGGATATGTTGTAGGATATGTTGTAGTGTTGGTTCCACTAGGTTGATACCACTAGATTTGGGGTTCCTAGCACCAAGTAGCCCGAGATACTGGGCCGCAAATTCGGGCCGGAAAATGTAATTTTTTGCTGCAGAAAAGTGCTTGACTCCAGTATAAGCCGAGGGGGGCACTTTCAGCACAAAAAAATGTGCTGAAAAACTCGGCTTATACTCGAGTATATACGGTAGATTGTAAATTGAAAGTTTATGTGTTTCTCCCCCAATAAAAATTTAACTCTTGGTACTGTGCATACAAATGAGAAACAGATTTACAGATTTTCAATGTCCATTGAACGATTTATCTTTCGAAACTCGGTCATTACATGATGGCAATGTCGTTTGCTCTCATTAGACTCGGTGTGGGTTATGAGGACCTATAAACAATGACTGTACTTAAACTACAGTTATCCTTTAAATGTGGTGATTTGAAGACTAGCCACTAAAGAGAGTTCTCACAAATACGCATAACTATACTAAGGTACTGTTATACTTCAATAAAAAATTATCCTATAAAAACAAAAATATGGAACAATCTTGAAAAAGATTTTAAAATAAATATTGCAATAATAAATAAAAATAGGCACTATAATATCCCTTGAATACTGCATTAATGGGAACCTGTCGGAAAAATTTGATAGCAGCGACTGTTATGTTATTATGTTATGTTAATAGGTACGGGAAGCAATGCTAAAGGGTTGGAACTTACTCTTTAACTTGTAACGGGTCAGTGACTCTGTACTAAAGAAAGGATGCGGAAGACTGCTCCAGAGTTTGTACCTTTAACAAAGTCAGCAATGGCAGGTACCATAATTCTATACAGGTAGGTTACATGTTTTGCAAATCAGTATTGAATACCTTAATGGGACAATACCTGGTCATAGTAGTCTGATGCACACCATTGATATGATCAATTTACTAATTCTGCTTCTAAAACTGGTAAAGATGGGCTACTGCTGTATGTGAAAATGATATTTCTACCCCTTAAATCTAAATCTGTTGCTATAGTTATAGTTCCAACAACTCATGCTACAAAACAAATAAGTGCCTGTTATTTATAAACTAGGACGTGTCTAAAAATATGAATGTTTACAGATACGATATAGATTTCCTACATGTACAAACTATGAACCATAAACATTATTTTATTAGCAAAAAAGTTGACTAACCCTTTCTCTCAATAGGAATAGAGAGGACATCTGCACTCTCACTGGCCCGATATATCTTCTTATCAAACTGTAGTGTGGGCTCATCTTCTGTGTCATTAATGTTAACAGTGGCTTTAGTGATCTGTCCCAGAAGTGCATAAGCAGGCATACTCAGTTCCACTGTGAAGCGTTCAATGCCCTCGTACACCTGGTCATCACTGATGATAATGGTACAGACCTTGCTGTCCTCTCGCTCATCAAATTGCACCTGATGGGATTAAACATATTAGATATGTCACTCTGCATTAAAATAGATTTATTTTAGTGCTAGTTCACACCAGACGCAGTTCTGTGCGCTTTTTTTCTGCACTAAAAATGCATGCACAGTGTTTTCCATGTATTCCAATGGCTCTTGTTCACACCATGCGGTTCCCGGACAGTTTCCGGTGCAAAAACTGACTGGAAACTGAATGCATGGTGTGAACTAAAGCCATTGGAATACATGGAAAACACTGCATGCATTTTATGCAGAAAAAAAGCACACGGAATTGAACAGAACTGCGTCTGGTGTGAACTAGCACTTACTGTATTTAGAATATTCATCACTGAGAGACAGCAGAGGCACTTCAATAATCTCATTCTGCGCTTACCTGTCTTTGCAATTTCACTACTATTGTTAACTTTTCTGAATACACCCACACAAAAATCTATATTATTTTTTCTAAGCAATCTACTGCATAGTTTTCTGATATAGAAAAAAAGAAAAGAAAATTACATAGTAGAGAGCAAGTACTTTAGACATTAGATGGAAAATAGAAACACTGCTGTACTGCTGCACAAACTGAAGGCCAATGTTAGTAAAGAACACAACTGTCATTTTCTTTTTTGCCCTATTATTCTAGAACCCCAAATGAAATGAGTAAAAACCCTTACTCACTGGGGCTAATTTAATAAAGGAGTAAAGACTGTTCACTTAGCAAAGTATCACAATTATCTAGTCACATGTAAGAAAAAATTCTCTTTTTGATTTTCGTTTTCTAAATCAAATATTCAGCTAGTGTAGTATATTCAGAAACATTTATTAACTAAAATCATCATAGATCGCTCTCACATAAAGCGATGCTTAAGCAGTGTAATGGAAAGTGAACTGTATTGTATGAAAAAAGTCCCTCTAGCAGCAAGGATCCTGCCCTAGCCAAGGCAGAATCCTTGCTGCTGGAGGGAGGTTTTTCACCATTGCATGGTGGACACTTGTTACTACAATTACATAAACCTACTGCTCCTTTTTTTTTGTCAGCTGGCAACACTATAGTCCAACAATCAGCAGCTTGTGTTTCCAGTAGCCACTATCAGCACTGTTACAGTCTTCTTGCCTTTATGTCTCAGTCTTTTACCGACACTTGTATATGATGGCTGGAAGGCTTTATAATCCCAACTCTTTTACAATCAGATTCTCCAGCCTTCAATCAAAGCAAAAGTATGTCACCAGCACACTACAGACCTCCAGAACTAGCTATTCAGCAATCACATCATAACAGAAGCACTGTTTTGGGGACTTACAAGACCCCTTCCATAGGCCCCCCTTCACTGTGTTACCTCCTGTTCTCCCTATTATGCTATGCTTATTCCTATGGATGAGAGGTACTTATGGTGGCCTTTAACATTCCAGCAGAGTATGGCACATTCATAAGAAAGAAATGGGGCTATGGCATGGGTGAACATGGGGAAGAGGATCCAGCAAAGGCTATATAACTCTGGGCAGGAACGTGCAGCGAAGATTGCTGTAATGGGGATGGGGGGGGGGGGGGCTGATTTTTAACTCGTGGGCTGCCCTTTGGGATTTTTTGTTAAAAGTGAAGTTGTCGTTTAACACTTTCTTTCATTAATTTTATACAGTTCCTTATCCATGAGTTTAGCGGATATAATTTAAAAAAGATAAAAATGAGCTGCTACATATTTTCTTTTTTTCTCTTGTTTAATATGGTTTGTAGGGATGTGCAAAACTGAGAGATAGACCAGAAAATCAGCCCATTGATTCAGGCCAGTGAAATATAACCATTCATCCATGAAGTGCATTGATGTTGATAGAGACAAAAATTTGTTTTTTAGTGGTTTTGAATGGTGCAATGAGATTTAAAAGGCTCCTGAGAATTGGAATCCTTTTTGATAACCTGGCCTTGTTCAAAAAATGCCCCTCATTAGCCGAGAACATGACTTCCGATACTGTAATAAACTTAGAGTTTTGAACTTTGGTCAATTTGTTGCTTGCATATTGTTATAATTGCCCATTTGTTGCCTACATGATAGAAGGATTGGCCATTGGATGCCCACATTTGCTTGTTTATTGCTCATGTATTGTATCAACTGCTTGTCTATTGTCTTCATATTGTCACAACTGTTTGTTTGATTTAGGCAGCGGCTTAGAGGCATTACAGGGCTTCCAAAGATACATGGCAAGGCTTTCTAATTGATAGATAATTTTTTTAAAGCAAGGCTAATATTGGGGAGATTTCAGCAAGGGCAACATTTTTAATTTTGCAGCAAATCAATTTTGATTATTGCAGTTAGAGAAAAAAAGAAGGTTGGGACATTTAAATGAGGTGCATGACAAGCAGTTGGTGGATAATCAATGCATATGGGCACATTGAAATTCATATGTATACCCAAGTGGAATCATAACATAAATGGAAAACATTTTGATAGTGGTGTTGAGAGCAGATATTTATTGAAAGAGCCTCAACAAATAATAAAATTCATGATTGTAACAATTCATACATCGCATAAAACATGACTGTCAATTGTACGCTGGGGAAATCTCACCCAAAATAAAAAATACCCTTCCCTACTATACTCACAAATCAGCTCATGGTTCAACACATGATACCATGGACAGAGGGCTGTCTGGGGACATTTAAAGTCCCAACCTTCTTTTTCTTCTCAACCTGTTTTATGCTGTTTTTACTAACTATATGCAATCTATATGTTTGCCTTTAAAGGCTAAAAAGTTTATCTTGACACAGTGGTAACACTTTTATCCAGATTTTGCAAATATTTACCTGGCCTGCATATTCCACATAATCCTGCTGTCCTGGTCGGGAGCCCACACTGGAGCTGGATGTGGCAGTGCCCTGTTCTGTGCGGCACAGTACTATGGCATACTGGTTGAGGTTCCCTGTCCTTTTCACAGTCACACTGATGGATCCTGATTTTTCACTCACATTGTAACTGTTAATAGAAAGAAACCTTTGTGTTCACACAAAATCTTCTAAGTATGAGTTACTTTGTACTATAAAATGAGAGCTAATATCATACATATTCAGAAAGTATAGATAAAATACAATTTTATATGCATAGTATCAGAAGTTTTTTGACAAATAACCTGCATATTTTAGGAAACCTTAAAATGGTTGTAAACCTCAGACATGAAATATGAACAAAGCATATCCCTATATAGCGTGTACTTGTCTCAACTGAGAGCATTAAGTGTCATTTCTGTATTTCGCTTTGTTTCTCTGCCATCAACATGAATCACGAACAAGGGACAAGGGAGGGATATCCAACTGATTGACAGCCTCAGCTCTGTATTTGTGCTGTATGAAGGGGGGCGTGTACCTTTCCTCCAATCAGCTCTCACAGTTTTCCTGACTGAGATCTGTACTGTGTAATTTCACCTCTCTGCCCCCTGTTTTCTGACAGCTCGACATATAAATTCTACAAGACACGAAAGAATGTTCTCAGGAAGAGCTGCGATTTTTCAGGTGCCAATAACTTACGCCACAACATCAAGAAAAATTCAGATCGTTTATTAGGTTCATATTAAAAGCATTAGGAAAAATATAGAATATGGTTAAAAACAGTGATTGTTTCAGATTCAAAATCCACAATGACATTATTTACAAATAGTTGTCATGGTGTAGCAATCCCAACATGTTTCAGCAATTTATAGGCCTCTTCCGGAGATATTTGCTACCACACTTGGGTAGAAAAAAATCAATGTAAAACTTAGTAAGCATGATAAACAAAAAATAGATACATTTCATTAATGCTCAACACACGATAGTACATCTGAAACATAAAGCTTGGTGGAGGGCACCTTACCAATTCACTGTAAATTTGAAGAAAACCAATCCAAAAGATCAGGACAAGAAAATATATTTTCCTTCAACAAAAAAGTTAGAGTCTAGTCACGGCTCAGCGGGAAGGAAAAAACAAAACTCGGAAATGGAGCAGTATGTGATTGGCCGCAGGAGCAAGAATTGGCTAGAATTCATAAGCGATTAAGGAATATTTAAAATATGTTCATAATAATGTAAGGGACTTATAAACATTTGCAGTATGTAGAAGTGAATTTAAATTTACTAATGATTTAAGGACTAAAAAGCATCTGTACCTTTATCTCCCCTTTTGAAACGCTCACTATGGGTACATAAAACCTAAGCTGCCAAACAGTCTCATACAGGAACTGCAGGATTGACTCCAGGCAAGCTTCTGACTTTTGGTGGCCCAGCATTTTAAAAGGGGAGATAAAGGTACAGATGCTCTTCATTCCTTAACCGCTTTCTGACCATATAATTTACATATACAGCAGCGAGGTGGCTCTGCTGCACAGGATCAAGTACCTAGTACGTGATTCTGCACTTCCAGGCCGTGATTATACACAGCGGGAGCCGATCTGTGGGTACCACGAACTCTATGTCCGCCGCCACCCGCCGTTCATTAGACAGAGGGCCAGAATGGCAATCTGCCTATGTAGACAAGGCAGATCACTGTTCTGTCAGTAGGGAAGGCATTGATTCTGTGTTCCTGCAAAACAGGAACATGGATCAGTGCCCTCCCCCAGTAAAACCACCTCCCACACAATACGCAAGCACTTGCTAGGCACACAGTTAACCCACTGATCGATCTTAACCCCTTCCCAGCCAGTGTCATTAGTACACTGACAGTGCATATTGTTTAGCACTGATCACTGTATTAGTGTCACTGGTCCCCAAAAAGTTTCAAAAGCGTCAGTTAGTGTCCGATTTGGCTGCCACAATATCGCAGTAAATAATAAAATAAATTGAATAAAAATTGCATAAATATATCCCATAGTTTGTAGACATTATAACTTTTGGGAAAAATATATAGCAGGATACATATTTGCCTAAATTGAAGAAGAAATTGGATTGTTTACATTTTATTGGATTTGTTTTAAAGCAGAAAGTAAAACATTTTTTTTTCAAAATTTTTGGTCTTTCTTTGTTTATAGCGCAAAAAAATTTAAATGCAATGGTGATGAAATACCACCAAAAGAAAGCTCTATTTCTGGGAAGAAAAGGGACATACATTTTATCTGGGGACAGTGCAATTGTCAGTTGAAATAATACAGTGCTGTATTGCAAAAAATGGCCTGGTCATGAAGGGGGGGGGGTAAATCTTTCAGAGGTCAAGTGGTTAAATCATTAGTAAATTTAACTTCACATCTACGTACTGCAATTTTCATGCCGCAATCTTATATTATAAGACAATACTCATTTCATACAATATTATGAGTGTATTTTAATTATTCCTTAATCGCTTATGATTTCTAGCCAATTCTTGCCCTGAGTACCCCTCCTTTGGCCAATCACATACTGCTCCATTTACGAATTTAGTTTTTTCCCTCCCGCTTAGCTGTGAATAGACTCTAACTATTTTGTTGAAGGTAAAAATCTTTTTTTGTCCTGATATTTTGGATTGGATTCTTCATATTTACAGCGAATTTGATAAGATGCCCTCCACCAAGCTTTATGTTTCAGATGTATGATCATATGTTGAAAATCTGTGAAATGTATCTGTTTTTTTTGTTCATCATGCTTACTAAGTTTTAAATATACATATACTAATCTGTTTGATTTATCTACCCAGGTGCGGTAGCAAATACCTCCTGAAGAAGCCTATAAATTGGCGAAACATGTCTGGATTGCTACATCATGATAACCATTTGTAAATAATGTTATTGTGGACATTGAATCTGAAATTAATAAATGTCTTTAACCATATTCTATATTTTCCCTAATGCTTCTAATATGAACCTAATAAACCATCCGAATTTTACTTGATGTTGTGGCATAAGTTATTGGCACCTGAAAAATCCCAGCTCTTCCTGAGAGCATTCTTTTGTCTTGTAGTATATATATATATATATATATATATGGGATGAGGTGCCAAAGAGATTTACTCTAACCAATCAATTCCTGTGCTGATCTTTTTAAATACTGGTCTTTGCACAGATGTTGAGAAGAGAAGACTGCAGATAAACAGGTATAACATATGTAGGAGGATTTGTTTCATCTCTGTGTATCACCTGAGGCCAGTCACTTCACTGGGTATATGTAAGGGTTTATAATCCACTTTAAGATGAGCTGATGGTAAAATCTTATTAACACCAGGTAATCATAAATGCATATATGTACATCTTAGAATATATTTCAGACATCAAATAGGCAAACAGGCAGATGTATAATATCGGATTCCCAGTCCCTAATACAGAAGCTGGCAGCATGAGCACATTGCACAATCATGTTATCTAATTACAGGCAGCTATAGTAATGTGCTAATTTACCACTCAATTGAAGTATTACAGGTTATAGACAGTAAGGTACAAGTAAGTTAGTTAGAAGCTTTCAATTAACTATTATGTTATGTTTTCTATGAAACACAGCGGATTTGAGTGACTTCAGCCTAATGAGATCTATATGATGTTCCCCTTGTAGAACCAATGGTGTAAAATGACTCAATATTCTATAGTATCTTTTAACCAGCCCTCAAATTTTCCACTCGCCTACTCGCATTTTGCGAGTGGAAAATGAGGGCTTGCGAGCTGGGCTGCTTGGGAGTGGTGGGGCTAGCACCGCTGGCAGGCGGGGTTGATTGGGAGCCGTTCTCCCAGTGATCGCTCCGATAGAGAGCATGGAGGAAGAGGAGACCCGCGGGATCGCAGAGCGGTATAGCCATTGCCGACTCAGTGTGCCCCCATTTCAGATTCACTGTGTCCCCATTGGTGGCCGGATCATAACAGGAGGAAGCGGAGACCCGCGGGATCGCAGAGCGGTATAGCACGCTATAACAGCTTACATTTAAATCTGCTCTGCTCCGCTCGCCGTGACACACAGCCCCGCCTCCTCCTGACCCTGCGCCTGTGATAGACAGAATGCGGGTCCAATACTGGGATGTATACTGTCTATCACAGGCGCAGGGTCAGGAGGAGGCGGGGCTGTGTGTCACGGCGAGCGGAGCAGAGCAGATTTAAATGTAAGCTGTTATAGCGTGCTATACCGCTCTGCGATCCCGTGGGTCTCCGCTTCCTCCTGTTATAATCCGGCCACCAATGGGGACACAGTGAATCTGAAATGGGGGCACACTGAGTCGGCAATGGGGGCACACTGAGTCGGCAATGGGGGCACAATTAATCTCCAATGGGGGCACAATGAATCTGCAATGCTGGGCACAATGAATCTGCAATGCTGGGCACAATAAATCTGCAATGCTGGGCACAATGAATCTGCAATGCTGGGCACAATGAATCTGCAATGCTGGGCACAATGAATCTGCAATGCTGGGCACAATGAGTCTGCAATGGGGGCACAATGAGTCTGCAATGGGGGCACAATGAGTCTGCAATGGGGGCACAATGAGTCAGCAATGGGGGCACAATGAGTCTGCAAAGGGGGGCACGGTGAGTCTGCAAAGGGGGCACGGTGAGGCTGCAAAGGGGGGCACGGTGAGACTGCAAAGGGGGGCACGGTGAGGCTGCAATGGCGGGCACGGTGAGGCTGCAATGGCGGGCACGGTGCGGCTGCAATGGCGGGCACGGTGCGGCTGTAATGGCGGGCACGGTGAGGTTGCAATGGTGGGCACGGTGAGGCTGCAATGGTGGGCATGGGTCACGCTGCAATAATGGGCACAGGTGAGCCTGCATTGATGGACACTGATGAGGCTGTGCTGAGGGGAACTAATAAAGTTGTTAATATTTATTTTTGTAACTTAATTCTGCATAAAACATTTAGGTGTCATTTCACAAGATCATTTGTGAGGGCGTGATTAGTGGCAGAAGTAGGGGCAGGGCATGGTAGGGGTTGGGTGGGGAAACTGGTGGCGAGTAACCCTTGAGGCCTGGCTAGTGGCTCAGGACTTGAAATGTTGAGCCCTGTTTTAACTATATAAAACTACAGCTGTGCTCTATTATTTGTCAGTGTATTTATAACTATTTATCAATATCTACATGGTCTCTGCTGCAACTATTGTAAATAGTTTGATCTGTATGCTAGACTCTACTAAAGGGTAAAGCAGACATCTATATTAAATTGCTACTTTGTTCTCTGCATTCTGTCTTATCTCCCTGACAAATGACTGATTCAAGTATCAGAAGCACATATTGTGATTCCTAACAAGTTGCTGGATTTATCAGAAGAGAAACAAGCAAGAAGGTGAGACGAAGGACGATGCAGAATAACAAAAGTGGGTATTATTGCATTATGTATTTCCCATGGTCTAATACATATGTGAGAAGTATGTAAATATTTCATACAAAAGCAATGCACAGCTCACAAAATCTATTTACTTCACCCAGTATTATTTACTATTTATTAGACAAGCGTCTTATTACAGTCTTTGGAGTAATATGGCACATGGCACTAGTTTATATCTGATGAATGGGCATCACAGAGTTCACTGGAAATAATCATAGTAGGATCTAGAATCAGGTAAATCTTTCCTTGTTAAAGTGTATGTCCAGCCCAAACTTAGTAAGGAAGGGATAAAAACATATTTTTTACTGCATTTTTATTTATTGCTATTCAGGGCTCAGCTGGACAGATTTATCCTCACTTCCTGTTCTGACAGAATGATATGAAAATGTTTTTCTTTAGCAGAGGGAAGGGAAGGCTTGAAATGATGTCAGGTTTTTAATTTTGTCTGTGTGCTTGTTGCAGATTACTCTCTGTCTGTTGACACCATTGTCAGACGGACAGAAGGACAGGAAGTGTGGGGAAACCTCCCTAATGGAGGCCCAGATACCAGTAAAAAACATGACAGGAGTTCTAGCCTTTTTCCACTCCATTCAAAGCTAGAAAAACATTGTTTGGCTTGATATACAATTTAAGTACAGTATATGCATACTAAGCAATGTGTAAGTGTAACACTTCTAGATATGTATTACATTTCCCAGAAATCACATTATTACACCTGACAATAAGAGAACAAAAGTACATACTACCAAGCGCTTATCCCAGGTACCCTGAAAAGGGCCCAAAAAGGAATGGAGAGGCTGGAACACTTAGTGGATGAAATAAACAACATGAACCATGATTAAATTAATAAATGTATATTAAAACATGTATATATTAAAAAAATATATATACACACTGTATATATTTATGCAAAATTTTAATATAACAAATGTATAGTGGTGAAAAGCATGTCCAGGAACAGACTTACCTAACATGACTGAAGCTTATCAGAGACCACTGGATGTGGAACATGTTGTCACTGACCACATTTGGTTTACTGTCTTTCACAAGAAACTTGAAATTATCCATTGTTTCCTTGTATTTCTCTTCACGCAGAATATAACGGATCAAGCCAAGGTTTATTTCCTCTGGCAGGAAATAATCCATAATTAATCATTTTAGAAAACAAAAGAATATGTATAAAAAGCAATATACATGTGCAAATCCTATTCAAATCATAAGAATACAAATACATCCGCAGCTGAGTAAAAGCTTAGGGGCGGAATTAGGGGCGGGGCAGGGTAGGGGTTGGGTGGGGCAACTGGTGGCGAGTAATCCTTGATGCCTGGCTAGTAGCTCAGGACTTGAAATTTTGAGCCCTGGTATAGTGTATAAATATAAACTATCTGAACATGTGGGCAGCCATATTTGCTCATTACATTTTCAGGTTATGGTTTCTGCTTAGCATTGTTACGCAGTGTTTACAGCATGCTTTCCAGTTAATTCTACATTTGTACTTGTCTGGTCTGACAACAGCCATGTGCTACAGCAAAAACCTGGGCTATACAGATATGAAATACAATAATAAACATAAGGCATGGTGGGTGTGGTGGCTGTATGTGAAATGCATATGAAAGTGGTTATTTTTAAGTAAATTTTGTAACATTGCTATAAAATGTGCTGTCACTCAAAGCACACTATACTGTCTCTTCCACATATAATACCTTGTGTAAAGGACGAAAGAGTAACACCAGGCTTTAGCTTGTTTTCCAGATAACCATGGCTAGGTCCACTTAGAATTTCATAAAAAAGTTGTTTGTCATCTGTGTCTGGGTCCATCGTCAGCAGTTCCTTCTTTGTAATATAATTAGAGGCCTGTGGAAAAAACAAACACCTAAACCAATGCTCAATGGACCAGTATAATTTAATGCTTAGCAATTGGCCTTCTTCAGTTTGAGATCCCACTTTAATATTGCAATCGTCATGACAGTTATTTCATGACTATGGGTACATTCAAAGACCTATCTTGGGAAGACTGTCATCCTCTTTGCCCAAATACCACAATAACATTGCTGTGACCACTATGATATGCTGCCCCTCATGCTGACCACAAGAACATCACCACAACTGCACACCATAAGCCTACCCAATATAGTTCATGTGCAGGTTGTTACGCAGGAACAATATGAATATATCTCCAACAACTTGAGCTGTGTCTAGCTGCAGACAAATGTATGATCGAACTTCTGAACTGCAAATGTGAAATCTTAACTAAAGACAAAAAAGACCAGCACCGCTCAGTGTGCAGTAAAAACAAGTGAATATATATACAGTTGTGCTCATAAGTTTACATACCCTAGCAGAATTTATGATTTCTTTGCCATTTTTCAGAGAATATGAATGATAACACAAAAACATTTCTTTCACTCATGGTTAGTGTTTAGCTGAAGCTATTTATTATCAATCAACTGTGTTTATGCTTTTTAAATCATAATGGCAACAGAACCTACCCAAATGACCCTGATCAAAAGTTTATATACCCTGGTGATTTTGGCCTGTTAATATGCACACAAGTTGACACAAATGGTTTTTAATGGCTATTAAAGGTAACCATCCTCACCTGTGATCTGTTTGCTTGTAATTAGTGTGCATGTATAAAAGGCCAATGAGTTTCTGGAGTCCTGACAGACCCTTGCATCTTTCATCCAGTGCTGCACTGACATTTCTGGATTCTGAGTCATGGGGAAAGCAAAAGAATTGTCAAAGGATTTGCGGGAAAAGGTAGTTGAACTGTATAAAACAGGAAAGGGATATAAAAAGATAATCAAGGAATTGAGAATGCCAATCGGCAGTGTTCAAACTCTAATCAAGAAGTGGAAAATGAGGGGTTCTGTTGAAACCAAACCATGGTCAGGTAGACCAACTAAAATTTTCACCACAACTGGCAGGAAAATTGTTCAGGATGCAAAGAAAAAAACACAAATAACTCCAGGTGAAATACAAGACTCTCTGAAAACGTGGTGTGGCTGTTTCAAGATGCGCAATAAGGAAGCACTTGAAGAAAGATGGGCTGCATGGTCGAGTCCCCAGAAGAAAGCCATTACTATGCAAATGCCACAAAGTGTCCCGCTTACAATACGCCAAACAGCACAGGGACAAGCCTCAAACCTTCTGGCACAAAGCCATTTGGAGTGATGAGACCGAAATTGAGCTTTTTGGCCACAACCATAAATGCTACATTTGGAGAGGAGTCAACAAGGCCTATGATGAAAGGTACGGAGGTGGATCGCTGATGTTTTGGGGATGTGTGAGCTACAAAGGCACAGGAAACTTGGTAAAATTGTTGGCAAGATGAATGCAGTATGTTATCAAAAAATACTGGAGGAACATTTGCATTTATCGGCCAGGAAGCTGCGCATGGGATGTACTTGGACATTCCAACATGACAATGATCCAAAACACAAGACCAAGTCGACCTGTCATTGGCTACAGTAAAATAAAGTGAAGGTTCTGGAGTGGCCATCTTAGTTTCCTGACCTCAATATCATTGAGCCACTCTGAGGAGATCTCAAACGTGCAGTTCATGCAAGACAGCCCAATAATTTACAGGAACTGGAGGCTTTTTGCCAAGAGGAATGGGCAGCTTTACCATCTGAGAAGATAAAGAGCCTCATCCACAAATACCACAAAAGACTTCAAGCTGTCATTGATGTTAAAGGGGACAATACACGGTATTAATAACTGGGGTATGTAAACTTTTGATCAGGGTCATTTGTGTAGTTTCTGTCGCCATTATGATTTAAAAAGAGTAAACACGGTTGATTGATAATAAATGGCTTCAACAAAACACTAACCGTGAGTGAAAGAAACTTTTTTGTGTTATCATTCATATTCTCTGAAAAATTGCCAAGAAATCATAAATTCTGGCAGGGTATGTAAAATTATGAGCACAACTGTATATTAATATATATATATATATATATAGTAAAAACTTGGATTGCGAGCATAATTCGTTCCGGAAACACGCTTGTAATCCAAAGCACTTATATCAAAGTGAATTTCCCCATAAGAAATAATGGAAACTCAGATGATTCGTTCCACAACCATTTATTCATAAGTCCTTCAGTTTATAGTCCATATAAAAAGATTATAGCAATGTGATAGGTTGTGTAACCATAAAATGTCCATCCACAAATGGCAGCCTCCCCAAGGGGATTAGAAGCTAAATCCAGCTGGAGAAGAGAGGCGCCTCTAGGTGTAGCAATATGGTTACATTTAATGAAGGTACAACATTTACCAACGCACATGGTTGATGATTAAAAGAGGCACATCTTAGTGAGCAGGCATCCAGGGTAAAGCTGTCCACATAGACCATCCTCTGCACCACTCCTACAATCGTGACCAGGAAGACTACCCTGCAGTAGGGCAATTTGAAAGCAAGGCTTGAAGCGCAGCGTGGAAGGGATGATGTTGATGGTGGTGTGGAGCATGGTCTATGTGGACAGCTTTCCCCCAGATGCCTGCATACTTAGATCTGCCTGTTTTAATCAACCATCTTCAATAAATGTAGCCATATTGCTACACAGCTACACTGTTCTGTTTTTACTCAGTTATATATATATATATATATATATATATATATATATATATATATATATATATATATATATATATATATATATATATATATATATATATATATATATATATATATATATATATATACATACATAATAAAAATACTTACCCGAAAACTTCACTCTACAAACACAAAACAAATACAGTTTTTTTTTTACCATGCGCACCCCCCAACCCCCTCCCTCTCCAATCGAAAGCCACAATCTATCGCAGTTTAAGAAACCCACAACACCAAATACATAAATGGTACACCAAATGCTAGATAAATAGTAAAATCTAAAATGTATAAATAAATATGTGCTGTGAGCTCTATTCCCCTAAATAAGCATGAAGTACAATCTGTGCATTACAACCATATGCATGCTAGGAATGATGGTGCTACTCCTGGGACTGCAAAGAAGCCAAATATGTAGAACTGGGCCAGTAGATAAAGACTCCATATGTACAGCGGCATCTGCTTCTTAGACAGAAAATACATTTTAGTCATATAACGTTTTACTCCTCTATACACATATCCACACACATCTCCACAACACTAGAGTCCTAATTGTGATTTCCATATATAAATCTTTACATATCAGTACCTTGCCATCCATGTACTCCAGCCACTGGAGACCCAGATTGGTGACAATTCTAGGTGTACCATCATCCACTGGGAGTATATCAACTTTGAATCTCTGAGGAGCTGCTGTTACTATCTGAAACCATAAATTAATAATATTTATTTATTTGAAGGGAAACCACGATTGCTGCCATGAAGAAAAAAAAGCATAACAAGCATATAGACACTTAAACAACTCAATAAGAAAAAAAAAAAACAGTAGAAGCATTCTAGAATAACAAAGAAACTATAAAGTACATTGATTTTCAAAAGGTAGGTGGAAGATTTTCACTGCTGTATAAAATAACTTTCTAAAATACGGTAATTTTTGTTAGATATTGTATTATTTTAATTTCATTCTCACAGAAAATAATACCCTTTGAAAGCTGTCACTTGTATGGTGTATAATCTAACAGCATTAGGACTACTAAAAAACAGCCATTCTTCCCCATATTAATAGTAAATTCCAGTGCTTACTTCCTTTCCTCCTTCTTCTACAATGAAGAATGGGTTGGTTCCATCCGACACAGTAAAGGAGAATCTATCCTTGAGAGTATTACTTCCATCATGATTGTAACTGATACGATTCTGATAGATGTCATCCATTGTGAAAGTAGAGGTCTGACGGTAGCTCTGCCCATTGCTGCTTCGTTCAATCACTCCGTAACGAGGTGGTTGGACAATGGTGAATGTGACTGATTCTGCCTGTTAAGGGAAAACAGGATCACTGTCAGGAAACTGAAGTAGATAATACTGTATGACACCAACCACTGAAACATTACTAGCCATGGCAGCCAACAAAGTCTGACATGAAAATATGTTATGGATCTGGGAAAAGAGAATACCGTATGAACTGCACTGTCCCAAGTCCATATTACACAGTCGCCATAACAAGCTAGCTCACCTAAAGTAATTCACTTGCCAAAAGGAACCCCCTCCAATGTTTCCAGTCCCACTCACACACCACCAAACACAACCTCACCTACTGTGTCCCTACCACCACCTACACTTCTATGTAATACAACTTTCCAAACATCAGTCTTGTCTTCACTTCATGTCAATAGTGTTGATAACTAAAGGGCGTTTTACCATATTTTCCTTGTAATTCGAGTAATGTACAGAGAACATTCCCTTTCAGAACGTCCTTTAACCTCAAATGGTCCGATGATGTCCACTTTAGGTATAATTTATTTTCTTTGCCTGGAGGGAAATAATTATTTCCTGTGAGGGGTAACAGAGGGCTATTATATTCCATGGATCTATTTTTAGATATTTTATCCCATATTCTGAGTGTTTCTACAGTAGTTGGGGGCATATCCCTAGGGAGGCCTCTATATTGGGGTGGGATCCAGATAATCTGATTCAGGGCAGAGTTACTCAGTTCTAGTTCAAGAGTTACCCATTTTTTATATGGAGAGCCATGGGCCCAGTCCAGGATTCTCCGCAATACCGCTGCCTCATAATATTTTTCAAAGTCTGGGAGAGATAATCCCCCTCTCTCCTTTGGTCTACTCAGGACTTTATATGAGACACGATTCCCTTTGTTATTCCATATAAATTTTTGTACTATTAGTCTGAGAATTTTGAAATATGTGGCAGGGATACTTATTGGGAGACACTGAAAGATATACAAAGCTTTCGGTAGGGTCATCATTTTGATCACGCTTATTCTGCCGAACCATGACAATCTATGTGCCTGATAACCTTTTAAGTCCTGTTTAATTTTATTTAGTAAGGGTAAGTAGTTATCTTGATATAAGTCAGTTGTTAATGCTGATAAAGACACTCCCAGATACTTCAATCCTCTTTTTCTCCACCTAAATGGGAATAGGATTCTAAGATCCCTAGCTTCTTCTGGGGGGACCGCGATATCAAGTATCTCGGTTTTTTCCATATTGATCTTAAAATTTGAGATGGCCCCATAGCCATTTAGTTCCATCAAAATATCTGGGAGCGTCTGTGCTGGGTTCGTTACGTATAACATAATATCATCAGCAAATGCTGATATCTTATGTTCCTGTCCCGCAACTTCTATTCCTTTAATTTTCTTATTGGCTCTTATAGAGATCAGGAGGGGTTCCAAAGAGATCACGAAAAGTAGTGGCGAGAGGGGGCAACCCTGTCGTGTACCGTTGTTCAACTGAAGAGTATCAGACAAGGTTCCATTAACCTGAATTTTAGCCGTGGGGTTCGAGTAGAGAGCTTCGATCCACCTCAGCATTTTTGGACCTATGCCAATTTTTTGCAGTGTCTGTACCATAAAATCCCAATCTAACCTATCAAAAGCCTTTTCGGCATCTATTGATAGGAAGATGGCAGGTTTCTTTCCCTTTTTTGCGGCATGCATTAACAGGATTGTTCTCAATACATTGTCTCTTGCCTCCCTCCCCGGGACAAACCCTGCTTGATCTTTCTCAATACAATCAGGCATAAGGGGTCTCAGTCTCTCGGCCAATATCCGGGCGTATATTTTAACATCCTCGGTGTACATACTATGAAACTATCTTTATGGATGTGAATGAGGGTAGTTAATGCTGATGATGCTGAAGGCCTGGGATACCCCCAAAAATTTAGAAAGGTTTAGCTGGATTGATTCTACTGCCACATTGGGGGGGGGGGGGGTAGATATCTGAATAGATGTGCAAGAGTGAGGAAGGGACTACAACGTTGAGGAAGCAATAGTATAAGAGATGCATTACAGGACCTGTCATTTTGTTTCTCTTCAAGTATTTTTTTTGTGGGATATGAAGGGGGGGGGGGGGGTGTCTTTGGGACTGGCTGAATCAAACATGCTTTAATGTATTGAAATTTACTCCTAAAACAAGAAAAAAAAAAATCCAGGAAAAGTTATTGCCAGATTGTGAGGGTTGCAGGTGGATTGTACTGTACATTGTGGTTGATCATTATTTGATTATGTAAACAAACATTGTACTCCTTTTCTCTTGGGAGCTGTGTGTATTCTCACACTTGTGTATTGTACTGTTATGTCAGCATACATGCTGGCTTTTTGATACTAAGTGTAATCTCTGTTGCCTGGTAATTAAAAACTTATTTAAAAAAAATTTGCATTATCCTGATTTTTTTGAAGTGTATGTAGCAGGGTAAGAACAATAAAAGAATGATCCAAAGGCTACAGCTTGTAAGCGTTTGCTTATATACTTGATGCCCCTTGTGCCACAATATTACTATACAGTCGCTCCTACCTCGGTACCTAGTCAGAAGGATGGACCTTTTCTATGAGCCCGTATTCAGACAGCTTTGTCATCTTACAATACCAAACATTGCACAATGGCTTCTGTTTGTCCGAAAAGTGAGCCTATCACTGCCACTTTTATATACACTCACTGGCCACTTTATTAGGTACACCTTGCTAGAACAGGGCTGGACCTCCTTTTGCCTTCAGAACTGCCTTAATTCTTGGTGGCATAGATTCAACAAGGTAGGTGTTGGAAACATTCCTCAGAGATTTTGGTCCATATTGACATGATAGGAATTGCATCTGCAGATTTGCTGCACATCCATGATGCAAATCTCCCGTTCCACTACATCCCAAAGGTGCTCTATTGAATTGAGATGTGGTGACTTTGGAGGCTATTGAGTACAGCAAACTCATTGTCATGTTCAAGAAACCAGTGGTGAGATGATTTGAGCTTTGTGACATGGTGCATTATCCTGCTGGAAGTAGTCATAAAGGGAAGGACATGGTCAGCCACAACACTCAGGTAGGATGTGGCATTTATACGATGCTCAATTGGTACTAAGGGGCCCAAAGTGTGCCAAGAAAATATCACCAGCCTGAACCATTGATACACGGCAGGATGGATCCATGCTTTCATGTTTTTTACACCGAAAACTGACCCTACCATCTGAATGTCACCGCTTAAATCGAGACTAATCAGACTAGGCAACATTTTTTGTTTGGTGAGCCTGTGCAAATCGTATTCTCAGTTTCCTGTTCTTAGCTGACAGGAGTGGCACCTGGTGTGGTCTTCTGCTGCTGTAGCCCATCTGCTTCAAGGTTCGATGTGTTGTGCATTCAGAGATGGTATTCTGCATACCTTGGTTGTAACAAGTGGTTATTTGAGTTACTGTTGCCTTTCTGTCATCTCGAACCAGTCTGCCCATTATCCTCGGACCCCTGACATCAACAAGGCATTTTGGTCCACACAACTTCCGCTCACTGGAGATTTTCTCTTTCTCGGACCATTCTCTGTAAACCCTAGAGATGGTTGTGTGTGAAAATCCCAGTAGATTAGCAGTTTGTGAAATAATCAGACCAGCCCATCTGGCAAACCATGCCACGTTCAAAATCACTTAAATCCCCTTTCTTCTCCATTCTGATGCTTGGTTTGAACTTCAGCAAGTTGTCTTCACCACATCTAGATCTCTAAATGTCTAAATGTTGCCATGTGATTGGCTGATTAGCAATTTGTGTTACCAAGCAATTGAACAGGTGTACCCAATAAACTGGACAATGAGTGTATAAAAAGAGCAAAGAAAAGTTTGCCCATAATGATTTGTCAGATTCAAGCTGTCATTTATAATGTAGATGTGTAAATTAAGTTCAATAATGGTCTCTGTAGGCAACATATATACTTTTTCTTTGCTGCCATAATAAAAAAAACCTTGCCGTTTTAGCTCACTGCTATTGTTCTTCTTTGTTGCTTTCATCCTTTATTTAATAGATGGTTCAACACTACACAGCATAGCTTCCATAAACTCTGTTGTTGCTGGCAAGGTTGATAAGGAAGAACCAAATTTTTGCTAGAAATCATTGTAAAACAGATAACATTATTGTGTCAGTCTGCAATAATGGTTTACATATTAAAAATGATACAGTGTCTCACGCCGCTCATTGCTAACATGCCACAGGTTATAGTTTTAGCAGTCAAGGTTCTCATACCTCAGTATCGGCATCAACAGCTTTCAACTCAAACTCTGTGATAGTCTTCCGAACACCTTCTTGCACCCTCATTCCTGCATTTTGAACCACAGGCAATGAGTCATCCACCTTATTGATGGTGATGTAAAATGTTTGTGACACCTAAAAAAAATATAAACAAAATACAAGAACTCAGAAAGACTCAGTCGTAAGGTTCCATGTTGTCAAAGGCAGAAAATTTTGGAAAATACTTAAGATTAGCAACAGAGAAGCTGTATTGTATCTGATTCACACCCTTCAGACTTGTCCATATTTCACACAGGTTGCCCTAGTGATCGGGTGGATGGTTCCACTCTACAATCAGAAGGAAATACAATTCTTTACAGCACAGCTTACTATAGTGGTAGTCTTGTCCTTAATTCACATAAAGCAACAGTCATCACACGCGTATTACTTTATGTGAATAAAGGGCAAAATTATCACTATAACAAGGTGTGCTGGTAAAGATTAGTATTTTCTGCAACTTGGCAACAAATCTATGAACATCCAATGCAAATCAGGCTGCCCCACGGTTAGCAAAGTATATCCAATTTTTTTTTTGTGTGTACTTGCAGCCTTGCACCTGTAATCCCTGAAAGCCAATTGAGACAGTTTAGCAAAGGCGGGTGACACATTTATAGCTGTGGATAAGACAGTCACAATTAAGAAATGGTCAGGGCAAGTTTTAAATTCTTGCAGTGCTACTTTTCAGAGGGGAATTTATCAATCAAACTGTAATCTTACAGAAAATATGTCTCACAATCTGTCTACCTGCTCTTGTTTCGAATTGTCTTATCCAAAAGAATTTATTAAATCCCCCTTCACAGTGTAAAAATGCCTGCAACAGTCACAATTTATAGACATTTAGACCTGTACAGAACACAAGATTTTTATACATTTCTCAAGCTTTTCTCCTCTGTCTTAGCTGCCATTTTAAACTAAAGAAGGCTTAAAGGTAACAGTGGTAATATTTAAAAGAGTATGGTTTGTTTTTTTGGATATTCATACTTACCTAGGTGGATGTAGCATCAGACTGATGCTGCAGCTGTCCCCCGGCGTCTCTGCAATGAGAACCGAACTACCGAACATCGCCGATGGCTCGGTTCTCTCACCTCCCCTAAAGGAAAGATGCTGACTGTCGGTCAGCATCTCACCTGCTCTGCTCCTCCACACTCACTGGAGCGCTGAGCTGTGGAGGGGTCACGAATTGCACTCCTGTGACCCTTAGGAGAAGCCCAGCCTAAAAATATCAGGCTGGACTTCTTTAATACAATTTCTGCTCAGGATCCCAGCTGTTTCTTGGATTGGCTACTGTCTGTTAACATCTTTATGTAAATACACACATTACTGAGAGTTAAGACTGCTGCTACAATACAGGGTTGGAGGGTCTGCCTACCTCTTCCATGTGATTTAAAAAGTACTTGAACCATCAGATCAGCACGGCAGCCTCTTAACCATTGGTTTTAAAGAGAGGTCAGCATTGAAGGACTTCATATTTTTCCCAACATAGATATTCTTTGAAAGTTCCTGCTGGCTCATAAATTGCCATGCCATGCCCATGAATTCTCCTATAATTTGTCTGACCCTGTTATGCTTTTTATTTTTCTAGACTTACTGGATTTACTTTAATAGCTTTCACAGCAGAATCACATTTGGCTGTGGGAGAGGAATATCTGGTTCTTTCGTGTAGGAAGTTGAATATAACTTCCCCCTTTTATTCACTACCACTCTACTGCATTGGTGCTTGAAAATGGATGCTTAAGCAGCCCATGCATGGAACAAATTTCTTTCCTGCAACCACTAGCCGTTGTTTTCTCCCAGCCAGGGCGGGAGGAGACAGTGAATATTACTAGGCATTATATTAACCGCTAGCGATAATCGTATGCAAAATCCAGCAGACTGGTTGTACCCAAGTTGATCCATTGATCAAATTGGTACATTCAGCCTGCCCATAAATGGTTCAAATCTCGCCCGGTTCGTGCTGAACCCACTAAGATTCGAACAGTCTGTGGCTGGCTTTAGGAACAAAGAATCTTACATGGGGGTGGGGCAGAGTTCTTAGTTCATTCAGGGCTTCCTCTCTTCACTCACGATGGCTGAATGAAGCATTTGTAAAGTGAAGGAAAGACAAGTATAAGCAACCAGTGAACCACCATTAAAAATGATGAAACACTCTTTAATCTCCCAGGCGGTATTCCCAAGTGTGGCTCGGGGTGGATTTTCAGTACTAAAAGTGGTAACCCCCGAGCCACACTCGGGATCGCATCACAGGATCCAGGTACAGCTTACTTACCTTGTCCCCAGGATCCTGCGATGTCCCCCGGCTGTGTGTGCGAGCCGTCCTCCGCTTGATTCATCACAGCGTCAGGCTCCATTCCCTGCGAGCGTTGCGAAGCACGGGGACGGAGAACGGCGCCAAATTGAAAAAGTGAAACACACACTATACATACAGTACACTGTAATCTTACAGATTACATTACTGTGTCAATTTATTTCACATCCCTTTTGTCCCTAGTGGTTTGTCCAGTGCTCTGCGTGCAGTTTTATATTATAAATACTGTTCTTTCTGGCTGGAAACTGGAGATTGTCCATAGCAACCAAAACCATCCCTTTACATCAAAAGCGGTTTTAGACCAGCTAGAAAACAGCAATTACATTTTTTTTTAATCACTTGCAAAATTGAGCGATAGTGATTCGTGGGGAAATCCATCAAACACTGAAAGTAATGACAGCGACAATTCTGCAACTAAGCAAATTTCAGTGTTTTTGATGTGATTACATTATTGAATAATTTTTATTATTATTATATTATTATTTGTTATAATTATTTAGTTATTTATTATATTATCATTTATGATTTTGTGTTTCAAACTTTATCATACCCGAGCTGTCTACTAGACTCTTGTTTGGACAGATTTAAGTGTGTTATTCCTAAGAATTACAGGCCTACAATATAAAACGCCAAATTTCCATGCAAAACATTGTACCGCTTTGAGCATCAAAAATCTCAAATAATCATACCGCCAGGGAGCTTAAATTGTAATTTGTGTGTAGAGTCCCTTTAAACTGTTCCTGTACCTGGACAAATAACATCTTTTAAAGCCAGGAAAATTAAAAGCTGCTTTAAATATACGGTGCAAAATTCATGTATAGCAGCATAATAATTTTTCAGGCTGAAAGCTTATGAATAGATTGAGTGCTGTGAGCCGAATCCATTTAACCTGTGTAAACAATTAAATGATAAAAACAAGAAAAAATTAAACTGTGAGATACATGTATGCGCCTTGGGAAATCTGCCTCAAAATATGTTTTTAGAGCATATTCACATATCCTGTGTGATATCACAAACACAAAACACAGCAAAACAAAACTTGCTTCTACCTCATTGACTCCATCTGAGACAGTGAAGGTGAAATCATCTGCATGCTTCTCCTCTGTGCTAGTGTGAATGTACTGGATGCTTCGTGATTCTATGTCGGCCTGGCTGAAACTGACAATTTTTATACCTGGAAAAAGAGCTATGGAATGTTATTATTTCATATTGACATGAAAAAGCCACATACAAACAGATAAAAAGACATACTAGTCTGTCTTTTGCACTTTGTTCTCCTGTTTTTATCTGAAATGGTCATTCCTAGCATATAACTAAAAATTGTACAACAAGTGGTTTTTGCCATAGAAAGTGCTGGATGTCCATTTTGTCCTGTACTTTTTTGCAAAAAATTTGAACCAGCCCTTTTCATATCACATTCAGGTAATCAGACCTTAGATGCATTGACCCAGCCCTACCAGTGGTTGTAGGGCCATAGCGAGAAATAGCTGGTACATGTGCACAGGGTGACCATTATACTCTATGACTGGGCCCAGCATGTGAAGCTTTGCAGAGAAGTCATAACCCAAAGTGTAACTGCTAGTGAGGTCAGGGTAGTGCAAAGCGCTCATGGCTTGCATCTATGATACATGATGATAAGAACAGATGTGCCAGTCAGGGAAAGAGGGAGGCGCAATACTAATTTTTGTCAAAATAGTACAGTTGCTTTTTAAATAAACACTATACTCTTGTTAACCATATCCCACATACCCTAATCCTCCTCATCAAAAGTTGATTTTTGATGTCTTGGGACTTCACTGCTCTGGCCTGTGCAAGTACTGACTTCTGAAAAACTGAAACTTTTGTACTAGTGCAGATTGGAATATTCCCTAAAATGTCTTCATATGGAAACTACGGTACTATATTTTCAAGGTCCAAGAACACTAGGAGCAAAGAAAATGCAGAAAAATGCTCATAGTAGTTCATATTGCACAAGAGTTTAGAAGAGTTTAGGAGAGTTTATGGGCATTTGCTTTTATGTGTTTTTTCCTAAAATATTCCCCTCTGCTAATTTTTCAATGTGCACTTGAAAATGCGGAATGCTCCTAAACACTGCGTTTATGTGTGTTTATTGTTTTTTCTGCCTGAAAACTCCTCTCAAAAACACACACTTTTGATGGTGTTTTTTTTTTTTCTGCCTCTAAACTCTTCTCTTGAAATACGCCTAGCTGCTTCTACAGGAAGTCTCTGGGTTACAAAAAAGATAGGTTATGTAGGTTTGTTCTTAAGTTGAATTTGTATGTAAATTGGAACAGGTACATTTTTTAAGTATAATTCCAGCCAAAAAATGTATTTTAAGTTTTCTGGATAGCACAGGGAAGGATGAACACCCATGTAGCTTTTTTTTTGCTGTCTGTGCCCCTGTTCAGAAGATTTCACCTCACATTTTGTCCGTGTGACAATTGGATTTTGAAAAATTTGGGTTGTTGTGGAAACAAGGATTGGAGATAAAGCTTCAGTGGAGACACAGTTTTCCCTGCTCTCAAACATTTGTGTACGGAAATTCCGACAGCAAATGTTCGATGGAGCATACACACGATCAGACTTTCAGACAACAAGCTCACATCAAACATTTCCTGACGGAAATTCCGACCGTGTGTACAGGGCTTTACAGGAGTAAATTTCCCTTCCTAGGGGTAGATTTCCTCTCACTTCCTGTTGTCTCCCTTCCTTTGTAAGTATGAGTTGTACGTACATTGGATGTTAGTAACTCGAGGACTGCCTGTAGAGACTAGAGAAAAAAAAACGCAAAACTCCTGCAGAAGCAGCATTTTATAAGCCCAGTGTGCATGAACCCTCAGTGAATACACATTTTTAATTATTACGGTAGAATTTATCTCAAAGCATTTTTTGATGTGACTGTTCACATTTTAACTTGCTCTTCCATATTTTAATTGTTGTATTTCATATACAGATATAAAAATGCTCCCTCTGGAGTTCATTAGAATATCAAGCAACATGATTTGGACCCATCACCAATGTTGTCACATGAGAGAAAGGAGATCAAGTTATGTTCTCCTACATGCCTGGAAGTACTGGGTATTTTCTTCACTTCCGGCATCTGAACAGAGCAGCGAGAGAATGGAAGAAAGGTGAATATGTGTTGCTGGGGAATTAAGCATTAAAATGGACTCCAGTGTTTTGGACCTGCTGAGTTTATTTTAATCACTGCAAAGATGTAGATAAACATATACTGTATACTGTATGTGTAGATAGATTTACAATATTTTTACAACACAGGCCTTCATTAAGATTATTCACATTTTACATTAAAGGCCATCTCCAAACCGATATTGTTGTTTTGCAATATTGATGGAAAGTTAAATTGCACAAGGGCAGAATTTCCAGTTTCGCGAACCTGCTTTAGCCAAATGATGGCTTGCTTGATGTATTTTCCATAACACAGCATGAACACATCATTGGGTGTTATGGCCTAATGTGATGGGGTGGAAATAGAAAATGCTGCCAGATAACATTACTGGAGACTGACATATAGTTCACCTGCAGGTAATATAACCCACTGTATCATATATCAGTTTTGAATAGAGTTGGCCTTTAAAATCAACTAAGACCAAATAAATCATCTTGAATTTAAGACAACTCATTTTGAGAACGTGTTCTGCTTTAGCCTGAAAAGGAGACACTGTACCTGGGGAACCCACGTGCTCCAGGCGGCCCAGACTAGGTTGTCTAGTGATGTGAAACAGAAGCTCTCTGGGTTCGCTGTCCTGATCTGTGGCTGACAGTTGCTGCGTGGTGATTTTCTTCCAGGAGTTTTCATCCAAGGTGAGACCTTTGTTGGCAGTAATTGATGGAGGCTGCTTGTCCTCTGTAGGAATAATGAGTACAAACAAAGCATGCTTAGAAGTCAGATTTACAAGCCACTCAATAAATGCCTTGTCTGGGTAAAGGTTAGAAAAAAAAAAAAAAGTTACATCTTAAAATATCGACATAGTTTGCAGCAGTGTTTTAGCTTTTCAGAAACCTCTTGGAAATGTGCTTGAATATTAAAAGGGACCTGCCACACTGGTGCAGGTCAGTGCGATTTGCACTTACAATTTAATTGCCGTTTGCGAAACCTAAACACTTTCAATTTGTATGCAGTCAGGCATACATACACTACATAGTCAAAGGTAAATTTAAAGGAAATTGAATAAGAAAATTGTAAAATGTATGGCCATTCTGTCTCTATATTAACCCTACACTTTGTTCTTTAAAATCTCTTAGGGTGGATTCAGTTTTCTGTGCATTATCAAAAAACATGCATTTTTTTGCACTGCTATTGCGTTCAATAATCTGTACATAGCAAAAAACTAAACAAAACAAAAAATCAATGCATCATACATATGTGAATTATCACCTTTTAAGACAATGGCTAAAATGTGTACCTGCATTGGCATGCATTAAAACCTTAGTTGTTATGGGCCCTTAGGCCGGCCATACACAGTTTGAATCTCGACGGCTTCCTGCTAAACCGTTAATGGGCAGGCTGAATGTACCAGGTTGATCAATCGATCAACTTGGGTACAACCAGCCTGCTGGATTCTCTTACGATTATCACTACCTATAATCGGCTGCTATAGCCGCTAGCAATAATTACAGTTTTTTCCTGGTGGGGGCGGCTTCCCCTGTCGGAAGAAGACAGTTGCTAAATACACTGTATGTGTTGATGGGGGACTTGTGCAACCGTGTATGGCCAGCCTTAGTCTTTAACTCCCAAACTCTGTCCCCCTCCATTCAGCCACCCCATGGCCCTCTACCTCTGGCCTTGGATTTTATTGCAAAAGTTATATTCCTCCTAAAAACCTGTGTCCACAGACTGTATGCAAATGTGGCTACTCTGAAAACAGATCATATGCTTCAACTGCAACTTATGCTTATGCTTCAACTACTGTTTTTTTGTGAAGTAGAGCAGCATTTTATAAATGAAATCCATAGTAAAATATAATTTTGCAATAAAAAAAAACAACAATAGTCTTTTTACTGATTCTGATCTATTCCCTGCTTGATTATGGCAGATGAGCAGCTATTACTACAGGCAACCAGCTGTCTGCAGACAAAAGTACTTATTATCCAGTGTTAATTTTGGTAGCATATTTCGATTTAGTTTTAGCCTTAGGACTAAAATGGCATTTTAGTTTTAGTCCTATTTTAGCCTTCTGCAATTGTTTTAGTTTTAGTCGTATTTAGTCGACTAAATGTCCTACATTTTAGTCAACTAAAATCTCCAGTACATTTTAGTTGACTAAAACTCATTTTAGTTATCTAAAATCGAATGGGTGTAGTTAAATTATAATGCATTATTTAAGCATTTCTCTACAATTTCCAAACTCAATATATACTGCTGGAGTGAAAGATCAAATATGTTATTTATGGTATTGAGGTATGAACATGCACGACAGACTAGTGTTAATTTTGATGTCAAATTTCAATTTAGTTTTAGTCTTTTGACTAAAATGGCATTTTAGTTTTAGTCCCATTTTAGTCTTTTGACTAAAATGCCATTTTAGTTTTAGTCCCATTTTAGTCATCTGAATTGTTTTAGTTTTAGGTTTTAGTCGGTTTTAGTCGACTAAATTAACACTGTTATTATCCTATCGACTGTGCACATGTTAACGCATACTACATTATATGTGTTGAAGTGTTTTAGAGGTGTTTTTGTTTTAAAGGTGTTTTGGCCTGAAGAAGGAGGCCATGCCCTCTGAAACGCATTGCAACCTAAGCGCCGGACATCAGCTGTCTCTACCCCATGATCAGGTGGTTGCACATCGGGACTGAGTCTCCCTGCCATCAGAGGATCCCTGTTGTGAGCGGGTGGCTTACGTGCAGCTGACACACAGAGACCTTTGACTGTCAGCCTGTTTAGTGATACTTTGTTTTTTTTATCTCTATACAAATAAACAGAGTTGCACTAGGAGCCGGTTTCTATTTATCTTTGCAAGGAAATCTCTCTAAAGGTAGAGGAAATTGCCTTTTTTACAGCTGTCACTCAAACAAATGTCCCCAATGAAAGACTACTCTTATTTCCTGTTCTTGTGACAACTGTAAAATGATGGATTTCACATCAGTCTCTGTCCCTGTAATCTTTCCCCATCTATGCAAAACAAACAAAATCGGAGCTTTAGATATTGTTAAAGAACAGGATAGGACAAAAATAGGACATCATAAAAATGACTTACCTAATATGCTTATATAGAAAGACTGGTCTATCAGTGCATTATCTTCTGTATCAACCACATCAAATTTTAAGGCAAAGCTCCCTCCTGATTCTCCTTTCTTGTGCTTGTACTGAATATATCCTAAAAACATCCAAATTATGAATAAACTTTAAGAATTTTATCACGCTGCCATACTGCTGCTGTATATGCAAAGTAATCACTTGGCAAGTGGCTTATATCAGACAATTGCTTTTCTTTATTACTGCAAGATAAATACAGCATTACAGATGTGCTGTCCTAATCAAACAATTTATTTTAAAATCAGATGAGACAATATTTAGTCACAAGATAAAGGAGTGAGAAAATCAGAGAAGAAGGGCACATTTATTATAAGAATGGAAAATAATTAAGATTGATGCCTTTTTATAACAACGCTGATCCCCAATATGTGGTTTCTGGAGAAAATAAATCCAATTATGAAAGACAACATGCAGAATTTGTAATGTCAGTTTGCAATTTATAGTCACTTTCTTATAATTTTTGTCAATGTGTTTGTATTACAAATAAAGTAAAAATGAAAATAGACTAGAGACATGTTTATGAAGGATTTTGCTGTACATTCACTGCCTGACACATTGGAGTTAATTTACTAAAACTGGAGAGTGCACGATCTGGTGCAGTTGTGCATGGTAGCCAATCAGCTTCTAACTTCAGCTTGTTCAATTAAGCTTTGACAAAAAAAAACTGGAAGCTAATTGGCTGCTATTCAGAGCTGCACCAGATTTTGCATACTCCATTCTCTCTTTGAATTGAGTCACACATTTCCAGAGATGGCCAGAAGAAAGAAACAAAATAAGCTAAAAGTCATTACAGTTTGAAAATGTTAAAGTGGTTCTAAAGGCAAAAAGGATTTTTACCTTACTGCAGTCTCTGCAGTAAGGTAAAAAACCTTTCAATGGCAGCTCCCCCCAGCCCCATCTTTTTTACCATTCTCAATCCAGTGCTGTCAGGTGTGCAACAGCTGTTCTCCCCCTCTTCCCTCTCTCACAGGCTTGGCTACTGGAAACCACTGGCTCTTGCTGCTGTTAGTCAAATCCTGTGAGCAGAGACTGGGAGGCGGGGCTGAGCCAAGCTATGTGTGTCTATAGATGCACACAGCCCGACTCAGGATCATGCCCACACATCTGCCCCATAGCAAGAGGCAGAGACAGAGAAGGAAAGGAGAGGACAGCGCTGGTGGAGGACCCCAGAGAGGAGGTTCAGGACCACTCTGTGCAAAACCATTGCACAGAGCAGGTAGTTATGACAAGTTTGTTATTTTAAGAAAAATGGTAACCTTTACAATCACTTTGAGGCTTTGTACTGTCCCTTCTAAGACTGCCTTCCTAGAATCTGGATCACTAGTGTCATTGTGGTAAACCCAGGCCTGTGCCTTGGAACCTACAATTGTTTTACTATAATTACACCAACATATATTAGCCCACACGTTTTCCTTACGCTATCATTTCACATTTAAAATCTTTAATAATTTAATATAAAATGTGTTACTATATATTTAATTATTTATCACCTTTATTAATATCTGACTGAGTAAAGCTGGTGATTGGTCCCTTTACAGAAATGGGTAGCAGATTACTGTTCTTTGATATCAGCAGTTGTCCCACAGCAGGGTCTTTCTTGATGTCATATTGCAGCTTTTCATCATCTGAATCTATGTCAGTTCCCTTTAAATTCTTCTCAGTTATGGTAGCTGAAGAACCTTGACAGGAAAACAGTAAAAAAAAAATAATTTATTGAGCTGTCTGGCTATGCTTGTGCAACAAACAATTCCATTATTTGGATAATTAAGCAAACAGCTATATTTTTTTACATGTTTTAAGTCACTTAAGACTGAATGTATTTCTACAGCAAAGTCTTTTGAGTATCTTAAAGGATAAGTTCACCTTTTGAACATGTTACCCTAAATACAGGTGGAACATGCAACATGTTCCAGCTCCTGCCTCCTCTACTCCTGCACCCTTACTCCATGTGACAGTGGGCGGGGATCTTCGACCGGCACCCGATGTCAAAATTTAAAAAGCTCCGCCCACGCGGCAACGTCATTAATTCACAAAGTGATGTGAATGAAAGAACTAAAAGTTCTGTCGGCTGCTGCAACTGACAGAGGTTGTAGTTCTCAATGAACTGCGAGGGTGCTGGTAAGCGCTCTTGTAGTCCATGGATTCCTCCTGCCATTCGGTAACTGCCTGCACATATCGGAGGTAGTCTGCAGGATTCAGGCATTGAACCTGAGATTTTACAGAATGCAGAGTAAAAAAATTATAAATGCACATTTTTACCTGCAAAAAGTGCATTTATTTTATTTTTTATAAAAGGTGAACTTAGCCTTTACATATCCTTAACAATTTGCTACAGAAGTAAATATAATACACAGTGACCCTGACAGACATTGATGAACATTAACTGACTTATGTTAGGAGTCACAGACTAGAGCAAATTGAGACACATCATGGCTGAGTGGGGTTGATTTACTAAAACTGCATGGTGCAAAATCTGGTGCAGCGCTGCATAGAAATCAGTTTCCATTTTTTTTTTGTCAAAGCTTAATTGAATAAGCTGAAGTTAGAAGTTGATTGGCTACCATGCACAGCTGCACCAGATTTTGCACTCTCCAGCATACTTCACAACATAAAAAACAGGTCAAACTTTAAAAAGTTGGGATGAATGGTAGGGTCATTAAATAAAGTGTAGCTAGACAGTTAATCTTTCAAGTTACAAAACAAAATATATATACGGTATATACAAACAACAAAAGAACACCGCACCAGGTAGACATCTCATTATGCATCCCACCTGCTAATGGAAACAGGTGCTGGCTCTGCATGTAGGAATGAATCGAAGAAAAGACTGGACAGCCGCACTCTGTTGACACTTTTCTTGAAGACGGTTTAATATTCTTCTGGTACAAAGACATCAGAGGCACAGGATCAATGAAAAGCTGACATGTTTCACATCCTTATGGGGTGCTTAGTCATAGCTTTGACCAAGCACCCCATATGGTGTGAAACATGTCAGCTTTTCATTGATCCTGTGCCTCTGATGTCTTTGAACCAGAAGAATTTTAAACCGTCTTCAAGGTGGCAACAGAGTGCGGCTGTCCAGTCTTTTCTATAAATATATACAACCGATATAAAGGACACATTGGGATATAATTGCACTTAGTCCACTTAGAACAGGTCATGGGCCTCAAGATAATTTTTTATTACATTTACCTAAAATGTATTGGATTTACCTCCCTAAATAAAGTTAGACAGTATTCTGTAGATTTTATTGTCTGTATACAGTATCTGAAAAAAAGTTGAGATACCTGCTGAGATCTGCAGGCCTCTGTTAACTGCCATCCTTGGGGATGCCTTCCTCTGTGGCTCAATATTAAACTGCAGTCTTCCACTCTCAGTGTAGTGACCATCTGAGAGAGAGAACCTAAATTCATCTGAATGTGTAGTTCCACCCTCAGGTATATATACAATCAGTTCATCCAGCACATCCTGGTAAGTAAAGTAGGAGCCTTGAAGCAGGATACGGCCATTATCCAGTGGTTCAGAGTAGAACTGTCTCCTCCGTAAGTTCCCTATGGCAGTGTGCAACACAAAAACAGTTATTTTCATGGTATTCATGTTAAGTAGAAAGAAAACTAGTTTGACCGAAACAAAAATATTAAAACATACTTGATATGTAGATATTTTATTAATGCTGTTAATTTATCAAAAGAAAAATAAATATACCCTTATGCAGCCCTCAAATTTTCCACTCGCATTTTGCGAGTGGAAAATGAGGGCTGGCGAAGATCTGGGCTGCCTGGGAATGGGGGGGCGAGCACCACCAGCGGGCGGGGTTGATCAAGAGCCATTCTCCCAGCGATCGCCCTGTGGAAGAGAGCATGGAGGAAGAGGAGAGCCACGAGATCACCAAGCGGTATAGCACGACGGAACAGCTTACATTGAAATTGCCTTCGCTCTGCTCGCCGTCACACACAGCCCCGCCTTCTTCTAACCCTGCGCCTGTGATAGACAGAATGAGGGTCCAATGCTGGGATGTGTTCTGTCTATCACAGGCGCGGGGTTAAGAGGAGGCGGGGCTGTGTGTGACGGCGAGCGGAGGCAATTTCAATGTAAGCAGTAACAGCGTGCTATTTGCGCTCTGTGATCCAGTGGCTCTCCTCTTCCTCTAGTCATGATCCGGCCGCCCTCTCTCTTCCTCCACCCTGGTGAGGCTGCAATGTCGGACACGGTGAGGCTGCAATGTCAGACACGGTGAGGCTGCAGTGGGGGCATGGTGAGACTGCAATGGTGGGCACGGTGAGGCTGTAATGCATGGTGAGTCTGCAATGGTGGGCACGTTGAGGCTGCAATGGTGAGCATGGTGAGACTGCAATGGGGGGCACGGTGAGGCTGTAATGCATGGTGAGTCTGCAATGGTGGGCACGGTGAGGCTGCAATGATGGGCACAGGTCACGCTGCAATACTGGGCACAGTTCACGCTGAAATGATGGGCACAGGTCACGCTGCATTGATGGGCAAAGGTGAGCCTGCATTGAGGCATTGGTGAGGCTGTGCTGAGGGGAACTGATAAAGTTGCTATTAATATTTAATTTTGTAACTTAATTCTGCATAAAACATTTAAGTGTAATTTCATGAGATAAATTATGAGGGTGTGATTAGGGGCAGAATTAGGGGTGGAGTGGGGCAGGGTAGGGGTTGGGTGGGGCAACTGGTGGCGGGTAACCCTTGAGGCTTGGCTAGTAGCTCAGGACTTGAAATTTAGAGCCTTGCCCTTATGTATTTAACAGACAGGATTATCTTCATTTCAGTTTCAGAATAACTATAGGTTGCAACAACTAAGTGGAATAAGTCAGTAGATTCTGTTTACTGGAGTTAAACAATAACTGAATAACTGGTCAGTTTTTCATCCTTCCAGGCATATGCATAGGTGTAGTAACATCGCTAATAATGTTACCTGTTATCAGGGTTCAAAATTTCAAGTCCTGAGCTACTAGCCAGGCTTTAAGAGTTACTCGCCACCAGTTGCCCCACCAAAACCCTACCCTGCTCCGACCCTAAACATGCCCTTGTAAATTATCAACTCCAGTACACCTCTACCTCCAAGGCCTCCTCCAGTACACCTCCCACAGTACACCTCGACCTCCAACGCATCCCCCAGTACACCTCGACCTCCAACGCCTCCTCCAGTACACCTCGACCTCCAATGCCTCCTCCAGTACACCTCTACCTCTTCCCAGCATATCTCTGCCTCTAATGCCCCCCCAGCTATGCTTTTAACAACCCCCCCAGCACACCTCATCTTCTGACCTCCCCTCTCCAGAACACATATGCCTCCAATCCCCCCCCCAATCCAGAGCATCTATGCTTTCAATTTCCCCCCCAATCCATCATACCTATGCCACCTCCCCAATCCATAATATCTTTGCCTCGGATAGAACCCCCCCAATCCACCCCCCCCCAATCCATCATACCTATTTCACCCCCCAATCCATATTTATGCCTCTAATTCCACCCCCCCCTTCCCAATCCATAATATCTATGCCTCCAATGAACCCCCCCCCCCAATCTAGCACATACTTGCTCTCAATCCCACCCTCCCTCTTCCTCCCAGCACACATCTCGTTTTAATCCCCCATTGTACCAATGCCTCCAGAACACTATCATATTTACCATTCTGCAGCCACGGGGGTCAGTCATCGGTGCACACTGAGGGCGGACCAAGATGTGCAGCAGGAGGAAGGCAGAGAGGGGCAGTCCCAGGCGGCTCTTAAATGCCTATTGAAGTGCACGGTCTGTGTGCCTGTGCGGGGTGTGCGGCAGAAGGTGGAGAGGGGGGTCTTAGGCGGCTGACTGTATGTATTAAAATGGCTGTGCTGTGAGCCTGTGCACAGCAGGAGGGGCACTGGCTGTACATTCCTGGGCACAGCACAGCCCTGTCCATACTCGCCCTCCTCATTTGTTTACTCGCCAAATGCGAGTAGACGAGTGCAAATTTTGAGGGCTGCCTGTTATGTTTAATTACTGTTTATTATTTTTAAAAATTACAGTAAATATTAAACATATCCAGAAGCTTTTACAAAGAAGTTGTTACATAGATAAGCATACAGTTGGATATTAGAAGGATGTATGACTTACTGACATTTTAAAGAAACAGTGCTTTAAAGCTGAAGATGTCTTTGTAAATGCAGATAATATTAACAGAAAGTCAAGGTAACATGTAAAATAGACTTATGTTTCTTCACGAGCATTCGATATTCAAGTATTAAAGACAGACAGGAGGACAAGAGGACCCCCTTGAGGAATCAGGATCTCAGATGTATGAAACCACTTACTCAAGTATGTCTATTATATTCCACTAAAGAGAATAGAAAAAGAGAAAGAAAAAGGCACCAGAGCAAAACACAGTAGGAAAGGGAGAACATATACCTCCCAAAGGAAGACTCACACATAAGAGGAAAAGTCAGAAAAGTATCTGTCGATAGTATCTTCAGATTTGCCATTTTCCCAAGAGATCTTTTACACAACATCACATATGGCATCCAGTTCATAGGCCCACTCCACCAATGGAAGGGTGTTATGTTTACGCCAGTGGCTGGCTATAATGGTTAATGCACTCCCTCTTGCCTCCCTCCTCAATTGCTTACCTTTAAATAGACTATCCCCCCTTCAGTCCATCATGAATACTGCTGTCATCCACCTTACAAACCGATCAGCGTCTGCTAGCCCTCTCTGCCAATCCCTCGATTGACTGCCACTCACCCAATGAATTAAATTCAAAATACTAACAATAACTTACAAAGCCACGGTTTAGGAGATATTTGCATAAAGACAGGCACCGCAGTCTACGGCGCACTGAGCACGCTGCTAATGCTGATATGCCGCAAGTAGCGTCTCCCATGCGCATGCGCGGGAGTGACGTCATAACGGCTCTGGCCAGTAACAGCGCCGGAGCCGCAATACCCGCAAAGAAGATGGAGGCTCCGAGCACCAGGGGACAGCGGTGACATCACAGGCTCCTGTGTCAGGTAAGTGACACATAATAATCTACTATACGATGCATAGTAGCCCATTATGCTTTACTTTTGCTTTTTGTCATGGTAGCGGTGTTGCAAAACTCATCCAGCGATTATCTAGTATAAGCAGATCTATGGTATAGCAATGAGCTAGAAGTTTATAGTTGCTTGTTCTTGCTCTCTGGACAACAAGGAGTACTTATGAGTTAGGTATATATTTTTTCCCAGTCCATTTTGTCATGGGGTACTGCAAGTTCCACTTCCCACGTAAACAGAAAGTGTGGTGGCTGAGGATAACATTCTTTAAGCAAAAGTTGATATACCCCTTAAATGGAGTGTTCTGGCTTGATGGATAAGAGAAATAAGGACTCAAACTCTGTGTGAGGCGAAGGTATAGAGCTCAGGAAATGTTGCATTGAAATTTTTTTAGCCAGGCCTTAGAAGGAATATGACGCGATGAAAGTAGTCTCATGGACAGAAACAACTTCCTTTGAGTCAAGGTCTGTCTAATGCCGCGTACACACGAAGGGACTTTTCCCGCCGGACCTAGTCCAGCGGACAATCCGCCGGACTTTCCAGCGACGCTTCGCCGGACTTTCCGAGCGTGTGTACTTGCCCACACACGCCCGGACTTCTCCGGCGGACAATCCGCTGGACAAAGTCCGCGGGACTTTTGAAAATGAACGGACTTGCCCACACACGGAGCAGTCCGTTCATTTAGAACGTAACTTCAGGCACGTAGCTAGCGTAGGCAGTAAATGCCGGCACGCTAGCCCCGTCACCTGGCATGGATTTAAAGGGACTCCCCAAGCCGAAAAACGGCGTGAGGGGGTCCCCCCCAAATCCATCTCAGACCCTTTTTCCGAGCACGCAGCCCGGCAGGCCAGGAAAGGGGTGGGGACGAGCGAACGCCCCCCCTACTGAGCCGTACCAGGCCGCGTGCCCTCAACATGGGGGGTGCCCTGGGGAAAGGGGGGCCGTGCGGCCCCCCCACCCCAAAGCACCTTGTCCCCATGTTGATGAGGACAAGGGCCTCTTCCCGACAACCCTGGCCGTTGGTTGTCGGGGTCTGCGGGCGGGGGCTTATCGGAATCTGGGAGCCCCCTTTTATAAGGGGGCCCCCAGATCCCGGCCCCCCACCCTATGTGAATGAGTATGGGGTACGATGTACCCCTACCCATTCACCTAAGGTGTAAAATGTAAAGTAAAAAAAACACACTTTTGAAAAAATATTTTATTGCACTGCTCCGGGGGTCTTCTTCCGTCTTGGGGGTCTTCTCGCCGGACTCCTCCGCCATTTACCTAGCTCTTTTACCGAGCGGAGAAGTCCGGCTACCTTCTTCGTCGTCGCCGCCGTCGTCTGGGGGTCTCGATCCGCCTTCGGGGGTCTTCCGGGGTCTCTTCTGTTCTTGCCGCTGTCGTCGCTTTCTGCGCCTTCTTCTTCTTCTTCTTCCGCCTTCTTCTTCTTCCGATGTTGACACGTCGCTCTCTCTGGCCGGAATGCCAGAGCCGCGCTGTGCTGGGACTTATATAGGGACAAGGGGACAGGGTCACATGCTCATGTCACATGGTGACCCCGCCCCCTTGTGATGTCACAGACGCAGCATCCTCCGGGACTGTGACATCACAAGGGGGCGGGGTCACCATGTGACATGAGCACCTTGTCCCCTTGTCCCTATATAAGTCCCATCACAGCGCGGCTCTGGCATTCCGGCCAGAGAGAGCGACGTGTCAACATCGGAAGAAGAAGAAGAAGAAGAACAAGAAGAAGAAGGCGGAAGAAGAAGAAGAAGGTGGCGCAGAAAGCGACGACAGCGGCAAGAACAGAAGAGACCCCGGAAGACCCCCGAAGGCGGATCGAGACCCCCAGACGACGGCGGCGATGACGAAGAAGGTAGCCGGACTTCTCCGCTCGGTAAAAGAGCTAGGTAAATGGCGGAGGAGTCCGGCGAGAAGACCCCGAAGACGGAAGAAGACCCCCGGAGCAGTGCAATAAAATATTTTTTTCAAAAGTGTGTTTTTTTTACTTTACATTTTACACCTTAGGTGAATGGGTAGGGGTACATCGTACCCCATACTCATTCACATAGGGTGGGGGGCCGGGATCTGGGGGCCCCCTTATAAAAGGGGGCTCCCAGATTCCGATAAGCCCCCGCCCGCAGACCCCGACAACCAACGGACAGGGTTGTCGGGAAGAGGCCCTTGTCCTCATCAACATGGGGACAAGGTGCTTTGGGGTGGGGGGGCCGCACGGCCCCCCTTTCCCCAGGGCACCCCCCATGTTGAGGGCACGCGGCCTGGTACGGCTCAGGAGGGGGGGGGCGCTCGCTCGTCCCCACCCCTTTCCTGGCCTGCCGGGCTGCGTGCTCGGATAAGGGTCTGAGATGGATTTGGGGGGGACCCCCACGCCGTTTTTCGGCGTGGGGACTCCCTTTAAATCCATGCCAGGTGACGGAGCATTTACTGCCTACGCTAGCTATGTACCTGAAGTAACGTGCTAAATGAACGGACTTTCCGATGAGTGGCAAGTCCGTTCATTTCAAAAGTCCGGCGGACTAGCCTACTAACGGCGGGATTGTCCGCTGGACTGCCAAGTCCAGCGGATAATTTTAAAACAAAACTTAAAACTTTAGTCCGCCGGACTTTTTGAAAAAAAGTCAGTCGGAGGCCCACACACGAGGGGATTATCCCCTGGACTTGAGTCCAGGGGATAATCCCGCGGGATAGTCCCTTCGTGTGTACGGGGCATCAGAGGACGCTTAACTCTTTTTGTCCAAGATAAGAAGAGGGTTTGGTGTAAAGTTGGGAGGAAAACAGTACTGCTAAACAGACACATATCAGTTCCATACCTTTAGTGTAAAAGCAATCAGTAAAAGAAGAGAATCTTTTGAAGGCCTGGAAATAGGTGATGACCAAGGCAAAGAAATCATGTTAGGGGTAAAAAGATTGTTCTCTAAAGTAGTCCACTATTTAATCAAAGTACAATGAAACCAATCAAGAATTTTGATTAGGGACGATGCTTAAATATATAATGACACATTCGGTAGGGATACTCCACTCCATTGAGATAAAGATAGGATCGTACGCTTAATTCTAGTTTTTTTTTTAATCCATACAAAAAGCACGTATGAATTGTTAATACAAGAGGTGAAGCACATGGGGGATTCATCTAAATGATATATAGTAATTTAGGTAGAAAATCCATTTTAATTATGTTAATTCAGCCAAACAGGTCTGTCGCAAGATTGTTCAAATCCTCTAGGTTAGATAGATTTGTTAGGATCTGAATCCCGAGATTTTTAATGAATATGCTTTGCTATTTGAAAGAAAGTTAGTTTGAACCCCTGAAATATCCCTTGAGGTAATTTTACCTTTTAAGACTTTAAAGAAACATGGCCTATTGGTGGCCCCTGAAGGATTGATTTAAGAGATGCTGTGCTTAATTCACTAAAATACAAACATTATTTGGAGTAATGTATGATGAGTCCTAAAATTAAGGATCACATTGCTTAAAGTAAAACAAAAGGCATATTTTTTTATTTTATTTTTTTGAATAAAGTGGGGGAGTGGGGGTAAAACCCCTGCCCATTTTTTTGCTATCTCTGTCCTATTGTGGAGATTTCCCTTCACTCTCCATATCAGGAAGGGAGAGGAAATCCATCCAAAGTGAGGAAATCCCTGGTTGTCATCTGGATCACCAGGACTAGTGTCCCCCCATTGGAAGACTTGCTGTTTTGGTGGCAACCCAAAATTAGGAATTTCTTTTACCCTCAGTGACAATGGTAAACAAGACAAATAATGAGGTTGTATCTCCCTAATGGGGGCACAGACAGCAACCTGACAGATGTACTAATCCCTCTGCACTCTATCCAAAACTTTAGGAAAAGGTTTGCCTTTAGTTATACTTTAAATTAATGAATGTTTTAACAAATGGCATCTATTACAGCTTGGTTAATTAAGCCTACTTATCACTGTTTCACAAATAAGAACTTTGCTGTCCTGCCAGCCATCAGATTCGAAACTGAATAAACATTACAAGAAAAGTTTTAAAATACTAGTTTAAGTGTAAAAGTCAGCAGTAACAGTATGTCACATAAACATTATTATGGCTCCAGGCTTACCATATAGAGGTGTTTTAGTCACATGGAAAATCAGCTCATTATCTGGTGTATCCATGTCCTGAACACTTAAGCAAGTGTTCCTTATTACAGCTCCTGCATTATCTTGAACACTTACAGGCAGTAAAAATATTTGTGGAGGTTCATCATTTTTGCCCTAAAATACAAATAAGAGCAAAGCGAAAGAAAAAATATTATTCCACTAAACGCTGTTATATTACACACACACACACACACAAACACAAACATTACACACTGTAAATCCACTATTAATATTACATTCCTAAATAAAAATTAAAATGTTAATGTATCTGTCACTCATATATTTCAGGAAATTATCAAAACATGTGTCATTATGAATAATTATACCAGTGCAAAAGTTATCACACTACTTTGACACTACTGTGACTATTTGTTGCTAATCAATCCCGAGTACATGCTGGGAATTTCTGCATTGATCAGCAGAAATTTCAAAACCACAGTGAACTTCTCCATGCCAGTGTATACGCCATTAGGGTGCATGCAGGCAGCTCTTTAAAGAGGTGTGCCCATCAAATTTTTTCTTTAAAAGTCAGCAGCTACAAATACTGCAGCTGCTGACTTTTAAGAATCGGACACTTACCTGTCCCAGGGTCCAGCGATGTGGGGGAGCGAAGCCCCCCCTCGTTCCCCGCCCCGCTCACAGCACCGGCATCCTAAAGCCCCATACACACGCGCGGATTATCCGAGGACCAGGTCCGTCGGACCATGTCCGTCGGACCATGTCCGTCATACTTTGTCTGATGTTGGTTTTGCGTACACACGGTCAGACAAAGTTGTCGGAAAATCCGATCATTCTGAACGTGGTGACGTTTGTTGCCTACGACGGGACTACGTAGAGGCTAGTAGCCGATAGCTTTGGTCTTGTAATGTGATCTGAGCATGCGTAGCACTTTGTCCGGTCGGACAACCGTACACACGATCGGATTTGGTGTGATCGGACCGTGTTGTCTGCAAATCTATCCAGCAGGAGATAGGACTTTGTCCGTCGGACAATCCGACGTACACTGTCCGATGGTGCATACACACGGTCTGATTTTTCAACAACATTGTCCGATCGGACAGAATCCATGCAAAAATCCGACCGTGTGTATGGGGCTTTACTGTGGGCCACAGACGGCACCCACTGCGCATGCGCGAGCGCGCCGCACACCGTGATACGCCGCACAGTCATCTGGGACCTGTCACGTGTCCCAGATGACTGACTGCCGAGGGGAAGTGACGTTTCTAGCCCGGGCTGAGGAAGAGGCAGATTTTGTGGGACCACCTAGCAACAGGGAGAAATAGGTAAGTGAATTTTTTTTTTTTTTTTATCCAATTATTTTTTAGTGTCAAATTTAATGTAAATACGCATAATGTTGTCATTTTGGTGGAAACACCACTTTAAGCTTAGTACAGCTGATCTGCCTCACTCCAGCAGCTGCTTATAATGTACAACCCTATGAATAGTACTACTATTGCATGAATCTGTGTACTATAAGGGCTGGTTATGGTTGGAGCAGAATTACTCACTGGCCCCTAGTGCTTGTTCACACCAACCCGCTACATGAAGAAGCAGTGTGTTGCGTTGTTTCAGGGAATCATGCTGTTGACATTCTCTTCTTAAATTTATTTAAGTATTACAAAATTACACTTCGTTAAAGTTCATTGACAAGTGGCGTGGCGAGTTATGCTGCTGAAAGATGCCGCATTTCTGAATTTTTTATGCACCCCACATCACCGTTGTGTTGTGCTGTGCTTGAGTCACATAGAAAACAATTGTTTCCTATGTGCCTTAGTGCTGAGCTGTATTGTTCTTATGCAGACAAACACAGGTCACTACATATAGTGTGAATAAGCCCTTATATATTTTATGAACTCTGGAGGTAATGTCACAAAGCTTTCAGCTATGCATTGTACACCAGTAAATCTTACTCCAGCTGCATCCTCTGAAAAGTAAACCAGTTTAAAAACCCTTGCTAGAGGAGACACCACAGCAAAATGGCTGTGGCAAGTGGGCAAACTTAGGAATTTAAAAGCATAGGTTTTGTCGATGCAGATAGGATTCATAAGGATGATTCAATCTGATGGTATGTATCCAAGACTGAAATATCATGTTTGACTGGGTAGTCCTTTTAAAATACCTATAGGTCTAGTCTAGTTGATGACAAATGTATGTACTCTAAATACTTGTAAGGGGTGACGATATAAGAAATCAAAAGCTGTAGCTTGGCCAGTGCTGCAAACACTCTCCTAGCCTCCTGCTTGCTTAGCGGCTTTCAAGAACGCAGAATCGGAATTCCTACACGGTTTCACTTTTGTCCATGCTAGCAGGAATGGAGCTGAACACAGACTAGTTAAACGACAAGTATGTTTTTTATTTTTTTGATTCATACTTACCTATGAGGATGCAGCATCCGACCGATGCTGCATCTGTCCCCCGCCATCTCAGCACTGATAACTGAGCCACTGAACACCGCCGATGGCTTGGTTTTCACGGATCGCAGAGAGGAGAGCTGCTGGCTGACAGTCGGAATCTCTCCTGTCTGCTTCTACAAGCTCACTGGAGCGCTGAGCTGTGGTGGGGTGGGGAGAGGCCGTCTCAGTGGCTCGCTGAGACTTCCATCAATTAAGGCAGCTGGCGGATCCAGACTTGGGAAGTTGGGATGATGCGCTGCCTCGACTTCAGACCTCTCCTTGATTAAAACGGGTCACAGTAGTGCAACACGAATAGCACTCCTGTGACCCAGAGGAGAAGCCCAGCCTAAAAAGCTCAGGCTGGGCTTCTCCTTTAAATATGCATTTAATGCGCTGTTGTGACTAAATGACTTCTCCTTTAACGTACACAGAATATTATTATTATTTATAATTGTAATATTTTTCTATAATTGAGATTCGATTTTTATGTGTATATCACTTTACAACAGACTGCAATGAACATTTTCACAAATAAGAGTATAACACCGACCTCTATAATAATGGTGACATTGTGAACCTCAGATTGGCTGCTTCCATCTGTCATAAAGAAACTAAAGTAGTCAACAGTTGGCTCCACGCTGTCATGAACACTTTGCACATAATATATATAGTTTTCTATGATATCCTGAATTGGAAAGGAAGAGTCTGAGCCAATCTGACCTCCCAGAGAAGTTCGACCACCTGTTAAAAAGATTGCACAGACACCTCAGCAAAACTGTTAACTTACAGCAATTTAAAAAAAAAACTTAACTCTACACACTTAAAGTGGTTGTAAACCTCAGACATGAAATATGAATAAAGCATATGCCTCTATAGTGTGTACTTGTCTCTATCAGAGCTTAGAGCACTAAGTATTATTTCTATCTGCTGCTTTGTTCTTCTGCTAAGTTTTGCCGACACCAAAAGAAAAAAGGTGACAGGGGAGGGCACAGCCTGTGGTTGACAGCCTCAGCTGTGTTCCTGTGTGCTGTGTGAAGGGGTGTGTTTCCTACTACTCCTACCAATCAGCTCTCAGAGCTCTCCTCACTGAGCTCCAGAGTGTAACTTCACGTTTCCACCTTCTTTTTTCTAACAGCTAAAATAAGCTTTAAAAAATTCTGAACTTGGAACAGATGTAGAAAAGAGAAGACTGCAGATAAACAGATACAAGTTATATAGAAGGATTTGTTTAATCTCTGTGTATCACCCGAGGCCAGTCACTTACTGGGTATACAGTATCTCACAAAAAGGAGTACACCCCTCACATTTTTGTAAATATTTTATTATATCTTTTCATGTGACAACACTGAAGAAATTACACTTTGCTACAATGTAAAGTCGTGAGTGTACAGCTTGTTTAACTGTGTAAATTTGTGGTCCCCTCAAAATAACTCAACACACAGACATTAATGTCTAAACTGGCAACATTTTTTACGTCATACCTGTAAAATCATTTTCTTTGAGTACATCATTGGACACAGAGTTAGGCTAATATTCATTACCTGCTGGGTTATACTTCATCATTAGGTGAATGGACACTGGTAGACCAAAGGTCTTCAGACAGGAAGTGATCCCCTATATAACCCCTCCCATACAGGAAGTACTTTCGTTTTGTAGCAAGCCCTAAATCCTGAAAAAAAGAGGGGAGGGATCTCTGTGTCCCATGATGTACTCAAAGAAAAGGATTTTACAGGTAAGTATGACGTTAAAATCCTATTTTCTTTTTCATACATCGTGGGACACAGAGTCAGGCTAATATTTATTACCTGCTGGGACATCCCAGAGCAATAGCCTTGAGGGGAGGGGGACACCCTGCCAAACAATAGCCATCAGAACTTAAAACGGCAGCCCGCAGTACACTGTGGTCAAAAGCCAAATCTTCGGCAGCTCGAACATCCACTTGATAAAATTTTGTGAACATGCACTGAAGACCAGGTAGTAGCCTTATAAATCTGAGCCACAGATACCTGATGGCAAAAAGCCCAGGAGGTTCCTACACCCCTGGTAGAATGAGCTCTCACCCTAAAGGGAGGAGCTTTATGTTTCAGACCGTAGGCCTGAATGACCAATTGACGGACCCAATTGGCAATGGAAGCTTTGGAAGCTGCCTGCCCCTTCTTGGGTCCTTTTGGTAAAAAAAAAAAAAAAAGAATCTGATCCTCAGATCTCCGCTGATCTAGACAAATAAACCTTGACTGCCCAGACAACGTCCAAAGAATGCAGTCGTCTCTCTTCCGCCGAACGAAGCTGAGAGAAAAAAGAAGGCAAAATAATGTCCTGATTTAAATGAAAGGCCGGCACCACTTTTTGCAAAAAGGATGGAAAAAGTCGTAACATGACTCTGTCTTGGTAAAGGATCAAGTACGGTTCCCTTCATGAAAAGGCCACCAACTCTGACACCCTTCTAGCCGAGGTGATAGCCATCAGCAAGGCTAGCTTGCGTGACAGCAAGTCTAATGGAATTTCCTTAATAGGTTCAAATGGTTGTTTCTGTAACACAGACAGCACCAAGTTCAAGTCCCAAGGACACATAGGTGACCTAATGGAGGGAAGCAAGCGAGTTGCCACTTGTATAAAGGTTCGGATCAGTGAATGGGAGGCTAAAAGCCTTTGGAAGAATACTGATAGGGCCGAAACTTGACCTCTGATTGTACTCAAAGCCAATTTGATTTTCACAGCTGACTGTAGAAAAGAGAATTCGCCCAATCACATATTTCTGTGGATGTCATTTTCTGACTTCACACCAAACAATATAAGTCTTCCAGACCTTATGATAAATCTTCCTAGTGACAGCTTTTCTAGCATTCACTAGAGTAGACAACACTGGTCCCGAGATGCCATGGTCATTTAACACCCTGGCTTCAATAGCCATACCGTCAAATTTAGAGACTGTAAATTGGGGTGGAATATAGGACCTTGAGACAGTAGATCAGGGCGATGTGGAAGCGTTCATGGCCGTCTATTTTCAGTCTCACAATCTCCAGGAACCAGCGCCTTCTGGGCCAGGCTGGTGCCACCAGAATGACTGGAACCCCCTCTCTCTGAATCCTGTGCAACAAATGTGGAAGAGGAGGGATCGGAGGGAAAGCATAAACCAGGGTGTACTGGCTCCATGGAACTAATAGAGCATCTGCTACAATTGCCAGAGGATCTCTTGTTCGAGACACCAACTGCTGTAGCTTGTTGTTGAACCTGGATGCCAGTAGGTCAACCTCTGGCCATCCCAAACGTTGGCAAATTTCCTGGAACACCTTTGGATGTAGGGACCATTCCCCCGGGCAGATCTGCTGGTGGCTGAGATAATCTGCCTTTCAGTTCTCTACTCCCGGTATATGGACTGTCGATATAATTGGCATGTCCCTCTGCCCAGGATAGTATATAGTTCACCTCCTTTAGAGCTGAACGACTCCTGGTACCACCTTGGTTGTTTATATAGGCCACTGCCGTGGCATTGCCGGACTGAACCCTGATGAGGCAGTCCTGAAGCTCCACCTCCAGGAACGTAGGGCCAATCATACTGCCCATAATTCTAGGACGCTGATGGGCAGGGTCTGCTCTGTCCCTGACCATTTCCCCTGAGCTGTGAGCCCGTCTAGGGTTGCTCCCCAGCCTGAGAGACTGGCATTTGTAGTCATTACTCTCCAAGTTACCAGGAGAAAGGATTTTCCCTTTCGCAGGTTCTGATCCTGCAACCACCAGTTTAGGCTTAAGCATGCCTGAGAAGATAAGCACATTGGATAATCCAGGGCTTTTCTTCCTCTGTTCCAAGTCAACAAGATGTCTTGTTGTAAGGGCCTGGAATGGAACTGGGCATAGGGCACTGCCTCGAAGGAGGATACCATCCTCCCTAGAAGACTAATACAGAGCCGAATGGAGGGTTGTCGGGTGCCCCTTTTCTGACGCACCTGATCCTTCAGGGCACAGATCCTTGCGGGTGGCAAGAATACTCTTTACACGTAGATAGGTACGTGTAAATATGCATCCTTTATATCGATGGAGGTTAGAAAGTCTCCCCTTTGGAGTGAGGTTACTAGTGAGAGGACAGACCTTATCTGAAAGGCCTGTATCAATAGATACTTGTTCAGGGACCTTAGGTACAAAATGTTTGGTTTCTGAACCGTAAACAGGTTTGAGTAAAACCCTGTGCCCCTTTCATATACAAGAATCTCTACAATCACTCCTTGATGCACTAGATGATGTAGTGCCTGAAGCAATACGTTTATTTTTTGGGGATCCGAGGCAAAGGATATAATTGTCCGCAAAGTGCAGCAGCCTTTCCCCCACCCAATGCAGTGGGGGTGTCCCCTCAAAAGGAGGGCTTGGTGCTGGGTTTAGAAAACTTTTGGACCCAGGGCCTTTTCTGGCCCTGGACCTAGCGCCCTGTTGGCGGCAGAACCACCCTGACGCTGAGACATTTGAGGAAGCAGTCCCAGGGTTTTTAAATGAGGGGCGTCTGGTGCTTTTCTTCATAGGAAGTAGAGCACTCCGGAAATCTTTTGGATATATTTGTCCAAGTGATCACCGAATAAACGTTCCCCATGAAACGGGAAACCTGCCAATAACTTTTTACAGGAAAGCTCGGCTAACCAGTTCTTAAGCCATAAAAGTCTGCGCATATGTACAGACAAGAGAGCTAGATGAGAGACCTGCTGTATTGAATCCTTTAAAGCATCAACAACAGCAAAACACAGCGCTCAAGGAATACCTGTCTTACTTTCAGGCAGATCATCCACCTGGTTAGGCCTATTAGGCAGTTTGACCTGATCCTTTACGGACTGGCAAATACCAATTGCTGCAACAGCTGGCTGAATAGCTGAACTGGCCAAAGAAAAAGAAGCCTTTAATAATAACTCCAATTTCTTGTCAACAGGGTCTTTCAAGCCCTGTGCATTATCTACCGGACAAGTTAAGTTCTTGTCTACGGCTGGCATGCTCCATTTTTTTTAACAAACTTTTCATCCATGGGATATAAAGGGAAAACCTTTTAGGAGGCAAAAAATTCCTGTCAGGATATTTCCAATCAGCATACACCGCCTGTTCCAACAGGTGGTGTAGCGGGAAAGTCTGTGCGACCTGAAAAGGCCTCAGAGATCCCAAAGAGGACCAGGGGGGCTCAGTCACCTCTGCAAGAGGCAACTTAAAGGCAGAACAAAGTCAGAGTCAGGATCAAAAGCCTCTGCGACTGAGAGGCCAACATCGACTGGATAACTTATTGTCCAGATTGCTCAGAAGCAGACTCATCTGCCGGGCACTCCACCGAATCCTGAGCTTTAAGCTCTTCCCCATCCTCAACCCATTCCTGCTCCAGACTAGGAGACTCCGGGGAGGGGGAATCTGTCGCGCTTCCTGCCACCCTGTGGGATGGAAGCAATCATGCCAGAAATCCTGTGCTCTAACCTGGCTAGGGCTGAGGACAGTTCATCCTTAGTGATAAAGGGTGAAGCAGCAGCATTGACTGTAGGCACAATACCAGATAGGCGCAGCGTCTGATTGCCCGGAAGCCTCTGGTTCTTCAGGGGATACAACACCAGGGATACGCCTAGGTTCATCAGGAACTACTGACGACATAAGTGTGCCCTTCCCTGTGGTGTTGGTCCCATTCCTCTTTTTGGAAGACATTTAATAGCCGCAAACAAAGAGTACTTGGGTGTAGTATTAAAACACATCAGAAGGGAGACCCTCTAATAGGGCTCACCAAGCCTCTATGCAACAATCCTGCTAAACATCTTTAGCCTGCCAAGCAACACCTGGTGACTCACGTGACCCGGGTAAGGAAAAATGAACCACTGCAAGTGTCTGTTCAGAGCCTGCTCTGTGTCCCACAGCTGCCCTCTGGAAGCACCACATGCTTGGCCTACACAGCTCAAATAAGCTGAGTGTGTGCCGGAACGTTCTGTGTGTGCGTGTGCACGCATGTGCGTGGTCCCGGCGAAGGGGCGTGACTGTATTAGCGTATGACGCAAATCTTTGTGTGCCCAGATAAAGGCTACGGAGCATGTGCGATGGAGCATGTGCGGCGAAGCTGCGTGCACCATGGCCACCAAACAAACACACTGCTCAGCCCAGCAGCACTCTTGGGGATGCACGTGCGCCATGGCGAACCAAGGCGAAATGACGCACCGTCGCGTGCCATTATACAGGTAAAAAACAGTCAGACACAAGCAACAAAGGTAAACTTTGCAAACACCCACAGCTAGCCCAAAACTCCCCCGTATGGTCACCGCACACAGGTGTCCAGCTTTTAGCTAGCTTGACTGATTGTTACAATCACTGGGACACCCCACATAAATAAAATAAAGGAGTCCAGGTGCAGGTGTCCAATACCCGTCCAGGCGCAGGGCCACTTAGAAACTAAGGGCCCAGTCTTCACCCTTCATGGCGGGGTTCCTGTCACTTGGACCTTCAAGGACTAGGTACCCTTTTTATGTTTAGGGTCCACTCCCTTGGACCTGTACAGCACCCTGCAGGAAATGCCTTAGTGCTGTAGTGTCCAGGATTTCCACTCCCCAGGGTCCAGTGCCTGGAGACCACATTACAGGCAAAACCTGCAGGATCTTGAGTCTTCTTTGCGAGGCTCAGGTACCATTTAGCTAAGCATAAAAGCCTGTGTCAAATGGATCCGATCAGTCAATCCTTTGATTCATTTTGGAACCGTTTGTGGGACTAGAGACCTGGAGCTCAGAGAGCTCAAACAAACTGTGTCATCCACCTTGCAGACACTGGTAAAAAACTAAAGTACTTCCTGTATGGGAGGGGTTATATAGGGATATCTTCCTGTCTGAAGACATTTGGTCTACCAGTGTCCATTCACCTAATGATGAAGTATAACCCAGCAGGTAATGAATATTAGCCTAACTCTGTGTCCCATGATGTATGAAAAAGAAAGTGAGTACACCACTAAGTGAAAAATGTCCAAATTGAGCCCAAAGTGTCAATATTTTGTGTGGCTATTATTAGTTGTCCTCTTCCACTCCTCCATGATGACACTATGGAACTGGTGGATATTAGAGACCTTGCGCTCCTCCGCCTTCCGTTTGAGAATGCCCCACAGATGCTCAATAGGGTTAAGGTCTGGAGACATGCTTGGTCAGTCTATCACCTTTACCCTTAGCTTCTTTAGCAAGGCAGTTGTCGACTTGGAGGTGTGTTTGAGGTCGTTCTCATGTTGGAATACTGCCTTGCAGCCCAGTCTCCAAAGGGAGGGGATTATGCTCTGCTTTAGTATGTCACAGTACATGTTGGCATTCATGGTTCCCTCAATGAACTGTAGCTCCCCAGTGCCAGCAGCACTCATGCAGTCCCAGACACACTTGTCTTTGTACCCTTCACCTGGTTGCCACCACACACGCTTGACACCATCTGAACCAAATATGTTTATCTTGGTCTCATCAGACCACAGGACATGGTTCCAGTAATCCATGTCCTTAGTCTGCTTGTCTTCAGCAAACTGTTTGCATCTTTAGAAGAGGTTTCCTTCTGCGACGACAACTTTGCAGACCAATTTGATGCAGTGTGCGGAGTATGGTCTGAGCACTGACAGGCTGACCCCCCACCCCTTTAACTTCTGCAGCAATGCTGGTAGCACTCATATGTCTATTTCCCAAAGAAAACCTCTGGCTATGATGCTGAGCATGTGCACTCAACTTCTTTGGTCAACCATGGCGAGGCCTGTTCTGAGTGGAACCTGTCCTGTTAAACCGCTGTATGGTCTTGGCCACTGTGCTTCAGCTCAGTATTAGGGTCTTCGCAATCTTTTTATAGCCCAGGCCATCTTTATCTAAAGCAACAATTATTTTTTTCAGAACCTCAGAGTTCTTTGCCATGAGGTGCCATGTTGAACTTCCAGTGACCAGTATGAGAGAGTGAAAGCGATAACAAATTTTACACACCTGCTCCCCATTCACACCTGAAACCTTGTAACACAAACGAGTCACATGACACCAAGGAGGGAAAATGGCTAATTGGGCCCAATTTGGACATTTTCACTTAGTGGTGTACTCACTTTTGTTGCCAGCGGTTTAGACATTAATGGCTGTGTTTTATTTTGAGGGGACAACAAAATTTTCACTGTTATACAAGCTGTACACTCACTACTTTACATTGTAGCAAAGTGTCATTTTCTTAGTTCTGAAAAGCTATAAAATGTGTACTCACTTTTGTGAGATACTGTATGTAAGGGTTTACAACTACTTTAATGTGCATACAGGAGAATTTTTTTAGCTGTCAAAGACAGCAACAGATCATGCCCTTAACGTCCACTACAACAACACAGCTTATTCAAAATTCAACAACACTCCCCTAGCCTGCTGATTGGAAAATAAAGAATGGCAGAAGAGTGAGGTCATCTCTTTATCCACTCTGCTTATTTCTACTCTTTTCTCTCTTCACTTTTCTTTGCATTTTCCCTGTCAGCACAACTGCATGCATCAGAGCCCAACTGACTACGAATGCTTGCACCCCCTCCGGCAGCCTGTTGTAAATTGCCATTACTTATTTATTTATGTCTTCTATTCAATGAATGCCATTAAATGGTAAAATTGCCTTGGTTCCCAAATAGGTTTATGTGCATTCATCTCCACTGTATAGTTTTCAGCACGAAAGAACAAAGCAGTCGAAGTTCAGTACCTTAGAATCATATCTGAAAATGATTATATACCAACTAAACAGACTTACTGCATATTCTGTGGCTGACTAAGCTGTCACAGACAACTGGTGTTATTGATTGGAATAGATGCTATACTGGACTTTCCAAGTCAAGGGGGACAATATAGATCACATTTTCTTATAAACAAGAGGAAAGTTTAAAGTGGAACTTTAGTCAGAAAAGTAAGTTCTGCTAGATCACTTCATGCTGACCCCTTATGCAGGTATAGCTTTGTAAAACATTACAAATAAGTGCGTGTACTGTTTAAAATCCAGTAATACACTGTCTCACCCTGCTCTGCACATGCCCAGTTGCTCTCCATTTTTGGTATTGTGCCGAAAATCAGAGCCACTAGAGGCCGATCTGCTGATGGCCTAAGATTTACAGCTGCTCAGGGGCTCTAGGCTTCAGCTAAATGGTAGCCTCCAGCAACAAGAAACAGGAGCAGTTCTGAAGGCAATTTATGGCGGCATCATTATTAATGTGAAATTATTTTTTTATCAAGTTGTTATGGGTAAAATTAAAGCTGGCCATACATGGATCAAAATTAGTTTGATTCAGTAGGAATCTACTGAATTTCGATCCAGCAGAACCGTTCATGAGAGGTCAATAGATAGATCAATTTCTCATGAAAAGGAACGTTCATAGATGGATCGAAATTCAGTCGATTCCTACTAGAAGGGGAGTCCCGCTCATTTCCTGGTGCTACTTCACTGTCCAATCACAGACTGGGAGCAGTGAGGTGACTGGGCTAAATAGCTTAACTGCAGAAAATAACTGTCAGGTCAGTATGGCAGTGCTGTCTGACAAGGATGTGTAAATCTCAGGTCTGGCTGCACAAAGTAAACAAGTCATTTGAAAGGTAAATCATCTCCTAAACATGTACCAATGTTTTTTAGCTATTTGCCTAATGTATTGCTGTACAAAATTGTACTTTTTATTCCAACACTTACCTCCTCTTAGTGTTTTGAAAATGATGCAATTTTACATAGAGGCAAGGCTGATTTCACAGTAAGTTTACCAATGCAGCATACAGATATCTCTACCATAAAATATATTTATGTGTACTCAGCTCATTCTCAAAGCTAGTACATGTCACAAGAGGAATATGTTGCCTCAGGCTGGTCAAGAACAATCTTTCATAGAAGATATGCTTTATTTTACCCAACCGCCACACCATGAAGACTATCAGCTTAATATTAATGTGGCAATGTACAAACAAAGTTAAGGATTACCCTTAGGCACTTTCATAAAGGAAACATGGGATAGGTCTATACTGATAAAAATAAAATATACATGTCCATCTGGTTTCAGTCCTTACAGAATTGGGTAAAAATTACCGTTTTTGATGTTCTCAAGATAGCCAAACTTTGGCCCAGTGACTATATGTATCCTGAGTCGAGGTCCTAAAGTTACAGAGTCTAGGGGCAGCAAGTCACGTGATGACAAAGAAATTCGCCCTCCTTCTTCCACCTGCACATTAGATCAGATATAGTCACTAATAAAAAATAGATAAACATGCGTTCCCAGCTTTAAATACCACAACATAAGAATAAGGCATTTACCAAAATGTGAAAGGTGAAATGAAAGGTGGCTTTTTATTATATGAGCCCTCCTGCATGTAAAATAAGACTAGGGAAAAGCCTCAGCTATGGATCATCAGTCACAGAGAATGAAGTATAATCTTGTCAAGTAGTATTACTAGCACAGAATAATTTACAGGCTAAATGAAGTAGGGACAACATTCTATCAAGCTAAATCAGAAGATCTGAGGTCCCTGTTAAAGGTAATGTACATACTTTTGTTCAGATATATATTCATAAGAGATCAGCTTGGTATAATAATGTTATTAATACATGTTAATGTTTTAAAAAACCTTGTTTCAATATACAAACCAAATGTGCTCATTATATATGCAGCCTCTGCTTCCATCCTTGCAGTGCTGGATATGCTTTACTGCTCCTCCTCACAAAGCAAGACCATAAGTCTGCTGACTCATGAAATACAATGACACCCCTATATGAATGATATCTTGAGACTGATTTACTAAATGAGTTGAGAATCTTCACATAATAAATTGTGTTAAAACTTAGGGGCCGGTTATACTGGCTCATAGCTGCTAACAATTTTCCTATAATAGCGATCACCTTAAAAACACTGCTTCTTTAAAAGGAAAAATAACAGTTTCTTCTTCATAGTATGGCCATAAAGAGCCATTTAATATGCGCGAAAGCCCTTCAGTTTGCTACAAAGGGAGTCAAAGCAGCACTATAAAAATAATCAGCTAAGTCAGTGAGAAAGATCGCAGAAAGTTCCTTGGTGTTAGACGCATATTTTTGTGTTGTACCTTAAACACTATGGGGACCAGGGGCGGACTGACCATTCGGGCTCTCAGGTGCTGCCCAAGGGCCCATGGCCAGTAGGGGGCCCCATGAGATACTCCTGGCAGAGAGAAGATCAGGCTCTGTGCCTAGCAGAGGCACGCTGGTGGCTGGCTGCAGCTGTCATGACTGATCTGAGTCGAGCCGACAGCGCATCTACCCTCCCCCACACTTTCCAAACTAATGAAAGAGGAGGGAGGATCAATCTGCTCCACCCATATTCCTCTGTGTCCACCCACACTGCAACCCCCGGTGTACAGCCAGTGCCTGTGAAGAGGATTGAGTGGGCGGGCTATTTGAAACCAATAGCAGCAAATACATAGGGGATCCAGAGAGCAGCCTTGTGAGTGAGAACTGTGACTGGGTGTGGGCTGTGGATGCTGCCGAGTTTGGGACTGCCTTCTGTCTACATGACATGGTACAAAGGTGAGTCATTATCACAGTGCTGGAGGGGAGCACATAAACAAAACTTCACACATCTGATTTTGCATTAGAAAAGGGGGTATTGTGTTGATAAGATAACAGTGCTGGGGGATAAAGTATCTGGGGTGTATGGGGGGAAAACAGTGGTGAGGGGGATCTTGCATAATCAAAGTGCTAAAGGTATCAGGGGCATAGAGGGGTCACAGTGAGGGGGGGGGGATATTGGGTGGAGGGGTCACAGTGCAGGGGGGTGTCAGGGAATAATGGGTAGAGGGGTCACATTGTTGGGGATATCTGTGAGGTAGAGAGGTGATAGTGCAGGGAGTATCTGGGGTGTAGAGGGGGCACAATGCATGGGTTTTAGGGGGAGAATGGGGTCACAGTAAAGGGTATGGGGGGCATGGGTAGAGGGGTCACAGTGTGTAGGAGTATTATTGGGGGTCAGGGATAATGGGTAGAGGGGTCACAGTGCTGGGGATATCTGAGGTAGAGAGGTGACAGCGCAGAGGGTATCTGGGGTGTAAAGGGGTCACAATGCATGGGTATCAAGGGGAGAATGAATAGAAAGGTCACAGTGAGGGGGGGTGGATAGAGGGGACACAGTGCGGGGGGTGTCGTTGGGGCATGGGTAGAGGGGTCACAGTGCAGGGGTATCAAGGGGAGAATAAGTAGAGGGCACAGTAGGGTCACAGTGCAGGGTGGGATCGGAAGGGATAATGGGTAAGGGGGGGGGGTGTCGTTGGGGGGGGGGGATAATGGGTAGAGGGGTCAGTCCTTGCTACTTCTCGGTAAAGCAATCTGTGGTGGATCGCTTGTCAGAGATACTTCATAGGAGGTGATATGTTGCCTCTTTGCAGCCTCTTAACGCTATAAATACCACACCACCATGGTGCAACCACGTGCATTTTGTGAGACAGTTGCAGTGTGGCTTTGAAGAGAGAGTGACAATTCAATGACAACAGCTGTGGCGCAGCCTCATACACTTAAATGGATCGCATTAGGAGGCGGTACTGTGCTGTTTAAGATGTGCTGTGCCATGTGTGCAGCCATGAGCAGCTGTGTACCCTTCTTCTAGTAAGTGGGTGGGGGGCATAAACCACAGCTCAACTGCCTGATTTTACCACCCCCTAGCCGCCTATGTGAATGAGTCATAAAGCAATGGGGAAGAGTAGAGACATTGTATAAATGTGATCCATGCCTTGATGTAACCTTGATTGTGCAGAATGTAATTTTCTGTTACGTTTGAGTGTGGACAGGGAAACAGGGGGCCCCATGAACTTCTGTCTCCCGAGGGCCCCATGAGTTGTCAGTCAACCCCTGACGGGGACCATTTAGAAATCATTTACTGTGCGAAAACCTTGAGCATTCACGCGGCCATCACAAATAATCGTAATACTGTGTTTATTTCCTATGATCGTCAGCTCCATCTAGTGGCCATAATGTGGTATTTTCCTAAAATACCTCAAATTGGGAAAATACTGTATTATAGGCACTAGATGTAGCTGATGATCATAAAGAACACACATACTAGACTATTTAGGGCAATTAGGCATTAGCACAGCTAATTTATTTTATAAGTAGACCCCAATTAGGCATTAGCACAGCTAATTTATTTTATAAGTAGACCCCTATGCCAGGAAAAATGTAATTGTGAATAACCACTCGCAAGAACTGCCCTGGTACTGCCCTGTTTTATGGTGGTTAAAGTCTGCAATATTTTTTTATAAATGTGTCACATGCATACCTTCAGGGCACTAAAGGAACTCTGCTCTCTAGAACTGATCATAGGAAGACTTCTTTCAACAGCTGTAATAATAACAGTAAAGATCTGATTGTCCAGACGGTCATTGTCCGCATTGTAGACAGTAAAATGGAAGAAGTCAGTAAGTGCCTGGTCATCTGTTTCTGTTATTGTAGAATACCTAGATCAGATAGAGAGGAACAATGAAAGACCCTCTAAGACAGGGGGAATTTTTCATCTACATAATATGCATTACATCTATTTATGACAAATTATACATTTGGGCTGTAACGATTTGGTACAAGGCACTTTTTGCAACAATAAATATGCAGTCCTAGGGAGAATAAGGGGTTAAGTAGATTAGAGGTTAAGGTAAGGTTAAAATGGTTGTAAACCTCTGACATGAAATAGGAACAGAGCATATCCTTTTTAATGTTTACTTGTCTCAATTCAGAGCACTAAGGGGTTAATTTACTTAAGGCAAATAGACTGTGCACTTTGCAAAGTGCAGTTGCCCCCTGCAAGAGCAGTTGCTCCAGAGTTTAGTACATCAGCAGAAGCTCTGCTGACTTCCATCAGCCAATGATGTGCAAGCAAAAATGCTGTTTTTTTGTTTGTTTTCCCTTGCAAGTGATTCGGTATTCTTTGCAAAGGGAATATTTACCTCATTTACTAAGCCCTGGAGCAACTGCAACTGCAACTTTGCAAAGTGTACAGTCTATTTGCCTTTAGTAAATCAACCCCTAATGCCGCGTACACATGAGCGGATTTTCCGTTGGAAAAATCTTGGATGTTTTTTCCGACGTAATTCCGCTCTAGCTTGGCTTGCATACACACGGTCACACAAAAGTTCGCTGAACTTTCGAACGTCAAGAACGCGATAACGTACAACACTACGATGAGCCAAGAAAATTAAGTTCAATGCTTCCGAGCATGCGTTGAATTGTTTCCGAGCATGCGTAGGAATTTTGCTCGTTGGAATTGCTACAGACGATCGTAATTTCCGATTGAAACTTTTCCCGACCGAAAAATAGAGAACCTGCTCTCAATCTTTTGCTGGCTGGAATTTCACCAGCAAAAGACAGATGGAGCATACACACGGTCGCATTTTCCAACAAAAAGCTCTCATCTGAGTTTTGCTGGTGGCATTTCCGATCGTGTGTACGCGGCATAAGAACATTCAACCAAAAGCCCATACAAATGGGTATTAAGCATTCACGTGGCCAAACGCAACAAATAGAAACTAATATTACACACATATTATAGACATGGGTATTAATGTGACTTTAGCATAAGACAACCCCAAGGTCATTGTCCAACTGCTTTTACTGTAACTTAAAGCGACACTAAGCTCTGTATTCTTAACTAAAAAAAAAAAACGTATTTTGCTCTCAGCCTCCTCCGAATACCCAAAGTCTATTTGCTGCTGTGATCTGACTTCCTGTTAGAGGGTGGTTAGATATGTTCTCTATGATCCCACTATATGTAGAAACTAGCCACCCTCACTTGCTTGCTCCCAATATAGACAATGGATTAATGGATTATGGACTATGGGATGTGTAGTGTGCATAGAGCAGTGCATGTGTCCACAACTAACGGTGTACTACTTGTTTAGAACAAACAGAAGTGGGAAAGTTCACATAAATAGAAACTTGAAATAAATACTGTATATTTGAACTAGTTTACCTGCCACAAGATTTGCAACCCTGTCCAGGTATTATGTGCTTCGCTTGCCTCTTCCATACTGCAGAAAAGTCAGGTGACATTGATTTTTCTTGGTTCTGTTTTGCAGATTTGTGTGTCACCTGGCTTTTCCTTGGACATGGAATCAGCACCATCACATTTCTGTCCGACTGTCAAGAAGTTGCAAACATGAACCTGACTGGCTGTGTAGTGTGGTATGGATGTGTGAATTATTAGACTGGCTGATGAGAATTACTGTACAAATCTTTTGACAGGAGAAACAATTCACATATATGTATTAAAACAGTTGATTTAGTTATCTGCCTAGTGTTGCACTTCAGCTGAGCTGAACTTTAGAATTTAATTATGCACATGCACTGTCTGTGTAATACACAGCTTACTTGATCTTTCTGCTGTTGATATCCTCCATGGTAAAAAAGGAGAACTCCGAGAGCTCCTCTGCTGCTTGTCCTGACTTGGCCTTTGTAAGAAGGCCATACATTGGAAGAGAAATCAACTGGATTCGGATTTTGGAATCATGAGAGTTTTTATCCTGTTTGGAAACAAACAATTGCCATTTCACTGTTTTCATTCATTAAACAAAAGTATCAAAATGCTTATTAGCTCTTCCCAAATTAACTGTTTACTCCAAATATTTCTTGGATACTGTCCATTCTTTGCACTTGTGGCTCTATTCACACCTGATCTTTTTGTAGCTCGAAGCTTCAAAACACTCAATATCCAAAATACCATGGTTTTCAATTGTGCCTTTTCAAACCTGAGTGTAGTGTCACCTGAAGCTTGTAGCTCGAAAAAGTTTCTTTTGAGCTACAGCAGTGGTTCTCAACTTACGAGCTAAAGAGGACCTCATGTGTGGCCCCTGACATCACCAAAGGGTAGCACATTATGTTCAATATATGTAATACTTGAGAGGACTGTCAGAAACTGCAGACATAATAGAGGTCAGAAGCAGAGAGTGTGGACATGCTAAATTTTTGGCTGGGGATATGCTGCAGAAGACAATACAAAACTAGAAACGTTACATTAAGCTAGTAGAGATCAATGCAATTACCCTAATCAATGTTCAGTGCAGACTGCTAAGGTCCAAGGGTCGCACATCATATACCAAAGGGCCAAATGCAGCCCTTAAACCACAGGTTGGGCAGCAGGGAGCTACAAGCTTCAACCAATTTTGGCATTAGACTTCAACTGAATCGGGTCTCAGAGCCCACTTTCTGTTCGACCAGGAGAAGCAACGGCCCCGGAGCGAGGAGTAACTGGAGCGAGGAGCAGCAGCCCTACCTGGGTCCTTGTCATCTGCCTCCTAAGGTAAGGAGACCTCTGGCTGCCGCCTTCCCGTCCGTCTCCTGTAGGGAGGGTGATGATCTCCACCTTCCTGTCCGCCTCCCGTGGGGAGGATCGCCACCTTCCTGTCCGTCACCCACGGAATTATTGTCGCCCACCCCCCAAATTGTTGAGCACCAGCCACCAATGGAGCTGAGACAAGCTCTTTGCCTGTCTGCAATCCCAGCAGTTGCCACATATAAGGACCTACTAGAGTCTGAAGCAACACCCTTAATTTCTTTGTATGGGGTCTCATAGTACTGCACCATTCAAAAAAAGTTAATTGTTCAATTGAATTTTGTCAAAGGAGCCTGTTGGAAAAATGTCAGCCAAACAGCACATGCATCCAATCAGATTAATATACAATCAAGGCACTGGGGGCTGTCAGAATACAATAGCCTAGGGGGGGGGGGGGGGGATTTATCCACCTACGCTGTTAGCAAACTGGACAAAATAAATATATATGTGTATAGTCAGCTTTGAGATATTTCTCGATTATTGCAATTGCCATCTATTTCTCAATTGAGTGTTTGTTAAAGTGAAATTATGAGGTGATACAATGTAATACATAATGTTACTGCTTTTATTACCATTTTAATTCAATTTTCTACTTAATAAGACACAGGTGTGTTTTTAGTGTCAACCATGATGATATCACTTTTAATGTAACCAACACTTTCGAAAGCAAACAAAACCACTTTAATATCAGCAGATTCAATTACTTCTGGTTTTGTGGTCTTTGCTTCAAACATATTTTTGCCTGTCATAAATAATGACCTAAAATCAACCAACATCAACTGTTGTTTATCACTGCTTTCTTTTCTCTCTCAAAAACTTTTGCAGATTATTTTGTGAACTGTTGGATACAGAGTCAAAAAACATAGAAAACTGACAGAAAAATAATAGGATTGATTTATAAAAAAAAAAGGAGCAAGGTAAATCATGGATATCACACCAATGAAGTCTTAGTTCTCTTTCTCTAAGCAACAACATAAAATAGCATAAAAATAGCAAAGCACGTTGCTGGTTGATATACCAAATAGTTCAATTTTTATTGTTTCATGAAACAGCCTGTATTCTGAGTAGTTGATAAAAGATTTTTATAGGGCTCGTTCGCATGAGCAGAAGCTTTTGCCGCCCTTTTAAAAAGTAATATGGATCAGAGTAGAGTAGTGACTGCTAGGCATTCAAAACTGATACTGAATGCCACCCTTTTTTGTTTTTGTACCAAGCGTGTGGTTGGCAGTTATGACGCAGCCCTATTAACCTAAATGAAACACATTTGGCTGTGGTATTGCCTGCAGAACACGACAGGGCATACAACTTTTGCCACAGCTGCAAAGCATTGTGTGTACAACCCTGAGCGGCTGCATGCATCTATTGGCTGGAAGGTAAAACTACAGTTTATCCACTGTTTTTCCTGCCCAGAGTGCCCACATAAACAAAGGCCGAAAGTGGAACTAGCTGCTGATTAACAACATGCTGACAGGTAGGCTTTTATCACTGAAACTTTCTCTTCTGCAGTAAAATCTAATTTTTGCCTGTTAGCAATGTTCTTTTAATTACACACTGAGCCATAAAATACAGCATTTAAAAGGGGTGTGCCTGAGGAAGTCCATTTGTGCTGAAACTAGTTGGGCAGAACTACAGCACTGTGATGACTTCACACAATTGGGTTGATATACTGCATGGTAGCTTCTAATTTCAACTTGGTTAATTAAGTTTTGACAAAAAAACCTGGAAGCTAATTGGTTTCTATGAAGAGCTGCATCAGATTTTGCACTCTCCAGTTTTAGTAAATTAACTCCATTGTGGTTGCAGCCTAAAAGAGAATGAACTGACATATCTTAATACTGGATGACCATTTATACTGTGTGAGCGATTTTAATGGCTTTTGTTTTAACTCTAAATTGGTTGCACTATGATGGTCTCCTTCTTAAACATGTGCAGAACAACATTTTTTTCGATTCAGATCGATTCGTTTTGTTAATAATTTTGTTGAGTTGCATTCCTAACAAAATTAGTTATGTTTCATTCATGTATTAATTTTTCAACCAGATTTAAATTTTTCCAATGGATTTGAAGTATTTGAAAAATATCGAATTGATCCGAATTCATTGTGAATTTTTTTTATTCTATTCTATGCTTTTATCATCTATTCTATTCTTTTGGATATTCAATTTTTGGGAGATGGCTACATTCTTTCTATTTTATTCTATTCTATTTGAATTTAGAATTTTGGAAGACGACTAGATTCTATTTTATGTTATTCTATTCTAATCAAATTTTCTATTCTGTTCTATTCTTTTCTATTCTGTTTTATTCTATTTTATTATATTCTACTCGAAATTCGAATTTTGGAAGATGGCTATATTCTTTCTATTTTATTCTGTTCTGTTCAAAATTCGAAAAGATAGATATAGTCTTTCTATTTTATTCTATTATATTTGAAACTCGAATTAAGAATTTTGGAAGACAACATATAACTATATTCTATTTTATTCTGTTCTATTCTAATCTTTTCTATTCTAATTTATTCTATTATGTTCTATTCTATTATTTTCCTTTATTTTCTGTTCTATTATTTTATTTTCTAATCTATTCTATTGTATTCTGTTTTATTCTATTTCTATCTAATTTAGAATTTCAGAAGACAACTATATTCTATTTTATTCTATTCTATTTTAATTTATTCTATTCTTTTCTATTCTGTTATTTCTTATATTTTCCATTCTATTCCTTTATTTTGTATTCTATTATTTTATTTTCTATTCTATTCTTTTATTTTCTATTCTATTGTATTCTGTTTTATTCTATTCTTTTTGAAATTCAAAATTCGGAACACGGCTATTTTCTAACTCTAATACACACAGTCTTTGAAGGAAATCGGCAATAGTCAGCAATATATTTACATTTTAAACTTGTTATCAATTCCAATTCGGATAATTTGTTATTTCAGACAAAATTCCGTTTCGTTATTTTGGATTTGTTTGAACTCATTACTATTGTAATTAGGAAATTATGATAAATCCAAATCTCCGAATAACTTAAATTTTGTAAAAAATAAACTGCATATGTCTACTCCCTTTTCCTCACTCTCAAGCCTCATACAGAAGCCTACTAAGATTAGACTTATTAGATGAAGAAGTCATTTTGGATCGGCAAGTCTCTGTCTATGGGGAAGTGTGACTGTGGTGGGGGAGTTAATACCTTCTTCCCTGGTGTGAAGTACCAATTTAAAATGGACACTTTATGAGCTTATCTGTACTTCCTATTGCTGCACAGGATCTGCACTTTCAATGGAATTGTTGAACTGAGAGATTGTTGCTCCTCTAAAAGTTTTTCATGTTCCTTTAACTCACCTAATATTTATGCACTTTATATGTTGGACACACAAATGAATTGGTTATTGTGATTGTTGCATGGTATTTGCACATTTGAATTCCATTATTATTATTTTCATTTAATGTCTCTGCATTTTATGTTTGGGTATTTTTAGCACAGATACAGTATGTATTTTGCACTCAGGGGCGGATCCAGAGTCTAGTCTCGGGAGGGGCACTGCTAGAAAATAAGGCTACTTTCACACTGGGACGGGTGGGCGTCGGCGGTAAAGGCCACTAGCGGGGCGGTTTTATCCAATTTAATTTTACTGAGACAAAAAGCCGCTATATCCCAATATGACATGCTGGTGCGGGTCCTTGAATAAACCCTGCATGCATTCTGTAATCCCTGCGCATGACATATTGGGATATAGCGGCTGTGTGTCTCAGTAGAAATAAATGGGATGCATGTAACACTTTATGCAGTAAAAGACAGACCTGCATGTTAGACGCATGTCTGCAGCACGCCCTGTGTGAATGAAGCATAAAGATTAATTTTTCTGTCATTCTATATCATTATTATTATCATGATAATCACACAATACAAGTGCTGTGGCTCAACGCACCTGTACTGTGTGATTATCATGATGATAATGATTGGTAATTGTAATATGGCACATGGAGGGGGTTAATGTACTCACTGATGTATTACTGACCATGGGCAATTAATTAACCCCTTTGTGCTGCATTAGTGGCACTAGTGGCAGTGTTTATAAACCCCTTCATGTTGTAGCATAAAAGGGGTTAATTAACATTGATGGTGCCACTGTCATTAATGCAGCACAAAGGGGTTAATTGCCACTGGTCACTAATGCATGAATGAGTACATTAACCCCCTCCATGTGCCATATTGCAATTACCATTGTAAATTATTTACCCCCTCCCCTCCCCCAAAGTGTTAACCACTTCACATGTAAGACAGCTCATTAACATAACAATGCCGGCCGGCCGTAGCTCATTAACATAACAATGCCGGCCGCCCGTAGCTCATTAACATAACAATGCCGGCTGGTGATCACTTACTTGCAGTGCACTGAGCTGGCTACAAGCCCATCTTGTCTTCAAACCTGCGCGCCTCTGAATTGTGACGTCACACCAGGCGGGACTAGGAAGCTCCTGTCGGGTGGAGATCACTCCGCCTGACAGGGAAGTGAAGTGACACTCGCACCGCTCTGCTGCAACTCTGCCAGCATGTAGCAGCGGCCCGTGTCACATAGATTACAGACCCCCCATAGTGACCCACTGGCCCCCTCTAAATGAACTGATGGGAGCCAGGGGAAGCAGAAATAAAGTCCCTGCAGCTGCATTTAGATGCCTCTTACCGCAAATCTGGCGGAGGGAGAAAGCCTATAGTAAGTACTATTTTCTGGGGGGGGGGCAATTGCCCCGTAGCCCCCCCCCCTGGATCCGCCCCTGTTTGCACTAAAGGTTTTATTGTTAGTTTTTAGGGCTGTATTATATTTTTCTATTTATAACATTATAGTGTTTCCCAAAATGTGTGTAGAATAAAAAAACAAAATAGTAAACTAACCATGTAAGCAAGGTTTGTCCTTGTGATAATGGCAGAACTTTTGCTAGCCACAGTGATGGACAACAAACAACCAGGAACAAGACGAGGACCATTATCATTTGCCAGTGATATGACAATTTTCACAAGAGTTGTGGTGGAGGTAATACCATCAGTGACTGCTATCTCCATGCTGTCTTCTGTAGTCCCGGAACCATCATGTACATACTGCAATGCATTTCTGTTGATATCTTCATATGTAAATGTGTCACCTAAAACAAGATTGTTAAAATGATATGCAATTTCATCTAAATGTTTGTGGTTATGAGATGGAGCAGTACATAGTTTTAGTCCTACACTTAGTTCTACCATTTCTATCCTCTAGATTAGGCCCCTCCCTATCCCACGTGGCATTTTCAATGGTCTATAAATAATGGGGGAGATGAACTATAACTGGTGCACTTAGAATCTGGTGAAGCTGTGCATGGTAGCCAATCAGCATCTAACCTCACCTTGTTCAATTAAGCTTTGGCAATATAACCTGTAAGCTGTTTTTCATGCAGAGCTGCAACAAATTTTGCACTCTCTTGCTTTGGTAAATAACCCCCAATGTCTCGCTCTGTAATTTCATTTAATACATTACATTACTAATACTGAAGGCACAAGGGAAGAAATGATTTCACACGTTAACCCTTGCATGGCTGCTTATCAGAAGTGTAATGGCACATTATTTAAGCTCAGATGAAGGGGAAACCAGTCAATCTCACCTGGTATGTGCCACCGACAGTCCTGCAGTTATGTGATCTTCTAACAAATGTAGGACAATCATCTATACAATGATTTCTAAAATCCTATTACCCTATTATTATGTATAATATCATAATATTGCATTATGTGTGTTAAACAACTGAAAATAGTGCCGACTACCTGCACTCATAGGGGTTTGTATACCATCTTCAGACTTCAAAAGAACCCCATAGCGAGGTGTTTCCACCAGTTCATACAAGAGATCTTCAGGAGCAGTGTCAGAGTCACTCACTGTTAGCTGCATTCCTGCAAAAAAAATAAAAAATGTGAAATTACATTTTACTACAAAGCCTTTCGTGTGTGCTGTGTTTACTACTACTTGCCTGATGAAGGGGCCCTGCGTGGCTCCGAAACGTTGCTGCATGTGTACCGTGACCAGGGGCGGATTGACCAGTCGGCCAGTTCGGCCGCGGTCCAAGGGCCCGGTCGCTGAAGGGGCCCTCTAGCGCCACCTACTGGAACTCTCAGGGCACTCGCGGGCCCCCGGCGACTATCTTTCAGGACCCACCCAGGTCCCAGTGCTGCCTCAGGAGGTAGTGGGGGAGGGCAAGTCCCGGATCAAACAGAGCAGGGATCTCCTTTTTACCCGGGCGACCAATGTCATCCGATGTCCCGCCTCCTGTCCTTTGACAGACATCACACTGGTCCAATGCCAGGATGTGTATTATGCAGAAACCCCCATTCTTTCTAGAGATGAAAAGAGGTCTGGCTGTGATAGCCATCAAAGGCAGCAGTTGGTGGAAAAAATTGGGCTATTAGGGGCCGCTGCACTTATTTATTAAATTTTTAGTTATATCAATTGTGTGAATCACAAGTTGGTGATAGCTCTCAAATAGTATTTTCTTCTTTTTTAGCTGCACAGGGGATCTTGTGTTACCCATATAACCATAACAACTATGTATTATCAAAGTATTGAAAATACACCTTGTGCTTACTTATATTAACCAACAGCTGAGAATGAGTTTTCATAGCCAAAATTCGATTGTATGGCTGCATCTTTGGTCCCAAAACGATACATGCATTCAAAGAATAAAAAATAAAAAACAACCAAAACAAAAACCAAGGACAGCCACCAGTCAGCATTATGCACAAAGTAAATTTACTTCTTCAAAGAAGAAATGGCAATAAAACTGTGTGGCGGAAATGCAGACACACATCAGATTATGGCTTTTATTTTCCAACCTGCAATAGAAAATGCTCTCAATTTAATTTCCTTTTACTTACTTTATTAACTTTTTATAGTTATCAAAGAGTCTGTGATGCAGAAGAAATAATTTTTGCTATGATTTTTACGTTTATCTAGCTTAATATATTTGTATCTCCCCTGTCAGGCTAAACATACATCTGGTAAAAAGTAATAGAATTTAGAAAGAAAATGTTTGTCTCTAACCAATAGGAGTTCTTCCTCCTTGCGTGACCTCAAGAAAAGGAGCAGTGATCTGGAACACTGGAGGTTGCTGATCATTTGAAAGCAAATGAATAGTAAATGGCATCTCAGCTGTAGTAAACTCTCCATCTGAAACTGAAAGGAAGAATGCATAACATCAGTGAAAAGGTTTAATATGCAATACAAATGTCAGACCCTCACGTTAACTAATTTAAAATATCACAACATACAAAATGTAATTCATTCTGTTCAACACGGCAAAACAATGTTTTTTATATTTTATTTAAAAAGAAAGGGTTACCCAGCGCATGGCAGTGAGAGAACCTGTATTGTAGTTTAGTTCAGCTAAATATTGTCTTTTTGGTTGGAATTTGTCCATATAAGCTTTAAAAGGGTTCAGGTGCAGGCCATCCCCAGAGCGTATCCAAGGTACTCTGTGAGCAATGTAAAAGAGAGAAGGAGGGAGGCGCACCTAAGTGCAATATTAAAAAGGTTTTTGTTGTTTTTCTCCTGTCCTCCTCACATTGAGGTCCGCCCACCGAGTGACGTCATTTCCCCCATGCGGTCCACGGTATGCAGCTGGAATCTCCTTCACTTCCTGCTCGTAAACAGCATCCTGTGCATGTGAAAACACAGCAGATCGCTGGGGAAAACCGGATTGCTGGCACCCCTCAAGGAGGACCCTACACATGACAGATATGCCTAGGATGTCTTCATTCCTGTGGGTGCATTTATGTTTGCGCTATTAAAAAACCTTTTTAATATTGCACTTATGTGCGCCTCCCTCTTTTTCTCTTTTATATTTAATTTCACTGCTCCTAGCAATAACAAATTTCAATATATGACATTTAAAAAGTGTCACTGGTATTGAACAGAGACTGAGCATACATTTCAGGCAGTAAATGTATTTATAACTATGATCCTATATTTGTAAGCCTGGTTTTTGTCTCTGAACTTTGTGAATGCCACAAAAAGTAAGTGAGAAAGTAAAAGAAGTATAATTGATTTGACAAAATTGTAGAATGATATAAAAATGCTGTAGATGTGAAAGGGGAGAGGGTACCCATATATCAATCTATTTTTTTTAACAGTCCGGCATGACAAAATTAGATCCATATTAGTTTTATCATCCCATACAAATAGGTAATGTATTTCTGTACATTTTGAATTGAAAGAGAACCTATGTGGATAAAGATATGGGAGCTGCCATGACCTGGTTTATAAAGGTGCACGTTCCAGAGCAGTCATCATTATCCTGATTTTACTGGTTAGTGGGTCATTGACCTGGAACTAACATGAAGCCAGAAAGGTGTTAGCACCTGCATGCTTGTTGACCAGTAAATTACTATGTTGTAAAGTGAGGCAGCCCTCAAATTTTCCACTCGCCTACTTGCATTTTGGAAAATGAGGGCTTGCGAGCTGGGTTGACTGGAGCGGGGGGGGGGGGGGGGGGTGGTGAGCACCGCCGGCAGGCGCATGGGATTGGGAGGAGTTCTCCCAGCGAGGGGGGAAGAGAGCATGGAGGAAGAGGAGAACCGCGGGATCACAGAGCAGGATGGCACGCTGTTACAGCTTACATTATAATTGTCTCCGCTCTGCTTGACATAGCCCCGCCTCCTCCTGACCTATGCCTGTGATAGACAGAACATCGGTCCAATGCTGGGATGCGTTCTGTCTATCACAGGTGCAGGTCAGGAGGAGGCTGGGCTGTGACTAGCAGAGCGGAGACAATTGCAATATAAGTTGTAACAGCGTGCTATCCTGCTCTGTGATCCCGCGGCTCTGCTCTTCCACCAGTTATGGTGGATGTAAACGGATGAAAGTCTGTTTACATCTGCTTACATTTGAGTCAGTTAATGTCTGCAGAAATTTTTTTTAAAAATCTGCCTCATTTGTTTTTCGGTCGGGGACATAAACCGATGTAAATTGATGTCGTCCCTTTACCTTCATTCTGTTTTGTATGTTTTTAGGGAAAAAACAAACACCAAAAAAAAAAAACAGATGTGTAAAAGAGGGATGTAAACTGAACTGAAAACAAATATGCAAACTTATATTACAATTGTGGCTATTACCTGAAACAGTATTTATCGTTTTTTAATAAACAAAAAAGCATGACTGAACTGAGGAGTCCAATGTAAAAGGACCCTAAATTTCAATAATTTAGCATTGTTCAATTTACCTGTGAAGAAGAAATTGACAGTCTCTGGGAGTCCTACAATATACAAAATACACACATTAGATTTAGACTGACAACAGAAGTGAAAACAGAAGCTACGGTATACAATACAATCCTGTGAAAGGAAGCAATAGTAGAAATAAATAAGGGTATGATCCTTGACTACAATAATGGGAGGAGTCAATTTTTTGGTTACAAAGCAGCTTACAGGAACAATCTTTCAGCTAATATCAAGCTTCATTGGTACCTGAGAAATATTAATACAGCCTGAAATGTTACCATTCAAGAACTCAAGGCAGACATCAGTCTACACGCAAATTCCGATTTAAATTCCAACCACTGACAACCTCTTCTCAGTGATTTGGTTTTTTAACCACTTATGGACCGGAAGATTTGTCTGCTTAATGACCAGGCCATTGTTTGCGATACGGCACAGTGTCCATTTAACTGACAATTGCGCGGTCGTGCGATGCTGTACCCAAACAAAATTGATGTCCTTTTTTCCCCACAAATAGAGACTTCTTTTGGTGGTATTTGATTACCTCTGCGTTTTTTATTTGTTGTTCTATAAATAAAAAAAGAGCGAAAATTTTGAAAAAAAAAACAATATTTTTTACTTTTTGTTGTGATAAATATCTGCAAAAATGTTTTTAAAAATCTAATTTCTTCATCGGTTTTGGCCAATATATATTCTTCTACATATTTTTGGTAAAAAAAAAAAAAACGCAATAAGCGTATAAGCGGCGTGCCGACCTGCCACAGTATAATGAGTATAAATAATAAAGAATCTGCATGGAGATCAATTCCCAACATAAATGCCTAAAGTGTTAGCTCACCTTTACATAAAACTGTAAAGGTGAACTAGCACCGGAAACCCTCCCCACCCCCTAGTCCCTGCTGTAATTACCTCCAGGGCTGCTGAACTGTCAGCAGCCCCGCAGCCAGTCCAGCGATTTGAAATCTCTTCTCTCCTCCCTCTTTTCCATGCAGCATTTCGAGGGCAGACCAAATCAATTCTCATTGAATCACAGTGAATCGATCTGGTCCATCCCAGGAGCACTGCACGGGGAAGAGGGAGAAAAGCAGGAATTTCAGATCCCCAGACTATTGGATTGGCTGCTGAGGGTGCTGACAGATTAGCAAGCCTAGAGGTAAGTACATCAGGGACCTGGAGGGGGCAAGGAGTCTGGTGTTAGTTCACCTTTACATTTTCTCTGTAAAGGTGAACTAACCCTTTAAATAGTAATGTTCAAACGGTGGGAGGTACGTAAACAGTAAACAGTGATAAAAAATTAGATGGTTTTCCCTCCACTTGCAACATGTTACATACTAGTGAATACCTTTTATCTTTTATGATTACCAATACCCCAAATTTTGTCACTGTAAATTGTTATGAAGAAGGTTAATTCTACCACTGGTTTGGCACGGACTGTGAACTTTGTGATGCCTGATAGGAACTTGTTGGTTTAACTGTACTGGATTCGAAACTCATCACAGTCTGCTGTATTATGCTAAACAATACTCACATGCCTCATAGGTTAACAGAAAGGTAATTTTACCTGTGAATGAAAAGTCCATAATCTCTCTCATGTGAGGTGCTGCTCTTGGAGGTCGGTACATAATATTTCCTTGATTTATGTCAGATTGTGTAAAGTACCTTACGGGGGATCGTGGTCTCTCTTTATGCTCCAAGGTACCTTCAAATTGAAAGGAATGAGAAGTGAACATTATGAACCAAACTTTCTCTGCTCGAAATCTAAATATTTTATTAGGACTGTGTTTTCCCACAATTCATACCCTAATAAAAGGAAGGAGAAGTCATCATTTACCGCATATGACAGTTTTCACATTCTGAAAGGAAAAATCCTTACTTGTTTTAAATTAGCCGGTATGCCTAATTAATTTTAAACTGCTTCTCTGGAGCTTTGAATAGCTGGTGTAAACACCTCAGAGGTAGTGAAAGAACTCAAGATTTAGGTCAACATTTAGACATATTTAGACAAATCTGCACTTTGAAGTGGGAAGACACAGACTTGGGAGTAGTCCCAAAGTACCTATCTATAGGTTTTATGTCCGAATATATTTACTGGTCCTTATGATGCAACACTTTTAAAACAAGTACATTATAGCTTTTTCAGGACAGGAATCAGACACATTCACGACTACAGGAGGATAAAGCTTCAAGATCATCTACCTTGGCTTTTCCCCCCCAAAATTAAAAAAATTAATATATATGTAGTGCAACTCTTTCAATTATTACTTACGCCTTTCTTACTTTAATTGTATTTGAAGCCTTAGCCCATACTATAATACACTATAATATACAATAATCTCTTTTGGTCTGCTTCCTATATTAAGAGGTAACGTTGATAACTTGATATAGTCACGTGACACAGAGTTTATTCACCCTGCAAAACAGGCATGTCACAGGCATGTCACAGGGAGGAATTCTGATGCTAGTCAGAGTAAGACTTTCTAAAATTACAACAGGGACTGCACCTCTAGTATACACTTTGAGCTGTTGTGACACTGGAACTAGGAAAATGGCTATGATGCCACAGGTAAAGCCCACAGGAAATGTTACTGTTACTGAGAGTGTCTCTCTTAACACTTAATTTCAGTCCTGATCTCAGTAACATTTCCTGTGGGCTTTATCTGTGGCATCATAGCCATTCTGTTAAGAGTGACAACTAGTTTTTGTTGGAAATGATGGACTTTTTAGGCGTACAATAAAGGTTTTAAGAAAATTAACAAAATGTATTTACAACATGAACATACAATTACTCGATGCAAAAAAGCTTATAGATAACACTGCTAGTGTGAGCATTCTGGATCATATAAAACTCTCAAACCTGAATATTGACACTCAGATCTAGCAAATAATACTTTTTAAAGACAAAGATATGAACCATATACAGACAGTGTATCGTAAATAGCTTTTCTCGATTGCCCTACATGTTACGCGTTGTCTAAACGCTTCATCAGGAGCTTTTTGCATTCTCTAGAAATAAATAAATAAGATTAAAAAACATATATGGAAAATCCGTGTGTCATTTTTATAATACAACAACATTATGTGTATTATAAAAATGACACACGTGTTTTCCATATATGTTTTTTAATCTTGTTTATTTATTTCTAGAGAACGCAAAAATCTCCTGATGAAGAATCAGAATGCTCACACTAGCAGTGTTATCTATAAGCTTTTAGGCTATTTTGTATTCTTTGCAGATCTCTGTATGTTTTTTGCATCGAGTAATTGTATGTTCATGTTGTAAATAAATTTTGTTAATTTTTTTCAAAACCTTTATTGTACGCCTAAAAAGTCCATCATTTCCAACAAAAATTAGTTGTCACTCTTAACAAATTCTAAATATCGGGACGTGGCATATTCTATTATATATTGTATCCACAGCACCATTCTGTGGTGATACGTAATTATCCTAAACGAATCATAGCCATTCTGCTAGTTTTAGTGTCACAACAGCTCAAAGTGTATATTGGAGGTGCAGTCCCTGTTGTCATTTTAGCAAGTCTTACTCTGACTAACATCAAGAATGTTGGCTGCAAAAAACAGTGTCAACCAGAGGTAGGCAACCTTTTTTATAAGAAATTAATGAATTGGTAAGGAAGACTGAGAAAAATTAGAGAATATATAATAAAACAAATATCACTGTAAAAATATAATCTTAGCCTACCTTAAAAGTGGACAGTGCCAGGCAGTAGAGCAGTGGACAGTGTCAGTAAGGCAGTGGATGTTGTGTGGACAATACCAATAGGGCAGCGGATGGTGTGTGGACAGTGTCAGCATGGTAGTGGATGGTGTCAATAGGGCAGAGGATGGTATCAATAGAACAGTGAATGGTGTCAGTAGAGCAGTAGACCGTGTCAATAGGGCAGTGGTTGGTGTTAGTAGGGCCGTGGACGATGTCAGCCAGTAGAAGACTGGATGGTGTCAGTCAGTAGAGCAGTGGATTTGTCAGTAGGGCAGAGTATGGTATCAGAACAGTGGATGATGTCAGTAGGGTAGTGCACAGTGTCCGTAGTTTTATATTTTTATTATTTCGATTTTTACAATTTTTTAGCAGCTCTGTTGGGGGGGCTTTGGTGAAATATCAGGGGTCTATTTGAGACAGAGAAAATACACAGTCCTCAAACTCCATCTCTGCAGCCTCAGCTGCACAGAATGAAAAAAAATAGGTCTCCCTGTTCATTCACAAATGGAAGCATAGTAAATACTATTTACCATGCTTCAGTTATAAATTAACCGATTACTCACTGTGTTCAGAAAAGGGTGGGGCCCATCACGCCCTGTGGTCCACATATTTTGGGGGAATATTGACTCTTATCTCCTCCACATTAGGTCTCCCCAATATCCTTGATCCTAAATAATGTCTCTTAGGAATATTTGGGGACACTTTCGAAATATGCTAAATGATTGTTACGTATTCTTTATTTTTTTGCTTTAAAAAATCTACCTACGTTGGCCGCCTGGCTTAAGCTTATTAACAATTCTCTTCACCTGTATAGGCTTACCTCCGAACTCTGAAAACAACCCAAATTATTTGACAAAATGTGGGGTAAATGGATCTCTAACCCCCTTACCTTGACCTCTCTAGAACTGGAACCTTGGACTTATATGTTTGCTCTATTCTTTGTGGTTTGATTTGTGTATTTGTAATGGAGTGTATTTCTTATATGATTTTTCTCTGATTCCTGTATTGGTTTTTCCTTGTTAACCATGAGACTTGGGAGACACTAAAGCCCCATACACACGCGTGGACAATCCGTGGACCAGGTCCGTCGGACCATGTCCGTCATACTTTGTCTGATGTTGGTTTTGCGTACACACGATCGGACAAAGTTGTCGGAAAATCCGATCATTCTGAACGTGGTGACGTTTGTTGCCTACGACGGGACTACATAGAGGCTAGTAGCCAATAGCTTTGGTCTTGTAATGTGATCTGAGCATGCGTAGCACTTTGTCCGGTCGGACAAGCGTACACACGCTCGGATTTGGTGTGATCGGACCGTGTTGACGGCAAAGTTTTCCAGCAGGAGATAAGACTTTGTCCGTCGGCCAAACCGACGAACACTGTCCGATGGTGCATACACACGGTCTGATTTTTCAACAACCTTGTCCGATCGGACAGAATCCATGAAAAAGTCCGACCGTGTGTATGGGGCTTAAGATTGTTGTACTATTTATTTATTTTTTTTAATATTATTATTTGTGTCCTTTGTTTAGTGTATGTACCTTTTTGAAACAGTACTGTTTTGCTTATAACAAAAGTTCAATAAATATCTCTTTAAAACAAAAATACAACACAGGCCATTAATTTACATATTTAGTGACTATTGTACTGAAAACATCAAGAAAGTGCACAAAAGTGAATTCTGATTGATTATTGCCAATCTTACCTATTCCATGCTCCAGTACCATGTCTTTTCCTCTGTGTGCAGGAGCCAGCCTCCAATCAATCACAGAGGGGGCCCAATCTTAAAGGGATAGCGTGCAGGTTGATCTGTGTTCATGCAATCAGCTCGAGTGAAGACATGGCCGTACCTAACATTCTGCACCTCTACCCTTTTCAGGACAAGCATGCACAGGGAACACTCTGTTATCTCTGTGGCTTTTGCCACTATCTTCTCTGTTTCCCCCTAGTGGCAGCAGATTCCTAGGTCATGCCAGTTTTCTTGAACCAACACTAAGAGAACACTAATCTCTTCCAAAATACTTTTTGCCTATGAGACCACTGAAGTTCAGATGGTGCGTCATCCCCATGCAGTCACCAATCACCTGAATTAAATTTAGGCTTCCCTTGCAGCAATGCCTGATTAGCCGGCCCCGTCTCCGCTACCGCCTGCTCAGCAGCCAGTACCCTCAGTGGCATCTACCCTGTACCTGCCACCACCTTCTCACTTTTCAGATCGAAAGGCTGCCACGGCTTTGTGAACCAATGACATCCACTTTGATCTATAGCTGCAGCATTTCCCTTCTGACCGTGCTAAGGTGGATTATGTTGTGTCCCTGTTCTGTGAATCCTTTCCACAAGTCATACGAGTTTCAGCAATTAACTAAGCCATTTTAGTTTCTGGATCCATTCGCTTCCATACCTCCCCTATAGAGATGATTGCGGGAGTACTCCACCAAGAGACTATTTCTGTTGCTGTACTGCCCTAAACTTCCTCCAAGCTCATCTTGGGTCTTCCTTGGCTTCAGCAGTATTCTACAGTGTTGCCCTGGAGTCCATCCTTCCACTCCAGGTGCATAAACAAGGTAAGCTCAGTGAACCCCTTACTAGTAATTACTCCTGGGTCTTAGAGTACAGTACCTACTTCTTATTAGGATTTATTGGATGCCTTCTCCAAACACAAGGCATACCAGCTACCACCCCACAAGCCCGATGATTGTGCTATTGGCTTGATTCCAGGTGCCAATATTCCATGAGGTCGGGTGTAGCCCTTAAGCCTACTGGAAACCAAGGCAATGTCAGAATACATTGCAGGAAATCTTGAAAGAGGGTTCATCTGTAAATCCTTCTCCCCTACTGGGGCAGGATTCTTTTTTGTTCAACAAAAGGATGGCTCTCTTTAACCACTAGCTGACCGCCCACTGTCAAATGACGGCGGGACGGTTCAGCTACTGTGGCGGGACGCCGTCATATGACGTCGTCTCCAATTTGGCCACTGGGGGGCGCGCGCGCGCCGCGGGAGGCGCGCGCGCGCGCCCGCCGCGTGGCTGGGGCCTCGGTGCGCGTGCCCGGCGGTCGCGATGACCGCCAGGCACCCGCGATTGCCCGGTAATCGAGCAGGACGTGGATCGGTGTGTGTAAACACACAGATCCACGTCCTGTCAGAGGAGAGGAGACCGATGGTGTGTCCCTTGTACATAGGGACACCGATCGGTCTCCTCCCCCAGTCAGTCCCCTCCCCCCACAGTAAGAATCACCAAGATAGGGTACATATTAACCCCTGCAGCGCCCCCTAGCGTTAACCCCTTCCCTGCCAGTCACATTTATACAGTAATCAATGCATTTTTATAGCACGGATCGCTGTATAAATGTGAATGGTCCCAAAAATGAGTCAAAAGTGTCCGAAGTGTCCGCCGCAATGTCGCAGTCACGATAAAAATCGCAAATCGCCGCCATTACTAGTAAAAAAAAAAATAATAATAAAAATGCTATAAATCTATCCCCTATTTTGTAGACGCTATAACTTTTGCGCAAACCAATCAATATACGCTTATTGCGATTTTTTTTACCAAAAATATGTAGAAGAATACGTATTGGCCTAAACTGAGGAAAAAATTTGTTTAAAAAAAAAAAAAAAATTGGATATTTATTATAATAAATAGTAAAAAATATTATGTTTTTTCAAACTTGTCCCTCTTCTTTTGTTTATAGCGCAAGAAATAAAAACCGCAGAGGTGATCAAATACCACCAAAATAAAGCTCTATCTGTGGGGAAAAAATGATAAAAATTTTATTTGGGTACAGCGTTGCATGACCGCGCATTTGTCATTCAAAATGCGACAGCGCTGAAAGCTGAAAAATGGCTTGGTCAGGAAGGAGGTGTTCGTGGCTGGTAGGCAAGTAGTTAAAGTTGTATAGCCAGTCGGTACCTGAACGCCTTTACCATGAAGAACTGCTACTCGCTACAGAGTTATCTGACTGATTCCAGAGATCCCAGCTAGATCTGTGCCGGGCCTATAATCTCATTCCCATTAAGGAAGGTGATAAATGGAAAATGGCGTTTAACAAATGACCTCTGCACTTTTTCAATACTTCATGAATGAGGTAACGACCTTTAGGCGAAGGCAGAAAAGTGTTTTTTTTTACTTGCTGCCTTGGTGGTGATCTCTATTACAAAGATCTTCAGATTCCATAGTGAGCCCACTTCTATTATGTCTGGGTCCGGTTCACCTCATGATTCTGGAGAGGCCTCTGCAAATCACTGTAAACCCTACAGTTCTCCTCTGCTTATCACCCACAATCCAATGGGCAGACTGAAAGAACCAACAACACTCAACAGTAAATTTTCCGAGCCTTTGTGCCAGTCTACCAGGACAATTGGGTCTCTCTTCTGCTGTGAACGAAGTTCACAACAAAGTCATAATCACCAGAATGCCAGCACCCTGGAATCTCCAATATTCATAGTTTACAACACACACATGCATACCTTTACTAATGCCTTCAGCTCCAGAAATTCAGGCTCTAAATTCCATGCAGAGGGACATGAATCAGGTACAAAATCCAAGTACAACTAAAAGCAGTCGCCAAGTAAATAAAAAATTGCCAACCTAGATTGAAACCCGTTGATAAGGTTTGGATAGCGGCAAAGAATATCCACATTAGTACTATCTATGAAGTTTGCTCACCGTTATGTCAGCCCTTATATTGTTACTGCAAGTATCAATTGTTATGGGTTACTGAATACAAAGTGAGCATTGTTGCTGCATTAAATTGGAGTGGTGGATAAATATTGTGCAGTGCCCCGTTTAGAAGTATCATCCACCTTTATAAGTCCAGCAGCAACTGCACCCATTGCTAATTCCACCACCACAAAAGAAAGAGCAAACATATAATTTTTGACAACATATGATAATAATAAAATAACATTAGTCAATATGTTTATATGACTTGACTTCTTATGTGATAGGTTTGGTTAGTGATGAAACAGAAAAGAAACAGTTAAATTAAATGCAAGGTTATTTTGGTGAAACCCTGATGGGAGAATGTGATTTGTGAGAAGAATTTAATTCAGTTGACACATGAATGATTTGCCCTGTAAACTTCCTGCTGTGATTCTCCATAACTTTATTAATCCCCTACGTTTTAGGCAGATATTTAATTAACTTTAATAAAGAATGAGTTTGTATAGATTCTAGTTATTAGATGTTGCGTACAGACACTTTATATTGCCTAACTTCACTGCTACAAAGCTTCAAAAAAACTTTGTTGCAGGGATTTTTTATTAAGTATTTGAATCAGTCATGAAGGCATTATGTTATACTGGCAACATAAACTAATGCATGGTATTCCCTTCTGAAAATATCAGAGTTTTTAATAACTACTTCTGAGCAGAGTTTTAAGCTTTTTTACGTTTTCGTATACTGTAGTTAAGGGAGACTATAATTAGCTGCTTTGACTTTCTTGCATGTGGATGAGCTTGCTGGTAACTAATGCCCTTTAGATGGTTGTTATACAAAACTACTGAAATTGAATGCAAACAAGCTCTGGCCATACTGGATGCATCATGCTTCAGATCACTAAACAGTGTTTGACTTAGGTGCCAAGCTAACAGGTCCAGATATCCATAGGAAGCCCTGACTTTTATTGTCTGAGTGTGTGGGACTTCTCCAGGATTTGGGTAAGATTTGTAATCTAAGAGGTTGGTGGTGATAAGAATGGAAGTATTTTTTCAGCGTTTTCACTGTATATATTAATTAGCAGTTGTTCATTTTTTAAACATCTGCAACAAGTTGCTATCATCTAGGAAGATTTAAAGTAAAGCATCCTTTTTTTTATAATAACAAACATGATATACTTACCAGCTCTGTGAAATGGAATTGCATAAAGCTTCCTCAAATCTCCTCTTCTGAGGTCCTCTGCCGATGCTCCTGGCTCCTTCTTGTCTACAAGTGCCCCCATAGAAGGCCACTCGCTATGGGGGAACTTGTGTGGGCTTGATCCCGAGCCACGCTGCCTGCATCCACAGACACCCATGCTGTGACAGACAGGCACAGCACTGGATCGAGTGAGGTCTCGGGGATGAAACTGGTAGTAGAACATTTTTTACCTTAATGTGGGGAATGCATTAAGTTCAAAAAAAATATTTAGGATTTAGAACCACTTAAAATATAATGTGGAGGAGATTTTCCTTAGATTTACATACTGGAGACCCAACACAGACAAGGGATGCAGCAATATTCAGTATGGAGCTTGAAATCAGCAGACTGTTTAAATGGGAGGACATAAATGTGATATTTACAGAACAGATGTACAGTATGTTATTCCTCCAAGGATGACTAGTTCTAGTGAATGCAGAATCTACCTGATAGGTAAAAGGTAATTTATGTACTCACCTTCATGTGACTGTAAAGGGACAGTTACATTATAGACAATTTTTTCACTTGGGCTCTCAGCATCAACAAAGGAAAGATAATGTGATCCAATCACTGTCATGCGGTCTTCAAGAGCCTGTAAAATATATATATTTATATATTGTTGCTTGGCAAGCAATTTTAGGCTATTTACTCCAAGCTCATGAGATAGAAGTTTCTTTTTTTTTTACAGTTATTTCACTTAGAAAAAACAAGTTCTCTAATGCTGCAGAAAAGAGTAAGTCACTAGTATATAATGAATTCAGGCAGGGCTATTTCATACAAGTTCATGCATTCATTTTAGAATTTGCTTGTTAGGTTTTAACTATAAAGATGAATCTCATCAGCCTACAATATTTCACAGCCCTGACATTAGTTATTAATACGTATTCCCAACAAGTCAGGAACTGTCTTGAGACCTTCCAGACAGGATTCCTGCAGAGCAGGATAACATTTTTGTAGGTAAAAATTTGTATCCGATTAATTGGGCACAGTAGTTGGAAAAAACACACATGAACACACAAGTTGTTTTATATTTCAGCTGATAACTGAAAAAATTATATTATAAATATAATATCTGTACAGTCACTTAAAGTAGAAGTCCATTCAAATCTAAACTTAAACCTGCTCTTAGCCCCATTCTAAGCCCTATACTAACTACCCTGTAGAGGAAAAATGTGTATACTTCTGTATTCCCTGAGTGCTCTGGTCCAATCACGCAAAGTTTCCACCTGCTGGCTTCAGTGAAGAGGAGACAGTACTGACATTAGCTGCAATGCCTATGCTGTGACATCACCCATAGGCTTACTATGGGGCATTCATTGTCGGCTGTCCCTCCTCTGCCCTGATGACTGCGCTGGGAGCCAATCATGTGACAGGCCTGGAGAGTCCAGGTAATAGGCAAGTATAAGCATCTTCCTTCTACAGGGTAGTTAATATTGGGCTTAGAATAGGGATGGGAGCAGGTTTAAGTTTAGATTTCACTGGACTTCTACTTTAAAGTGGTTGTTATCCCACTTTTACAAAATCCTCCCATCCTATCTGTACTATAATAATAAGTGTCACTGTGCTTGTGTAATTTAAAAGAATCTGCCGATCTGTACCTATATAAGCTGGGTTTCAGGTGCTCAGCTGACTTGTCAGCTATATTCTCTCTACGGCTCACAGTTCCAGTGGGCGGGGCCGAGCCCTCCCGATGACATTAGCTGGGGAGGAGGGGAGAGATCCGACAGTCAGCTAAGCCGCGCACATATAGGTACGGATCAGCAGATTTTTTACATTACACAGATACAGGGACATTTATTATAATGGTACAGAGGGGATTACAGCATTTAGCTGCAGATATAAGAGCAGCAGCATGGGGGGGGGGGGGGCACTGGTACGAGCAGACAAGGAGGGGATGGGGAATGAGGACAGAGGAAACACAGAAGAGCAGGCTGCGTATGACAGAGGCACGTACACTAACTTTGGTGTCAGATATAGCAGTCAGCGAACGGAGGGAGAGTATAAGTATAGCCAGGCAGGATCAGCCAGGTATTACAGGTGTTACAGGGGGCCAAATGACACAGCACAATCACTGTGCTGTATAACATGCTTTAAGGAAACAGGATCCATTTTTTTTTGGTTTAACAAACGCTTTAAGTTTTGGTGAGGTACTGCAAAGGTAGTAAAAGCCACTGTATTAGTTCATGTTATTAATATGTAGTACAGCACCACCTTAATAAAGTTGAATGCATTAATGTATTATTTGCAATTTGTGCACTACTCAACTAGATCCTAACAACCTTCTGGTGCTGATATAAAAAAAAAAAATCTTAGAGAACAAATACTCTTTATCAGCTGGGCATGCAATAGTATCCTTCAACCTAACCTCTCTAGAATGATACTTAAAACAATGGGCATTCTGTCTCAAATATCCTTTCATTTTTAATAATACATTATCCAAAATTAGCTCATTAATGCCTCAATAATTTTTTTGGCCTCAAGGAATCCTGTTCAAGTTCTACTTCAGTAATATTGTGGAAATAATTATAATTATATACTATATTTACAGACTGAGCCAGTTCTCTGTCCCAAAACACTATATACATGTGATAGGATGGATCATCTTTGTATACGGGTGCAAGACAACTGCAGTAAGATTATCATTGGTGCTCATCTCACAGTGATTGCTTAGGAGAAAATCCTCTAATCTGAAACACAGTACACAACTTAAGAGGAGGAAACATATTAGCCCTGTATGTAACCGTGGAGTGATCTATTCAGACTGTCTGTTTACAACCTGTCAATATTCCATTACAGTGGCCGCCAGTGTTATGGGGTGTAAATAGAAGCACTACAGGGATACATTATAGGCTGCCTACTTCTGATGGGGACCCATAAATCTAGGTAATGTATGTGCTTTGATAGGAGGAACATACGTCACATATCCATCTATTAAAAAGACTCCTAATCCAACCTCAGTCATAATTTGTATTTCTTCTAAAGCCTATCTTTCTCTTTGAAAAGGTTTTCTTTAACTTACAGTCATGTGAAGGGAGGCTCCAGGAGAAAGCTGTGGTGCACCAGGATGATTTGGTAGAATGCCAATATTAAACATGTGCCTATCCTGGGGTGCTTGAGTTGTTGTGGCACTGGAAATCTGAAAGTTGATAGAAACACATAGAATCAACATTTTTCACTGTCGTTACTGCATAGTAAGGTAATCCTGAGCATATTTAGTAATGCTATTTAAATACACCAATAATAAATGATAAAGCCAGGGATCGTGTCCTCTAAAGATGGGACATTTTAGAAAAGCTTTCATTATCAAGGACCTATGAACAGCTAGCACATCAAATCTGGCTAGTAATGTGCTGGGTTATAATTATTCCAGCCTTTGGGTACCAAAACATGACATACCCATACACACAAAAACATGACATTGCCATACCCACAACAATCCAGGCAACATCATTCACTTTCAATCTCTTTTAACCTGCTTTGATTGCATAAACAACTACATGGTCTAGCTTATTAGGTTATAAATAATCAAAGCTGTTCGAAAGTCTTTTCAGTTGTTCAAAAACTGGTGTATACTGTATGTGACCAGCACTGCAGTTCATAGGTTACCACAGCATGATTTAACAGACCTTAGCATGCATAGCCTTTCAAAAAAAATTATCTATAACACAATATATAGAACAACATCATTCGTTTTTTACATTTAAGAACATATGTCTACTGAAGATTTTCTCCTAATGAAATCATCTTGTGAGAACTACTTCAAAATCAACAGGGAAAGTATATTTTGGCTACTTTATGTTTTAAAAATATTTATTATGCTGCCAATTTCAATGGCACATAAACAACACAGTCAGCATGCTGGGTGTTGAGCTCATAATAGGATTAATTTAAAGTCCATGAAAAAAGGTGCCTAATGCCCCGTACACCCGGTCGGAAATTCCGACCACAAAATCAGTCGGATTTTTTCCGACGGATTTTGTCCGACACTGGTGTTGCATACACCCGGTCTGACAAACTTGTCAGAAAATCCGACCATTCTGAACGTGGTGACGTTCGTTGCGTACGACGGAACTATGTAGAGGCTATTAGCCAATAGGTTTGGTCTCCTAATTTGATCTGAGCATGCGTGGCACTTTGTCCGTCGGAATTCTCTACACACGATCGGAAAAAGTCAGATCGGATTTTGTTGTCGGAAAATTTGAGAGCAGGATCTCAAATTTTTTCCGTCGGAAATTGTGACGGAAAAAATTTAGATGGAGCCCACACACGGTCGGATTTTCCGACAACATGGTCCGATCGGACATTTTCCGTCGGAATTTCCAACCGTGTGTACGGGGCATTATACCCAACAGTAGTCAGGAAATTGCCACATTATTTCACAAAAGCAATCCAACCTTTCTTGAGTTATACACGGACTTTGCCTTAGGGCTCATGTACACACAGACTAGGTTGACCACCGGTCGTGGGAAAACACAAAATGCGTCAAGATCGCGCCACAATATTACATCGATTTTGCGGCTGGTGGTCAAAACGTTCTTATCCTGAATGCGACTCTTCAGTATTAAGGGGAGCAGCTTCTAAACTCTTGTAAAAGCCTATGTGTGCATGGAAACATAGGCTTTTGTGGAGTTGAGTTTAGGAGCTTTGGCAAAAAAAAAACGCCAAAAGCTCCTAAACTCAAGTTTAGAAGCTGTAGAATACATAAGCCCTTAAAACTATGTTTCAAACATTATAGTGCAACAATGTAGGTATTGCCCCGAGCAGCCAGTGAGATCCTAGTAAAGGTAAAGCTAAAGTAGGTTACAAAGTATTTTCTTATAAGTTATTAGTTATATATAGTTATTGGTAAGACAATCACTTTATTGCAATCAGCCTCTTAAAGCCTACTCCAAGACATATATATATATATATATTGTGGCAGAGCGAAGCTCTGTCCCTTTGAAATTAGAGGTAAAGGAGATACAGAGTTTGCATATCTACAGACTATAGAATTTAAATGGAGAAAACTGCTCTGTCAGTTTTCTCCAGGTTTTGCTAGTCCTGGATGGGATCTCCAACTGTGTCCGGGTCTTGAGGATGGCAAACAAGGTGTGTGCCCAGCTGCACACAGACCATATAATGAGGGGCTAATGAGTGGAGGATGGTGGAGTGTGAGCAGCTTGCTGCTGCTGTATGAAGACAGACCTGTGGAGGGGTCATCCCTGTGTAAGGGGTATTCTTTGCCCAGAGACTGGGAAAGGAGGGACAGCCTTGAGAGTCGGGAAGACTAAGGAAGCCAGTGAGTCCAGGGGACTGGAAGGAATCAACTCTGTTGAGAGTAAGCAGAGGAACTGCTGACAAGAGAGAGCCAGGTGGCTTGGTATGTTTTTCATTGATGAATGCTTAATGAAGTTAAACCCCTGTGTGGGACTTATGGATGGACTTTTGTGTTTTTCCTTTCTTCAATAAACGTGGGCTACCAGGCCCTTAACTCTATACGCCTGTCTGATGAGGACTCACTGCATTAAAAAAAATGCATCTTTTCACTTGAGTTAAACACCCCCATGTTACAAGTGGTGTTCGAATGCGGGCATACAGACGGTGAAATCCGGTCTCTGCGCCAGTGGTGAGTCATTTCAGGAACTGCTGCTAGCTGTGTGTGGCAGCCAGGCAAACTGCATTGCGCAGGAGTTCAATTGACTGTGTTGCATTGTGTGCAGGTAGTGCACTTGTGAGAATTTTTTTTTTTTTTTCTATGCTGTGAACTGTGTAACAAGCTGCTGTGCATGTGACTGCAAGGATGAGGCAGTCAAAACACAAGAAGTTCATGTTAAATCAAGTTAAAGGTGAAGTGAGCTCAGCGTGGCCTGAGAAGATGTCTCCACCTTGGAGGGCCAGTCAAAAGGGGCCAGTGATGTGTGAGACAGTGAATGAATGGTTCAAGCAGAATCGCAAAGAGTGTGGCGCAGTGCAAGGGGCTCAGATCTTGGCCTCTGACTATATGCAACCCATGCTGCCTACAGAGGAGGTTGGGGACTTCCTTGTAAGATTTGAAAAAGTTGCTGTAAAGAGAAAATGGCCTAGGGACTGGTGGCCAAAACTGTTGCAAACCTTATTACGGATAGAGTTCCGGTCGGTTTACCATTTGATGGACGGGGACCAGGATGACTACCGCAAGTTTAAAGAGGAAATCCTTTTTAGAGGAGAGTTCCATCGCATCATGGACCGAAAGCCTGACTGGAAGTTGGAGAGGTATGTGGTTGCCCATAGCAACGGTGGTGATGTCAAGTCTGCAGACCATATGAGAAAAGTATTGCCTGCAGAGAGTAGTGGCAAGTTGAAAGCCACAATGCATCAAACAGTTTGGGAGAATCAGCAAAGCTCTGCTGGGAGAGTGCGGTTTCCCATGGCAACGGGAGAAAGATTGCCAAAGGAAAGGAGGAGCTACAGGGCATATGTAGCTAAGCATCCACCTAAAGATGCGTATGCATTTCAAAATTACCAGGAGCAAAGGTCGTTATCTCCAGGCCCAGATTCCTGTGCAAATATGTTTGCAGTCACCCCTGGCAATGAGGATTTTCCTGTTGTGTCGGCAGGGGGTGCTAAACAGTTGGAGATGCCTGCTGTAATTTCATCCGGTGGCCACCAGGGAGAGTGGGCCAGTAAAAGTGCAGCAGAGGACTGGTTTGTGAGACAACGTACTCAAATGAAGATGGTGACCCCTACTACTGCGGTGGGTAAGACTGTCTTTAATGAAATAATGGCTGGAACCGCTGGGTTGATGTTGAAAAAGACTGGTGCTGGTAAATGCATAGAAGAGACTGAATATGTGACTGTGCACACTGGAGTGGCCCCAAATGGGAGATCCACTGTCGGTTTGGAAAAGGACTTGCCTCGCTGCAGTGCCCTGTCCAGTGGGGAGGCAAGTGGTAAACTTGAATGTGACAATATGATGGGTAAAACTGCTAATATTGTGTTGGCTAAAGTGAATGGTCCAGTTGCTAATGGGCTAGTGCAGCTCACTAGAGATAACCCTGCTGTGAATGCGGTTAAAGATGTGCTATCTCCCCTAGCAACTGTGAAGAAGGCCATAGAAGTGCCCCTAGAAACCCCCAGGGAGCTCTGCGTTTTGGAGGTGGAGGTTGCCTGGGACAACTTTGGTGCTGCTCTGAGGGATAAGAGGGTACCTGAACATAGTGATGACAGGATGTTAAATGTTAAAACTGAAATGTTTGAAAACACTCATGGTGGAAATGGGTTAATGCAGTCTAGCAACGACCGGTATCAAAGCTCTAATGCGTTTTATGAAGCGCCACCAGAGCAAGGTGGTGAAGGTGTGGTATTGCTGTCTGCTATGGTTAAAAATGTAGTGCCAAAATCGTATTTGAACCAAAGTGATATGTGCAATGTGTCTGTTGCTGAACCACTCTGTCCCTCTGGGTCTCCGTGTACAGTAGGAGCGGTACTGCGTGGTACCTCTGGGAGCACAGAGATAACAGACTGGGACAGGTGGACAAAAAGCCTGTTGGCTTTGTTGGAAAAGGCCTCTGTTGGTAAAAGTGAAGCAGACATGACTTCTGCAGTGCCAGATGAAGGACCTGCAGAGCAACTTGTATGCAAGGATGCACTTGCTACTGCAGATGATGGTGCTCATGAGATGGAAACGCCAAGTAAGGGCGAACGCACAGAAGAGGTCATGTCTGTGATCCACAAAGGGCCCAATGATGTGATAATGGATAATGCCGTGCCAAATGTGTTGGTGGAAGTGCCAGATGGCACAGCAATAAATGAAGTGATTGTAGTCACAGGTCCAAATGCTTTATGGGAAGATGGTCAGGAGTCAGGACAGTTGTTGGCAGAGGATCTCAGGCCAGTGGAGTTGGTGGATAGTGAAGCTGCCGTGGACAACCACTCCGCTGGATGCAGTTCCTCTTCAGACACTGCCCTGCCGAACATGAGTGAAATGAAATATGACAAATGCATTGATATTTCTGACCGTGATGAAACATGCAGCTCATTGTCAATTTGTAAGGGTTTGGTTACCATGGGTGACAACAAAAATAATGGTAGACCTGAAGATCTTGGTCAAGTTGATCTGGTTGTAGCAAACCCTGAAAATTGTAATGAGATAGGGAATGGTATGATTGACACAGGAGAAGTAAAAGATACAGCAGAATTAGGCACCCTACAGGTTCAGGAGGGTATTTCTGGGGAAGGTTTCCTGAGGTCTGAGAAATTTCTAAGGTCTGAGAAGGATCGTGATAAACAATGGTTGCAGGAAAATGGCCCAAAGCTCAGCAAGGTGTCGCATGACTTTAAAAGTTTAAAGTCGCAAGACAGTCAGTATGTCCTTCAGAGGGAGACTAGGATGAGGCTGCAGTCATATGAGGATGTTGGTGATGAAACTGACAAAAATAAGCATGCAGTGTACATGAGGAAACAAGTGACGCTAAGTTTGGACAGTAAGAGGGTGCCCGTACTTGGAGTACAGAGAGGGACCAGTGTCACCCTAATAAAAGAGCCCCCACTTATCATTAAACCAGGGTTTAAAAATGTGGTTCCTTCTAAATTAAGTAAAGAGCAAAGGGGTGGTCTAGTGGAAATTGAGGGAGCACTTTATAACCTTAATGGTACTGGATCTGTAAAATTCAGAAATCAACCTCATGTGCAAAAAGGTACCAAGATTGGTAAAAGGACTAGTGTAGGCCCAAGAGAAGTGGGAAAACTTCGCTTTTGGAAGGGCACTCGTAAAAAAGCATGGGAGTGTCTTTGTAAAGCCCAAGTAGATGCAGCAAGGGGACGTGGAGAAATTCACCTGATGGGACAAGATTTGGCCCATGTGGGTGGCAGCTTGCATGGTCATGCCAAAGTGAGGAGGTTGTACTGGTGTATATTGAAGGTTAAAGCTGATGTCAGTGAGTTTAAAGGTAGGATCAGGGAAAGCAGAGTTTCCCCCAAAAAAATGATTAAGCCCAGGGACCCAAGAAGAAGGCTGAGGATGGGAAAATATAGGACCCTGTTAAGATCCAGGATGGGATGTGCCTGGAAGCGCACCCGGAAAAAAGGTTGGGCCTACGTGGCTGACAGCCAGCACAGAGGTGTCCCAACCATGACGGGTGCTGGTGTTCCTCCCTCCGGATCGAAACAAAGGGGGGGGATATGTGGCAGAGCGAAGCTCTGTCCCTTTGAAATTAGTGGTAAAGGAGATACAGAGTTTGCATATCTACAGACTATAGAATTTAAATGGAGAAAACTGCTCTGTCAGTTTTCTCCAGGTTTTGCTAGTCCTGGATGGGATCTCCAACTGTGTCCGGGTCTTGAGGATGGCAAACAAGGTGTGTGCCCAGCTGCACACAGACCATATAATGAGGGGCTAATGAGTGGAGGATGGTGGAGTGTGAGCAGCTTGCTGCTGCTGCTGTATGAAGACAGACCTGTGGAGGGGTCATCCCTGTGTAAGGGGTATTCTTTGCCCAGAGACTGGGAAAGGAGGGACAGCCTTGAGAGTCGGGAAGACTAAGGAAGCCAGTGAGTCCAGGGGACTGGAAGGAATCAACTCTGTTGAGAGTAAGCAGAGGAACTGCTGACAAGAGAGAGCCAGGTGGCTTGGTATGTTTTTCATTGATGAATGCTTAATGAAGTTAAACCCCTGCGTGGGACTTATGGATGGACTTTTGTGTTTTTCCTTTCTTCAATAAACGTGGGCTACCAGGCCCTTAACTCTATACGCCTGTCTGATGAGGACTCACTGCATTAAAAAAAATGCATCTTTTCACTTGAGTTAAACACCCCCATGTTACAATATATATATATATATATACACACATATACACATACATACACACACAATACAAATACAATACAAAGCCTACAAAACAAAGTCAAGTGTGAATGCAGCCTACAACAGTAAAGAAAATGCTTATAAGGCCTATTTTTCTGAAATGGAAAAAAAAAAAAAACACGTTTAGGAGTCAAAATATCTATGCAAAAAAACACCAATACATTTTTATGCACCTTGTTACATAGAAAATGAAAAAAACAGCCACATTAGCATTGTTTCCTGTGCAAAATACATATCTACATGTTCTTACAGACCCCTGATTAAGATTTTTTTCTAAATGCAATGGAGATAGAGGGAATAGCACCATGGACTGGTTGAGAATGCAAAGACTGTTTAGCAGAGTTATTCACAACAGAGCCGCCATTTAGTCAGTTAGGATCTACTGATAAATGATTCCCTTGCCAATATGCTCATACTACAGTGTGAAAACTGTAAGTGCAATAAGTGTGTTTAACAATAGTGTCTTTGAAATACCACAAAAAAAAGGGACACTAAAATAAAGTTTTTTTTCAGCGCTTTAAAAGCCGTGTTAGTAGCAATAACATTCAAATAGCTAAAAATGATATTGCTGTCATATGCATGGAAACAAAAAACACACTTTTGACCAGCTGCAATGAGCAAAGTCACTTATTCACTTTTATACTACTTTATGAAATTTTTAATAAATTACAGGGTACACACTCAAATAAAGTTACCATCAAAACAAACAGCTTTGTCAATGAAAACAGTAATTTATTTCTGTGAAAGTATATATTTGTAAGACAAAAAAGAAAGGTCGGTTGAGGAAAATAAAAGAGAGAAAGATGGTCCTGCGGGGCCAGACAAGAGCTATGGATTATTACAGAACCAGACATTATTACAGAACCAGACATGTTTATATCTCACATTTAAATTACCATCGGCTTTTAATAATAAAATAGCTAACTTCAAGTTATTTAGAAAACATACTGGCAGGTGTGTTTTGCAAGTTGATTTTATGTTCTTATTTAAAGATAATTTTCCTCTGAGAGCAATGGGTAGTAAGTTCATTAAAAGAAGACAGCAGTAATTTAGGGGCACTCTCCAGAATATTTGCTTGCATCTGCATGAAACATTCCCAGGTCACTCCTTATCTGTCGGAGTTATCTAGTGCGTTACTTTGCAAAATACTTTAATCACCCATACTGATGGATTATGAGAGTACAATAATGAAGAGGTCCTTGCGATAATGACTAGGATGAACTCTGTGTGCTTCAATTCCTGGAACAAACACACTTATCTCATTCTAATACTTGCAATGATCTAATGAAGGCACAAGAGCCAAGTATATATCTCTCCCTTCTTTTTGAAGTAAATTGCAAAGGCATCCCAGTGTTTTGTTCACAGGAGTTATAACCCAAGCCTATTCCAAACTTTTTGTTTTAGTTTTAAATACAGTAGATCAGTGATAAAACCTACTAGTTCTATTTACTTACTAGCTTTAAACAGAATATTAGCTTGAAGAGAAGATGGTGGGAAATCTCTCCAATGAGGGCAGGCAGCAACAAAAACACTACTTCCGCAGTAAAGATGGGAATGGTTAGAACCTCAGTGGGGTGTAATTTTAGGTCTACTGTTCTCCTCATTTTTTGTTCTGTTGCCACATGGACAGAATTTGAACAAAAAATTCCACAATGTGGTCACAAAACAGTAAAAAAATGGTCTGAAATGCTAACTTTATATAACTGGATCAACACTGCAAAAAAAGTAATGCCCTTTTAGCTTGTGAAACACTGTTTAGGACCACACTCCACATCTACACCATAGCAAACTTCTAGTTTAAAGGTAAAATCTAAATAGCTGCATTTAGATTCTACAGCAAATCCCTCTTTCTCCATTAGCAATGAACAAATAGGCTTATTGAGGCTGCATGCCAACACTGCTTTTTGTAAACAGACAATAATCCTCTACATGGGGCTCTTAGCACTGATCAGTTGTCTTCAAATGAAGAGAAAGCAAAAGCAGCACTTACGACAATGCAAATATAATGCCATGAAATTAGTTAAGTACCCAGCTTAAACCAAAACCCAGCCATCAAAAAGGGGGACCAGATAAACTTAGATTGGAAATTGTTGAGGAATGTGAATTGAACGTAAATGTGAACTGTTGCACATGACATCTTAGTTTTAGCGAACTGCATGTCAAATAAACTATTATTTCACAGCAAATAAAATGTAATTGGCACACAGTAGAATGTGTATCAGCTTTGTGGCATCATCCTCTTAGCACACTACTGCACAACTCTTTTTCTCATGTGTGCCATTATTTATTTGGTATAAAAATTAAGAAAGTGTGGCGCTAAAAAATTGTGTCTGGTAGGTAGCTGTAAACGAGAATCAAATCCCTATTACACTGCTATCATCCAGATTTTTAGTGACTGACCACCATACATGTAAGAATGGTAAAAAGCAATGTGAGTATAAGCAGTCCACGTCAGGACTGTCTATAAGATGTAAAAGACATTAGTGTTACTTATGACTTAACATAAAAGAAAAAATAGTGAAAAAATATAAACGCTAAGGTATCTGAGTACTCAGAGAGTCAGTAGCATGCAATATAGTGCGATTACTAATTGGCTCTGTGAACAGAACCTCAGTTCAAAAAAACATATAGTGATCATACTCTGCATAAATAGACCAAAAGTATCATTCATAGGAGCAAATGCAAATTGTGACAGGTGTTTAGTTTAAAAACACATATTAGATTAGCTTCGTGTATAGATTCAAGAGTCCCAGATGGTAAGACTTATAGGTGATAGTGAACTGGTATTCCCAAAAATGCTGTATAATGTTCATCAACGTAATATCCTCATGTAATTTGGACAGCGTTTAGAACTCTATAGTATAAGAATGGGATCTGGTACGCTTACCGTCAACGGTGGACCCACTGACCTTTGGTGAGGGGTCAAATCAGGCTTAGGTATGCCGGTGGAAGGTGTTTGCAGGGTGGAGAGTCCAGATGGAGAAGGTAAGACTGGGCCGGCACCACAGTCTATACTCACCACAACTCCGTTCACCGAGTAGGGACCAAGTTTTAGAAGATTGCACTGGAACGCGGTTATTGTAACCGGGACACCTCAACCGGTCAGGATCATAGGAACAAAAGAGATAAGGAGAACCTCCTCATAGTGTAAATAAATCCGGTGACGGAATAAATTTATTAAAACTCTTGTTTGTCAAGTAAAAATATTCAGAATAAAAACAAAGACAAATCAAGAAATGTATCAGAATAAAGACGCAGTGGTAGTGAATATAGCGTATCCGCCCTACGCGTTTCGTCTTACAAGACTTCAACAGGGTCATGCCCCTGTTGAAGTCTTGTAAGACGAAACGCGTAGGGCGGATACGCTATATTCACTACCACTGCGTCTTTATTCTGATACATTTCTTGATTTGTCTTTGTTTTTATTCTGAATATTTTTACTTGACAAACAAGAGTTTTAATAAATTTATTCCGTCACCGGATTTATTTACACTATGAGGAGGTTCTCCTTATCTCTTTTGTTCCTATGATCCTGACCGGTTGAGGTGTCCCGGTTACAATAACCGCGTTCCAGTGCAATCTTCTAAAACTTGGTCCCTACTCGGTGAACGGAGTTGTGGTGAGTATAGACTGTGGTGCCGGCCCAGTCTTACCTTCTCCATCTGGACTCTCCACCCTGCAAACACCTTCCACCGGCATACCTAAGCCTGATTTGACCCCTCACCAAAGGTCAGTGGGTCCACCGTTGACGGTAAGCGTACCAGATCCCATTCTTATACTATAGAGTTCTAAACGCTGTCCAAATTACATGAGGATATTACGTTGATGAACATTATACAGCATTTTTGGGAATACCAGTTCACTATCACCTATAAGTCTTACCATCTGGGACTCTTGAATCTATACACGAAGCTAATCTAATATGTGTTTTTAAACTAAACACCTGTCACAATTTGCATTTGCTCCTATGAATGATACTTTTGGTCTATTTATGCAGAGTATGATCACTATATGTTTTTTTGAACTGAGGTTCTGTTCACAGAGCCAATTAGTAATCGCACTATATTGCATGCTACTGACTCTCTGAGTACTCAGATACCTTAGCGTTTATATTTTTTCACTATTTTTTCTTTTATGTTAAGTCATAAGTAACACTAATGTCTTTTACATCTTATAGACAGTCCTGACGTGGACTGCTTATACTCACATTGCTTTTTACCATTCTTACATGTATGGTGGTCAGTCACTAAAAATCTGGATGATAGCAGTGTAATAGGGATTTGATTCTCGTTTACAGCTACCTACCAGACACAATTTTTTAGCGCCACACTTTCTTAATTTTTATACTTTTTCCACAATCTGTCATATTGTTGTGTCGGCAGCTTTTCACTGGGGAAGCGCAGCTGTATCCACACACATATTTCTTATTATTTATTTGGTGTAGATTGCAAGATTTTTTGTGTGGGAAGTTGCACATTGTATTTTTTTCTTACAAGTGGCACACTATTCACATTTTTCAATTTAAACCCTTCAATGTGAACTATTATTTGGCGCATCCAGATAAAAATCAGGTTTCCATGCACCAAATATTTGGCGCACCAACAATAGGTTATCTGGACCATTACTTTTAACATACTGCCAACTGGCAGGATAGACTGAACTGTTAAATCCAAAAAGAGTTCACCAAAATTAGAAAAAAAATTCATAAGGTTGAACAAAGCAGGGTACTTTCATTTTTGGAGTTTTGCGTGGAATGTATCAGATTTGGCTTTTTGTCTCTCAACTTTTTTGTGTCATACCAATACAAACAAAAGAAATAAACATGAAAATGCCTAAACATTTGTGATTAAAACAATTTTATGGGCGAAGTGGTGCATTATCTGTCAGAAATGCAGGGGTGCCAATATTTTTGGCCATGACTGTATATGTGTGTATATATATATATATATATATATATATATATATATATATATATATATATATATACACACACACACACACACACACACACACACACACACACACACACACACACACACACACACACACACACACACACACACACACACACACACACACACACACATCTGGTGAACAGGAACGCCAGTTAAAAAAGAAGGAGGTAGAGTGGATTCATTGTTTGGATACACTGTATCCTCAAGGACTGAATTTCCCCAATACATGGGATGACAGATGTAAGTGTACATCTAACTACACTATCACATAGGGGTACACCACAATCTTGGCACAGGAGGCCGGTTAAAGCTGCCTGTATGGACCAGCATTCAGCAGCATTAGAGTGGAACCTATCTTCACCCCTACTGTACCACTCCCCACCCCTGCTTCTTTAAATAATTGGACTGCAGCACCACCCCCTGAAAGGACCAGAGCTGTTCAATGCATTATAAGTAAAAAAAACTTTATGTGTAAAAAAAAAATATATCAACCTTGGATACTAATAAGAGGTATATGTATCATATAGCTACAAACTCCACATTATTATGTACCTGAAAGCTAAATGAGTCTCTTGCTTGTGAGTGGGACCCTGAGTGCCGATACCATACCAGGCCCTCATCTATGTCCTTTTGTGTGAATGAAGTGGTTGGTGTGGCAAATCTTCCATCAGGCAAACGCTGCCAGCTATCTGCAGGTCCATCAGCAGACATAGGGGCCAAAAGCACAATCTCACCTAAAAAAAAAAATTGACTGGTTTAGGAAAAAAATAAAAATGCATTTTTTCCATGGGTATAAGGGACAGACTATAAGGAACAAGGGATGAAGACTGATCTACCATAGCATGCAGCTCTTAAACATATATCCATAATTGTTGACATTACACTAGAGGCAATAATATATTCAAAGCCGATTATAACAATTAGCTAGCTTATACCACTCCAATGAGCCATAGCATGGCTGTTTTGCAAAGAATGGGAAGCCATTTACCCACTACAGCACTATATGGGCCTGGTACAAGACATGAGTGACTATTATTGATCATCTCATGAGCTAGATAAACTTTCTTGATGAGATTTTTCTAAATAAAGCACAGACATGTAGTAGACATTGCAGGTAATATATGCAATGAAAACCACAAATATGTAATACATATAATATTCCTCCTCAAGACATTTATTTTCCAGATATTTAGTCATGCTAACATGTACTACAATCCAATAACTAAGTGGCAAATACAAAACCACTTCCCATTTGTATGCTGTTGGAAATGTATGTGAAATACAATCATCTCCACAAAAAGCTTAAACGCCACTTGTGAGCTTTCAGTTATCTGTGTGGTTGCTTCTTTCTGAACACCTGTTGCATTATACACCTCTCATAAGAATAAAGTAGAGCAGAGGTTTCCAAATGTACGTTTCCTTATAACATTTGATGCTATTATTACATTGTCCCCAAAGAGTGTTTTAAAATTCAGTTGCTGCTTTCAGCTTTGTTATTTGGTGGTTGTGGCAACATCTCACCAGCTTCCTAATTTCTGCATTTTTTTAACACCTGTTGGATTATGCACCTCTCGGATAAAACTAAGCAATGTTCTTTTAATTTATATGATTTTCAAAAAACGTAATTATTTACAGGTGTTTAAATACCATCAGAAATTTACGTAGCACTGTACATATTGTGCATTCATATCAGTCCCTGTCCTCAAGGAGCTTACAATCTAAGGTACCTACCACACAGTCAAACATACACATACAGGAGGCATGTCTTTGTAGTTTGGGAGGAAACTCATATGAGCACAGGGAGCGCATGCAAAGACCACGCAGGTAGTGTTCTGATTGGGATTTTGATCCAAAGACCCTAGTGCTGCAAGACAGAAGTGCTACCTAGAAAGCCACTGTGCATTAATTGTGATACTGAAGTGTTACATATACTGTCTTTTTGTGGACAAACAAGACTTTTCTTCCAAGAATTTATGTTTTGTTCACTATTCATTTTTAAACAACTTTATATTCACAGGTTTAACTGGTGACAAGGGAGTGGGGGCGAGGCTGAGTCACATTGTGTGTGTGTCAATAGATGCACATAGTGTGGCTTGGGAGCAAGCTCGCATAAATACCCACCCTAGCAAGTGGCTAAGGAGTTAGGTGTCCTGGTGGGGGACCCCAGAAGAGAAGGGTTGGGGCTGCTTTGTTCAAAACAATGGCACAGAGCAGGAAAATATAACGTTTGTTATTGAAAAAACTGTCAAAAAACATTGAACCAGAAGAGGAAATACAAGGGAGACCTCTGTATATGGAGATTTCTGAGCACACCACTGACAGTGTAATAAACCAGCTACTGCAGAGCGTGAACTACTATACATAATTGACACAATGTTTCAGAGGAAATCCTCCACAGATGTGCAACAGATCACTTAATGTAAACAATGAATTTCCATCTCTGCAACACTATAAATTCTGTAAAGCCAGAGAGCTATTTGTGTTGAAAAAAGTAATATTTGTGCTATTTGTGCTAGGCAATGTTTTGTGTGAGTACAGGAAAAGGAAGGGCAAAAAAAATAAACATAAAATAGTAAATAAAAAATAAAAAACTACTGACACCACAACTGCCGACAACTGCCCTACTGCCACCGACCACTGCCCTACTGACACCGACCACTGCCCTACTGACACCAATCACTGCCCCATCATTAAAATATGTTAATAAAATAAAATCCCACCCCCCATCATTGTGAAAAAAAAAGTACAAAAATAAATAGTAAAAAAAATAATAAAAAATTAAATTGTAAAAAATAACAAAAATAAAAAAATTCTGACACTGCCCACTGGTCCCCAAAAAATTTTTTGAAGAAAAAAAAACCTAAAAAATGTAATTATAAAATAAAAAAATAAACTACTGTCACTGTCCACTGACACCATCCTGCACATACTACCCACCACTGTACACTCTGCATGCCTCACCTGCACATACTACCCACCTCCATACACTCTGCAAGCCTCTCCTGCGCATACTACCCACCTCCATACACTCCATACTCCTCTTCTGCATATACTACCCACCACTGTCCACTCTGCACTGTACATTCCCTATTTAACATTACCACATTCAGCGCTATGCAAGTCATCTCAGATTGTATTAAACCACACTCCTTTAAGTCAACGCCTAATATTTTACGCAAATTGTAGCACCCTCTAGTAATGTAGGTTCTAGAGTGGGAGTTGTTAGTGTAGGTAAATGTATGCCAGCTGGCTGGCAGCCAGGCCTGTTTGTATTTGTTTGATCTGAGCTGGGAGTGGCTCAGGGTGAAAACTGGGTGACTCACAGACTCACAATTTAAGCCACGCCCACATTTGGCAGCTGCGGTATCATGTCCGCACACTCTCTGACCAACTTCTGTATCATGTGGATGGATATGGGATATGACAGGGTGGATGGATATGACAGGATGGAGATGTTTGGGTCATGATTAGACAGCTATGATTTGGGTAAAAGGTGGGGATGGGAAGAGACATTGTGGTGCAGGCTGGGAAAGATGACTTCTTTATTCAGCGTGATGTTTGTACAAGAAAATATAGACTTGGTGTGAGCAGTCAGGTGACACGGGTAGGGACTTGGTGGAAGCAGTCAGGTGACACGGTTAGGGACTTGGTGGAAGCAGTCAGGTGACATGAGTAGGGACTTGGTGGGAGCAGTCAGGTGACATGGGTAGGGAATTGATGGGAGCAGTCAGGTGACACGAGTAGAGACTTGGTGGGAGCAGTCAGGTGACATGGGTAGGGACTTGGTGGGAGCAGTCAGGTGACACAGGTAGGGACTTGGTGGGAGCATACAGGTGACATGGGTAGGGACTTAGTGGGCGCAGTCAGGTGACATGGGTAAGGACTTGGTGGGAGCAGGTGACACGAGTAGGGACTTGGTGGGAGCAGTCAAGTGACACGAGTAGGGACTTGATGGGAGCAGTCAGGTGACATGAGTAGGCTGTAAGCTTTGAGCTCATTCAGCCTTACTGGGTGTAATTATGAAAAGTGAGACATCCACCCCCTCCCCCACATAACACATCCTGGTGATCAAAAGGAATGTTGCAACTGTGATCAGGTGGCCTCAGACACACACACTGCACCATAACAATAATCAGATCATTGGAGCTTCTCCTCTGCTCAGCTCTGACTAGATACATCTTCCCTAAATCAGAACACTTGTCTGTGTATCTTCTGCTGGCCGTCTGGTGAGTTCACTGCACCATACATGCATTTCCACCTCTCACACTGATCTGTGGATCACACCCCATGATGAGAAACATCCAATCAAAACACAGGAAAGGCAGGCAATCCTGGGAGAGCTGGAGAAGAAAGAGGGGAGGGGGGTGGGTGATGTGAATTGTGAAATCAGTACACAGAATGCCTGTCTCAGGCTCATGCATGAGATATTTAAATCGCCTGTCACTTACAGCAACGGGAGAAACTGACTTGTATTTCTCTGTCTGTTTTTATCTCACTGAAAAAGGATTGCTCAGAGCTGGATTAACTCTTCGTGGCAAGACTGGGCACAGATGACATGAAATCCTATACTGAATAAGATTTAAGCCTTAATTAAAAAAAATGTGGGTTTACATCCACTTCAAGCCATGTCTCTGCACTTCCTGTTTGCCAGATTACTGTGCTCTCTCCAGCCAGTATCTTTCTTTGTCTTTCCTTCTGCCCTCCGTATCTTTACTACCACTCGCTACTGACCCTTGGCTTGTTCCCTGACTACGTTTCAGCTTGATCCCAACCTGCAACTGCTTGTTGCCGACCTTTGGCTTGTTTACTGACTACGCTTCTGTTTGATCCTTATCTGCCATTTCCCCTACTGGACCCTGGCTTGCTCACCTCCTGGTGGGGCGATCCTGAGGACTGCGACCTGGTACTAACACGCAGTTAAACCCATCTCCCCATCAGAAGCTCTGGTGAACACCGGTTAGTATTTAGACTCCGCACCTCAGGTGAGCCCACAGGGTGACCTGCTTGTATACCAATCCTGCTGATCGGTGAGAGTCCCTCTACTGCTATAGCTACAGGTCTCTGAGCCTGACCCCTGACTATGACAGTTAGTGACAAACACACACACATACACGCTGAACTTAATGGACTAGTATCTTTATTCAACCTTACCAACTATATAACTATATGTAATTTAGGACATGTGTAGCATTTTGTTACTATTCAAATAGGCAACCAGAATGCTGAGCTGCAACAAGGCCGGGATTAGCAACACAATCCCTCTTGGAGCACTGTGTGGTGAGATCGACTGGGCAACGATGACAAAACAAAAAAAACTGGCTGCCTAAAACAGACAAGGCCTGTGCTTGTAATTCACACTGGAAAAATACCATTGTAGGTCCACCTCACTTCTGGTTTGTTCATATAGTTGTCAATCAAGCCCTGATGAAAGGGGCGCTCTTGGACCACTGAAATGCTTTGGCTACTTTTTGGATTGTACCCCTGACTTTTATCAGAATATTAGTTGTATTTGGACATCTTAGCAGTGGTGTGGTGCTTAGATTCCAATTTTTGTTACATTACACTACAAGCCAAAGAGTCTGTCGAAACCCTCTGGATGTAGAAGCTGCCTGCCTGGGAACCCAATCATTTACATCAACATCAATACTTTAAGGTAACAACACCAGCAAGATAACTCTATTAGGTCCAGCACTACCTTTACACCTTCCTTAAGTGGAGGAAAAGTGGCAGGCTTCCAGGGCATCATTTAATCCCTCCTAAGCTCCGGAAGTTCTAAGTGGGTGATGGGAGATCGTTAAGAACACTTTTGTCGTCAGTGACACTGAAGACTCTATTTTGTAACAAATAGGCTCTTTCAGGTTAAAATGCCTTCACAATAATCACAGGATTCAGGCCATGAAGGAAAGTGACCATTATTTTGTGGTCACCCTTTTGAATTCACAGAGAAAACAGAAGATATCAAGCTACCACCCCAGAGGAAGAACAAAATGCATCACATAGAAGAGGTGTTGTGTAAAAAAGCTCTAGGCTGCACTACCTGATAGTGGCAGGATCCCCCTCATGCCTGATGTGCCTCTGATCCTCAGATCCCTGAATGGAGGAGCAGAGGTAGTGGTGGCTGCCTTAGCGACATGTTTAAGATGTTTTTTTTGAACTGCAGCTAACAGGCCCAGCATGTTTGACAGACTACTTGGGGTCCATGGTTGATACAGACATTCTTTGAATAGAGGACCCCATGGATGATTGAGTGTCCAGGCTAGACCACTGTTTAGAACTTGCACAGTATACACTGAATCTTCTGGTATGCTCTGCAGCTAGCATGGTGTCTGAGAGGGTCTTCAGCACAGCAAGTGGTTTTGTTATAGAGAGACAAGTCTGCCTGTACCCTGACACTGTTGACATTTATAAAAATTATACCAGTCCTGGATCTTCAATGATTACAATCCCAAGTAGCTTTTGTTACCAACTAAATATTTATTTGTTATCTGGACCCCTCAAAAAGTAGTACCTTTCACCATCAGTTCCTGCCATCTTTGCTGGTCTGTCACTTTTTCAGCTCCTGCTGCCTCTGTTTGACCACCAACATTATGAGCACTTGCCACCTCTACTGTCTGTCACCATTACTAGCTTCTGCAACCTCTGCTGGCCTGCAGTCATTACCTTCTTCTGCTATCCCTGATAGCCTTTCATCATTACCAGCTAATGCCACTTCTGCTGGTCTCCCACCATTACTATCTCCTGCCTTCTCTCCTTATCTATATTGGTGCTCTGGCACTGTAATTGTGTCACTCATAATGTAGCTGGACCTCAGTTGACAAAAATGGTATTGTTTCCTGCAGGGTAAATCCTGCATTGTACCACACATTTTATAGCCTATTATGGTGTTCAGGCACTCGCTCACAATGTTTCCACAGCTGTACCTTAGCTGCAAACTGTAAAATGTTTGCTGCAGGTTTATTTATGCTCTATGTCTCCAAGTTTGAGGCATAGTTCAGTGCTCTAGCAAGCAAAATATTTGTAGCTATTTATCTCTCAAGTAATACATTCTAAATTTTATTTCAAGAAAAAAATGTTTCTTCCTCCTGTATTGTAGCCTAAGCAAGCTGTCTACATACTGTCTAGGCACTGAACAATACTTGTGGTGATTTAATTAAAATGCCTTTTTGAAGATAAAACCTGCCTTGGTTCTCACTCTTGCATTGCAGCCTTACTAATCTGCTTACATATATTCCAGCCACTATACAATATGTGTGGCTATTGTCTCTTAAATAATACACTCTAATGTTTGTTTTAAGATAAAAGCTGCCTTATCTTTCCCTCTTGCATTACTCACTAATGAAGCTGCCTATATACAGCCCATTGACTACTCTGTTTGTGTCTGTTTTCTCTGAAATATTACACTCTGATTTTTATTGCAAGATCAAATCTGTCTTTTCTTTTGCCCATATACTGTGGGTTAAAGAAGCTGCTTACATGTTGTCTATCCACTGTAAAATATGTGTGACTGCTGTCTGTCAAATAATACACTCATTTATATTTCAGAATACAACCTGCTTTCACTCTCCCTCTTACATTGTGGCCTAATGATGCTGCCCAAATACTGTCCAGCCACTATGCAATTTGTGTGGATATTGTCTCTGAAACAATATACTCTAACTTTTGTTTTAGGATAATACCTTCCCCATCTCTCCCTCCTATATTGCAGCATAATTAATCTGTTTTCTTACTGTCCAGTCAATGTGCAATATGTGTGGCTATAGTCTCTGAAGTAATAAACACTCTAATTTTGAGATTTTTAATTTTAAGGATAACAACTGCCTTATTCCTCCCTCTTATATTGTGCCCTAAAGTAGCTGCTAACATATGGTCCAATGACTGCACACTATTTGTGGTTATTGTCTCTGTTACACATTAACATTTTTAATTAAGGATGCAACCTGCCTTGTCTCTACCTCTAACACTGCAGCCTAACCAAGGTGCTTACATACTATTCAGACACTGTTATTTATGTGTTGTTATTGGTCATTATTTTCTAAATTTAAGCAGGGTTCAGTGAACACCTTGCAAACTGAAAATAGGCACATTAGCTCATTCCTAGTTGCTATAGTTTAAAAATGCAATTTTGGTAGGAATGAATACAATTGATTCCTGACATCTTCCATTAACTTCCCAATTAGTAGTTACCATATTTTGGGCGTTCACTTGTAATTGTGTATAAGATTTCAGAGTCAGTAGCACCAAATGCCCTAGACTGCAGCAGTCTGCTTGAAATCTGAAGCATTCCTCCCTCTGGAACCCATACAGCAGAGTTTAATACAAGTTGAAGTCCTCCATTTATCTGTCAGAGAAAGAGAAAAAGAGACATCAGTTCGTCATTCACATTTAGCTATGGTAACTTTGCTGATTCAGGTTATTTCTACATATAAAAAATGTATTCATTAAAATGCTAATTATAAAACTTTTCCTTAATCCTTGCTAATACAGCCAATGCAAGTTTCAGTGAATACATTAAAATAACTTATAACTGTCCTTAGCACTTTATGCTTTGTAAAAGGACAACTAAGCTTCAATTTATATGAATGCTAATCAAAACCCAGCTCTAAAATAAGGATAAAGTAGATGGCAGACTTATTAAAATTCAGCACTCAAGCTCCCTCACCCTAGGCTAGGATCACATGGTCTCTGCAACCAGAAGCCACAATGAGGTCTAGACGTTTGACCCAGAACTAAAGTGCCAGAGGATTTTTCTTGCAAACTGCTCATACAATTACTCCTGTAAGGCTCAGTGTTTTTATGTAAATATAGTCTTAAAAAAATCATAAAGGACAAGAAGGTTTGATATTCACATTTGTAGAGCCCTGCTCTTTCTCACACAGTCTCTCACTGCCTATATCTATCTTTACATCTATCTATCATCTCTCCAAGTGTGAGTTAGTGCTCTCCAATCACAAGGATGCATGTGCTTTGTTGGTTGCAGAGTAATAGGTCTGACTATTAAAGTTGTGTGTGAGACCTCTGCAGAGAGACCACCACTTCCACGTAGAGAGCAAGAATCATTCTCTAGCACATGCTGGCAGGAAACCGGTGTTTTTACTCAAGCTGTGGCTGCTTTCTAAAGAAAACAAACTTTACACCTTATGTTTTAATGCACTTGGAATGTTGTTAGTAGATTTAAAATGTAAATTCAACTGGAGTATAATGCATGAAAAAGTGTGCTATAAGGCAAGTGAAATGAACATAACTGTACTCAAAAATGTATGAGCTTCCACAGAAATGTAAATGAGCATTTAGGCTAGAACTATGCAAGAAATTGTAATCACCAGTTGGTTAAGGATTTAAAGCTGAACTCTGGGATAAGCAATTATTGTCTACATACAAGTCATTTGTGTGTATTCCTACTTAAATCTTGATTGCTCTGAGATTTGTGCAGTAATTCATTGTGAAACTGCCTGTGTGCAGGAGCTTTCTGTAATAAAGACTGGTCACTGCTGTTCTCTCTCCTTGACAAGACAGATCTTGTCTCCGCCCCTTCCAGGTAGCCAGTAGTGGGTAGAACTGCTGGGTCCCTTTCACCGTTTTGCTCCCTGACAGGCTATTTACTACTGATTGTGATGATGCCAGAGTCTGACAGAGTGCAGAAGAGAAGCAGCTTCAGGGGGCCAATTGCATGGAGAGGTGGAGCCAGGGTGAGTGTTCGAAAAAGTTAAGTAAAGCTTTAACTTTAATTTATCCTTTGTAGTGCAGGGGGGCACCACTTCAAGCTTGGTTTTTTTAATTTTTCCAGAGTTCATCTTTAAATGCCATTGAATGTAATAAGAGATAGAGGGACATAATCAAGAGCAGAGTCTTTTGTTCCTACTGGCGTGGGTCACATTGGAGGGTCTGTAGCGGTCTCATGTAGAATAATAAATGCTGAGACACCTGCCACGATTTTTAAGTGACTCAGACAACATTGTGTAGAAGCACTCCCAAGTAGCACCTTCTTTATGTTTTTCATAGAAAGAATTGAGTAAAATAATCTGTGTTTGATTGCTGACATAAACAACTTTAGCATGTAAATAAAAGCATTCTGCTCCTGATCATCTCTCTACAGTTCTCATTACACTCACCTGATTTCTGTCAATAAACTCTTGTGAAGAGTTTTTTTAAATGACAGGCGAGTATAATTAGTGGGGCAGAGAGCTGATCAGAGTGTCAGACACCTAGAATACTTATACGTACTTGCTATCATCATCTTGGGAACACCTACATGGTCCAATTCTCTGGATATTCTGCTGGCTGTCAGAGTACTATAGCCTGGCTAGGGGGATTCATCCTTCAGTGCGGTTAGCATGAATGGAGGAATCTGGAATATGTTATATTTTTTTCATCACTATGGTTAGCCTAGGTAACACAGAGCTGGGTGCCTACAATCCAAACTGTATTTTTCTGTTGTTACTTATAAACCTTTGAGGTCAGAACCCAAGTTGCTAAATTGTTTTGAAGTGTGCATACTTCAGGGTTTTCAGTGTCATCTTTATGTATCTAAAGGGAGTCCAAGTCCAATTACAGCATGACATAACTACAAGATGTAAATACATATTTTCAAACTGTTTGATACCCTTGCCATATAAACTATATTACCAAATATACCTTTGAGATGAATTAGAGCGTAGACTGCGAGCCAGGCCTTCTCGTTCACATCAGTGCCTGACCTAACAAATGTGCTTCTGGAAGAATGGACAAACATTCACAGACACACTCCTAAACCTTGTGGACAGCCCTCCCAGAAGGGTTGAAGCTGCAAAGGATGGGCCAACTCAATATTGAACCCCATCGGGCTAAGACTGGCATGCCATTAAAGTTCATGTGCGTGTAAAGGCAGATTTCCCAATACTTTTGGTAATATAGTGTACTTTGCAATATTGCTCTACACAAAAACAAACAGCAATGCATCAAGGTAACTAACAGCTATGAGCAGAAACAAAGCATATTTCCATCATCATAAGTGATGCCATTACAAATTTATATTATCGTTGCAGTAAACATAGTGTGGAACGCTTGGATTATCCTGTATGTTCATTCTTAAAATCCTGATAGAATGCTTTAGTGTGTCTCAGCTTAACCAGTAACAGTATTGGTAAATGTGATACATAAACACTCTACAAGAACACCATTGAATATAGAGTGCTCTGGCCAGCTTGTTCTCAAGTGACACACTCATAATCCTTCATTAAACCATTACCAACTGAAAGTACTATTCAAGTTCATTGAGCAGAAATCCAATTTCTTTAAAGTAGTCACAATCCATGCAGTCCTTTAAGGTTACATTATTAAGGAAAAGTATGCTTGAAATAACTGACAAGTTTTTACTTTTATCCATTAAAACTTGCCTCTGGAAAATATGGAACATAAATACTACAGATGAATAGTTTCAGCACTTAATTAGTCATATCATAAAGTGTATTCCTTGCTGTGCATAAAGATTTTATATAATTTTTTTTAAGGCATAGATATGCGAGAGCTGTCATTACTGACTTACTAATGAAGGTGCATTCTTCTAGCTTGGTCATCCTTATCCTTGCTTTCAAGATAGGTATTACACCGCTCCAGACTGGAAGGAAGAGGGGGATGACCGCACACTACCATACAAAAGATCCTGAAACCTTATTGTAGTAATCCACAGATAAAAATATCATCACAGCTCCACAAAGCCAGGAACAAACACTGGCGTGTTTCACACTATAGACCTTAGTTGTAATATATAAGTGCTCTAAAGTGTGAAACAAATGTTTGTTTCGGCCTTTGTGAAGCTGTGATTATGTTTTTATCCGTTCTGCATGGTAGTGTGCAGTCATCCATGTTATCCTTGCTTCACTGCTGAGTCAGTCACTAATCGAATGCACTTCAGGTGCTGGAACTCACTAAGTAAAGTTACCAAGATAAGGATACAATTGTGCTGTGATACGCACCCTTAAAAGCATGGCAACAAATGTACCAGCCAAAATTGAATGTCTCCTGTACCTAAAGCTCAGAAGATATTAAATGAAGAACAAGAGAGTATATTAAATTTTGTACAGTTAGACTACTGAATACACATGGGCCTCAACTCTGGAAGCTGTGCTCTAAATTTTTTAAAAATGGGGGGGGGGGGGGGGGGGGGGAGGACAACAAAAAGCTACTAACCAGCATTGTCTGTGGTCTCCCTGCAGCTGGTCTTTCCCCATTACTTACATTTCCTTTTCTGCCACAGTGTCTCTGTGTGGAGACATCTTGATAGAAAGTATTTTTGCTTCCTCATGTTAGGGCCTCCAGCAAGAAGAGTAAGCAGCATTGTAGTGACACCGAATCTCACTCGAAATCTCCTGAGACTAGCTGTCAGAGGCAGCAGTACCTTACATTTCACATTGCAGATGCACAACATGAACACCATAAGCATAGGAATGCCTAGCCACCCTCACATACCAGGAAGGGCACGGTTTTTATTTTTGGAGGCTTTCCTGAATAAAAGTACATTTTATTAAAGGACTGCTTAACCTCCCTGGCGGTATGATTCTGGCTGGAATTTTGTGCTGAAAGCGGTACAATTATTTTGCATGGAAATTTGGCGTTTTTATATTGTAGGCATGCAATTCTTATGAACAACTCACTAAAATTTGTCCGAACTAGTAGACATCCCGGGTATGATAAAGTTTGAAACACAAAATAATAAATTATAATATAATAAAAATATATATAAAAATGATTCAATAATGTAATCAAATCAAAAACACTGAAATTTGCTCAGTTGCAGAATAGTCGCTGTCATTAAATTTATTGTTTGATGATAAATTGTGATTTTAATTTTTTATCGGTGTTTTCTAGCTGGTCTAAAACCACTTTTGACATAAAGGGACACTTTTTGGTTGCTATGGACAATCTCCAGTTTCCAGGCAGAAAAAAAATCTTTTTATTATATAAAATGACATGCAGGGCACTGGGCAGACCACTAGGGACAAAGGGGATGTGTATTATTTGTATACAGTACTGTAATCTGTAAGATTACAGTACTGTATGTGTATTGTGTTTTTTAACTTTTTTAAATTTGGCGCCGATCTCCGCTCCCGTGCGTCGTAACGTCACAGGGAACGGAGATCGGCGGCACTCGGGCACTGCGTGAATCGAGCGAGCGGACGGCTCACACACACAGCGGGGAGACATCGCAGGATCCGGGGGAAAAGGTAAGTAACTTCCCCCCTGCATCCTGCACGCAAGCCCGAGTCTGGCTCGGGGTTACCGCTCCCAGCAGAAAAAACTGGACCCGAGCCAGACTCGGGTTTACCGCTAGGGAGGTTAAAGCTGATTAAGATTTCAGTAGTTCCCAAACAAAAAATAAATAAAAATAATAACTTCAAGTCTCCCCCTTTTTCCACTTTAAATAAGTCATATAATGATTTCTTGGTGCCACTATACAAAGTGTGTGACCTATGTCTAAATGCAATTGGTAATACAAGTCAATTATATTTAATGCATCAAATACCTTTTCAGACACTTTGATATGGAAGAGGATATTTTCAAAGTAGTATCCATCATTAAATTGAAAGAGAATGGCATCACCCTGAGTGTCAGAGCCATCATGATTATAATGCAGCACTCCATTTTTAATATCATCGAGCCGGAACTTATGGATGGGTGTATTCCCCGGGGGAATGACCAGCTGTCCATGTTTAGGAGACTCAAGAACGACAACTACAACATCCTGGGCATTATCATCATCTCTCAGGTCTAAAACAGAACTAGTAAGAGCTCCAATTTCTCCTTTGCCAACTAGCATTACCTCCTTCCTCAGTATGTATGGTGCCTGGTGTAAAACAAAATGCAAACATAAATAGCAAATGAGACATTATAAACCAGAAAATGCAACAGTGATACACAAGACTTTATTGGATATTTCCACCTAAAAGACCATGTTATTCCCACACATTTAGGGTGAAACATGGTGCCAAGCAACCCCACCCCCCATCCCAACTGTGTGCACAGCCACATCATTTATTCAGAGATATCTGTGAATGAATATACTACCATTCCCATACACACTCACATTTGGATGGGAATTGGGCATAACATATAACATGCTCCTAAGCATTACACCCCCTGAGTTATCCCCGTGAAAGAAGGCAGATGTTCCTCTCCTCCACAAATTGGTGTGGCTGTGTGGAGCCCTTCGCACACAAGCACAGTTTTAATTTACTGATGTGCTTGTAGTTTTCAATGGACTACAAGAGTGCTGCTCGTAGTTCATTCATTTTTCCTCCAACTTTCTAACTGGCAACCCATATGGGGATACGAGCAGAAAGCTGGAGGGAGAGCATACATGAGCCTAACACTGCACCCATGACCAGTGCGATCAGTTTTGCAGGTTCCTGTAAAAAAAAACAAAAAAAAACCCACGAATACATGCACATTCCCCCCCCCCCCCCCCCCACAAAATCACGTGCATGTAAAACCATGTGCATTATTTTGTTTAAAGGGTAACTCCACTTTCATGGGAAAAAAATAGCAATTAAAAAAATATATAGCATAATATATATATATATAGCATATACAATTGCGACACAAGTTATATTGTAATTGAATGTTATTAAAAAATACCTTTCCTTTTCAATCTGCAGCTCTGTAATTTTCTGTAAAATGCAATGCAATATGGCTACCTGGAGGTGTTCTGTACACAGAATATGTACAGAAAGCCCTCCAGAAACATTATTTCCTGCTTGTGTGATTGGCTCACTGATTTTCCCAGACGTCTACACTAAGTTACTAGTAAGATTTTTGGAATCCCCTACAACACAAAATTCATTTTTTATAAGATATTCCCAATAGGTAATAACGTCTAAAGGGATGCAGACCCAGCAATTTTCCTCATTAGAGCCCTGATTCTGCACCAGCTGGTTGATAATTATGAAACCACTCCCATTAGACTCTCTCAGCACAGAGGAACAAACAGTGATTTCTTCAGAATAGCAAAAAGTAGGACTCTGCCACAAAGTTTGTTAAAATCCTTGTAATGTACATAGAGTACCCAGAGGGGGATGTTTTTTTTTTTCAACAAAAGTGGAGTTACACTTTAAGGGTAAACTTGGCCTTTAAAGAAGAAACTATACAGCTTGGACATACAGTACAGTTAGCTTATATGCTACATACATGCAATGGCAATGACCTGCTGGCAATGCAAGGTCCCCTTATCTTGCTATCTCCCCCATAATCCCATATAAAAACTAAACTGAAAGGGATTAAAACAAAAATTGACAGAAAAATGTAAAAAATACTTTACATCCCAGCTGTGGGATCCTCTAAGACCCCTTTCACACTGAGGCGCTTTACAGGCGCTACATCGCTAAAAATAGCGTCTGCATAGCGCCTGTAAAGAGCCGCTCCTGTCTCTTCAGTGTGAAAGCCTGAGTGCTTTCACACTGAGTGGTGCGCTTGCAGGACGTTAAAAAAGAATGTATTCCTGCACTGTGTTGGAGCGTTTTTTCCTTAGATTTGGGATCCTCAGCTTTCCCAGCACCCCGCAATAACATCACTCACAAGGTGACTGGAAGCTGGATGTAAGGAAAGTTTTTATTTTTTACATTTTTTTTTTTTACAATTTTTTACATATGCCTGCACATGGATGCAGGCATATGGCTGAATAGTAACATTTTTGTCTGTATTTGCAGTGCCCCAGAACCCCAGCTTCTGCGTAAATCTGCCTATTTGAACAAAATATGCTTACGTTAAGGCCCCTTTCACATGGACGGACCGTTCAGATCCGCCTGTCAGTTTTGATGGCGGATCTGAACGGGCGCTCCATGTTAGTCTATGGAGCGTCGGATGTCAGCGAAGACATCTTCGCTGACATCGGACCAGGTCCGATCTGCCAAAAGCAGACGTATGGCTCTACGTCCAGATCCATCGCTGGCGGATCGGATCGGGTGAGATCTGATGAAAACGGACACACTGTCCGTTTTCATCCGATCTCTCCATAGAGACCAGCGGCCCTTGGCAAGCCCCTCCCCGCTCAGTGAGCAGAGAGGGACTTGTCATCCGCCGGTTCAGCGGAGATCAACGGAGAGATCTCCCGCTGAGCCGGCGGACAGAGGCGGACTCCGTGGAAGCGGAGTCCGCCTCGTGTGAAAGGGGCGTTACAGGCGCAAGCGTATGGGTATATTTTCCAACATCCAAGTGCTACTGTGAACGTAAGAACTGGCATTTACACGCAAGTACCCGTACACAGTATTTTGTCTTTCCAATGGCCAGAATTACGCAACAGCTGGGGCTTCCAAGTGCCACAAATACAGTTATATTTTATGCTGCACACCCATACACCTGCAAATTCATCTTCCATGTGCATGAGCCCTTGTGCCTTTTACTGAGCCTTTTTTTTTTAACAATCTGCTGAAATTCTCTTATCTAACATCATTTAATTGAGAGCAAGTTAAGATGGGTGCCCTATATTAGTGTTTAAGTGTTTTTATATCACCTTTGTCGACACAGCTTGAACATTGATGGCTTTTGATTGGGAGAACAGCTGGCCATCGCTGACTTTTAATGAGAAGAAGCCACTCCTGTATACAAGAAAAATATAATTAGAATAATGTATATTTTATTGTTGGATGGTTGCTCAGGCTCTGCAAAGCTTCTTGCCTTAGACAATTTTATCACCAGGGTAGAGAATGACAGGAAATCTCAGTGATAGATAGCAATAAAAAACAGGCAAGGATTCTAACCATTCTCTATTCCATCCCAAAGAAAAAAAAAAACTCTTAAATCCTTACCTAAACCTTAACACTGACCAATGCCTCAAAATGTGCCCTTACAGCTTATGTCAGAACTAAACTACACTAATACTTATCTCTGCTCCAACAATGTAAGGTCCCTTAACAGCGTCAACATCTTCTCCCTCAGCTTCTCCATTGTGCTGGGTCCTTGGGCATCTTGATTGGCTGGCTGGGGAATGACTTAACTCCTGCGCATGCACACGGGGAGTATATTTATTCTGGTGTTGTTAATATACATTTAGCTGGGCATTCACAGCTCAGTTTACATTCTTGAGAAGATTGCAAACAGGCAGGTACGCTCGTGTTAATGCAGAAAGACATAGCACATCTTCTCTACAATAAAGTGCCTGCCTGTTTGCAATTTTTTTTCCCTTAACCACTTCAGCCCCGGAAGAATTTACCCCCTTCCTGACCAGAGCACTTTTAGCAATTCGGCACTGCGTCGCTTTAACTGACAATTGCACGGTCGTGCGACGTGGCTCCCAAACAAAATTGACGTCCTTTTTTCCTACAAATAGGGCTTTCTTTTGGTGGTATTTGATCACCCCTGCGGTTTTTATTTTTTGCGCTATAAACAAAAAAAAGAGAGTGACAATTTTGAAAAAAACACATTCTTTTTTACTTTTTGCTATAATAAATATCCCCCACAAATATATAAAAAAAAATGTTTTCTCAGTTTAGGCCTATACATATTCTTCTACATATTTTTGGTAAAAAAAAATCACAATAAGCGATTATTGATTGGTTTGCGCAAAAGTTATAGCATTTACAAAATAGGGGATAGTTTTATGGCATTTTTATTAAGGCAGAACAGGGAGATGCTTGTTTACATTAGCATCTCCCCGTTCTTCCTCTCCATGAGACGATTGCGGGTATCCCCTTGGCGATCGAGTCCACGGGACCCGCGACCCGACTCACTGAGCTTGCCATGCGCCCGCAGGCCACCTCTTAAAGGGTCACGTACAGGTGTACTGTACGTGCCCTTCTGCCGCAGTATATCTGCGTGAGGCGGTCGGCAAGCGGTTAAAGTGATATTAAAGACTTGTTTTTTTTTAAGAATAACAAACATGTCATACTTACCTGCTTTGTGCATTGTTTTTTTGCCCAAAGTAGCCCAGATCTTCTTCTTCTCGGATCCGTCACTGGCACTCCTGGCCCCTCCCTCCTGTCGAGTGCCCCACAGCAAGCAGCTTGCTATGGGGGCACCTGGGCCAAGCCACTGCCCTGTGTGTCCACTCAGACAAGAAGCTGCGGCTCTGCCCTGCCCCTCTCTCTCCTCATTGGCTCACTGATTTTTTTTTCCCCAAAAAATGTATTTGCATCATTTGAACAAACAAGTTAAGTGTACAGAACACTTGAACAAACACAGTAAGTGAAATATCCATAATAACAGGTTACAATAAAGATCACCATGACAACCTCGTTATCTCAATAAACTTTGCTGTCCATTATCTGGCTCACTGATTTTTATTGACAGGAGCACATGCCATCGGCTCCCGCAAATGAGGAGGGGGGCTGCTGCACACAGGTTTTTTATCTTAATGCATAGAATGCATTAACCACTTTCCACCAGGTGAACGTCCATGGACGTCCCCCGATTTCAGTAGTTATACCTTAATGATGCCTGTACCTACAGGCATCATTGCAGTATGTATTTCTTCAGCCGGTGAGTCTCTATTTTGCAGAAGTGATCTGAGTGGCTAATTAGCCAATCGATCACTTCTGCAGGTGGTAAAAGGGGGTCCCACCCCCTCCCCCAAGTGACAATCCGCATCTGGTAGCAGGCAAGTGACAATCCGCAACTTGTGGCCGGGACGTGGCAAGTGACAATCCGCATCTAAAGGCAGGTCGACGTGGAAAGTGACACGCTCAGGGCTCCCACTGATTCTGCATTATGGTGAGTTGAACCAGTTGAATTTATATTACAATATAATAATAGAAATAATGCGCTTCAATCATCCTGACACCTTAACAATCACGGTGCAGTGATGATGAAAGCGTTAACACCAGCCATTGCCCTGATAAATTGCCCACAAAAAACATATTTTCTGGCAGTGCCCCTCCCGAGACTAGACACTGGATCTGCCCCTGGGTCTAATAGATCCCAAATTTCTCCATAAAGAGGACCTGTCAATGCCCACGTTGTCACAAGGGGTTGTTCATCCCTTGTGATAGCAATAAAGTTCATTAAAAAAAAAAAAAAAATTTTTGTATGAAATAAATAATAGAATATCATTTTTTTTTAAAGTGCCCCGTCCCATCGTGCCTACGCACTAATGCGAACGAATATGTTAATCTCGCACCGATGTGTAAACGGTGATCGCACCACATGTGAGGTATTGTTGTGAATGTCAGAGTGGTAGAAATAAATCTAGCACCAAACCTCCTGTGCAACTCAAAACTGGTAACCTGTAAAGGCATTTAAAGTATTGCCTATGGAGAATTTAAAGCACTGTAGTCTGCCGTAATTCCACGGGTAGACGCAATTTAAAGCGTGACAGGTTAGGTATCTAAGTAACATCATCTTTCACATTATACAAAAAAATTGGGTTAACTTCCACTTTCAATTTTCCCTCCAAATCATGATCTCATAAACCTAACATTTAACCGCTTCCCGACCGCCCACTGACTATATACGTCAGCAGAATGGCACGGGCAGGCAAAAGCACGTACCTGTACGTCCCCTTTAAATGCCTGCCCGTGGGTCGCGCGCGCGCGCCGCCAGCGGCGCGCTCGCGACCCGGTCGGGAGCTCCGTGACCCCGGCCGCGGGACCAGCGGACCCGATCGCCGCTGGTGTCCCGCGATCGGGTCACGGAGATGAAGAACGGGGAGAGGTATGTGTAAACAAACCTCTCCCCGTGCTTCCTACTCTGCCTGTCATTGATTGGCTGTTCCCGGTCATCGGGAAAGCCGATCAATGATGTCAGACGTCAGCCCCGCCCCTAATGTAAAAAAAAACACACACGTCACAGCCCATAACCCCTCCCCTCCCCCTAGTGGTTAACTCTTTCACTACAACTGTCATTTATACAGGAATCAATACATTTAAATAGCATTGATTGCTGTATAAATGACAATGGTCCCAAAAATTTATCAAAAATGTCCGATGTGTCCGCCATAATGTCGCAGTCACAATAAAAATCGATGATCGCCGCCATTACTAGTAAAAAAATAAATATTAATAAAAATGCTATAAAACTATCCCCTATTTTGTAAACGCTATAACATTTGCGCAAACCAATCAATAATCGCTAATTGCAATTTTTTTTACCAAAAATATGTAGAAGAATACGTATCGGCCTAAACTGAGAAAAAAAATGTTTTTTTTTATATATTTTTTGGGGATATTTCTTATAGCAAAAAGCAAAAAATGTTGCATTTTTTTCCAAATTGTCGCTCTATTTTTGTTTATAGCGCAAAAAATAAAAACCGCGGGGGTAATCAAATACCACCAAAAGAAAGCTCTATTTGTGGGAAAAAAAGGACACCAATTTTGTTTGGGAGCCATGTCGCACGACCGCGCAATTGTCAGTTAAATCGACGCAGTGCCGAATCGCAAAAAGGGGCCTGGTCCTTTGGCTGCCAATTGGTCCGGGGCTGAAGTGGTTAAACCTAACCTATACCCTATAATGTTGTCTAAGCTAACCTTACCTATCCCTATAACAAAAACTTTATCATGTAGCAGCGTACCAGACATAATGTGGTGACTACATTATTTTTACTCAAAGGATATGTTCTGCAAGAACAGAAAAATACGGATTGATCCTGCTAGAATATGTATGTCCTTTGTGACTGCCTAGGCACCAAACTGAAATTTTGAACAATATTATATGCCTTCTAAGGTATCTTCTTTGAACTACAAGATGAGGAGAGGGGGATGTGTTTGTAGTTCAAAACAGGGGAGCAGCCTAGGCTGAGTGGAGACTAGGGCACAAGGACAAAGTTGTGCTATTGGCAAATCATAGGTGAATATAAAAGGAGAATAACACTGAAAAAATAAAACCAGTACATTACATTTTTGTTTTTGGGTTTAGATACCTTTTAAAGTAACCTCTCAAGCAGAATATCAAGAGATTGTTTCAATTTCTGTTTGACCGCATTTAGTTAAAATAGAAACAAGAATAACTATAAATCATCTATATTTGAGGATGTATCTTTGTGTACAATATTTCCTTAAAATACAAGAAAAAGTGATCGTTGTCATAGTTTTCATTCAATGCCTAGCATATGCACAACAGTGACACCTCCTTATATATTGTACGTTTACTATTGTTTTCATTTCAGAAAATTCCTTTATTCACCCAGAGTGTTGTTTCTTAATCAGACATTCTGCTATGGTCAGAACTGGGGTGTTTTATTGTACGCTTTATAAAACAATCAGGCAAGCCTTCTAGATAGTGCAAAGTACATTAGCTGATTTAGAAATAATAACAATTTTATCTGAAGTGGGCATTCCAGCAGAGACATTTTCCATGCTTCAAAAAATACACGACATTATGAATGCTTACTTATTTCCTTTGTTGAGCTTAAAGTAATATTATGATGAAAGTGAAAAGCAATTAAATCAGTGCAGATTTGACAGCTAAAGCTGCAAAACGATTAGCCATGTGTGTATACCAGTCACTGGTAAACCATAAACGAAAATCACAAAATTACAACAGAAAACACCTATATTAAATAAAAAGGCTATATCTCTAAATTTGCTTTTTATTGTGCTTTAATTTCAAATTTGAAAATTATGTAAAATGACCATTAAAATGTAAGGCTGTGATTAATCCATTTAATCTCCCATGATTTACTATGCATAGAAACAAATTAATCAAATGCTTTGCTGCTCACTAGTTACAAAAGAGTCTTAGGCCCCTTTCAGACGAGGCGGACTCCGCTTGCACGGAGTCCGCCTCTGTCCGCCGGCTCAGCGGGAGATCTGTCCGTTGATCTCCGCTGAGCCGGCGGATGACAAGTCCCTCTCTGCTCACTGAGCGGGGAGGGGCTTGCGAGCACCGCTGATCTCTATGGAGAGATCGGATGAAAACGGACAGTGTGTCCGTTTTCACCCGATCTCACCCGATCTCACCCGATCCGACGGATCTGGACGTGTGGTCCATACGTCTGGATTTGGCGGATCGGACCGGATCGGATGTCAGCGGACATGTCTCCGCTGACATCCGACGCTCCATAGAGTAACATGGAGCGCCCGTTCAGATCCGCCGTCAAAACTGACAGGCGGATCTGAACGGGCCTTCCGTGTGAAAGGGGCCTTAAGAACATTCTATGTCAGACTTGTATAAACAGAACAAACTTTTGTTAGATTTATTATATCAGGAAGGGTAGATAAAATGTCTTGTAAATAAACACGCACCCTTAATGACTCAAGTTGCATTTGCAGCTACTAGAAAGGGATGACCCTACTACAATAAATTTAAGAGCATTGATTTTTGGACTAAGATGGCTGCCACTGCCAAAAAAAAAAAATATATATATACTTGCTCTGCCACAGTACATGCTGCATTCGTGGTTCCCGCAATGAACTGTAGCTCCTCAGTGCCGGCAGCCCTCATGCAGCCCCAGACCATGACACTCCTACCACCATGCTTGACTGTAGGCAAGACACACTTGTCTTTGTTCTCCTCACCTGGTTGCCGCCACACACGCTCGACACCATCTGAACCAAATAAGTTTATCTTGGTCTCATCAGACCACAGGACATGGTTCCAGTAATCCATGTCCTTAGTCTGCTTGTCTTCAGCAAACTGTTTGCAAGCTCTCTTGTGCATCCTCTTTAGAAAAGGCTTTCTTCTGGGATGACAGCCGTGCAGACCAATTTGATGCAGTGTGCGGCGTATGGTCTGAGCACTGACAGGCTGATCCCCACCCCTTCAACTTCTGCAGCAATGCTGGCAGCACTCAGACATCTATTTCCCTCTGGATATAACGCTGAGCACATGCACTCAACTTCTTTGGTCGAACATGACCTGTAAGAGCTCATTGCCATCAGGTGCCATGTTGAACTTCCAGTGACCAGTATGAGAGAGTGAGAGTGATAACACCCAAATTTAAAACACCTGCTCCCCATTCACACCTGAGACCTTGTAACACTAACAAGTCACATGACACCGGGGAGTGGCTAATTGGGCCCAATTTGGACATTTTCACTTAGGGGTGTACTCACTTTTGTTGAGTTATTTTGAGGGGACAACAAATTTACACTGTTATACAAGCTGTACACTCACTACTCTACATGGTAGCAAAGTGTAATTTCTTCAGTGTTGTCACATGAAAAGGTATAATAAAATATTTACAGAAATGTGAGGGGTGTACTCACTTTTGTGAGATACTGTATATATGTAAGAACTTTAAAAAGGTTATTGGTAAAAAAAATGAGAAATTTAATAGTTTACCCTTTGAAGTGCACCTTAATTAAAGGTCAAGCAGGCCACAGAAATTAGAATCAGAAAGCTACAGAATACTGTATGGTTTTAACGGTACCCTGGGTGCCTTGCATTGAGTTTTGCATGCTTCTTTGCAGTACTGAAAGCTAGTTCATTCCTACCCACCTTCCAAACCATCCTAATGGATTGCAAGTCTACCTAACATAGTGATGAGCCAAAAGCATGGTGCAAGAAACTGCAACCCAGCTTTTGACACTGCTACGAAGTGCAGGAATATGTATATTAGAGCCCCTTGGAATATGGGCCATTGGGTAAATTAGGCTCCAAAGAGGCACTTGCAGGCACTTGGGGTGCCTGTTTTTGCTTTCTGAAGTCAGTTAAGATAATTGTACATCATCGCAGATGTACTTTAAGTAAATAAGAACAATTAGCCATGTTTTAAGTACTATTGCTTTATAAACCATGTTTAATTGGTAACACTTTTCAGCCAACGATTGAAAGGGCAATTGGTCTTGTGTTTCTTCTCTTACCTTGACTTCTCTTTGCTATGCTTGAACCTCACTCTTTGCTCAATCAGATCCTTCCAGCTGAAGTATGTGTCTTTGTTAAGATGAACCTCCTTGCCATGTAAAATTTTTACAAGGCGTCCATTGGTTGGGGCATTCACAACATGAAAAGTAAGACTGACCTCCTCAGTATCCGCATCTTTTACACTCATAAAGGAGAAATCCAGTGGTCTCACTGCCCCAATACCAACCGTAAACGATCCATGCACAAGGAGCACTGGGGGATGAATGTTAGCTGAAATAAAGACAAAGAATGCTGGGGTTATTTTTGTTTCACCTTTGTGTCATTTCATATTGTCAGAAGAACCATTATCAGAAGTTAAACAAGATAAACACAAGGTCTAATGATCCCAGGAACCTAAAAATTAAACAGAAGGCACTAGCAAAAAATAAATGTTTGCTTGGTGATTCGCTTTAACCCTTCTAATTTGTGATGTTTGTCTGTCTCTGTCTAAAGCCTCAAACACATGATGAGAATATCAGATGAATGATCGTTTGTTTTTGTTTGCATGCTAGTCTCATATCGAAAACGAATAGGTTACAAAAGTTATGAAAATTCTCCTTAGACAGAATACAACTTCAAGTGATGTAATGTATTGTATTGTGTGGTCTTGGTGCGATTTTTTCCCCACAAATACTATACTAATTATAGGAAAATCATTTATTCTGTTATCTTACGTAAAAAAATGTCATGCCTGTTACTTTGGATATTTTTTCTCCTTAAAAATTACCATGCATTTATTTACAGATGTGTTGTTTATTTCTTTTTAGAGTGTTTTTTCTGCATCTAATGGCTCTTTCACACATGTGGATCGTACAAGTTCACCTGTCAGTTTTGCAGGTGGACCTAAACGAACGCTTCATGAAGCTCTATGGTGACAAACCCTATTTTCCATCCGTCTGGCAGATCGGATGAAAATGGACAGGTGGATACGTTTTCATCCGCTCCCCCATATAGGAAAGCGGGGCTCTGACAGGTCTGTCTCTGCACAGTAGTACTTACTGTGCAGAGACGGACCTGTCATCCGCCGGCTGCTGAGCAAGCAGTCTGTCTAAAAGGACATTAATGTGCCTTACTCCTGATGAATGGCTGTGAGACATGAAACGTGTAGCGTTTACAAAGATGCCAAGACATGTTCAGCTCACAAAGTGCATTGTATATATATATATATATATATATATATATATATATATATATATATATATATATATATATATATATACACGTTGGTGTGCACACTGGCGTTCGGGCGCACAAGCTTTGCACGCGCCTGTGCACCTCAGCGTTCGCACGTGCGCAGCGTTTGACGCCAACCAGCCTATTTAGGTCTGCCGTGCACTCTGCTCGGTGCTGCCTAAACTCATGGGTCCTTTCTCGGTAAGGAGGAAAATAAATGATTTCACCTATAAACTTGATTTGCCCGACTCTCTAAAGGTACACCCGGTCTTTCATGTGACCCTACTGAAGCCTGCTACTCCAAATCCTTTTGCTGGCCGCACTACCGGCCCACCCAAACCTATCATAGTTAACAATGAAGAGGAGTTTGAAGTTGAAGCAAATCTGGATTGCAGAAAAAGGGGCAACGAAATCCAGTACCTCATCAAATGGAAGGGGTATGATCCTGAGGACAACTCCTGGGAGCCCGAGAGCAATCTGCATGCCCAGGAACTTTTACAGGCTTTCAAGAACTGCCATGCCTCCAGACTGGCCCAACTGGGCATCCGGAGTCTGCCCTTAAGGAGGGGGCACTGTCAGAGAGGTTACCTGGTTGGTTGCAGTGGTGTGCACCGATGCACGCTAGCACGCGCCTGATCTCCTGGCTTGCCTCTCGGATATTCCTGACTTCTGCCTGCACTTGACCTCGGCCTGTTTGACTTCTCTTCTGCCTGCTCCTGTTTTACTGTTGTTGCCCACCTGTTGCCAAACCCTGCCTGTGCCCTGACCTCAGCATCTGATTGCCTGTGTTCCAGCCTATTCACCTGCTGCTTGAAGACCACCCTCCTTCCAGCACCTGGATCCTTTTCACCACGCTCTGATACCACTCCACACTCTCGTGCCTCCTGTCTATTCTATCAGGGGCCACGAGTCGGACGTGCAAGGGAGACCACCCTCTGTCCAAGCGGACTCACCGGTCTGGTAAGTGGGTGTCTGACAGTATGTAATAGGGTAATAGGGATGGAGGTTTGCCACTCTACAATTAGGTTGTGTCAGGTCACATTATCTTCTGGTATTGTCCAATTAGGGTGGAAGACACCCATTTCCCCAGTGACTTACCACGCCGTTATCAATTAACATATCACTCATCAATTAGTCATAAAATATCTCCATACACCAATATTGAGCTAACTGTCTAAAATTAAATGTATTAATCTGTAACATATATATTTACACAATTATGCCACAATCTGGCACATATGGTTAGAATACAGTGGTTGTTTTCAGTCAAGAATGAGCCCATTGTGCATGGAGGGGGTTGCCAGGTTGGTTTTTGGTCCCGGGGCTGCGATGCAAGGCAGTCGTTTCCCCCTCCTCCTCATCTGATTTCCCCCCCTCCCTTGGATTCTGGGCGGTGTAAACTGTCCAATAACAATAGACACACAGGTCAGGTGTATTCCAACTACTCATCAGTAAACAGTCTTGTCAGCATTCTTCTGGAGGAGTAACCCCCCCTCCACATAGACATACATCCCATAATATACTTCTTTCCCAAGGCCGACAGACACAATAGAACAATTTAATATAACAACACCCAAAGTTACTCCCGTCCCAGTGACACTTGGAGCAAACACTTGTAGGGCTGGTGCTGGAGAACAGTAGGGAAATCAGGGGAAGTAGGGTCTCTGTGACACTTCCATTTTTGGCATATTAGATTAAAGACATCTGGATTATTGGCTATTCCCCTTGATCCAAGCGATGGCGGCTGAGGTAACCTGCTTTCCAGTTGTCAATTCCTGGGATTTGGACCACAGTGATCACTGGATAGAGAGATCCTGTCCAAGAGAAGATCTTGTTTGCTTCCTTCAAGGCAGCCAGACTCCTGGTGCCCCCTTGATGGTTGATGTCTGCCACTGCCATGGCATTTTTTCTACTGCGCCCTTATTGGGTGCACATTTAAAAGAGGGGTCCAGTGCTGAATGGCCAGCCTAACTGCTCTGAGCGCCAAGGTGTTGAAGGGGAGCTTGGCTTCCCCCAATGACCATGTTCCTTTGACTATTAGCGATTGGAACACCCCTCCCCAGCCTGAGAATTGCCTCTGTTATAATAACTTTCCAGTGATAGGGAATTCCTTGCTTGCCTAGAAAGACGTAATGGAAACAGAGAAGATGCATGCTTTCCCAGTTTGACAAAATGTTTTGTTGGAGAGTTCTTGAATGGAATTGGACTTTGAAGGAGGCTACCATTAGTCCTAGAACTCTCATGGAGAATCTCAATGTGGGATATCTCTTGGATCTCAATTCTTAAGCTTGTGCTCTTAGAGAAAGAGCTTTCCTTTCTGGTACAAATACTTTTGCTTGGAATGTGCCTAGGACCTGACCCAAGTATTCCAGTTGTAAGAAAGATGGGAGAGCAAACTTGTTGAAATTGATCACTCAGTTGAAGGCCTGGAGCATCTAAATTGTCTTATGGACATTTTCTGATAGCCAGAGGGGAGGAGTCCTTCAGAAGAAGGTCGTCGAGCCTGTGACATAGATGCCCTGAGTCCTCAGAAGAGAAAGCAGAAGGGCTAAGACATTTGTAAACACTCTGGAAGCAGAGGATAGGCTAACAGGCAATGCAACAAACTGGAAGTGCCCGAGTGCCAATGTAAAGCACAGGAAGCGCTGTTGAGGTGGGAAAATGCCCTTCTGTGTCTGCTTCCTCTAGGACTGGCATATCGGGATTTGACTGTGGTTGAGAAAAAGGAGTAGGAGAGGAGACGTGGCATTTTTTGGGGAATGGATTGAGCTAGAGGATCTCTGATTATAGCTGTATTTTAAAAGTGTTAGTAAACCCAGGAGCCTGCATTCACTATATCTGGACTCCCACAGTACACAGAACATGGAAATGCAATTATTCTAGTAAATATAAATGCTCATCAGCAGTTAGAGCAGTCTTGTGACTTCTATCAGTGTCCAGCCAAGTACTCGTTAAAGCTTTTTAGACGTTTTCTGACTGTTCTTTGAGACTGCAAGACCCCTGACTCACTGTCTGCACAGTGCTGATTGGCCCTGTGCTTATCACATACATCCTCCCAAAAAAAAAAAAAAAAAAAACCTCTCTAGCAACACACACCAAACTGAGCATGTGTAGCCTGACTTCCTATACTCTGTGTTATCAGGAAATTATTAGGGGACAGTGGAAAGAGGGGAGGATCAGCGAAGACAGGATCAAACAGACTTTTTATACAACGTGGAGGATTAAGCCCATAGGTTCCACAGTGAGTATAACCAGCATGCTTTACTGCATATACAGACTGATTTTACTGTTGTGGGTTTAGTAACACTTTAAAGCCATAATCTTTCCATGAAAATGTTACAAAGAGAATCCTGCTTTAGTCAAATAGGCTTCTAATGGCATGCCTGAAATATAGCTATAACTGGATGCCGAGACTGCTGTTAAGCCAATTCTTGCTCCGGAGCAAGAGATGCATGATAACTCTTAGGTTGAGTGTTTTGCAGGCCTTTGGCAGAGTGAATGTTCATCTACAACTTTGTGTTGGCTTACTTTCGCCTGATCTGTGCCATAGCTAAAAGTGAGGGTATTCCCCTGTGGGGTACTCAAGGAATAGGGTGCAGGGAATAATGCCAGTAAAGAGAACCCATGTGCAGATCATTCTCTAATGTGCTGATTGGCCCTGTGCTTATCACATACATCCTCCCAAAAAAAAAAAAAAAACCTCTCTAGCAACACACACCAAACTGAGCATGTGTAGCCTGACTTCCTATACTCTGTGTTATCAGGAAATTATTAGGGGACAGTGGAAAGAGGGGAGGATCAGCGAAGACAGGATCAAACAGACTTTTTATACAACGTGGAGGATTAAGCCCATAGGTTCCACAGTGAGTATAACCAGCATGCTTTACTGCATATACAGACTGATTTTACTGTTGTGGGTTTAGTAACACTTTAAAGCCATAATCTTTCCATGAAAATGTTACAAAGAGAATCCTGCTTTAGTCAAATAGGCTTCTAATGGCATGCCTGAAATATAGCTATAACTGGATGCCGAGACTGCTGTTAAGCCAATTCTTGCTCCGGAGCAAGAGACGCATGATAACTCTTAGGTTGAGTGTTTTGCAGGCCTTTGGCAGAGTGAATGTTCATCTACAACTTTGTGTTGGCTTACTTTCGCCTGATCTGTGCCATAGCTAAAAGTGAGGGTATTCCCCTGTGGGGTACTCAAGGAATAGGGTGCAGGGAATAATGCCAGTAAAGAGAACCCATGTGCAGATCATTCTCTAATGAATCCTCGTGGTGAAAGGGTCTGAGTACCTTATAAGAACTCTAAGTGGAAGTGGCATTAAAGTATGTAACCAGTGGTGTGATGTAACATCTGGGCATCCACCTGAGACTGAGCTCTGAGTAGTTTTAAATTAAATTAATTTTAGAGCCAAGTTTGAAAAGTTTGTTTTTAAAAAAAGTATTGCACAAAATCAAGGTTGTATGTTAAGTAACATGGCTTATGCGCAAATGTTGCCAAGCATCTTTTATGAATATACTTTAACCTTCATTTCCCATAAAGACTTTTTTTTGTATGATACATGCCTCCTCCAATGGCACAACTATATCAGTGTAATTAAATCATTCAATATGCAATTGATTCATACATAACATAATTTGATGTGTGCTCAAAACAGATCTGACCACTCAAGGATCGTTATTGTATAATAAATGAGAACTCAATAAACATGAAAAGCTAATAACTGCATGTAAAGATGTTTCCCTTGAATTCTGCTTTGTGCTACCGCCATTCCCACATTATTCATACACTAGACACTGCTGAATTTCTGGCATAGATTCCCCTACAGATTAATATTTTATGTGGTGGGAATACTTTTGTGGAAGGATGTGGTGGCCTATTTATACTTTCACCTTTTTTTACAGTGAATTACCTCCCTTCCATTAACACGGCCATATTTATTTAAGAGAATTTCATTCCAACAAGGAAAACAGATTTTTTAAAATTACCAGAACATCAAAATCAATGTTACCAGCAATCTGGATGTAAAAGCGTTAAGAACTCTATTTAACCACTTCAGCTCTGGAAGGTTTTCCCCCCTTCATGACCAGGCCATTTCTTGCAATACAGCACTTAATTACTTTAAATGACAACTGAGTGGTCGTGTGACACTGTACCCAAATAAAATAAATGTCCTTTTCCCCTATAAATAGAGCTTTCTTTTGGTGGTTATTGATCATCGCTGTGTTTTTTTTTTGCGCTATCAACAAAAAAAGGCCAATATATAATCTGCTGCATGTTTTTGGTAAAAAAAAATCCCAATTAGTATATATTGATTGGTTTGCTCAAAAGTTATAGCGTCTACAAACTATGGGATAGATTTATGGAATTTAAATAATTTTTTTTTTACTAGTAATAGTGGCGATCAGCGACTTATAGCAGGACTGCTTAGCAGAAACACAGGATCACTACCTTCCCCTCTGACAGAATGGCGATCTGCCTTGTTTACATAGGCAGACCGCCGTTTTGTGTCTCTTGGAAATGATTAGCGGGTCCCGGCGGACATAGAGTCTGCCGGACACGCTGATTGGCTCCCACTGTGTCCAATCAAAGCAGGAGTGGGTCGCTGGTGGTGCGCGCCCCAGACCCGAAAGTGCAAAATCACGTTCTTGTACATGATTTTGCACAGGAGAGCCCCCTTGCCACTGTATATGTACTGTATATGGTCGGTAAGTGGTTAAAGCAGACCCACAAAAAAATATAAGCCATATACCTAACTGCAAAAAATTTGTACCATGGGGATAATAATTTTTTTGATCCCCTGCAGATCTTGTAAGTTTTCCCACTTACAAAGAAATAAAGGGTCTATAATTGTTATCATAGGTCTATTTTAAATAATAGAGACAAAATATCAACCAAAAATCCAGAAAAAATACGATACAAATGTTATAAATGGAGTTTCAGTTCAGTTAGTAAAATAAGTATTTGATCCCCAAGCAAAACATGGCTTACTACTTGGAGGAGAAACCCTTGTTGGCAAGCACAGAATTAAGATATTTCTTGTAGATGGTTACCAGGTTTGCACACATCTCAGGAGGGATTTTGGTCCACTCTTCTTTACAGATCTTCTCTAAATCCTTCTTGGCTGTCGCTTAGCAACTCAAAGTTTTCGCTCCCTACATAAATTTTCTATAGGATTAAGGTCTGGAGACATGGCTGCTTACAGTCATTCACTTGCACTAATGGCTGTACATGCGATGCATGCGGCTATACGCCTCTGCACACATGAGCTCGTAAGGCCTCCTTCACACAGGGCATTTAAATCTGTGCCCCTTTCAGGGCCATATATAACCGCACAGGGATACACAGGTGTTGCGTGCATCCTTTTGAAGGCTGTCCCATAGCTGTCAGTGCATTTTAATTGCACTGATCGCTGTATAAATGTGAATGGTCCCAAAATCGCACCAAAAGTGTCCGATCTGTCCACCATAATGTCGCAGTCATGATAAAAATCGCTGATCGCCGCCATTACAAATAAAAAAAAATTAGTAATAAAAATGCCATAAAACTATCCCCTATTTTGTAAAAGCTATAACTTTTGCGCAAACCAATCAATCGCTTATTGCGATTTTTTTTACCAAAAATATGTAGAAGAATATGTATCAGCCTAAACTGAGGAAAAAAATTTTTTTATATATTTTTTGGGGATATTTATTATAGAAAAAAGTAAAGAATAGTGCGTTTTTTTTTCAAAATTGTCGCTATTTGTTTATAGGTCAAAAAATAAAAACCACAAAGGTGATCAAATACCACCAAAAGAAATCGCTATTTGTGGGAAAAAAGGACGTCAATTTTGTTTGGGAGTCACGTTGCATGACCGCGCAAATGTGAGTTAAAGCGACGCAGTGCCGAATCGCAAAAAAAAAAACGCTCTGGTCTTTGGCCAGCCAAATGGTCCGGGGCTTAAGTGGTTAATGAGTATAATTTCAAACGTAATTTTCAATGTTTGTAACTTTGCACCTCTTATTTTAATAATTCCAATTTATACTGCAATAAATGAACTAGTTGGGTCATTTCCTGTAATAGGGTGACAACTGCCTCTCAATGTGTCCTACATTGTCACCCTGTCACATGCACCCTTAATTTAAACTACAGAAGGAGGCATGGACACACATTATTACACATATGGACATCCAAAATTATAATGTACAGGCTGGGGTGTATCTACAGGGGTAGCAGGGGTTGCATTTGCATTCTGGGCCCCATGCTTCAAGGGGCCTGTGCGGCCCCCCTGTATGCTTGAGTAGGAGGAGCGGTGGGGCAGCTGCATATAGAGGAATCAATCTCTCCATTTTCCTCCTGCAGCGGCTGAATGTCTGCGGGAGGGAGGGAATGGACTCCTAACTGAAACATTCCTATGCTTCAGTTTGTGAATTAACGGGAAGCTCTCTACAGAGCTATTCCTGTCCATTCATTGTGTGCAGCTGAGACTGCAGAGAAGGAGATTGAGGACTGTGTCTTAAAAGTGGAACATCAGAGGTCTATTAGGACCCCTGATATCTCACCAAAGCCCAACAGGCATCCTAATTTTTTTTTTAATTCCGGTAATAAAAAAATAATAATTTTGCAAAAAATAAATAAATAAAAAAACTACTGACACCAGTGGCAGAACTACCAGAGTCACAAAGGTCCCACTTGCGACTGGGCCCTGGTGTTTCGGCACTGGACTCAGAGGGAAGGGCCCTGGACAGGGGCCCTTCATGGTTTCTTCCACCGGGGCCCTGAAGGTTCTAGTTTGGCCACTGAGTACAGGCTATGCTGGATTGAGCACACAATTATTATTTAACGGCAGTCTTTAACCACTTCAGCCCGGACCAATTGGCAGCCAAAGGACCAGGCCCCTTTTTGCGATTCGGCACTGCGTTGCTTTAACTGACAATTGCGTGGTCGTGCGACATGGCTCCAAAACAAAATTGGCGTACTTTTTTTCCCACAAATAGAGCTTTCTTTTGGTGGTATTTGATCGCCCCTGCGGTTTTTATTTTTTGCGCTATAAACAAAAATAGAGCGACAAGTTTGAAAAAAATACAATATTTTTTGCTTTTTGCTATAATAAATATCCCCAGAAAATATATAAAAAAACTTTTTTTTTCCTCAGTTTCGGCCGATACGTATTCTTCTACATATTTTTGGTAAAAAAAAAATCGCAATTAGCGATTATTGATTGGTTTGCGCAAACGTTATAGCGTTTACAAAATAGGGGATAGTTTTATAGCATTTTTATTAATATTTTTTTTTTACTAGTAGTAATGGCGGTGATCAGCGATTTTTATTGTGACTGCGACATTATGGCGGACACATAGAACATTTTTGACACATTTTTGGAACCATTGTCATTTATACAGCAATCAATGCTATTTAAATGCATTGATTCCTGTATAAATGACAGTTGTAGTGAAGGGGTTAACCACTAGGGGGAGGGGAGGGGTTATGGGCTGTGACGTGTGTGTGTTTTTTTACATTAGGGGGCGGGGCTGACGTCTGACGTCATTGATCGGCTTTCCCGATGACCGGGAACAGCCAATCAATGACAGGCAGAGTAGGAAGCGCGGGGAGAGGTTTGTTTACACATACCTCTCCCCGTTCTTCATCTCCGTGACCGGATCGCAGGGCACCAGCGGCGATCGGGTCCGCTGGTCCCGCGGCCGGGGTAACGGAGCTCCCGACCGGGTCGCGAGCGCGCCGCTGGCGGCGCGCACGCGACCCACGGGCAGGCATTTAAAGGATCCCGTACAGGTACGGGATTTTGCCTGCCCGTGCCATTCTGCACATGTATATGTACATGAGGCGGTCGGGAAGCGGTTAAACTCCAGTCAAATGATTGTACCTAAGCTGGGTTATTATCACTCTGATGCAGGCAGGAGGTAACATTTCCTCAGTCTCCTCTCTTTCAGTGATCAGACTGTAGTACTGTAACTCTGTAGTAGTTCATAAAGTATTAAGCAGGCGTAGGGAGCTTATCTGTGTGAGATATCTGATAACAAATCTAAGCCCCCGTACACACGGTCGGAAATTCCGACCACAAAATCCGTCGGATTTTTTCCAACAGATTTTGTCTGAAACTGGTGTTGCATACACACGGTCGGACAAAGTTGTCGGAAAATCCGATCATTCTGAACGTGGTGACGTTCGTTGTGTACGACGGAACTACGTAGAGGCTAGTAGCCAATAGCTTTGGTCTCGTAATTTGATCTGAGCATGCGTGGCACTTTGTCCATCAGAATTCTCTACACACGATCGGAAAAAGTCCGAGCGGACTTTGTTGTCGGAAAATTTGAGAGCAGGATTTTCCGACAACATGGTCCGATCGGACATTTTCCGTCGGAATTTCCGAACGTGTGTACGGGCATAAGGAATGCAGAGACACCAGGACTGACATCATTGTGATATCTCTGTGCCAGCATCCAAGTCCAGAAGTAGACGTCGACCGTGAATAATGCCTGAACAAAGATGGAGCTGGAGTGTCAGGGGAAGCACTATGAGCTCAGAGATAAATAAAGGTCTGACAATGATTTTGGTGTTTAGTTTGTAAATATGTATGTAGAGGGAAGCAGCAATATTATAGATGAAAGTTTTGCCTCCAGCATAGTAATACCTCAAAACAAGTCCCTACTAAAACTTGCTGTAGTTTTCCTTTAAGTTCTTTCTCCCAGAAGTAACTAATACACTTCAATGTTCCCAATGCAAATATGGTCATTGGTATTCTTTTCATCTATGTTACAGATCCTCACTTCAGAGAAGCATTGGTATTCCAAGTTTGCTGTCCTATGTGATTTTAAAGTCATAAAACCTGAAATTCACATTAATTAAAACTTTACCAAAGAAATTCCTATGAAAGGTAGCCGTTACAGAATTTATAGGATATCTGCACTTTTAATCTTATAAAAATTGAAAAGTTGAACAGTATTTTGATTAATGTTGAACAAAGTGAATATGTGTTAGTCAACATTTCCAAACCAATTATGAAATAAAAACAAACAAATGACTGAGGTTCTAATCCTTTCCCAATCTTACACAAAATGAAAATGTTTGTATGTAGGTAGGCTTCAGTTGAATTCTGATATAAATGTCTAAACTATTTATGGTTCAATTTATCCAAAAGTATTTGTTAAATGCTGTCATTGACCTTCAGGAGATCATCACACTGTCAGCAAACAAGAGGCTCCTGGGAAGTCCTATTGCTGTCACATGGTGCTCTGAACATTGTTAAACTTTGATTTGTACATACTATGGGCTGTGAATAGAACTTGGAAAGACAATATCTTATCAGTGTTGTGTGAATAAGAAAAGGTTGCCTTTAGCAGATGTAATCTCTTTTGACAGCTATATGCAGATGTTCATGTTCTGACATACAGTGAGGGAAAAAAAATATTTGATCCCCTGCTGATTTTGTACGTTTGCCAACTGACAAAAAAATGATCAGTCTATATTTTTAATGGTAGGTTTATTTTAACAGTGAGAGATAGAACAACAAAAATATCCAGAAAAAATGCATTTCAAAAAAGTTTTAAATTGATTTGCATTTTAACCACTTTCAGACCGGACCAATTTGCAGCCAAAGGACCAGGCCCCTTTTTGCGATTCGGCACTGCGTCGCTTTAACTGACAATTGCGCGGTCGTGCGACGTGGCTCCCAAACAAAATTGACGTCCTTTTTTTCCCACAAATAGAGCTTTCTTTTGGTGGTATTTGATCGCCCCTGCGGTTTTTATTTTTTGCGCTATAAACAAAAATAGAGCGACAATTTTGAAAAAAATGCATTATTTTTTATTTTTTGCTATAATAAATATCCCCCAAAAATATATAAAAAAAAATTTTTTTTCCTCAGTTTAGGCCGATACGTATTCTTCTACATATTTTTGGTAAAAAAAATCGCAATAAGCGATTATTGATCGGTTTGCGCAGAAGTTATAGCGTTTACAAGATAGGGGATAGTTTTATAGCATTTTTATTAATAATTTTTTTTTTATTATTAATGGCGGAGATCTGCGATTTTTTTTGTGACTGCGACATTATGGCGGACACATCGGACATTTTTGACACATTTTTGGGACCATTGTCATTTTTACAGCAATTAATGCATTTAAATGCATTGATTTCTGTATAAATGACACTGGCAGTTTAGGAGTTAACCACAAGGTGGCAGTGTAGGGGTTAAGTAGGCCTAGGGGTGTTTTTTTTACTGTGGGGGGGCGTGGCTGTCAGCTAGTGAATGCTGATCTCTGCTCCAATCACAGGGAGCAGAGATCGGCGTCACTAGTTGCTAGGCAGAACGGGGAGATGCTGTTTATCTCGGCATCTCCCCGTTTAGCCGCTCCGTGAGACGATCGCGGGAGTCCCCGCGGCGATCGAGTCCGCGGGGACCGCGGCCGGACTCACGGGGGTCCCGACCGGCGCGGGAGCGCGCCGCTCCCGGCGCGCTCCCGATGGCACGGACAGGCTAAAGGAGGGACGTATATATACGCCCTCCTGCCTGTACGTGCCATTCTGTCGACGTATATCGTCGTGCGCCGGTCGGCAAGTGGTTAATGAGTGAAATAAGTATTTGAGCCCTTCACAAAACATGACTTAGTACTTGGTGGAGAAACCCTTTTTGGCAATCACAGAGGTAAGTCATTTCTTGTAGTTGACCACCAGGTTTGCACACATCTCAGGAGGGATTTTGTTCCACTCCTCTTTGCAGATCTTCTCTAAATCCTTCTTGGATGTCGCTTGGCAACTCAAAGTTTTGCACCTCTGCTCACAGGAGCTCGTAAGGCCTCCTTCACACAGGGTGTTTCAATTTGTGCCCCTTTCAGAGCCATATATAACTGCATAGGGATGCACAGGTGTTGCATGCATCCTTGTGCAGTCTGTCCCATAGCTGTCAGTTTAGATGCGCAGACACAGTCATTAAGGTTTCAAGGCTGACAGTTGGTAACTCAAACCTTCAGCTCCCGCCACATATTTTCTATGGGATTAAGGTCTGGAGACTGGCTAGGCCACTCCAGAACTTTAATGTGCTTTTTCTTGATTTGTTGCCTTGGCCGAATGTTTTGGGTCATTAATATCATCCATGACCCATTTTCAATGCCCTGGCTGAGGGGAAGAGGTTCTCACTCACAATTTGATGGTACATGGCCCCATCCATCGTCCCTTTGATGCAGTGAAGTTGTCCTGTCCCCTTAGCAGAAAAACATCCCCAAAGCATAATGTTTCCACCTAGATGTATCATGGTGGGGATGGTGTTCTTGGAGTCATAGGCGGAATTTCTTCTCCCCCAAACAGTTGAGTTGAGTTGATGCCAAAGAGCTTGATTTTGGTCTCATCTGACCACAACACTTTCACCCAGTTCTCCTCTGAATAATTCAGATGTTCATTAGCAAACTCCAGGCAGGCCTGTACATGTGCTTTGTTGAGCAGGGGGACATTACAGGCACTGCAGGATTTCACGGCGTAGTGTGTTACCAATTGTTTTCTTGGTGACTATGGTCCCAGCTACCTTGAGCTTATTGACAAGATTCTCCCGTGTAGTTCTGGGCTGATTCCTTACTGTCCTCATGATCATTGAAACTCCAGGAGGTGAGAACTTACATGGAGCCCCAGACCGAGGGAGATTGACAGTTTTTTTGTGCGAACTATCGCACCAACTGTTGTCACCCTCTCACCAAGCTGCTTGCCAATAGTCTTGTAGCCCATTTCAGCCTTGTGTAGTTCTACAATCTTGTCCCTGACATTCTTGGACAGCTCTTTGGTCTTGGCCATGGTGGAGAGATTGTAATTTGAATGATTGATTGCTTTGGTGGACAGGGTGCTCCTAATCTCAGCTTGTTACCTGTATAGAAGACACATGGGAGCCAGAAATCTTGCTGATTGATAGGGGATCAAATACTTATTTCACTCATTAAAATGCAAATCAATTCATAACTTTTCTGAAATGCGTTTTTCTGGATATTTTTGTTATTGTCTCTCACTGTTAAAATAAACCTACCATTAAAATGATAGACTGATAATTTCTTGGTTAGTGGGCAAACGTACAATATCAGCAGGGATCAAATTCTTTTTTCCCTCACTGTACACTAAACAAGCCTCAATACTTGAGAAATCATATGTGCCCTTCTTTTAGGCAACAAAGGGCACCACAATACATGTCATGCATGCATTGTAGTATGCTAAAATGCAGGCACTTTGTTGGCACTGTATATGTGCGCTGGGGAGCATCTCATAATGAGTGGCAATGCAATTATTCAGTGCATTGGAGTGCATTACAGTATCTTGTACAAAAAAACTTGGTTTTAAAACACATTCATGCACATAGGTAGTTAAAAATCCAGCCTACAGTGCATCCGGAAAGTATTCACAGTGCTTCATCTTTTTCCACATTTTGTTATGTTACAGCCTTATTCCAAAATGGATTAAAATCATTATTTTGCTAAAAATACTACAAGCAATACCCCATAATGACAAGGTGAAAGAAGTTTGTTTGAAATCTTTGCAAATGTATTAAAAATATCACATGAACATAAGTATTCACAGCCTTTGCCATGACACTCAAAATTGAGCTCAGGTGCATCCTGTTTCCACTGATCATCCTTGAGATGTTTCTACAACTTGATTGGAATCCACCTGTGGTAAATTCAGTTGATTGGACATAATTTGGAAAGGCACACACCTGTCTATATAAGGTTCCACAGTTAACAGTGCATGTCAGAGCACAAACCAAGCCATTAAGTACAAGGAATTGTCTGTAGACCTCAGAGACAGGACTGTATTGAGGCACAGATCTGGGGAAGGGTACAGAAAAATGTATGCAGCATTGAAGGTCCCAATGAGCACAGTGGCCTCCATCATCCGTAAATGGAAGAAGTTTGGAACCACCAGGACCCTTCCTAGAGCGGGCCACCCAGCCAAACTGAGAGATTGGGGGAGAAGGGTCTTAGTCGGGGAGTTGCTCAAGAACCCAATGGTCACTCTGACAGAGTTCCAGCATTTCTCTGCAGAGGAGAACCTTAGAGAAAAACAACCAGCTCTGCAGCACGCCACCAATCCAGCACTCTGGACCTCAGACTGGGGCAAAGGTTTATCTTCCAACAGGGCAACGACCCTGAGCATACAGCCAAGATAACAAAGGAGTGGCTATGGAACAATTCTGGGAATGTCCTTGAGTGGCCCAGCCAGAGCCCAGACTTGAACCTGACTGAACATCTCTGGAGAGTTTTGAAATTGTCTGTGCACCGACGCTCCTCATCCAACCTGATGGAACTTGAGAGGTCCTGCATAGAAGAATGGGAGAAACTGCCCAAAAATACCCATGACAAGCTTGTGGCATCATACTCAAAAAAAACTTGAGGCTGTAATTGGTGCCAAAAGGGCGTTAACAAAGTATTGAGCAAAGGCTGTGAATAATTATGCACATTTTTTTTTTTTTTTATAAATTTGCAAAGATTTCAAACAAACTTCAAACTAGAATTTTGAGGAAAATAATGAATTTAAACCATTTTGGAATAAAGCTGTAAGATAACAAAATGTGGAAAAAGTGAAGCGCTGTGAATACTTTCCAGTTGCACTGTATATAAGTAGCTCAAAGTATTCATCACTACACACCATCGTTAAAAGCCGACATTATGGTTCCGCTCCAATGTAGACCAACCTTCCTCTAGAGCAGTGATGGTGAACCTTGGCACCCCAGATGTTTTGGAACTACATTTCCCATGAGGCTCAACTACACTGCAGAGTGCAGGAGCATCATGGGAAATGTAGTTACAAAACATCTGGGGTGCCAAGGTTCGCCATCACTGCTCTAGCGTAATAACCTTCCTCTAGCTTAATAACAGGCATGCCATATAAAGTGTGTATAAATCATGCTACTGAAAGACATTGTATATACTATAATAAAAAAATTAGTATACTAAATAAATGTGAAAAATTTGCTTCTCACCTTCACATCTTCTGGTCCTAGAATTTCCCAGAAAATTATTCCCACAGTGAGACACACAATGGTGATTCTTTAGAAATGTCTGTCTGTCACAGATTTTACATTGCAGTGACTGATCACATTCAAGACATCCAGAAGGGCAGGCTGTAAAATAAAGATACTTTAGTAATAACCATATATCACATTGAGCGCTATTCAAAAATCTTTAACACATTGAGAAGGACCGTTATTTTAGCCATGTGGCTGTGTCCAACTGTCCAAGTGTCCTTATCTTGGTTTGTTAATGTTGTAAATTGTTGATATGACTTTACTAACAAAAACACAAATCAAAATAGCAAACACACCACCCTTTTTTATTGGTAGGTGTTAAAAGAAACCCTGACATATTTACCTGTCTTGTATAAAATGTGACAAAATGTATAGATACTGGTCTATAATAAGATGCAAGATGGAGTAGTGAAACTAAGGATACCACATCCTAACAATAAAGATATAAATTAAGGGGGGGAGAAAAGAGGTAACAAACCTCTGGACTTTTTAACGGTATCGACTGTCTAGATCAGGGGTGCCCAACCAGTGGCACGGGGGCCACATGTGGCCCGCGGAGCCCTCTGATGTGGCCCTCGACCTCCTGCTCTAAGATGGCAAGTTGGCAAGCCCAGATCACGGGTTGCCAACCCGCCATCCCAGAGCAGCAGTTTTGTCAATGAAGCCGCTGGTAGTGGAAGCAAGTGGCTGCGGAGCAGAGCCACATAAGCCAATGCTTCCTGTTTACCACCGGTTCCTGTCACAGGCGGAGTGATACCAAATGCACTCTGCCTAGGAAAGCAACAGCCAGCGATACCAGAATGGAAGACGGTTATTTAAAGGTAAGTTTACTACTAAATTCACAGTATATATGGATATATCTGTTTTGCAGTGATCACTGGGCTGCTTTCAAAATGATCCGCAGGTGCAGAGCAGCTGCGGGTTACCTGCATTGAGCCATAGACTTCTGTTATTACCTGCGGGTTTGTTGCGCCTTCAGAAAGTGCGCCACACCTGCAGGATATAATAGAAGTTTATGGCAAAGTGCAACTAACCTGCAGAAAACCCACAGGTTCACTGTGCTGCACCCGCGGTTTGGACAAATTGAAGCGCATCAGTTTGAAAGCAGCCTTAGGCCCCTTTGACGTGACTGGTCCGACCCAATCGGACTTACATTTCACCTCTATGGAGCAGCAGATGTAAACGGACTTACGTCTGTTTACACACGCCTACCTAAGAAAAAAATAGAAAGGGATCTGCCCCTTCCGTCTGGGCAAATCGGATTGGATCAGAAAGCCCATAGAGTAGAATGGGATGTGTCCATGGACACGGACCTGTCATCCTCCCGCTCCACTCATTGTGGCCCGCGACCAGTTACCAATTTGCTTAAGTGGCCCTCGCTCTTCAAAAGGTTGGGCACCCCTGGTCTAGATGAAGGTACCAAAAATAGAGATGTAAGAATTTTTTTTTTATTATGACAAAATGTTAAAAACATGAAAAAAGGACAACAATAATACATCCAATGAGAAGGATATATGGGTTATTCAGATATATATATATAAAGCTCTACCACTCTCGACATGTTTCACTCGTTAGAGTTTCTTCAGGAGATTTGATGGTATAGCTCTTTTGTGTGCTGAAATAACAAAGTACAATAAAAAACATCCTTTTGAGTGCATATAGTATACATGCATTTAAATAGAGCAAATCAGCTTAGTGAATACATCAACAACTAAGCAAAATATATCATGAATAGCATAATGTCAAGATACAAAGGGCATAGAAGCAAAAGGCCAAAGTAGGAAGCAGGTCTCACCACATACGCTCGAATTCCAAAGGTAAGGATAAGCCAAAATATGCCTGGGTATTAAAAATTTGAAATAATCAGTTAACCAGACGAGTCGTGTATTTTTACTTGCAGAGAGGGACACTGGAGAATAATAAGAACATTCGTGTATCAATTTATATATTTAATAATATAATCTCATGCGCCCATGAGATTATATTATTAAATATATAAATTGATACACAAATGTTCTTATTATTCTCCAGTGTCCCTCTATGCAAGCAAAAATACACGGCTCGTCTGGTTAACTGATTATTTCAAATTTTTAATACCAGACATATTTTGGCTTATCCTTACCTTTGGAATTCAAGCATATGTGGTGAGACCTGCTTCCTACTCTGGCCTTTTGCTTCAATGCCCTTTGTATCTTGACATTATGCTATTCATGATATATTTTGCTCAGTTGTTGATGTATTCACTAAGCGGATTTGCTCTATTTAAATGCATGTATACTATATGCACTTAAAAGGATGTTTTTTATTGTAATTGGTTATTTCAGCACACAAAAGAGCTATACCATTAAATCTCCTGAAGAAACTCTAACAAGTGAAACATGTCGAAAGTGGTAGCGCTTTATATATATATGTCTGAATAACCCATATATCCTTCTCATTGGATGTATTATTGTTGTCCTTTTTTGATGTTTTTAACATTTTGTCATAATAAAGATTATTTTCTTACATCTCTATTTTTGGTACCTTGATCTAGACAGTCGATACCGTTAAAAAGTCCCGAGGTTTGTTACCTCTTTTCTCCCCCCCCCCCCTTAGTTTATATCTATAGATACTGGTCATTAATCTCTGCTGAATGGGAAGGACTAGAGTTCAAAGCAGTATAATGTGTTGCTGTGCCTGAAAGAGAGTTCTCTTTTTTCAGTTAAGAGCACATGACCAACAAATCGAAGAATGGGCTGGAAGGAGGGCTAGAGAGCAAGGAACGGTTGTGTTTTCACTATGGAAGTTGGGCATATGCTGTATGTACAATAAATGCTTCCTAATTTTTACATTATGTTTTTAGTTTATATCATCCATTTCATTCTATCTGTCTGATCTGGGTATTGTGGTGTTGAATTAAAAGCATTTAATAACCAGTCTAGTATAAAAGTATCTAAAATGTGTCTTTGGGATAAGTAGATAAGTAGCTTAAGCTGGCCATAAATGTCTCTTGGTCAAGGATTGGTCCATTTAAACATAAACTTTGGGCATAGAAATGATGCTGACACTGCAAGTAATTCTTTTCACCAGCAGAAATGTTCCACCTTATTGAAAGATCACTGTCCAATCTAGCTATCTTTAGAGAAGAAGGTAGGGAATTGCACATGTGCTGCTTCAAACTTTTTGGTGAATTGTATGAGTACAGTTGTGGTCCCAATGCAGTTATAGACAGGCAATACATCTCAGGAAGATATCTTCCCTGTGTGTGCCAATTCTTAGTGAATAACAATTTGAACTTGCATTTTTTTGGGGTCACCAATCCACTTCCCATCAGGCAAGCTACATGTGGGTTAAATGCTCTCTCTGTGCTTGAGTGTTTTTTTTTTTCTGTTTTCCCCCACTTCCTCACACAATCTAAAAACAAATAGAAGGTAAACTCTCTATCATAACTGGCTTAGAACAAAATCTCTGTAACTGTAAAAAGTAAATTAGGTTGTTAGTTCCGTGGAGGCAGGGATTTATATGAGTGGTTTATGGTCTTCATAAATGACTGCAGACTACATCTGCACTATATATATATGTGGATATGTGTACTTACCAAGGCATCTACGATCAGAGTGTGACACAACATGGTGCTTTCCACATTCAGTAACACATTGTCCATCAAGCAGGTAGTACGGGGCCTCACATTGACTACAGTGACTGGAATGAGTGCATAACAGGCAGTGTTCTGCACACTCTGTAATAAACAAAACAAGAAGTCAAACACTGTCTTGACCTCCAGAAGGTTTTCCCCTCTTCCAGACCAGACCATTTTTTGTGATTTGGCACTGCGTTACTTTAACTGACAATTGAGCAGTCATGAAACAGTGTGCTCAAATGAAATTGAAGTAATTTTTTCCCACAAATAAAGGTTTCTTTTGGTGGCATTTGATCACCACTGGGTTTTTCATTTTTTGCGCTATAAACAAAAAAGACTGTCAACTTTGAAAAAAACACAATATTTTTTACTTTCTGCTATAAAATATATCCAATAAAAAAAATTAAAAAATCTAATTTCTTCATAAATTTAGGCCAATATGTATTCTGCTACACATTTCTGGTAAAAAAAAAAAAAAAAAAAAAACAATAAGCGTATATTGATTGGTTTGCGCAAAAGTTATAACGTCTACAAACTATGGGATATATACTGGAATATTTATTTTTTATACTAGTAACTAGACTGCGATATTGTGGCGGACTGTCTGATACTGACACGTTTGACACTTTGTGGGAACCAGTGACACTAATACAGTGATCAGTGCTAAAAATATGTACTGTCACTGTACTAATGACAATGGCTGGGAAGGGGTTAAAAATCTAAAGCGATCAAAGGGTTAAATGTGTGTCTATACTAAATGGAAATATTGATGATGGACTTTATAGGCACCACGATACACAACTTTAAAAATAATTAAATATCTTTATTACATGATTTAAAAAGTTAATTAACAATGCTAAAACATTTCTCATTCACAATGCAGTAGTTGACTTGATGGCGCATATCACACCACCAGATACACCAACATTCATAATCTATATGCTCATCAAAAAAAAACATTCTGGGTAATGTATTTGATAATGTTCCCACCATTCACCACACTGGGTGGTCCAGGAGCGGCGGAGCGCTGATGCAGGTGTCCCTTTATATAGTGAACTTATGCAACCACCTTACCAGTAAAGAAACCAAATCTAGTTGGGCTGAGCAATGCACTACATGTCTTCCTCTGACTGGATGAGGGGGAGTGGCAGGTGAATGATATCACTCATTCAGAAAATACAAAGCTTTCTGTGAATGGCTGGCAGAACACAGTAGTGTATACTGTATGTAGCTGAGTTACACAAATTGTATACAGTTAGTGAAAGTCGATCCTTCATTTGGATTAGCTTGGTCCAAACAAACTATTTAAACTGCAGAAAGCTGGCGTTAAGCTTTAACAGTGAACTTCTCGTGCATGCTCTGTAAAATATTTTTTGTATTGTTACATCTGATAAGTGCAACAAAATACCTGCTGCTCTTGAGCCCAATTAGTCCCCCCAGTTCTTATCATGGGAATATAGAAAAGAAAAACAGCCTGTATGTTGTGAGGAATAGGACAGGGGGAAAGTTTGAGTAGTATAGCAAAACACAACTGGTCAGGGCTGACACTGTTCAGTCCACAAAAACAACCGAAAAATTTTGTTACTGTATATCTGTTTGATAAGTGCAACAAAATTCCTGTGGGTCTCATCAGACATTTTTGGAGCTGCTAAGTCCTCCAGAAAGGAGTAAAATACCATGTGCTCACTGGCCTAATGTCAGGGGTCACAATAACGACCTGGCCCATGCTCCATTGGGTCCGTGCGGCCTTTCTGTCACATTAGGTTTTATAGCGGAACTGCAGGCATGTTGCATTGTTCAGCACTGCTCTACAGGTGAATGCAGATAAAACACCCGCAGCAGGCGGAATCCATGGACAGGAGGGGGTGATCGGTGCAGCGGGGGTGGTGGGCATTTCCAAGTATCCATTTACCGAATGCCTCTCCATGCAGCTCCATGCAGCAGCTGAAAGCTGCTTCTACTCCTCTCCCTCCCGCGGCTTTTAGCTTCTGCAAATAGCCATTCAGGACATCGATACTTGTAAATGCCCACCCTGCTGCACTGGTTACCCTCTCCTTTCTGCTATCGGATTCCCCCACTGTCTGGGTCCCCCTCTGGAGAGCAGGGAAAGGGTCTGGTAAACATGTAATTTACGGGCCTCTTCCTTTTATAAATGAAGAGAGTGAGTGCTCGGAACTAATCACTCACTGCGTTTATTCATAACTGAAGCATAGTAAACTGTGTTTACTATGTTTAGTTTATGAATGAACAGGAGCCTCTGTACAGAGTCCCCTGATTATTCATCTTCAGTGCAGCTTAAACTGCAGAGAAAGGAATTGAAGAATCTGTGTCCTCAGTTCTCTGATCTTTAGACCCCTAATATTTCACCAAAACCCTCCACCAGTGCTGTTAAAAATTGTAAAAAAATAATAAAACACAAAATTGAAAAAAAAAAATACAAAAAAAAAATAAATAAGAAAAAATTACACTGTCCCCCATGGGCAGAGCTTGAGCGTTCACAGGGGTCACATCACCATACATAGGCCTTCTGAGTTCGGTTTCACCTACACAGGGTGATAGGGCAAGCCCTTTGCCCCAGCGGTGCAGTCTCTGCTCAGCCCCCCTACCCAGCCCAGTACAGCCCCTCCCCACCCTTCTCAACTGTGCACATGCACACAAGGTGGGGGCAGGCAGGCCACACTTTGAGCTGCTGGATGAAAGTGGTGGACTTGTATGTGAATCTTAAGGTCAGAAGGCCTCTTTTACATATAAGCCAACTGCTTTTACCCAGCAGCTAAAAGTGAAGTATTGGGTGGTAGTGGGGGAAGGGGGGGGGGGGTTCCCAGGTCAACCTTTGCATCGGGGGCCCACAAGCTGCAAGCTACGGCTCTGCCTGTTGTGGCAGCTTGTAAGAGATTTGAATCACTGCTCTCATACACAATGCTACCTCCATGGTATCTAGCTTTTGCTTTCTGAGCAGCGCTGTTGATTGGAGTAGTGCTCAGGTGAACATGGCAGACCTCTGGAGGTCCAGGCTGCTGCACTGTGTGAGAACAGTCATATGACTCTCCTATGTGCTGCCAGCACAGGATATTTTAACCCTTACTGCAGTACTTAACAGCTGAAAAAAGGACCTTGACATGTTTTCAATTTGCATTTTGAAATATATAAGCTTACAATTTATATGAATCTTTTTATTATGCAATATACAATTTCAAGGACTATGTTTATTATATGGCCAACACAGCCACATAAAAAAAAAAAAAAAATCAGCACATGATTATTATTATAATGCACATGGGATATACTTACAACTAACAAGAAGAACAACTTAGGGAGGAGGCCACAATGAAGCAGAGCTAAAGCATATTAAAAAATGATGAATCTACCAAGAGACAATAGTAATATGAGGAGGATGTTAAGATGAATGAAAATAACAGTGAAGGAGAGAAGAAATTAGATTTAAGATGACAGTGGAATGCATTAATATTTATATAGGAGATGCTGATGACCTGATTATCTCATGGCTAAGGAGGAAATAAGGGAAAGAAGTACACTGTAAAAGGTCATCAATGAGGAGTTAATAAATAATGGATTGTCAGTCAGCCAAGGTTATATCTGCGGGAGGTAAAAACGTCCGTGAATCTAGTAATTCATGTTTATTTCCAGAATGGGAGCATCATTACTTCTCTACGCAGTAAATAAATGTATGCAAATTCAATTTTCAGTACGTTAGCTATACAAATGGAGTTGCTCTGGCAGTCAGTTATACATACAGGAATGAAGAGGAGGCCGTGAAATGTGGCACTTGCTGTCGAGAATAGTGGTATATATAAAAAGAATTAAAGCCCTCTGCTGTATACCTGGCTATAATCATATTATTGTTTGGTAATGTACTCTGTTTTTCAATTCCAGATAGAAAATACAATGAAACCACATGTGTCAAGCACTAAGGGGAAGTAGTAAGAAAGTCCAAAAGCAGTCCCAATTGCATATCTGCACCCATAAACTGATAAAGTATGTGGGGATTTGGACAGATGTAAGTTTGTCAAATATAGTGTATAAGGGTAGAGAAGATGGTATGGGTATTATTACACAGAATACTTTAAAGTGAACCTGCGCTATACCCATGCAACTTTACTTACAGTGGAACTGAAGGATGGGGGTTCAGCAGGAGCACTTGCTTTAGTGTGCAAATATGTATGGCATACTGGGGCACTATTGCAAACTCACCACTCAGTTTGCTGTCCTCCAAAGACAATTTGAAACTTTCCCTCACCACTCCACAGCCAACACCACTGCCATCTTCGCAGAAAATATGCCAGTGTTTTCCTTTTCCAGTGATGAAACAACTCCTGCATAAGTGTGATGGAGCTGCATTATCCCATCACTAGGCTCTATTCTTCGAAATTTTACAGATCCTAAGAGCGCACTCTTCCCTGTGCATGGGCTACAGCAAGTGTAGGTATTAAAAAATCCTAGTAAAAGGAAAAGGACATTTTTTACCCGCCCACTGCTTATACTGTACTCAAGTTATGTTTGCTCCCCCTGCTGACCCATTCAGTCACTGGAGAAAAGCAAAAAAATGAAAACAAAAATGGTGTAAGTCAGTCTGGAGGGAGCTTATACAAAGTTAAGGACCTTCCTCCCATCACCACATGACAGTGAGTGAAAGTCTATACAGAGAGTCACATGTTCCACCATACCCATAAGTATTGGATATTGTTTCAATGCACGGCATTGCTGTCCTCTTCTGAAAATGCCAATTGTCTGTCCTTGTCTTCAATACTTTAGCTCATTGGCCTTTAACAAATATTCAGCAATAATAGATCAGAATTAAATGTCAGAAAATGTCAGCGTCTATATTTTTCTAAGTTTTAATTGTTAGAGATAGAAAAATTCTTATATCATTTTACAAACCTGTAGTTTGGGTGGTTCACTATGCTCACAAATTACAAGGCACACATAAAAAAGTACCTCTGCAGGTGTCCCGATGCTTGTAGTAGGAGGGTGGACAATGCTCAACACAAGCTCCATTATGAAGGACGTAGTGCTCCATACACTGAAGGCAATCAGTGTTCAAAGGGCCCTTGCAGGCATTGCAGCTCCAGTCACACTCTGCATAAATAAAGGAAATATTACTTAACAATGTGAGAAGCTAAATATATATCAAAATAATCAGTCACTGTATCCAAGGGGATAGGCGCACTGCATATATTCCTGAATGAGTGTGTGCCAACATTGATTTCATACATCCCTTGACATTGGATTATGCCTCTGACATGTTTTGTTTGGCAGTAAATCTTACATCTCAAACCCCGACAAGAGTTGCTCTGGGGCAGATAAGGGGACTGACTGAAAATTAATCCATAGGGAAAGTTAGGGCCAGTGGACTAGATTAAAGTGTAAAGCCCACTTAGAAAGAAAGACAACTGCTGATATTATATATTCTTTTTTATACGTTATGTTTTCCAGGATATGCTTATGGATTACAGTACATATACACAAATAAAAAAGGTTTCTTACTGGGGGTTTATGTATTTTTTGGACTTGCCATGTGGTGGACTATGCATGATTTGCAGTTACAGTAAAGTAAGAGATACTACAGCAGCCCTTTTGTCTGTTTGTATAGGGCATGTGTTTGTTAACCGCTTCCCGACTGCCTCCTGCACATATACGTCGGCAGAATGGCACGGCTAGGCAAAAGCACGTACAGGTACGTCCCCTTTAATTGCCTAGCCGTGGGGTCGCGGGCGCGCCGCCGGCAGCGCGCTCGCGACCCGGTCGGGAGCTCCGTGACCACAGCCGCGGGACCAGCGGACCCGATCGCCGCTGGTGTCCAGCGATCGGGTCACAGAGCTGAAGAACGGGGAGAGGTCTGTGTAAACAAACCTCTCCCCGCGCTTCCTACACTGCCTGTCATTGATCAGCTGTTCCCTGTCATCGGGAAAGCTGATCAATGACGTCAGACGTCAGCCCCGCCCCCTAATGTAAAAAAAAAACATACACGTCACAGACCATAATCCCTCCCCGCCCCCTAGTGGTTAACTCTTTCACTGCCAGTGTCATTTATACAGGAATCAATGCATTTAAATAGCATTAATTGCTGTATAAATGACAATGGTCCCAAAAATGTGTAAAAAATGTCCGATGTGTCTGCCATAATGTCGCAGTCACAATAAAAATCGCTGATCGCCGCCATTACTAGTAAAAAAAAAATATTAATAAAAATGCTATAAAACTATCCCCTATTTTGTAAACGCTATAACTTTTGCGCAAACCAATCAATAATCGCTAATTGCGATTTTTTTTACCAAAAATATGTAGAAGAATACGTATCGGCCTAAACTGAGGAAAAATATTTTTTTTTATATATTTTTTGGGGATATTTATTAATGCATTGATTCCTGTATAAATGACACTGGCAGTGAAGGGGTTAACCACAAGGGGGCAGTGTAGGGGTTAAGTATGCCTAGGGGTGTGTTTCTTACTGTGGGGGGGCGTGGCTGTCAGCTAGTGAATGCTGATCTCTGCTCCAATCACAGGGAGCAGAGATCGGCGTCACTAGTTGCTAGGCAGAACGGGGAGATGCTGTCTATTTCCGCATCTCCCCGTTCTGCCTTCCCGTGAGACGATCGCGGGTGTCCCCGCGGCGATCGAGTCCGCGGGACCCGCCTCACGGGGGTCCCGACCGACGCGGGAGCGCGCCGCTCCCGATGGCACGGACGGCATTAAGGAGGGACTTATATATACGCCCTCCTGCCTGTCCGTGCCATTCTGCCGACGTATATCGTCGTGCGCCGGTCGGGAACCGGTTAAGTTTGTAACTTTATATGGAAATAAATAAAAAGCGGATTCGCCATGAGATCACTTATCGGCAGTGGGAGAGGGGCCCCCCCTTCCCGCCATGCACTGGTGCCCTTAGCCGCTGCCAGCGGATCTTCACCCTGGCTGGAGACGTGTGAGGGGAAGATGGCCTCCACCCATCTCCATAACAATGCATGTCGGAAGCGACATCAAAACGTCACTTCCGCCCACAGATCTTAAAGGGCCATTTTGTTTAATGATTTTTTTTAAATGACAATTTTTTTTTTTTATTGCATTTAAGTGTAAATATGAGATCTGAGGTCTTTTTGACCCCAGATCTCATATTTAAGAGGTCCTGTCATGCTTTTTTTATATTACAATGGATGTTTACATTCCTTGTAAAAGGAATAAAAGTGACAACATTTTTTGTGTAAAAATAAGTGTAAAAATAAAAAATAAAAGGTAAAATAAATAAGAAAAAACATTTTTTTTAAATGCGCCCAGTCCCGCAGAGCTCGCGTGTAGAAGAAAACGCATACGTGAGTAGTGCCCGCATATGAAAAGTGCACATGTGAGGTATCGCCGCGATCGGGTAAAGCGATATCAATAATTCTAGCCATAGACCTCCTCTGTAACTTAAAACATGCAACCTGTAGAATTTTTTAAACGTCGCCCATGGAGATTTTTAAGGGTAAAAGTTTGTCGCCATTCCACGAGCGGGCGCAATTTTGAAGCGTGACATGTTGGGTATCAATTTACTCGCATAACATTATCTTTCACAAAATAAAAAAATTGGGCTAACTTTACTGTTGTCTTATTTTTTAATTAAAAAAAGTGTAGTTTTTCCAAAAAAAGTGCGCTGGCAAGACCGCTGCGCAAATACGGTGTGACAGAAAGTATTGAAATGACCGCCATTTTATTCTCTAGGGTGTTAGAAAAAAAATGTATAATGTTTGGGGGTTCTAAGTAACTTTCTAGCAAAAAATAATGTTTTTAACTTGTAAACAACACATCTCAAAAAGAGGCTTGGTCCTTAAGTGGTTAAATACCACCAAATAAAAGCTCCATTTAAAAATTTCATATGGGTACAGTGTTGCATGACCACGCATTTGTCATTCAAAGTGTGACAGTGAAAGCTGAAAATTGGGCCCAATAGGAAAGTGGTTAATTTGGGCTCAACTAACAACTATTGTTGCTTTAATGTACAATCTGGCATTTGTTATGCTTTCCAAAACGTATCCTTTTCAAAAAATCTACCAATTAAAGTAGAACTAAAGGCAAAACTTTTTTTTCCATTTTGAATAGAGAACTGTGGAACCTATAACCCCAGTCAGGTTTTTTGCCATCTGTGTCCCATAGAGGAGATTTCCCTTCCTGAACCATAGCTAAAACAGGAAGTGAGAGGAAATCCCTCCAACGTGAGGGAATCTACTGGTGTCACCAGATCTATTGTCCCCATTAAAAGATTCCTCATCCGTTACTGTTTTGGTGTCAACCCAAAATTTGGGATTTACTTTTGATGAGAATGGTAGCCAGGACAAATAGAGAGGGTGGATATCTCTAACAGGGGCACAGACAGCAAAACAAACTTGACAGCTGTTATAATCCCTCTTCAATCTACAAAAAAAAGTTTTGCCTTTAGTTACACTTTAAGCAAGATAGCAGAAACACACAGTGCATTGCAGTCTCAAACATAGTAACATAATTTATTATTAACATAATACGTCTTTGTTTAACTGATTTTACCTTTGCATGTTGCGGTACTGTAGTCAAGATAATACTGCTGTGTGCAGCTTTCATATTGGCATTCTCCAAACAGCAAAACTTTATTTGGGTCTTTACATGCAGAACATCCCTCTGCTGAATCACAATCTAAACATTGGCTGTTACACGCTGTTTGAGAGGAAACATGACAGTTAACAAAAGACTACATAACAGAATAACAAAGCAGTCATTAAAACGTTATGTTTTCATTAAAATTACTGTTTGCTATAGACTGGTGGGTACCAACTACTGGCTCAGGAGTTACATGTCACTCTTCAATTACTTTGATGTTATTCCTAGCAGCCTCTCAGCAGACATCTAACTTAAAACCTGAATTAGCATAAAGTCAAACAGAGGTTTCCCAGTGTCTATCGTTTCACTAATATATTTGTGAATATTTATTCAGACCAAAATATTTAAATGCATGTTTGTACTTATGTGTTTGCATTTATACTTTATCGTGACTCCTGGTCTTCCCTGAATATGTATAGTGTAGGTAAAGAAGATAAAATAATTGAGTTTCAACTTTTGTGAAAAGCCATCAGCTAAGCTTTCTTTTACCCCCTGGTTGCTGACATATGTAAAGTGTGGAGACACACAACCTCCAAAGGAGCTAAGGTGTATTTGTTGTGTGGGCTGTGATTGAAAGTTTGGCTTCACTTTCTCTATGATGAGCAAGAAGTAAGATGGAGGTGTCCAGTGAAGTTATAACTATGGCTCCCCTTTGGGGAAAGACGAGCAGAGTTTTTGTTCATTGGTTGTGCACTGGTAAGTTGTGTATAAGCTGAGTAGTTTATATTTGCTGCCTTTTCTGAAAGGGTAGCTTTCTAATTTTCTTGGAAAGTACAAAAAGACAAGGCAATGAAGAACTGATAGTCTTACATGGTATATATGTTCATGGATGGTAATTGGCCAATAAAAAGCATTTGACATTCAAGATACCCACTCATACTGTATATGAAACTGGTGATAGAAAATACAATTTATCGCTTAACATATGGTTCCCAAGTCCATTTCTGAACAATCACTGCTGTTGTTTTCTGTAAGATAAGAGCATTTAACATCCCCGCAGAATGACCATATCTGCCAGATACAGACATCACAAAGGATAAACAAACCAGCAGTAGATCCCACAACCTAGATTCAGAAGTTTCAGTATGACCCAATCTGCCCATGTAAAACTATTTTGAGAAGACACACTATGGTACCAAAGAAAAATAGTGGTGAGGGCAGAAGAAAGTCAATCAGATGACAGCAGCAAAGATAAAATAAAAAGAAAACAAGATGTCAGAGCAACAACAAGGGGTGATGCAAATAGAGAAAAGATATAAAACATTGCTATAAAATTAGCAAATAGAAGCATAAAGGCAACAGGGCAACCTTTAAATTGCAACTCCACTTTCATGTGGAATAAAAATAGCACATTAATAAATAATATAGCATATACAATTGCTACACAAGCCATAATTGCAACTGAGCATTAAAAAAATATATATTTTTTTCAATCTGCAGCTTGTAATTTTCTCTAAAATTCAATGCAATACTACAATCTGAAAGCATTCCAATCAGAGTCGGTCTGCCGAATGCCCCCCAAAAATGTAATTTCCTATTTTTTGTGATTGGCTCAGTGGTCTTCGCAGAAGTCTGCACTAAGATAAAAGTCAGATTTTTTACATCTTTTGCAGCAAACATTTCATTTTTGGTGAGATACTCCCCAAAGGTTTAATCACATCTAAAGGGATTCAAACCCTGCAACTTTCCTCATTAGAACTTTGCAAGTACATTAGCTGATTAATAATGAAAAAGTCACTCCCATTCAAATTCACTCTGCACATTGATGCAAACAAGCTGACAGCTTTTCCTTCAAAGCAACAAAAAGTAGGAATCTGCAACAAAAGTTTATTAAGATCCCCGCAACGTACATTGATCACCCAGAGGGGAATGTTAGTTTCTCAACATAAGTGAAGTCTCTCTTTAAGTTTAAATGTATGGCACAGAAATCTAAAGTGAGGATGGGATAAAAGGACAGAAATAAATTTGTTCTGCATGTATTGACATGGAACCTGGGATCATGCTGTCAACCTGTGCAAAAAATATGACATGGTTGAGACACATTTGAGAAATCGACTTTAAGAAATATTCACTTTTTAAGAACTTTGCAAATCAGTCAAAAGTTAACTTGCTTCTTAGACTAGCCAGAGAACAAACTAATAATTATCTCCAGTCATACAGCAAACAGAATAATTGGAGTCTTTCAGATGTCTGCCACTGTTAATCTAAATCTGTGCAGTAGCTGTTTTTCTATGATGAAATTCTTGGTTTGTCTTTCAACACTATAAGATCTGGCTGTTCCTCTTAACTTCATACTCCACATTTCTCAATGTCGACAAAAGGGTATTTCAGAACTAATGGTTCATGGAAGGACACTGGAGTTAAAAGAACAAACCTGAAAACAGCCAGTTCAGAAAAAAACGAAATCTTTTATTTCAGGCAACAATAAGCTGCACTGTTAAGAAACAGATAACAAACGTTCCAGGTAGGAGTCACTGTATGGCTTACAATAAAGTATTCTTTATTGGCAAGACTACAATACAAGGTGCAGAAAGTCATATGTACTGTTGATTTGCCACTATTAATCTTCCAAAATAACCACAACCCAAAGCATATATAGGAAATATATAGGAAGCAGGGCATGGATTCAGCCCTTTAAAGACTATAAAACAATAAGGTAATTCTATGTGAAAAACTATGATTGACATACTGCAATCATTAGACACGTGAGAATATCCTCCAGAATGCACAGAATATAAGATTTTTTTTTCTTTTAGTACAAATTTTTTATTTATATTTAATGGTCTTTTGTGTCCCAGGCTTCCACTGGTATAAAGGCAAATCACTTTAGGGTGCTGCTGAATTAAAAGAGAAGTATGGCATTTTCTTTTAAATTTATGAATCATACTTACCTAGGTGGATGCAGCATCTGTCTGATACTGCATCTGTCCCCTGCTGGCTCTAAGGCTGTGAACCGAGTGATGAAACACCGCTAACCACTGATCAATCGGTTCTCAGAGCTCCGTGAGCAGAGAGCTGCTGACTGTCAGTCACCAGCTCTCTGCTCTGCTCACCCCAACCCCCCTCCCCACACTGGAGCACTGGGCTGTAAAGGGGCGGGAGCAGTCAGCTCAGCCTCTCAGCAGCTCTCGGAGAGACTGAGCCAGGCATGTGGGCAGATTTCAATCATATTGTTGCGATCTTGCCTCAGCCCAGTTCGTCTTTGTGATGTCAGTCGACAGCAGGCTTTAGCCCACTGTCTGCTGAAAATGGGTCACAGGAGTGCAGAATGATATACATTTCTGTCATCCACAGGAGAAGTACAGCCAAACAAGCTTTGGCTGTACTTCTCCTATAACCACTTAAGGACAGAGCCTCGTTTAGAGATTTGGTGTTTACTGGTTTAAAACAGGTTTTTTTGCTAGAAAATTACTTTGAACCCCCAAACATTATACAGTGGTGTGAAAAAGTGTTTGCCCCCTTCCTCATTTCCTGTTCCTTTGCATGTTTGTCACACTTAAGTGTTTCGGAACATCAAACCAATTTAAACAATAGTCAAGGACAACACAAGTAAACACAAAATGCAATTTGTAAATGAAGGTGTTTATTATTAAAGGTGAAAAAAAATCCAAACCATCATGGCCCTGTGTGAAAAAGTGATTGCCCCCTTGTTAAAACATACTATAACTGTGGTTGTCCACACCTGAGTTCAATTTCTCTAGCCACACCCAGGCCTGATTATTGCCACACCTGTTCACAATCAAGGCATCACTTAAATAGGAGCTGCTTGACACAGTAAGGTCCACCAGAAGATCCTTAAAGCTACACATCATGCCGAGACCCAAAGAAATTCAGGAACAATTGAGAAAGAAAGTAATTGAGATCTATCAGTCTGGAAAGGGTTATAAAGCCATTTCCAAAGCTTTGGGAATCCAGCGAACCACAGTGAGAGCCATTATCCACAAATGGCGAAGACATGGAACAGTGGTGAACCTTCCCAGGAGTGGCCGGCCGCCCAAAATTACCCCAAGAGCGCAGCGACGACTCATCCAAGAGGTCACAAAAGACCCCACAACAACGTCCAAGGAACTGCAGGCCTCACTTGCCTCAGTTAAGGTCAGCGTTCATGCCTCCACCATCAGGAAAAGACTGGGCAAAAATGGCCTGCATGGCAGAGTTCCAAGGAGAAAACCACTGCTGAGCAAAAAGAACATCAAAGCTCGTCTCAATTTCTCCACAACACATCTTGATGATCCCCAAGACTTTTGGGACAACATTCTGTGGACCGATGAGACAAAAGTGGAACTCTTTGGAAGGTGTGTGTCCAAGTATATCTGGCGTAGAAGGAACACTGCATTTCAGAAAAAGAACATTATACCAACAGTAAAATATGGTGGTGGTAGTGTGATGGTCTGGGGCTGTTTTGCTGCTTCAGGACCTGGAAGACTTGCCGTGATAAAAGGAACTATGAATTCTGCTGTCTACCAAGAGATCCTGAAGGAGAATGTCCGACCATCTGTTCCTGTACTCAAGCTGAAACGAACTTGGGTTCTGCAGCAGGACAATGATCCTAAACACACCAGCAAGTCCACCACCGAATGGCTGAAGAAAAACAAAATGAAGACTTTGGAGTGGCCTAGCCAAAGTCCTGACCTGAATCCTATTGAGATGTTGTGGTATGACCTTAAAAAGGCCGTTCATGCTCGAAAACCCTCTAATGTAACTGAATTAGGACAATTCTGCAAAGATGAGTGGGCCAAAATTCCTCCAGGACGCTGTAAAAGCCTCATTGCACGTTATCGCAAACGCTTGGTTGCAGTTGTTGCTGCTAAGGGTGGCCCAACCAGTTATTAGGTTTAGGGGGCAATCACTTTTTCACACAGGGCCATGATGGTTTGGATTTTTTTTCACCTTTAATAATAAACACCTTCATTTACAAATTGCATTTTGTGTTTACTTGTGTTGTCCTTGACTATTGTTTAAATTGGTTTGATGTTCCGAAACACTTAAGTGTGACAAACATGCAAAGGAACAGGAAATGAGGAAGGGGGCAAACACTTTTTCACACCACTGTATATATTTTTTATAATACCCTAGAGAATAAAAATCAATAAAAAAGAAAAAAAAATGTAAAAAAAAAAAGTCCCTTTAAGAGCTATGGGTGAAAAAGACGTTTTGACATCACTTCCACCCTGCAATGGTATGGAGATGGGTAGGGGCCATCTTTCTCTCACTCAGCTCCATACCACACACGGAGAAGGATTTGATCGCCTCCACCACTGCCGGCAGCTCCGGTAAGCGGCTGGGGGGGGAACCGGAACGTGGCAAAAGGGAGGGGCCCTCTCCTGCCACCGATAAAAGTGATCTTGCGGTGAATCCCCCACAGACACCACTTTTATCTGAAAACCGACCGCCTGCGCTCGAAGAGGATACAGGAGTTATGGTAGCTAGCTGCTGCCATAACATCGATACTCCTCTTCAAACAGCCGACGTATAACGATGGCGGTTGGCAAGTGGTTAAACATAGGGTAGTTATTATGAAAGGGGAACTAAAGACATTTAAAGGTTTTTGGTTCAAAGGAACTATAGACTTTCAAAAGAATACATGTATAATACTAACTATCAATGCGTGTTAGGGCTTGTTCTCACCAGCGTTATACCACAGCCATTGGCATGTGTCTTAAAAGGAGCTGCGCCAATGTCATGTAATGATGAATTGCACTTTTTCTTCCAACTTTATTGTAAAATTAAAACAAATATACCGCTCTGTCTCTTTAAGTTGTGAGGTAGCAGCCGGCAAAGCAAAATATCAGTTTGCAAAGTGAAAAATAAAATAAATAAGTGAAATGTGCAGCACTAATATGCTGTCTTTGAAGTGAACCAAAGTATTTAAACAAGGTGCACAATATATGCAAACACCTTGAATAAGAAAAAGTTAACAATAAGTGTATACAAAAGGGAATGTACACTATATCAAAAAGTAAAACGTGCTCATAAAAGTTGTTAAAAGATTACTAGGAGACCTAACATTCAATATAATAATTGAATTGACATATCTCTAATATAAAAAACAATCATGTGAATATAACAGAAAACAAATAGATCAGACGTCCAGAAAGTGAAATAATTCAATGTCTATAGATGAATGAAAATAACGACATGGTGATTTCAAATATAAGGTTTGTGTAGACAACATTGCCAATAGACGATCCACCACCAATATTTACAAGGCTTACCAGAAAGATTAAACACAAACAGGCATACGCCTAATGAGTCAATCGAGCTTGTGGTGTAATACACCAGGGAAGACCAGCATCAACATACACGACCTCCGGTTGGGGATATAAACGCCTGTGGTCCTTCACAGCAATACTTCTAATGAATAACCCTCTGAAGGGGTAATGACAGGGAGCCACATGAGTGATCTCTCCCGTATGGTGTGGTTTATAGGAAGAAGAGGAGAGAGGCCACATAGTGTAATTCCATTTCAGTAAAAAGGTATTTATTATGTAAAAAGGAACACTCACATTTGTGAAGATAAAAAGCACTTGATATAAAATAGAGATTGTGACGGACAGGAAGGACGGACAGGTGGATTGATAATATTAGAAGCAATATTAGGAGCTTGAACCGCATGCCTCTGAAGCCATCCACTTCGGAATGAGGCTTGAATCGCATGCTTCCGTGCCATTTTGGCTATGACCGGAAGTAAGCATTGACACATAGGGGCTGATTTAATAAGATGAATGCGCTGCGCCGGTTCATACCATAATTGGTGCACCAGATAAATTATTAATTGAGCGTATGAACCGGCGCACACATAAGCGCAACACATAATATACCGGTGCACGTGATAATAATATACCGGCGCACGCGATAATAATATGCCATCGATAATAGCGCACGCCGTTATCATTAACAGTCCATTCACACAGGGGCAACACGACTTCCAGCGAGACTTGGGGCGACTTAAAACGCGACTTGGGGCGACTTACAACACGACTTGGGGCGACTTACAACACGACTTTAACTCGCCCCCAGGCAAGGCGACTTTCATTTAAAAAAGAAAAATGGCATTGGTTCGCCTCGAAGAGCATTCCAGGCCCCCACGGGTAGGCAGCATGATAGACATGGGTAGGCAGCATGATGAACACGGGTGAGGCTGCATTGGTGGACACGGGTGAGGCTGCATTGGTGGACACGGGTGAGGCTGCATTGGTGGACACGGGTGAGGCTACATTGGTGGACAAGGGCAGGCTACATTGGTGGACAAGGGCAGGCTGCATTGGTGGATACGGGTGAGGCTGCATTGATGAGCACGGAAAAAGTTGCTTAATTCTGCATAAAACATTTAAGTGTAATTTCATGAGATAATTTATGAGGGCGTGTTTAGGGGTGGAATTAGGGGCGGGCAGGGTGGGGCAACTGGTGGCGAGGAACCCTTGAGGCCTGGCTAGTAGCTCAGGACTTGAAATTTTGAGCCCTGGTCTATTGGCAATCTTGTCTACACAAACCTTATATTTGACGTCACCATGTTATAATGTTGATTCATCTATGGACTTTGAATTATTTCACTTTCTGGACTTCTGCTCTATTTGTTTCCTATTATATTCACACAATTGTTTTTTTTATATTAGAGACATGTCAATTTAAATATTATATTGAACGTTAGGTCTCCTCATGATCTTTTAACAACTTTTATGAGCACTGTTTTACTTTTTTGATATAGTGTACATTCACTTTTGTACACACTTATTGTTCATTTTTTCTTATTCAAGGTGTTTACATATATTGTGCACCTTGTTTAAATACTCTGTCTTGGTTCACTTCAAAGACAGCATATTAGCGCTGCACATTTCACTTACCTATCTTCCAAATTTATTGAAATGTGGTACTGTGACATATGGCAGAACTTGTGACATTTATGAGTTGGTAAGGTGTATATGAATCTGTCGCCAGTATCTCTCCTGCAAAATGGAAGAGTATTACAGACAGAGAAGTGTATTAAATGTTTTAAATATCAGTTCCGGAGGAATTAAAGACAAAATTGATGCAGGATTGTCTCATAGACACAGCACAATAATTACGCACACAAAACAAGCTAAAGTAACAGAAAAGCATACAAAGCTTGCTTTAACTTCACTTTTGTAGGGAAAAACAGATCAATGTACATTGCAAGAATTGAACTTTGTTGCAGATTCCTACATGTTCATGCTCTGAGTAATTCTAAATGAGAGTAAGCAATGCATTTTAATCTGCTTATGCACTTTCTGTGTTATGATGAGATAAGTCAGTTTTTGCATCTCTTTAGAAGAGATTAACCCTTAGTGAGTATCTCACAAAAAATTAGATTTTTATTGCCGAGGATAGGTAAAACATGACTTATAGCATTTTTGTTGATTTACTAAAGGCAAATATTCTGTGCACTGCAAGTGTAGTTGCTCTAGATCTGAGGGGAACCTGCAAGGAAAAAAAAAAAAACAGCATTTTTGCTTGCACATGGTTGGATGATAGAAATCAGCAGAGCTTTCCCTCAGATATAGCGCGACTGCACTTGTAGTACATCTGCAGTGCACAGACTATTTGCCTTTAGTAAATCAACCCCATTGTGTGCACAACACCTCTGGGTTGCCATACTGCATTGATTTTTACAGAAAATCATAGCACTGCAGTTTGAAAATGAAAGAGAATTTTTAATAACATTACATTACAATATGGCTTCTGTAGCAAATGTATATACCGTACTAATATTTTTACACGAAAATATAGTTACCTTTTAAGGCTTTGTTTTATCTGAGTGAAACTACTTTACTGTCTGATAAAGGATGAATAACTGGAATGAACTAATCTGAGTTCTGTAATCAAGGGGCTATTTGAAGCTTAGCAAGGTTTCACATGTGAAAAGGAGATCAAAGCTCAATCTACTGGCTGGATAGAATATTCCAAAATATTAATATGTCATATTTACCAGACTAAACTAAAATATATATTTTTTTTTTTTTAGTCTTGACTGTAATAAATGAGAAAATGTGTACAAAGTAGATAGCCTATCTTTTTAATTGTTCAACTGAATTACTGATGCTGCCAGCCCTTGTGCTAATTTTAATTTCCTTGCCAATAAAGTGGTTATGTATTGCTGCTCACTGTCTTTCGCTATATATAATAGCAAAGGCTAAGTGCAGTTGTGGTTCAAGCAATAAAGCAGTACCAAGCAAAGTCTGCCAATAGCAGACAATCAAGATCAAACTATGAATTGGTATGACTTCAGTTAAAAGGATTATTTGCCCAAACTATGTACAATAAAGCATTTACATATTCTGAACAAACAGTAAGGGCACTATAAAAAGCCCTAATTTATATTTTTAGCTATAGGAATTGTGGAGAAATGAATGACAGTGGAGTTGATTTACTAAATCTGGAGAGTGCAAAATCTGCTGCAGTTGTGCTATGTAGTCAATCCGCTTCTAACTTCAGCTTGTTCAATTAAGCTTTGACAACAAAAAAAAATGGAAGCTAATTGGTTTCTATGCAGAGCTGCACCAGATTTAGCACCCGTTTTAGTAAATCAACCCCAGTATTCTCTCTGATAATCAGGTGCAAACCTATGCTAGTTTTTTATTACACTGTGAAATAGATCTATATGGTGTTCTAACTCCTGACAGTTACTGCTGTACACCAACCAAAACCTAACTGTCTTACTAATTAATTTGCAGTACAATAAGCCAGTGAGGTTGTGCAGAAAACGGCTTGTTTTCATGCTCTTTTACTGTTAGAAAAGCAGAACTAAACTCCCTCAATCAACATTGACTATTTGTAATTCTTATGCTGTTAGCATTAATAAATAGATAGAAAGGTATAGCCTATTTACATGTTTTAAATGTTTTTTTACATTTATTTTGCTACTTCCTGGTTTACAGGCCTAGGCAAAATGATGTCATACATCCCATTAATTTTCAGAAGGGGAGGAGGGGTTTTCTCAGCTAAAGAACACTCTCCTGCATGCATGCATGCCTGAGCTATGGCAGATGGATTCAAGGAAGTAAATGCTACATGAATCATCTGCCCTTACTCAAGATGGCCACAGCCAAACATGCTAGGGAGCGATTTTCAAAGTGATTTCTCAGTAAAGCAAAGCAAAAACACAAGAATGGCTAGAATACTAAAAAACAAAGAAATAGCGTTTTCAATTTGTGGTGCTCAGATGCAGTTTAGTTCCGCTTTAAAAACATGAATATTTAAATAGATTAATATCTATATTCTAGGAACATGTGTGGCTTAAGGTAATTCTGTTTGACTGCACTATAATACTACACTTTGCAGTTACCTTTTCTCGCATGAGTCTTAATTCAAATGCCGTCTACAAAATGATTAAAATCTAGACTACTGATAACAGCAGAGATACAGACCCTTGCACACATTTCCATCCTGGTAGTATCCTTGAGCACAAATCTGAGTACACATGCCATTGTGAGACAAAACAAGACCATCCTCACAGGAAGTACACGAGTTTAGGCCTGGACCACTGCAGGTTCTACAAGACAGGTGGCAACCTGAAACAAACACAGACAAATGATGGATAAATTACCACCAATATCCAAGATGCAAGAAGACAAAACTGCAATCAAGAAAATCAATTCAAGTTTAAGCAATAAAGATACCAATTAGCAAATGCATTCTAGTGATGATACTTGCACAAACCTATCAATTCCCCCCTTTAGACCTTTCAAATTACACTAAATTGCACAAGCAAGATTTTTGCTTAATGATTTGTTCCTCGTTGAGTTGTACATGCTATAGGTTGTGTTATTTCTTATTGACCCACTACAGGGTCAATACCTAGTTTGCATTCTTATTTTTTACTCTGAGGCTCTGCTCTTATTCTGTAGAATGAACAAATCAGGAGTTTACTTGAATAGGTTAGATGTATTATAATTAAGCAATTACATTTGCATTGCAATTAAAGCTATCACTGTGTAACACCTTAACATCTGTATAATAAAAAGGTTCTATTCAAATGCAGCTAAAGAAAATGAACTAGACATTTGATATTCTTATTATATAGTCAAATGTACACGCTGCGTATTTTACACAAACATAGGCTTAATGTGTTAGGTATATTTTAAACTATACAGATATTGCAAAGCGTATAATTATAATGCATTTGTTTAAGGCCATATGCACATAAACTTCTAGAGGCTTCAAATTTCTCTAGTGTAAACTCCATCTGTGTTGACCCCTGCATGCACATCCGGTGTATTTCACTGAGCATGGCACTTGTGCTCTTGGGGAAATGTTCTGTACGCTTGCGCAGGCAAATGCTAGTGCAGAAACCATCTGCATTTACATAAGAATGGCTGTGTACAGCCATTCACTTATATGGGGTGGCTGTACATGGTGCCTGCAGCTTCCCAAGCACAAAAAACGCTGCAGATTTTACACTCGAGGACTCTAAAGCCTTTAGATGTCTCTGTACATGACTTAGCCATGCACAGAATCACATGATTGTATTATATTAAGCAAGACAGTATGAAATCTTATTTTCTCAGTGCTGGAGCTCTTTGTTCTGTATGCAAGCTGAAGTCCAGGGGTAAAGGACCTGGTGAGTAGATAATATTCTCTGTAGGGACTTACTTAAGGTCTACTTAAGTTTAATGGCCATATTACATTTGTGCCTTACCTTTACAGTTTCTTCCCTCCACATAAAAGCCAGCAGGACACTCTGGAATACAGCGGTCTCCAAGAAAGTAATATCTAGAATACTGGCATTTTAAACACACACTTCCAGTATCATGTAAATTGGCAACACAGTACTGACACTGTGGATGACAATCTAAAAAAAAACAGCAATTATCATTTTCAGCTTTATGTAATCATATTTCATACATAACTTCTTTATACACAAAAATATTTAAATGGTGCAAATGCAAATAGCAGTTAATTGATACCCAAGACAGGTATCATCTGACTTACTATATGTAATTTTTTTGCTATTTATATAACTATAACTATATTATAAACAGCTGCTCACAGCCCAAGGATTTTTTTCATCTTGATTGACAGGCTTGGAGTCAAAAGAGGCTTGTGCTAGAAAACATTAAGGCCCCTTTCACACGGACGGGCCGTTCAGATCCGCCTGTCAGTTTTGACGGCGGATCTGAACGGGCGCTCCATGTTACTCTATGGAGCATCGGATGTCAGCGGAGACATGTCCGCTGACATCCGACCCGGTCTGATCCGCCAAAAGCAGACGGATGGCCCCACGTCCAGATCCGTCGCTGGCGGATCGGATCGGGTGAGATCGGATGAAATGGACACACTGTCCGTTTTCATCCGATCTCTCCATAGAGCTCAGTGAGCGGAGAGGGACTTGTCATCCGCCGGCTCAGCGGAGATCAACGGACAGATCTCCCGCTGAGCCGGCGGACAGAGGCGGACTCCGTGCAAGCGGAGTCCGCCTCGTCTGAAAGGGGCCTAATTGTTATAGTGTGGGTAGGCCTTTTCTGCTTTGTTATTGAATGGCTTTCAAGACTTGCATGGAGACTTTCATTGGTGATCTCCATGCCTTGAGTACTTTCTAAGCCAAGTCTAGTCAATCTTATCTGATCTGAGTTTTCACATCATTGTGTGTGTTTCAGATCAGTGTTTCAAAGTACTGAATCTATAGATAGCTGTGCCACTAGCATTTTTGAAGAAGGCCAGCAATGGCAGACTCCATAAACCTCTGACTACAGGTTCCCTTTAGGGCACATTCAGTTTATCTTTGGGTCGTTGTGCTTTTTAATGATCTGCCAACATTCCACAGAGCAGCCAAAAATGAATGAGCACCTATTTTTCTGAACACCACAATGTATAGGTCCTGCATTATAGTGCACTGCAGTGTGGGTGTGTTCTCCACTACTTTATTAGTGTTTTGGGGCATCAATCAAAATAAATGGCACTGCAACACACTACTGTATACCATGTTTATTACCATAGCAGAGGTTCTCTTTTACAAGACATAACATGGTACACTTTGATTGGCAACTAGTGCTTCTTTACTTAAAATGGAATTTCAGTGTAAATACTAATTGGACTCTTATTATTATAATACAGGATTTACATAGCGCCAACAGTTTGCGCAGCACTTTACAATGTTAGGGCAGACAGTACAATTACAATACAATTCAATATAGGAGGAATCAGAGGGCCCTACTGGTTAGAGCTTACAATCTAGGAGGGAGGGTCAAGTGATACAAAAGGGTAAAAAAAAGTGGGGGGTGATCTAATGAAGAAAATGAAAGTTCACTTGTAACATGGCGGAAGGATAGGCTTCTCTGAAGAGAAAAGTTTTTAGGGATTGCCTAAAAGTGGATAGATTTGGAGATAGTCTGACAGATTGGGGTAGGGAATTCCAGAGGATGGGAGAGGCTCTGGAGAAGTCCTGGAGGCAAATACGGGAGGAGGTGATGAGGGAGCCAGAGAGCAGGAGATCTTGGGAGGAACGAAGAGGACGATTAGGTTGGTATTTTGAGACTAGGCTAGTGATGTAGCTGGGGGCAGAGTTGTGGATGGCTTTGTAAGTTGTTGTTAGTATTTTGAATTTAATTTTTTGGGTGAGTGGCAGCCAATGGAGGGATTGGCAGAGAAGGGTAGCAGACACTGAGAGGTTTGTAAGGTGGATGAGTCTGGCAGCAGCATTCATGATAGACTGAAGGGGGGATAGCCTATTTGATGGTAAACCAATGAGGAGGGAGTTGCAGTAGTCAAGGCGAGAGATAACCAGGGAGTGAATGAGGAGCTTTAAAGTTTCATTGGTCAGAAAGGGACGTAGTTTGGGGATGTTGCGGAGGTTGAGGCGGCAAACTTTGGAAAGGGATTGAATGTGGGGCCAAAAGGAGAGTTCCGAATCCAGGATAACACCTAGCACTCTGACATGTGGGGATGCGTGGATGGTTGTGCCATTGCTCTTCACAGAGAAGTCGGGGAAGAGGCACGTGGGGGAGGAAAAATTAGGAGCTCAGTTTTGGAAAAGTTAAGTTTGAGTAAGTAGTGTGACATCCATACAGTTATGTCTGTTAGTAATTTAGTGATGCGTGAGGAGACTGATGGAGTGAGCTGAGGGGTGGAAAGATATATTTAGGTGCCATCAGCATATAAATTATATTGGAAGCCATGGGATGCTATCAGCTGACCCAGGGAGGAGATGTGAAAATAGGAGAGGGCCAAGAACAGAACCTTGGGGGACCCTGTCGGAGAAAGGAAGAGGAGTAAATAGAATTGTAGGTGACACTGAAGGTGCGGTGGGATAGGTAGGATGAGAGCCAGTGAAGAGCACAGTCACGGAGACCGAAGAAGTATAGTTTATTGAGGAGGAGGGGGTGCTCAACTGTATCAAAGGCAGCCGAAAGGTCCAGAAGTAGGAGTACAGAATAGTGTCCGTTGGTTTTTGCTGTTAGTATGTTATTTATGAGTCTTAGAAGAGCAGTTTCTGTGGAGTGTTGAGGGCAAAATCCCAACTGAAGGGGATCAAGAGGTTGTAGACAAGGCGTTCAAGGAGTTTAGAGGAAAAGGGGAGCAAGGGGATAGGGCGTAGATTGTTAAGATTGTTAGGGTCCAATGATGGCATTTTAAGTATGGGGGTGACCAGCGAATGTTTTAGAGCGTTGGGGAAGATGCGGGTTAGAGAGTGTAGGATAGAGTCAGAGGGTGACCGTAGTACTTGAGAGGGAATAGAGGACAGGTGGTTAGGTGGGCTTTGGAAATTAGTCTATAGTAGTAGGTTTGAATAAGGGGAGTATTAATTGTGCCTGTTAATATGGGGTGTTAAGTGGGGGAGATACCTTTAGAGTGGAAATTTCATCACAAATTGAATCAATTTTTAAAGTGACTAGCATTCTCCTGGGCAGTGAGTGAGTTAGTGGGTGGAGGCAGTGGAGGATAAAGTAGAGAGTTAAAAGGTAGAGAAGAGTTGACAGGGAATGGATGAGAAGGTGTTAATGAGAGTGACGAAGGTGGTCCTTCAGTAGCAGTATTTATTTTTCTTTGTTAAAGAAGCAAACTAATCCCTGGTACACACAGTAAGTTTTTTTTTGTTCAACCCAGGAGGCTGAATGAAGAAATAAATCGAGGAGCGATCTCACTGCTGTGCTATTGTGTTCTGACAGGGAGGCAGTCCAGAGTGCTGATCGAATATTATTCGTTCGACAGAAGCTGGTCATGGGATCAGACAAAGCTCTGTAGACACGGCTGATTTCAGCTGATATTTGACCCATGTGTATGGGGCTTAAGGGTGCACTCACACTGGCAGTTTTAACTGAGCTCGGGCAGGGTACATCACTTAAGTCTGGGTTGTTTGTGTAGTGTGAGTGTGCCAAACCATGCATGGGAACTGTTAAAGTGATTATAAGGTCAAAAGTTTTTACCTTAATCCAATCTAAACATTAGGGTAAAAAAAAACTTTCAATAACTGTACCCCCCCCCCCCCCCCAATTATATACCATTTAAAAAAAAAAACAATTGTATAAATTGCACTTATAGCATGAAAAACAATATGTGCAGCTTAAAACTTTATTTTGCCTCCTCCAAGATGGCCGCTGGAGTTAACCACAAGCTTTTTGTCCACAGGAGTACTCAGAAGGAAACAGAGATGGAAACATCTGAAAAAAAGCAGAGCAGCACCTACCCAGGGGTGGATGGTACAGAGTACTATAGTAACTCACTTGGTAAAACAAGGGGTAAATGTAATCTAGTGAGTGTGGTGTGTTATCCCTATCCTCAGAATCCTTCCTCTGTCTGGAACATAATCCAACTGGGAACACCACTGTTATCAGCACTTTTTCTTCTTTGCACAGAAATGTACATTGAATGTGATAAACAATAAGCACAAACACGTGTGGACTTGTAAACTATTAAGAACTTTTTTTTGTGTATGTGATCAGCAATATATTGTTTTTGTTTATGTACATATTGGCAAACACTGTCTTCCTTAAGTTTTTTTTCTGTCTGTATACCATATCAAAAATATGAATTCACTTACTGTCCCAAGTCAGAGGAAATCTCCCAGAGTTGAATTCCCCTTTTATAAAACTGCTCCTAGAATAGGTACCCCTTTCCCTTTGTTCTGGGGACAGCGCTATAATTTTGGATTTCCCCTTACTTTCTTTCTCAGTGAAAATGGTCACCAGTAAAAATAGATGGTCTAACCCTTGCCTTCACCATCCAAAACATAAAAAATAATTTGCTTAGCAATATAATTTAAGTGTAGGTAGATGTAATGAGATTTATAGTATTCTTTCATTTAGCATGCAACTATTCATAGAGCATATGCATGCTGATGCAAGACAACTTGCTGGTCCTTGGAAAAACTTTTATTACATGGGCAGCACAGTGGTGTAGTGGTTAGCACTTTCACCTAACAGTAAAAAAGGTTGAATCCCAACCCCGACACCATCTGCCTGGAGTTTGCATGTTGTCCCTGTGCCTGCATGGGTTTCCTCCCACACTCTAAAAAGACATGTTAGTTAATCAGGGCATTGCCCTAGTATGTATGAATGTGACTTAGGGACCTTAGGTTGTAAGCTCCTTGAGGGCAGGGACTGATGTGAATGTGCGTTGTTAATGTAATGTAATGACACTATTTAAGTACCTGAAATAAATAAAATTACAGCTTGTATTAGAATTTATCTCTAAAGGCATGATTACTGTCATCAGCTCTAATACTTCCCCCTATGGATTAACATCATAAAGGAACCAAGACTTTTACATTTTCTTCTAAGCAGGAAAGCAAGGCAGTAATTCCTACTATCACTGAAGGCATAATGACAGATATGAGAGAGGTAATATGCGCACATAAAATGTAATGCACGGCATATTAGCAGATTGCTCACCCTGACTTGCGCTGGTATACACTACTGTAGACAAGTACATCAAATTAATGAAATAAAAAACAAATATTAGCATTCACAAATCCACTTCATTTGTAGTGTAACACACAGCATTTATTAATAATAACCAAGTTAAAAGGATATAAAGCTTGGCAAACAAAATGTTGCAAAACTAAAACTGCTTTACCTAAAAAGTTTAAAGTTAGATTAAATTCCCAAACTATCTAGTTCACATAGAATATGTAATTACACCTAATAAAGAATTACCACCCTTTACCAATCTTTCTGCGGTAACTCTGAAATTAGACTAGTAGCTTGTTCTAAGTCAAAGTGTTAATATACTTCTAAATCTAGTCATAACATCATATACTTTCTGAACGCATTAAAAATCGACGTAATGTACTTGTGCTATTTATTTGTTGTATGCGTTAAAACTAACTTGTCATGACATAAACACGGAAGCTTCAATTTTTGAGCTCACCTTTGTTATGCTATTTCCCTGGCTGGCATGTTGAATCTCCAGCTTTTATACTTTGAATCACTGACTTAGTATGTACTATGGGCCACTGGCTTTTTTTATGGCATTTCTGATCTGCATGCTTGTTCCAAATGCTAACACTGGCCAGTCAACATAACAGCCATGTGCCATTCTTTGAAGGAGGAGCAATGAAGGAGGTGGTATTTCTCTCTTGACTTGTTTTCTATGAAGCCAAATATCCATGAAAATGCTATAGTAAATTAAATATTATGATCAGATCACAACATGCTCTTAAACAAAGTGCAGGAAATAAAGACAGTCTAGCTGTTTTTGGGAATCAGCCTTTTTGGCATATATCTACATGATTGTTATCTACAATTTTAAAAAGTGTTAAAAAATATTCATATCATTTCAACCATGGTGACTCACAATAACATTTTGACTGTGACAAATAGGATATTGATTCACCATTGCTCTCTGCTCAAGGAAACCCTAGTAGCTACAGGAGGAGCATCATAGTTCCACAAAACCCTGGTTGAGAAAGGTCAGGCTATAAGATATCCCTAGTATTTCTGGCCCAAGAAGGTAGGACTAGGCCAACATCACAACCATTATACTAAGTTGTGAAATTTCACAATTACATCTTACCTAAAAATGTAAGAGCATACCACTGTTCTAAGAATCACTTTGAATACAATCCAAACTAATGTTATTAGGACATAGGGCAACCCCCTAAATTACAAGAATCACAACCCAATCCAACAAAACCTTTTTCTACTCTTGTCGAAGTTAAGCCCCATAAATGGTTATTTTTATTATAGACATTATCTTCTTTAATAGATATTATCTGGTAAAAACATAGTATGCCTGGTAGACATGGATTTGTGGAAAGCTTGTACCACTTAGGTCGGCCATACAAGGATCGGATCTCTTGAGATTCAAACCATTAATGGGCAGGCTGAATTTACCAATGTCAGAGATTGACTACCAGATGTTTGGCTAATAGAAATGTGCATGCAGGAAGAATGGCTAATAGAAATACACATGCTCGGCAGAATTGTGACTAGGTGTGCGCATGCACACAGGAATGTCATGTTGGTGACAACTATTTAAAGGGGCTCCTGCTCATGCTCCAGTCCTGACTGGTATTTCAGCTGTTCACTGTGTCCTATTACTCTGCTTGATTCCTTCTTGCTGACTCGGCTTGCCTCTGACCAGAAGTTGGATCCTGCCTCTGCTATGTCGCCAGTTCCTGACCCCGGACCCATTCTTGACCACGTCTCTGTCTTATATCTCGGTACCCACCTGCTGCTGACCTCGGCTATCCCTGTGACTCAGCTCTGCACTCACACCTGGTTCAAGTGCCTATCCGACAGTCATCTGCATCAGCTCTGCTCATCACAGCGAGTTCCTGTCTCAAGCCTGCTGGGAGCTCTGACAAGTCACACATCTGGAACCCGCAGCCTGTGTGGAGAGCCCCTTTAACTTTGGCTGGATCAGCTACTGTTCCTGACCTGATGTTCTGCAGGGTCTGCATCTCATGCTGTCAACACCTGCTGGCACTCATGTTCCTCCCTCTGTACCCTCTGTTCCACCTTCAGTGGGACCTTGGCTGGAGATTCAAGAAAGGCCAACCTCATCATTTCAATCTCCCATCAAGTACGTGACAACCAAGTTGATTGATCAACTTGGGTACAACCAGCCTGCCGGATTCTCTTGCGATTATCGCCGGCAGCTGCTATAGCCGCTAGCGATAATCACTGTCTTCTCCCAGCTTCCCCGACCGCCCTGCCCCCCCTGCCAGGAGAAGACAATTACTGATTCCCTTGTCAACACTGTGTTGATAGGGGAAACGTGCAAATTTCCTTTGTGTATGGTTCCTTTGCTTCGTGTATGGCCTGCCTTAGTTGATAAGAGGGCTAAGAGATCAGGCTATTTTGTCTATAATGGAAGTGGCAAATTAAATTGTTTTCACATTAAAAGAGAAAAGCTGTGCGTAGCGTACATTAGCATAAAATGCCATTGTCCTTGCACAATGCCTGTTTACTACTGCAAATGAAAATAAATTATAAAACCAAGATAACCTTTTAAACAGGTTGAATATGGCATCGTATTTTTAGAAATAATCCTGGATTACTTGTGGGCTTTTTTTTATTTTTTCTAGACTTACATATTTATGTGAGCCTACATTCTGTAATGCTAACCTATTTTTCTGAAATTATGCCCTCTTTTTTTATTGGAGATAATCATAAATCCAGTAAATACACATTCACTAAATGCAAACTTGAGCTACACAACTACATGCATAGTTAATTAAATGTAAAGTTGTTTTAATATAGAGATTGTTGCACTAATGAGGCTGTCCCCTATTCCCCTTATAATTTGCCTAACACCCTCCAATGCCAGCTTTAGGCCCCTTTCACACATGCGGACCGTATGTCCGTTTTTCATCCATCCGTTTTTGGATGAAAAACGGACATACATGCATGTCTATGGGCAGCGGGTGTCAGCGGATGAGCATCCGCTGACACCCGCTATTGTCCGCCTCCGCAATTGTCCGATTCTGCAGACGGAGGAAAACCCTATTTTTTCATCCGTCTGCAGAGCGGATCGGATGAACACGGACAGACGGTCCGCGTTCATCCGATCCCCCATAGGGGAGAGCGGAGAACTGACAGGGCGGTCCCTGGACAGTGTGCAGGGACCGCCCTGTCATCAGCCGGCTCAGCGGGGAACAGCTGTGCGATCCCTGCTGAGCAGCGGATCTTCACGGGGCGGATCATTACGGATCCGCCCCGTGTGAAAGAGCCCTTAATACCACAAGTGTTAGATTTTTCTGGGTCAGTCAATTTAAAAGTAATGAAGCCAGACCTACGCCATCCTGATTGAACCACCTGGAGACTACCGACTCCCGAGTCTTCATAGATGGAAAAGGGATCTTGACAGCCACTTTATGACCCAGGTAACACAACACATCATTAACTTCACTCACAAATCCTCCCTGTGTGCTAGAACCCAGGAAACAAATTATAAGCTCCTTACACGCTGGTACAGAACCCCCGCCCTCTTGCATAAACTCTTCCCAACGACCTCAGAACGTTGCTGGAGATGTCAAACAGAAGAGGGTACCATCCTACACATTTTCTGGACCTGTCCCCGATTACGACATTATTGGACAGAAGTCTGACGAATAACCCAACTTTTACCAGACTAACCGGCATACTTCCTCCTACATGCGACGGGCACTCCGTCCCGAGTATACAAAAAGTCTGTGATCTGCCACCTCTTGGATGCGGCGAAAGCCTGCATTCCATTGAATTGGAAATCCCCACACCCACCATCCAGAGCCCAATGGCTTCACAAAGTGGATGAGGTTAGCAGGATAGAGGACTTAATCCTCACCAGCCAGCATAGGCAGGAGAGCTACTCCAGGACGTGGCAGGCATGGAACGCATTTAAATTGTCTGAAGAAGGACAGAAACTTATTAAGCCTGTATAGACAACTCGACCAGATAGGATCAGACCCCTTGTCCCCAGAGGGAATAGATAAGGGGATGCAACCCTGAAGGTGACGACACACCAGATCCATATCCACAACCCCACCTCCCCCATACTTCTCTTTACTCTCCTCCACTCTCTCTCTTTTACGCTCTTTCCTCGTTTAGTGGTACTAGACCACGCTTCTTGCTACAATAAATGTGAAAAAATAGAAGGGAAGCTGAATCCACGGGGCCAAAACCTAATATCTCCCATGCTTGAGAGACTTTGGTCTCCGCCCAGCTTGAATAGAGTTACCACAGCTTTACACAGCATACTCGCCTAATGTGATACCCCAGGCGCGGACCTTTCGTAGAAACTGTGATAGGGCTTTATATGTTGAGGTTTTATTACATATATGTGACAATCGTTGCCTTAATTCTGTACTGTGATCCCTGTGGATCGGTTTCTCTGTTATAAAAAAAATAATAAAATAAATTAAAAAAAAAGTAATGAAGCCAGTGATCAATGCCATTTTCCTAAAGAGGTCAGCAGGTAGCCCCCATATTTCTCTCATTATAGATTTACTTTAAATGGCCACCAGACAGGCAAATCATTCGACATTAAACTGAATCTATTTCCATGTAGTAGTTATGTCTGCATCTCCTTCCACTAAGCCATAATAAAAGTGTTGCTCTTGAGAAGCTAGTCTCAAGAGTGTGTTTTTCTATTCTAAATGATAAAGAATCCACCAAATTATAGCATTGATTGGTTTTGTAATTAGATGTAGCAATAAATCAGAAGTGGAGATTCGGGTTGAAAATACTTGCTTCTGAGAAGCTGTCAGGCAAGCAACTGTGCAAAACTAAAATACACTTTTGTTTCAAGTTGATTGATGGTCTTTATTGAATAAAAAAGATATATACGAAATAACACTTACCAACACAATAGCCTACTAGGTTAAGATACTGTCCATCTGAGCATGAGGTTTTGCAGCTACCAGCAATAAGACTAGCGTGAGGGTGGCAAGTTAGACATTCAGCATCGGAAGAACCACTGCACTCCTTACACGATGGGTGGCATGCTGAAGCAATGGAGAACAAACTGTGGTTAGTAATGCTACACAATAAAAACATTACAAACAATGTCCATGCTATGCTTTTCATGAAGTTGCTAGTTCAATAACCCAGAACCTAAGATAAAATAGAACAGCAGTATGTACTGAGCAAACGTAGCAGGTGAACAAGTATAAAGATTCACGATTCATTGTCTTGGCAAAAATATAGCTACTTACTTTTAATATATTTTTTTTAAATAGGCTTCCATTGTTTATGGATCTTTGTAGTGAACAAGTGAAACAAATTTACTAGAAGGATTTATTTACTTTGTGTACCTAAAGAGGAACTCCACAAAGTGAAAACCACAGGCAAACTGACAAATATACACTCAAGTTACCTTTAAAATGTAATGTAAAAGTAATTTTCCTCTAATTATTGAGGAATGTCAATGTGACTAGAAGAAGAGCAAAGGTGAGCTAGGTAAACAGGAGATCGAGACTACCTGGAGGGCAGCAAGTCACCTGACCACAGATGATGTTCTGCTTCCACTGGTACTAGCATTTAGGTAAACAAGAGAGCAAGACAACCTCTAGAGCAGCTCTAACCATATAAATACAGAAAAGGAGCACCAGACTAAACTGGATGAAATAGGCAAAGATAATTTTAATAGTTGTTAAATAAATAAAAACAGCCAATCTGTCTTAGGGGCAACACCACCGCCCTTTCATAAAAGCTCAACACAGGATAACAGGGCTCAACCAGCTGTCACAATGTTTAATCCATGAACTTAGAATACTGGCTCCCAAAAATGCATTGCATGTTTTTATATGACTTTTTAACAACAATTAAAAAAAAAAAAAAAAAAAAAAAAAAATTGAATTCTTATTTGGTTTTGGTGTGGTGCTTTTTTCTGTATTGCTATGGTTTGAGTTACAGTCATGAGCCCTCTGAGGGAAGCCTTGCTATGTGGGAGGCACCTCGCCAGAGCTATTGAACTTTTTTCCAAGTTTTCCCTAATTTCACTGCATATAAAAGTTTGAAAGTTCCCAGCATCTCTTTAAATACGCTATATCACTATAAGTATTGAGATACCTGCCTTTACATGCACATGAACTTTAATGACACCCCAGTCTTAGTCTGAAGGGTTCAATATTGAGTTGGCCCACCCTTTGCAGCTATAACAACTTCAACTCTTCTGGGAAGGCTGTCCACAAGGTTTAGGAGTGTGTCTATGGGAATGTTTGACCATTCTTCCAGAAGCAACTAAGGCAGGCCATACACAAAGCAAATTTGTGAGGTCAGGCACCGATGCTGGACGAGAAGCCCTGGCTCGCAGTCTCCGCTCTAATTCATCCCAAAGATGTTCTATCGGGTTGAGGTCAGGACTCTGTGCAGGCCATTTAAGTTCCTCCACCCCAAACTCACTCATTCGTGTCTTTATGGACCTTGCTTTGTGCACTGGTCCAAATCATTTGGTGGAGGGGGGATTATGGTGTGGGGTTGTTTTTCAGGGGTTGGGGTTTGCCCCTTAGTTCCAGTGAAGGGAACTCCTAAGGCATCAGCATACCAAGACATTTTGGACAATTTCATGCTCCCAACTTTGTCGGAACCGTTTGGGGATGGCCCCTTCCTGTTCCAAAATGACTGCGCACCATGGCACAAAGCAAGATCCATAAAGACATGGATGAGCAAGTTTGGGGTGGAGGAACTTGACTGGCCTGCACAGAGTCCTGACCTCAACCCAATAAAAAACCTTTGGGATGAATTAGAGCGGAGACTACAAGCCTGGCCTTCTCGTCCACATCAGTGGCTGACCTCAAAAATGCGCTTCTGGCATAATAGTCAAAAATTCCCATAGACATACCCCTAAACCTTGTGGACAGCCTTCCCAGAAGAGTTGAAGCTGTTATAGCTGCAAAGTGTATATTAAACCCTACGGACTAAGACTGGGATGCCATTAAAGTTCATGTGCGTGTAAAGGCAGGCTTCCCAATACTTTTGGTAATATAGTGTATGTTGCTCTGTAGTCTAAAGCAGCTCTGTCTAGAAACAGCAAATCACTTGACCACTGCTCATGTTCTGCTTGCACAGTGCTCTTCTTTACTGTACGTGATATACAGTTGTTGTAGCCAAGAGGATAAAATCACTGTTAATGATCCTTTAAAAACTATAGGTGGCAGACACTGAGGCGTGGTGTGATTCAAAACAAATATAAGGCCATGGCTGCTTCCTATGCTCTTCAAAACTATAAACCCAAAGTCAGTCCTAGGTTTCCTCCTTTAACTTGCTGAAAAAAATACATTGTGATGAATATTATATTGTCTACTAAAACTACTTTTCATTATTGCTTTTACAAATATTGACACCAATGTTGCACAACAATTAAACAGAACTTAATTCATGGACACCCATATACGGGAAGTTTGGTCAGGCTGGAAACAGGGTTCAATCCAGCCAAGATTTTAAATATAAAAATATTTTAATATATTACATGACGTCACTTAATGCCTGTTTCACATGGGCCAGACAGGTCCATGCCTGCTCTACCTATGCAGAGCGGACATGGACACAGTCCGCTCTGCTATATGGGCAGGTGGATGTAAAAAGACCCACTGTCCTCAGATCTGATCTGGCCAGACGGAGGGAAACAGATCCCCTACCATTTTTTTTTCGTATCGGATCGGACCAGAAGGTAGCCGGGTGTAAACAGACACAAGTCCCTTTACATTCAGAGCTTCATTGAAGAGAATGGAGATCAGCCTGATCTGATCAGACCTCTCGTGTGAAAGGGGCCTAGGGCTTCTTGAACTACTTACCATGACAAGCTGTATCCTTTTTGTAGAATCCCTCAGGGCAGACTGACAAGCATACCCCATAGTGTAGAACATTTGGAGTATGGCAGCCAGTACAATTTAAATGATTTCTTCCGCTGCAGCTTTTACATGAGGAGTGGCATTCTGAAAAAAATTGAAATGAAGAAATGAAAAAGATACATACATAGGCCTGTACAGCCATAATTTAAGGACTACATACACCTGTATTCGTTTGCTAGGTTTAATTAACAAATACAAAGTATTCATTTAAAAGAGAGGGGATAGATGAAAAGTGCCATCCCACTGATGTTGTTTACATTCTCACATGCAGTGAACATGTGTTGTGAGCCACAGAACCACTTTTATTTCTGAGATAAGAATAATTAAGATCTTTTTCCAAAGATGCCAGACATCCTGCTAGCCCTTTCCCCATCGATAGTGATCCCCAAGTTTATCTAAAGAAGATTTTTGGACCCTAAAAGCTTAACCTTCAAATGTCTGTGGCTAGTGTTTTAAGAGCCCCGAACAAAAACTCAATAGACTTCATTTTCTTTTCTTTGTAGTTTTTATGTTTCTGGTCAAAAATACAATTGTATATGTGCTCACAATGGCTGCTGGGCCCTTACTTGGTGAGTTGACAAGCAGGATACAGTACTGTTTACTCGAGATAGTATGAATTAATGGACAATTTACTATCCACACCACAATGAAAGATCATGAACCATACATAAGAAAATATTTCTTGGAAAGTGAGGTTTTCAGTTCACAGAATCAACCTTTTTCCTTGTAAATACTCTAATATTTAATTAGTTTTAATGCCTATCTGCAGTCTTGCTGCAGTTAATCAAAAATGCTAATTTCAAAACCACACATAAAAAATTCAGCCATAGAAGGAGCCATTTTGGGAGAGACACACACAGATGTGTCCTTATAAAGAGTTCATGCGTTTTATGGCTTTCACCATCTTTTCATTCCTGTGCACTAAAGTCAAATGAGGCATTAAGGGTGTAATTAGCTAGGCTAGTATAACATTATGGTGCACAACGTGCTTGTCATCAGTTTATCATTCCCTTCCCACCATTTTTACTGTATACCAACTGTGTATTTTGCCACGGATGAGAGACTTAGACAGTTGCTGTTACGTACTTTCCACAATATGCATCCATTAAACAGCCAGGCCGTGAACACAGAAACATCGATCACATTTTGCTGCAAAACTGAGTGTATTTATCAGAAAAGACTCATTCTAATTTGTAAAATCCTGAAATTCGAAATGACCTACCGATGCATATCTTCAGCTGCAGTCTGCAGGACTACTTTGAGACCCATCATTACATTAGCACCAAAGAAAAAAAAATGCCTCAAACATTTCCCTATATTTAAAGCTCTGTGGTACATCCAAAAGGTGAGGGCAATATCAGCAATTTAGCATTTTCAAGATTTTAAGAGTCGGTGCTATGTGCTGGACTAATCAAAAGCATCTGTTATAGTTCTATTCATGCTGGCACACAAATTCATTTTAAAGGGTTAGTTCACATTTCCCCAAAAAAACGCCTCTTCAGCTAAGGGGTACCTCTAGATTAAAACAAACTATGCAGCTTTGACTAGAGTTAAATAATGCCTTTGATATAGGTGTAGGCCATTTATTTATTTTTTTAATTCAAATTTTTTATTTTCAGAAACATTTTATATATACAAACAAGTACAGTTTCATTGCATGCGTAACACAAAGCTTAACTTAGTTATATATCGTTACATATTTATATCCGGTTATACAATAACACACAAAGCAATAACAACGAACAAAAACAAAATGTAGAAAAAAAAAAAAACAACAAGAAATAGAAAAGAAAAAAAAAAAATGAAACTGAAGTCCTCTCTCCTCCCTCTACCCCGACTCCCCCTCCACAAGTGCCCCACCATATTCTCGTGTAGATACAAAACTAGACCACGGTTCCCACTTTAATTCAAACCTCTCCTCTTTACCCTACGTAATTGCGAAGCTTTTTTCCATGGCATATATATCAGCTATCTTTTTAAACCACATAGAGGTCGAGGGGGGTAATTTCTGCTTCCACAAAGCCGGAATACATGCCTTTGCCGCGTTCAACAGATGAGCAATCAACGAGTTTCGGTATCTACGTTTCGAAAAGTCTGAATGGTGAAGGAGATATCTAGCTGGATCTAATCCCAAGTCATAGTCGGTTAGCTGTTTAATAATATTTCGCACTTTGACCCAGTATTCTAGTATATTTTTACAAGACCAGAAAATATGCAGCATATCACCCCCTGACTCTCCACAACACCAGCAAGTGTTTGTCTCTTCCGGGTATATTTTGTGTATTAACGATGGAACTTTATACCATCTTGTAAGAATTTTATAACATAACTCTTTATGCTTGCTGGCTGTCGCAGAATAATGGGCAAAATATAAAAATTTTTGACGTTGCTTTTTAGAGAATATGATATTTAAATCACTTTCCCACTTCTCAAGGAATCTAGGAACATAATCTTCCGGAGGCTCTATTAAAATTTTATATATCTCTGAGACCCCGTGTAACAAGGGTTTTTCCAACAGGCAGAGATTTTCCATTGACGTATTTAATCGGTCAGATCTCTCTCCCCTAGTAAGAGATGTAAGAAAGTGAGTAAGCTGTTGCATCCGCCAGGGGTCTAGAGGTGGACTAAACATAAGCTGTAATTCTGACGCAGTTTTCATCCTTAATCCTTCGAGAAAATCTCCTAATCTAAATTTGCCCTCTCCTATAGCTTTTATAAAGCTACGGTCTGTATATCCTGGTGGGAATAATGGGTTTCCCAAAACCGGAAACAATCGGGTAATTTCTCCCTCCGCAGCTACAAATAGATTGCTTTGTTGGATTACTTTTAGTGTTGCCCCTATCAAAGGATGTTGTCTTAATGTTCCTAATGTTCTTGGTCTCAACCATGGCAAACAACAGAGTGGGATCTTTGTATATGATTGTTCTATTGAGACCCAAGTTTTTAATCTCTCGTCTCTGCACCATGCCAATACCCTGGCAAGATGAGCTGCTTTATAGTATTTTAATCGGGTCAGGGAGGGACATACCACCCCGTGCTTTGGGCATTGACAAATAGTGAAAGGCTATTCGAGGATGTTTTTTTGCCCAAACAAATTTAATAAAGATACTACGAAGTGATTTCAAAAATGATTCTGGAATTACTATTGGTAAGGTCTGAAACAGGTATAATAGTCTTGGTAAGATATTCATTTTGAGAATAGCGTTCCTACCCATCCAAGTGTAGGGTGCTTTATTCCATCTCTCCATGTCTACTATAAGTTTCCGCAATAAAGGTGGAAAGTTTGCATGGAAAACCTTATCTATTGAGGAAGTCAGTTTTACTCCAAGGTACGTCAGAGATGTAGACGCCCAAGGGAATGAGAAAGAGGATTGAAGAGTTTGTACATGCTTACTTAATGTAATATTCAGTAATTCTGATTTTTGGACGTTGATTTTAAAGTTTGAAACTTTACCATAGTCATCAAATTCCCTTAGTAGATTTGGTAGCGTTGTTTCTGGTGACGTGATAAAGAACAGAATATCGTCGGCGAAAGCCGCCATTTTGTGCTCTGTTTTATTGATTAGGCAACCTTGAATATCCTTATTTTGTCTTACATGTCTTAGAAATGGTTCGAGGGTTAATATAAAAATCAATGGGGATAGGGGGCACCCTTGTCTAGTACCTAGGTGTAGGCCATTTAAACACCTCCCAAAGAGATGGCATTCCCCCAGTCCCGCTTTGTTGGTAGGAAGTTGCTAACACACTGCCAGCAATTATTGCTCACCTCCACCATCACAGCTCTTTCTCCATTTTAAAGCCCCTTGCATGCTCTCCCTCTCCTCCTTTTCAGTAGATCTGAGCTCAGCGATGCTGCAATAGAGGCAATAGTGAACTGCACATGTATGGGGGTTTGTGTGCTCACTCCTGTGATGATGATGATGCAGTAATGGCTGGAAGTGTTTAGCAATGTCCTAGCATTTAACAATGGACATATCCATTCCATGGACATATATATCAAACTTTAGCCAAAGCTGCACAGTTTGTTTTTATCTACAGAAACCCTTTACCTGCATAGGCAGTTTTGTGGTAAAGGTGAACTATCCCTTTAATGTCAGCAGCTTTACCTGGGAAGGTCCATAAAATAGAACAGAAGTAGGGTGCTACTACCCAATATGATCAGAAAATGATTTAGAGCTACTTGGGTGTGGAAAGGCAGTCACACAGCTGCAGTAACAATCATATGAAAAGATGGTCCGCAATTCCTTGCTTGCCATTTAAAATCTTCAAAATGTATTGATTCTCCATAAAAAGACACAGACAGCAGATGTAAACGCGTTTCAGCCTTGTGGGCCTTGTTCAATACTATTACCTGGGAAGGTGTTAGAACACAATTGCTAGGACCAAGTGTTGTACTAGTGTCTCCTACATTTTTTCCAAAACAGGGTGTGGTGGAAAATATATTTCCAAGTCCAATGAAGTAAAATTTAATATCAGGGCCTAAATCTTTTATTTTACTTAAAAAAGTCCTTACATTTTTAAATGTTTCTGAAATTGCTATGAAATCTTCCTATCATTCTTTCTGAAGAAGTTGGGTGAGGATGTTCCAGATGTAATTTTATAACTTTGAAATCAGTTTTTAAATATACATTAGAGAATGTACGGTATTTGCTGGCCAAACTGTTCAAATGCAAGTGTTTTTTTCTATTTTGCTATTTTACAGCAACAGCACATTGAAATTAAAGTTGTGAATGAAACATTAACCTCATCTACAGGCATATTGGCTGAAGGATATTGTGCCCTTTGATTATGAAAAAATTGGATTACATATGATACCTTCAGGCTTTTAACAGTGAATACCAGAATATCAAATCATCTACTTATGACAGGAATTGATTCACATTCACCTTGAGCAAACATCCTACATAAAAGTGCGTGACTACAAAAGGGCATGGGTGTTTATACACTGGAAAAGAGCCACAGTGCACAACAAAGGTAGGTGGAACGAACAAGCCTTGACTTCATTTTACCTTTTACAGGGTGCCAAACTTTAGTTTGCAAATCCCCACAACCAAGTGAAACATGATCTTTTTTTTTATTTCATTATTGAATTTGAAGACAATAATTATGTGTATGTTGATAAGCATGTGTTCTTACTTGCATGTCTGCCCAGAAATATCTACAGTAACTGCAGTAACTGATTGGGGTCATTAAACTCCAGTGCTTTCACCAACATAGTACATCTATTTATGCCTTTGCTGCTTGTTAGAAGGAGATTTTGTTGCAACTCCTCCAGTTTTCCCAAAGTTGGCAAAAGAAGTGGTGTGTCTTATCCCTACAATACCTTAACTACAAAAAAGGCAGGGATCAGGGAAGATATGATTCTGTGTAACTTTGAATGTTACCCTGACATTTTATATTCCTAAAATGTGTCTGTTGTACTGCTCTCTTTGCATTGCTTCCTTTGTGTGGCAAAAAAAAAAAAAAAAAAACACTTTGTTTTTCTGTTTCACATTAAATTACTGAAGAGCAGCTCAGCCACAGTGCACCATTTCTTTTATACAGTCTGCGGTTTTAAGGCAGAAATGGGCCATTAACAGCACTCTTGGACCTGAAACATGGATGTAAATAGTCTGCATATTGGTGATCAGCATAAAACCACACAAAATGTATTGTATATAAGTGAGGAAGTGATAGAACGTCTTTCAAGTCTGTCAGGATGGATAGTAAGGTAGAAATCTCACACTTTTCAGTAAAATGGGGAGGGGTTAAAACTGGAGGCATAACTAGAACCTTCAGTGCCACGGTGCAAGAAACCATGAAGCAGGATACTTTTTAACAAAAGTACATAGTACAACAGACAGATTTTAGGAATATAAAATGTTGGGGTAACATTTAAAGTTACACAGAATCATATCTTCCCTGATCCCTGCCTGTTTTGAAGTTAAGGTATTGTAGGGATAAGACACCCTGACCCCAGGCTGGGGGTCCTTCCCTCTGAGCCCAGTGGCAGAATGCAAGGGCCCAGTCATATGTGCGACCTTTGCGACCCTGGTAGTTCTGCCACTGGTGTCAGTAGTATTTACTGTTTTTTTATTTTATACCATTTTATTTAATTTATTATTTTTACAATTTTTTAGGAGCCCCGTTGTGGGGCTTTGGTGAAATATTAGAGGTCACAGGGACACAGCTCTCGATCTTCATCTCTGCAGCCTCAGCTGCACAGAAAGAATGGACAAGAGAGCACAGAAGTTGCTGGGAAAGAGATCATGAGGGGGGGGGGGGCACAAGAGGGCAGAGGGCCTGTGGGTAGCAGAAGGAATCTGGCTAGGAGGGGTGACATATAGAGGAACTGATGCCCTCCA